>CM052800.1:18439582-18520026 GCA_028533885.1 Nasua narica | reverse complement strand
AAAAAAAAAAAAAAAAAAGATTATTAAAAAAAAAAAGGGTTAAAAAAAAGGGTAGGGGAGTCCCAACAACTGTGGGACAATATCAAATGGTCTAACATATACTTAATGGGAGTGCCAAAGAGAGAAGGAAGAAAAATAGGACAAAAGAATAATCTGAAAAGATAATGGTTGAGATTATCCAAAATTAATGGAAGACAACAAACTACAGATCCAAGGAGCTCAGAAAAGTCTTAAAATTGTGAAGTTATCATTACCTTAAATCAAACAAGTTAAAGCAAAGGGTTCAGACAAAAGATAGAGCCTGAAATAATTAAATACTGAAAGTACCTATTTAGCAGATACTGTAAAATACTATTATCTATAAAAATACAGTAACATACTATTTCCATCTCCACATAAAAAGAACTAGAGGAATCAAACTAGAGGAACCAGATCAAACAGTAGCAAGAAAAGGTGGTAAAAGAGCAAAAAGACCTGAATTATAAAGTATAATAAGTAAACATATATTATAGTTTCCTTCCAACAGCCACCAAATATAGATATTTAGAATTTATCATTTTGACCAAAAAAACCCCAAAAACTGTTAATTTTCAGCAAGTACATTAAATAAAGGCATTCACTTATGAGCTGTAAAAATAGTTATTGTATACAAGTTTAGTAAATTCTCTGGGATGATAATTTTACTTTGTGAATATTATTTTACAGATTAAGTAATTAATTAGCTTGTTTCTTTGTTTATTTTTGAGATTTTAAATAATCTCCACACCCAACGCTAGCGGGGCTCAAGATCAAGAGTTGCACACACCACCATCTGAGTCAGCCAGGCATTCATTCCTCTTTTACAAATTTAATTTTATCTCACAACCATGAGAGTCTGTATTACAGATGACTGGCGGGGGTGGGGGGGGGTGGGGGAGCAGATCTAGGATTGATAAGCATAAAGCAGAGCAGAGCCAGAGTTGAGACTTTCAAAATGCAATCTTGAGTTAAAGGAAACCTAGGTAAAGTCACCTTACCTTTAGAGTATCATCCTTCTGTTGTCTCAAAGCTGGGAAAGTGCTGAGATCCAAAGACCCACTTTAGTGGTGGGGAAACAGAGGCAAGTCAGAATATTCGAAATACTCATATCTCCTGATAAAGGTTCCTACAGGAAGAATTCAAATTTTACTAATACCCTAATGAATTACTGAAGATGTCTTCATCTTCAGCCATAGCAGTAAGAATATTCAAAGAATTGTTAAATAAATTTACCCAAAGTTTTTCGCATTTTATTCATCAAAATTAATCAGCATGTCTGGAAAAAATGTGGACACTAAGAGATATGAATCAACAATTTCAAGTAACAGCAAAAGGATATCTAACTTTCCAGTGAACTAAATACTGAGTAGCATAAGAATAATGCTCCTTAGTGTACATACTATCTACTACAACCTGAAATGGGTTTTCAAGCATCTCACAAACTAAAAGCGGAAATTCTGAACCTTTCATTATAATAAAAAGATGATAAATAGAAATTAAGCTTTCTAAATTACTAATTCACAACATGCAAATGATCCTTTACTACGGCATTTTCTTTTAGCAAATATAAATATTAATAAAGACTGTCATACAGTATTGATTCCTCACTTTTTTTTTCTGCGAGTGAGAGAGAGAGAAACACACATACACATGTGCAAGCACACAAGAGCATGCACACGGGCATGTACTTGTAGTGGGGGAGAAGGAGTGAGGGAGAAACCCTTAGGCAGGTTCCACTCACCATGGAGCCTGACACAGGGCTTGATCTCACAACCCTGGAGATCATGACTGAGCCAAAATCGAGAGTCAGACACCTAACTGACACCCCTATTGATCCCTCACTACAAAGCTTATTTCCCCATAAGATCTTAGTTCTTCAATCTCAAATCTGCTACGGTAAGACTTTTCAGGAACATCTTCATCATGATTAGAAAGAAATTATCTATAAACATACCATGTCTTGCTTTGGATTTGTACTTAACCAAAAACAGCTGCTATTTATCTAGAAATCTTAAAAAACTGACCAAAGACAAAAAACAAAGAACTGATTTATTATCTTTTATTTTCTAAGAAGAGTCTATTCTTATGTTATTTCAGTTTAAATCAGAGGCCCTAGAATATAACAATTTTTTACTCTTTTACTAACCTCGATATGGAAAAAAAAAAAGTCCTAACGTATTAACAGCTCAATACTCAAGGTTTATGATAAAGATATCATGACTACAAGCCAGCTATGATTTCAAAATGTAAAACTAAATTTTTAGTGCATTTTAAACTTGTATAAATTTTAAGCAAGTTTAACAAGTTTAAAGAAGTTTAAACTCATTATACATTTTAAACAACTCATAAATTTTCATGGATTTGACTACATTCAGAGGACCAACATATTTGGATATTTCTATAACATTTTAAAATAAAGCCCATAAAGAAATATTATAGAGCCGTGACAAAAACAACCCAGGACTATGAGTAAATAGATTTGGGTTCTAGTTCTAGGCCTATCACACTGCATTGAAGTTGATTTTAAAATATACATATTTAAGTATGATTTATATAAGACTTACAGAGATTTATCATGACTTGTAGAACTAATATTATAAATGAGTAAAAAGATTAATAGGTAAAACCAGTGTGGCTCTCAGCTTCAATTACAAAGGCATCTGGAAACCAGTGAATACTGGGACCAGCAGCAACACAAAATGAGGAAGCTGCCAATTTGTTCGAGTATCACATACTATATATACCAAAATTATTGTTGCAGGACCAATAACTGGAACATTAAAAGTGAAATCCTAAGAGTGGAGACTTCATTTGTTTAGTTTCTACTATTTCTCCAGCACCTAAAAAGTATTTAGCAATACCAATTCAAACATCTGTTAAATAAATACACTCCCCAACTAAGAAGCACAATGTAATCTCACAGACTATGCCTAATACTGACTTTACTACTCTTAATTTGACATGAACCAGAACTTTTTAAATTTTTTTAACATCCATTAGATTACAAAATAAAATTCAAGCCTTTTTAATAATCACATCATTTTAATTTCTCTAAACTCTTTCAAAATTACGTGAAATTATCAACTAAGTTGTTCATGACTCAAGCCAACTGAGTAATGCATTTATAATTATTCAGTTTATATAAGTGAAAAACTGAAAGTTATCCTACATTTTTCCACTAGAAATTATTAACAGTCACAAATAAAGATATGCTATAGTTTTTTCCAAAAATATTTAACTCATAAAATTTTCCAATAGCAAAAAAAAAAAATATTAGGTAAGAACAGACACCAATGATTAAATCATACTATATTACAAATGACCCATATATTTTAAAGTGCTGGACACAGTGAACACAATGTTCTACTTGTCAACCGTTAATCGCTAAACAGATGTAAGTATCAACTACAGCAGATTACAATAAAAAACAAACATTTAAGTTGAAAAGTATTTACAAGGCTAATGGTACAAACTTTATGAGAAAGAAACCATAATAGATACCTCAAATGGGTAAAAAGAAAGCACCACCACTATGATACAACATAAGTAGATAGATACTACCAGTAAGAATTGCAATAAGAAGGGTATAAAGAGTTTGTTAAGAAAGTCCTAAGGTGGAAGAAATCATGCTTTATTGAAGATAACTTTGGAAAGACTTTATGACAAAAGAAACACGGAGAGCAGGACCCATGTCAATTTTTTTCCCACCATTCTATCTCCAACTCCTACAACTGTGCACTGAACATAGAATAGTCTCAATAAATATTTAATGACTGAACAAATATTTGGAATGGACCTTGAGAGACAGAGGACACACTAGTAAGAGGGAAATATGCAAGCAATAGAATAAAGGAGAAAACAAAGTGTGCTCAAAGAACAAGAAGTCTCCTAATTTTGCTGGAACATACTTATGACATACAGAAGACTATCAGGAGTTTGTGTCCACTATGAACTTCAAAACAAGTTTAAATTTAATTTGATATTAATAAAAAATAGTAACAGCTTTATTAATGTATATAACAGAGTACAAGGTGAGTTACAAGATTATTGCCTCCCCTAGCACAAATAATTTGTTCGGAACCAATGTGGTCGCAATAAGAATAGAAAGAATAGCAAAAAAAGTCAAGTGTAACTTCAAGAATTTGTGTTTGATTCAAAAAATAGTGATGCCACTAAAAGAAACAAAGAGTCAAAAAAAAAGTTCGGGGAGAGGGAATCAGGTAAAGAAAATGATATTTATTGAGCATTTATTCCTTGCTAAGTACTTCAAATACATTATTTTAATCTTCATAACAACCCTGTGAGGTAGTTACGCTCCCATTTTACAAATAAAGCAAAAGAAGTCAAGATTACTTCCCCCAAAGCTGACAAAGCTAATTAATCTGTCATTCCACCTCTTCTTTCCTAAAAGAACCTCCATTTTGTTCAAGCAGGGTAGCAACGTGCTCAGGAAAGTGGGCAACTCCCCCAGTCCTATAAGAATGAAACACAATTGTTCTAAAAAGGGAAATCATTGTCCAACAACCCAGGCCTGACCTATGCAACAAGAAGAAATTCTTTGAGGGCCTCTGGGAAAGACCTTCCTACCTGCATTAGCACTGTGGAGATCATCAGGGATCTTGAAGTTACCAATCTAAGAGCTGTCCTTGATTCTTCCCTTTCTTTCACTGCTATTTCCCAATCCATCAGCAAACCAAATCAATTCTAATTCCAAAATATCTTAACTCTTCCTCCTCCTATCATCCTAGTCCAAGCCATTAATTTTCAATGAGACTACTAATAACTATTTTCCAATGCAATCTCCCTGTGGTGACTCTTGCACTCAACAATTCATCCCCCAAACAGCAGCCAAAGATACCTTTTGAATGTAAATCATGGGGCAATTGAAACCCTTCTGCTCTGATGGTGGGGTTATTAAAGGGGACAACCACCATTGAAAATGGTATGAGGTTCTTCAAAAAGTTAAAAATAGAACTACCATATGATCCAGCAATCTCATTGAATATATATACAAAAGAATTGAAAGCAGAGTCTCAAAGAAGATATTTGCACACCAACATTTATAGTAGCACTATTCACAATAGCCAAAAGGTAGAAGCAACCCCAAGTATCCATTGGCAGATGAATGATTATTAAAAATGTGGTATATACATACAATGGAATATTATTCAGTCTTAAGAAGGAAGGAAATCCTGCATTATACTACAACATGGATGAATACTGAGGACATTATGCTAAGTCAAAGAAGCTAGTCACAGTAAAACAAATACTGCCTGACTCCACTTATGGTGAGATACCTAAAGTAGTTAAATCCATGGAAACAGAAAGCAGAAGGAAGGTCCCCGGGGTCTGGGGGAAGCTGCTGTTTAATGGCCTGAAATGAGAGAATCCATTTGGAAGCTTCATTTTCCTTTCTAACTAATGAACTCTTAAACTGAGCCAGAATGGGCAACAGTTTAACAAGCAGTTGCTAGTAAAATTCAACAGAACTGATATTTGGACCATAAAACAGTCGGTATAAACTTTATGAAGACAGAACAATTAACTAATGCATACTAAGAACTGTTTCATTTGGTAGCACCAATAAAGTAGTTGATTAGAAAATAATCAAAAGGAGCTCAACCAGTTAGCACCAATGAACATTTTTCTCCCCTCTTATCTAAGTCATGTGATTACCCTCTTGCTCATAAACACCTCTTGCTTTCCCCACATCAGTGGGACACCTTCCTGGTTGCTACTAATACCAGCACTCCCTGAATTGCCAATTCTGAGATCCCAAATAAAAGACCTTTGTTTCTTGTTCAGTTTGCCTCCTTTTCCTGATTGGAATTTGTAGAGTTTCAGTTTTGTGACATGAAAACATTCTGGAGATCTGTTTCACAACAACATGAATATAATTAACACTACTGAATTGTACACTTAAAAATGGTTAAGGTGGTAAATTTTGTGTTACATGTTCTTTCCATAATAATTTAGGAGGAAAAAAAGCCAAAACACTAGATCAAACCCCACCTCCAAAAAAGGAATCATATAACCACCCTCCTTAAAATGCTTGCTTCAACTGCTTCCTATCACCCATTGAATAAACCCCAAATGGGGTCTATAAGGCTCTGTACCATCTGACCCTTCCCTCTTGCACAGCCAGATCAAACATTGCTCTCCCCCTTCCTCGAGATGCTGTCAAAATGATACTTTCACTTCTTCAAATAATTCAAATTCTTTCTTGCCTCATGGTCTTTTGCCCATGCTATTACCATGATATGGAATGCTATTACCCAACTCTTCAGAGATTTGGCTCCTGCCCAGCCTACGTCAATTAGGTGTCCCCACACAGTCACATTTTCTGTCTTGTATCTCTCTTTTGTTCTTTGACAGCATTTCTCACAAGTTAAAAACAATTTATTTTTCTATTCTCGAAACTGAAATGCAAGCTCCATGGGGAACTTAAAGTCTGATATTTCAATTGCAAATGCTTTAAATCTTTTAATCATATAAAATAATAAAGGTACAAAATCACTTAAGCTAATGACACAACTTTCAAAATACCATAATACTACTCCTCAATCTCAATCTCCTTAGTTATCATATTTCTACAAAGTTTTTACTAATCTTAGACCATTAATGATTATTTGGATCATGGAAGTGACTCAAACTATGTCTTTATACTTTTTTTAAATGCAATGTAAAACATCTTAATAATACTCAATACATCACAGCACATTTCTGCAACTATTCTACATCTTTATCTATAGATTAAAAAAAAAAAGTCGACAACTGAATACTTACATTTGCCACACTCTGTTCTCAGCACTCTACATAGATTAACTCATATATTCTTCAAATTCGGTTTAGAGTTAAGGAAATTTAGGGACTACACTATTATAATTTATAAGAAATGCCATGTATTTGGTCACTGAGATGACCAAAATAAAACCTCATGTATGATTGGTCTTCATCCACAGTTCCTGACTCACAGCTCCCAAAACCCACGGAATTTCCTGAGAGGTAAGAGCAAAGGGAGCATCTTTTGTTTGGGCTCTAATCCTCAATTTCTGAAAAAGCTTCAGAGCCAAAAAGGTGAAATGAGTGTCTTATTCATAACAAACCCTTTCCACCACAACTGGGCTTATGTTAATGAAGGTGATTTATGCAAAGCACCTAAGGGATAGGGGTGGGTTGCCAGGGGAACCAACCTAGACAGTAGGGTTGGAACTTTCAGTCCCACCCTGATTTCTGGGGAAGATAAAGGGGCTAAAGGTTGAATCAATCACCAATGGCCAATGAGTTCATCAGTCATGCCTAAACAATGAAAACCCAATGTCTCCATAAAAAACCAAAAAGAGGGCACTTAGTTTCCATCTTGGGGAACCAGAAAGCTTCCATGTGCCATTATGTGGAGCCCCAAACTCCAGGAGGACATAAGTTCCTTTGTTCGGGATTTTGCCTGATATAACTTTTCATCTGGCTGTTTATCTGTATTTTTTAATATCCTTTGTAATAAACCGGCAATCTAGTAAGTAAATGGGTTTTCCTGAGTTCTGTGAGCCACTCTAGCAAATTAATCAAACCCAAAGTGGGGGATCCATGGGAACCTGTGATTTACAGAGGGTCAGTCAGAAGCACAGGTAACAACCAGGGCTTCTGAAATGGAGGGCAGTCTTGTGGGACTGAGCACTCTACATGTGGGATCGGATTCTATTTCCAGATGGACAGTGTCAGCATCGAGCTGAATTCTCAGATTCTCCAATGGTGTCGGAGAACTGCTCGCTGGTATAGCAGCAAGTCTCCCCACACAGACTGGAATTGGGGCCAGAAACTTTTTAGGCATGAATAGATGAAATCACCTACCCCTGATTACAGAATCACTGTCAGATTGGGACACAGGCTCAAGAAAGCCCACTCTAATGTAGAGGCTATGCTCCTGATCGCACCGTACAAAAAGTGGAAGCAAACTTACAGCCCAGAATAAAGTTCAAGATGTAAAATGCTATGCTTTTTAAAAATGACATTCCATTCTTAAGTAATATTCATGAAAATAAACCACAAATAAGAATTACTTACTGAGGTTACCAATTTAATTTTTTTTTTAATTTTTAAAATTTTAACTTATCATAAAAACCTTTGGCATTAGAGGATTTTTTTGGTCAAGGTTTTATTTATTTACTTAAGAGAGAGAGAGCACACTAGCACACAGGGAGAGGGAGAAGCAGATCCCTGCTGGGCAGGAGCCTGATACAGGGCTCAATCCCTGGGTCCTGAGATCATAACCAGAGCTGAAGACACTTAACTGACTGAGCCACACAGGCACCCCTCAGGAGGATTTTTAAGGTTATAAACTATGAGAGCAATCCTAAATCTCCATCATATGTAGTAATCTACAGATATGATAATAAACTTACCAGGACTCTAAAGGATTAAATAAAACATACAAATGCCTGGCATAAATTTGAATCCCATATGCAGACACAGATGTTGGTACACTACAAACAGGCTGACCCCATTGACTCTGCCACACTGGTAATTCACAACCTTCACTAAGCATTTTCAAATGGCAATGTCTGTGATGTCCCACTTAGCTTCCTCCTCTCACACTGCTGCTTTTCCCTATGTGATAAAATCTTTATAACATCTTTTTAAAGCATGTATTTATTTGTGAGAGAGAGACAGAGCGAGGGTGGGCATGCATGGGTGGGGACAGAGCAGAGGCAGAGAAACAGCAGACTCTAGGCTGAGAGCTCAGTCTGACGTGGGGTTCCATATCAGGACCCTGAGATCATGACCTGAGCCAAAACCAAGAGTCAGACGCTTAACCGACTAAGCCACCTAGGCAATCCCCCTCTGTGACAAACGCTTATGCACTCTCAGTGAATACTTCGGTGGAAAAAGTAGCCCACCTCCGGCACCTGGCTGGCTCACTTGGTGGAGCATGCAACTCTTGACCTTAGAGTTGTGAGTTAGAGCCCCATGTTGGGTGTAGAGATTACTTAAAATGAAATTTAAAAAACATATTTTAAATAGCCCACATCCCCACATCAAAATGTAATTCTATTAAATACAGCCCTTATGCCCTTACACTCTTGTCACAATGTATCATCACCCTTTAAAAGGCAGTATCTCCTCCTAGAATACAAGGCAAGATCAGTACCTTATTAATCTTAAAATTCCAAACACTTAACTTGGTGACTAGCACATACAGTCACTTAAGTGTTTTATTTGCTTGTCTGCTTATCAATGAAAACTAAAAGTAATACCAAAAAGTAAACAAAAAAGTACTGTATTTATTTATTAATACCACACCTTTTCCAAAGAAGGGAAAGGGGCTCATTTTCCATATTGCAAATATATAACAAGAAACTTCTAATAAATATTCTAATAGGTATTTTTAGTAAATGCAGAAATGCTACTAAATAAGCTACCATAGTAGATTCCTTTTAAAAAAAAAATACAGTACTAATACATTTTTTTGGATTATGCAATTCACTCTCAGGCAATTTTCAAGTTTATAGTTCTTGCAACAATGCAATTTTAGCATCTTTATATCCCCAGTTCTTTGCATCATATCTGGCACAAAACAATCACTAAATAATGTTTAAAGCTTTATGTACAGACAGACAGACACACACACACACGCGCGCGCGCGCGCGCACGCACGCTCACCAAGTCTGACTTTCTGACTTTTACCCTCCATGCTTTTTTTTAGAATCTATTTTAACAGACCTAGAACCAAATACTGGATACACATCACAGGGTATATTTTAAAAAACAGACTCAAAACATAGCAAAGCACCTACACTCCCAGTTGAGCAAAGATTTAAAGTAGATTTTTTTTTTAATTTTGGTATCCAGAAACACAGAAGAAATATCAAGGATTAACACAGTTTGAATGTGTGTAACAAAGTAGAAAGAATTGCTAAAGATGAAAGTAAGGAAACAGGAAAAATTATATACTTATCATTAATGGGAAAGTTAGAGGTTTATTGCTGGAGAATAGGAATAGAGAAAGAGGATTAAGATTATTCACTCAACATCAGATATTTTTAAAAAGAAAAAAAAAAACATAAGCACAATAACATGGACCTATGAAATGTCCAAAATGTTAAATAGGAGATAAAAATTGCAAATAAAGGTTTAAAAAAAAACCTTTTTTACTTACTGAGAATCATTTAACGAACAACTACAAATCATTTTGGTTACTCAAGGGGTTTGTGATAAGGTTGCTTAGTATTTTTAAATCACATACATCAGATTCACTTCGATTATTTTTAAAGTTAAAAATCTAGTATTTAACTCAGTAAAATCGTTTTTGAAGTGTTAAATTTCCATATACAGTCAAGTTGAGGAAGGCCAAAAAGAGAGGTAGAGAAAGAGAGTAAGAACAAGTAGAGTTAAAAGTAAGTTAAACAGAGGCCAAGAGCCATAAGCACATACAAAGACAAATTCATTTTGCAAGAAAAACTGGGGCAAGATACAGGTGGTTGGGTTCTGAGATGAATGTTGGTCCAACTAACTGTTCCGGCATCACTCTGTGGTTCTGGGGGTGAGGCGAATTACCACCATCTAAAGAAAACACTGAATAGCCGCTACTTAACGTTCTGCAACTAATCTTAGTCTTTATCCTAAAGCTGTCTCACTTTACACTGCATGACTGAGGCAGCCTGGGAGAAAGGAAATTGCTCTCATGTTCGGAGCCATGATAGTTGTGCAGTATCACCTCAAGGGCCAAATGAAATAAAGCCAAAAGTCCAATCAATCATTGGCTTGGGGTTCCCTATCCCCAATTTAGAACTTTCCTAGTAATGAAGTTCTCTGAGGAGGAAATGTTCAGCTAGACTAGAGGAACACAAGACTGAGGACAGAGACAGGAGAGAACCACCCTTAAAATTAGCAACAATAAAACCAGTCAAGGAGAACAGTTACTGAAGACAGGATTAGATAGTTCACGAAGGACTAAATATCTAATACCTACTAATATAAAGTTCTGGAAGGATAAGGAAATGAACAAATCATTTAGATTTGGCATTTGAAATCATCACCTAAAGATGAAGCGTGAAATTCATATGTGAAATTCAAAAGTTAATTTTTGAAACATTGAAACATGCCAATATTCTAAGACATCGCCAGTGAAGGAATGGGTTGGAGCGGGGAAAGTTCAACTTTGATGCAATATAGTACTAAGTCAACCTGGAAAGTTACCCTTTCTTAAGGAATAAATATGCACTTTAAAATACGGAATACTACAGGCACCTGGGTGGCTCAGTTGGTTGAGTGTCCAACCCTTGATTTCAGGCTCGGGTCAAGGTCTCAGGGTACTGGGATCCAGCCTTGTGTCTATCTTCAGCCCTCTCTGCTGAGTCTGCTTAAGACTCTTTTTTTTTTTTTGAGACTCTTTTTCTTTCTCTTTCTCTCTCTCCCTCTGCTTCTCCCCCCACTTGCATGCTCGCTCTCCCTCACGCACGCTCTCTCTAAATAAATGGATAAAATCTTTTAAAAAATTAAATTAAAACAAAATAAGGAATACTAAAAATTCATTTCCTCTTGCATATTTTCAGGGACTTTCACCAAACTAAGTTACTCTATAAACGTTACATGTTTAAAATTAAACAGTAATTTTTGCATCTTTGATTCCTTTCCAACAATAAAGCAAATTTTATAAAATTTCCCCTAAACATTTTCACAGCCATAATTTCATAATTGAAATTGTCAAGACCTTTTTACTTCTATACAGCTTCCTTTTTTTTTTTAAAGATTTTTTATTTATTTATTTATTTATTAGCAAAGAGAGAGAGTGAGAGAGAGCAGGTCAGAGTGAGAAACGGACTCCCCATGGAGCTGGGGGCCCGATGTCGGACTCGATCCCGGGACTCCGGAATCATGACCCGAGCCGAAGGCAGTCGCCCAACCAACTGCACCACCCAGGGGCCCCTCTATACAGTTTCCTAACTGGCCTCTTCATGTATCTCTATCATCTCCTCACTTGGGTCTGTCCAGACTGCGCTTTCTCAAAGAGCTCACATCACTTCAACGTTCAAAAACCACAGTGCTTCCCAACCCAGCAGGAAAACAGATTTACTAAAGATCAAAATACCTCCTTAAGCCTTTTGTTTTACCTTAACAATTAAATTCACATTCTCCATAACACAGGCAAGTTCAGTACTGTTAAATGTTTTAAATTACTATGGATTAAATATTTGTTTCCCAATTAGTAAAATGAATATGCCAAGAAAATGTATCATAATTCCCATACTCCCTCCCCTGCACATGGCTGGGTACCCCAGTGTTAGATGTGTTGACATTTCAAAACAAAGCATATAAACTAAAGAATATTAAAGTTCTACATAATTTGGACCGAACCTTCTTTCTCCTTGCATTTCCCACTACTCTATATATACCCTATACTTAACTCTAAAGAAAACTACTAATTTACCCCTTATTCTTACATATGCCTTCTCCCAGAAAGCTCTTTCACTCATCTCCACAAGAAGGCCCTATTTATACATCAAGCTCCCACTCAAACCCTAACCTCCTCTAAGTAATATTCCCTAACAGCTTTCCTTTCCCTGACATGTTGCAGTCCTTTATTGGTACTAATCAGTCTGTCTCATTATGTTTGGTTGTGTGTATAAGATCCATACAACGTATCAGTTAAGAATCAAAGCTTTGGGGACGCCTGGGTGGCTCAGTTGGTTGAGCAGCTGCCTTCGGCTCAGGTCATGATCCCAGCGTCATGGGATCGAGTCCCGGGATCAAGTCCCGCATCGGGCTCCTTGCTCGACAGGGAGCCTGCTCCTCTCTCTCTGCCTCTGCCTGCCTCTCTGCCTGCTTGTATTCTCTCTCTGTTAAATGAATAAATAAAATCTTAAAAAAAAAAAAAAAAAAAAAGAATCAAAGCTTTGTAGGCAGGTAACTCAAGTCAATCTCTGACTTTAACTACTAAGCATAACCTTGGACAAGTTACTTAAGATCATCCTCTATGGGTTTCCTCATCTTTTATATGAAGATTATAGTAGAGTCATCTCCAACAGCATTAATCTCAGAATAAAAACAGTGATGTATATAAGGCAATTAGCACAATACTGACAGCTAATAATAGTTTAATAAATATACCTCCACTATTCCCAATAGGCACACTCATTGTCTTACTCTTTTCTGTATTCTAATTCCTACTGTATATGTAGTATTCTGCTTATGTCTCATAATTGTTTGGCTGAGGGGCACCTGGGTGGCTCAGTCACTTAAAGGTCCAACTATTGATTTCAGCTCTGGTCATGATCTCAGGGTCATGAAATTGAGCCCCATGTCAGGCTTCATGCTGAGTAGGGAGTCTACTACTCTCCTTCTCTCTTAAATAAATAAATCTTAAAAAAAATAAATAATGGTTTGGCTGATAAAACCTGATAGTTCTTAATAAGATAAGGTCAGAATTCTAGTTAATATTAAAAATGGCTTACTACTCATATTATTAACTGTTTATCTTAAAATTAGCTTAACCAGTTTATACTTTAGCTACCATATACATAGATACAGATCTCAAGCATCATCTTAAAAGAGTATTCTACACTGCATTATTATCAATGAGTAAGCCAATATCCAAAATATATATAGTTACTTATAAGTCTTAATTAATTTAAAAACATTAGCATGTATCCAACCACAAAGCAAGCCCTAAGCAAAGTAGAGAATTCTAGTGTGGATCCTCCTATTGCTAAAGTTAAGCCAAATCCTGAACCCATTTTTCCAAGTGGCCCTCTAAGTTATTCCTATGCAAGGGGATTCCCAACAGATACCAATCAGTTCTACCATGGTATTCTCAAGAAAAATAATGTTTCCAGACCAAGAAGATAATTCTAAAATGTTCAAAATGGACTAGATCAAAACAGATATGAGTAGACTATTTAATCCTATAGTTAGCAAGAGAACAAGACAAAACAAACAAAAAAAGAAAGAAGAGGAAAATAAAGAAAAACCCCTATAGCAATGGCCGAAGAATGAGGAAGAAAAGGACTAGTAATCCTTAACTACCTGGGAAGGCAAAAGAGAACATAGCACAAGACCTATCCATCAAAAGGTGGCTTCAGGAAATCAGAAGCTAAATTCAGAAAGAGCAATTTCACAAAAGGAGGAACAATGGTTTCTAATACTATGTGAACTACACTGTGAGTTTAACTATCGTCACGATTAACATTAACACTATAAATTCACTGTAAAACACTCATCAAAGCACCATATATATAACTACACTCAAGCCAATACTAATTTAAAAAAAAAAAAGTGACATTTATGCATGCTAGGTAAATGTTAGGTATGCACGGTGAGATACTTAAAAATAAACCTTAAGAATTTTTACAGAGATAATCATGCTCATGTGAAGTATTTTCATCTAAATTAACAAAATCCCCACTACATAGATGTGTTTAACAATAATGAGTAGAATGGCTCTTTCTAAATGGTATACCTTCACATTAAGAATATTTTAAGTTTTCACTGAAATTTTAATACTTCCAAAAGACATATCTTAAAATGTTTTATATTCCTAATATCATACCAAACTAATGATAAGTATTATAGTAAACCTTAGCAGAGGCACTAAAGAAGGCTGCATTAATTCATTTTTAAGAAAAGACAGAAGTATATATTTCTGAAGCTAAAATTTGTTTTAAAAAATTCTGAAACAATTAACTACCTATTAGAAAACACGTTTTTAATGTTTCAATTACAGTTGACCCTTAAACTATGTTTGAACTTTGTGGATTTAAACTTTGTGGGTTCACTTATATACATATTTTTTCTATACAATACAGCACTGTAAATGTATTTTCCCTTCCTTATGATTTTCTTAATAACGCTTTCTTTGTTATAACTTACTTTAAGAATGCAGTATATAATAGAAATATGAAATATGTGTCAATCAACTGTTTACTTTAGGCTTCTGGTCACTAGTTGGCTATTCCTAGTTAAGTTTGAAGGAGTCAAAAGTTACACTCAGATTTTTAACTGCACAGGTCAGCACCCTGACCCCGTTGTTCAAGGGTCAACTATACTGTGCACCCTATGCCAAAATAAAGAACTGTTATATATACAAATACACACAGGACATATTTGCATATGTATTCTTGCCCTTTCCTTGACCTTTCATAAACTATTTCTCGAGACAATATCTGGATGAGATCAATCACTCTTCATTGGGATCAATTCATTGTTCTAAATCTATCAGACAAAAATAATAATAATGCTTTGAATTATTAAAGCACTGCCTTAGATTTTAATCACTTTCAAAGCAAGAGCCCTAAAGATATATACATGTATATATAATTTAAGCCTTTACTACCCAGCATTATAAATACTGGTTTCACTTTATCAAAACAGTTGCAATCCTGAAAAATTAATATAAAAAGGAAAATATAAACCAGTATTCATTATGATGGTGAGTCTGTTTATTTTGATGATTTCTCAGTCTCTATAACAACACTTGCTTACTCAAAACTAAGCATATGACAGATGACTTAAAGGCAATTTAGCCTTAAAATTCACTAAACCTTAAAAGTAAAACTCTTGGAAGGCAAAATTCAGTGGAAAAGAATGCTTTCTACATTTTATTCGTAAGAGGCTAACTCTTTATGCTATTGCTGAAGTAGTAAAAATACCAATCTGTAGAGGAAAAGAGAAGATGTGATTTTGGCTATCACTTTCAGAGCTATTAAGAATGTTCATAGTTAAATAACAATTTTAATACAGAGCCAGAATACAATTCTTCTCTCAAAATTCTTTCAAGGGTTTTCCACTTTCAAAATTCACATGTAGCTTAGTTTTTATGACTAATGCTCTCTACCCTATTTCTCTCCATTAACGCTGCCCAGAATATGATAAAGCAGTATTTTTTAAATACAGTCTACGGTTCTACTTCCTGAAGAGTACAATAGCAATAATTTATTGTTTGGGGGTTAGCATAACATTTACAAGTGGAAACCATTAAAGAAAGCACTATTTACACAATCAGAAGAATGGGAAAGAGCCCTAAAGAGGAGAGCATATATACAGCTCAAAGAAATTTTCAATATGCTCCAACTTTATTAAAAACTTCAATTTACCACTTCCCAGGTATCAGCGCTATTGACTGAATTTACATAAACTTATAAAAATGACAATTTAACTTGCACATTGTGTAGTCTGAATATCTTAAATTTGACATGGAAATGTTTAACTTGTTAAAAATTAGTTTTCCAACAAAGGGAAAGAATAAGACCATTCAAAATAAATTCCAGAGTTAATATTATTTTTGTAAACATATTTTAAAGCACTATAGTATAAACTCACTTTGTGTGATCACACTTCTTATCCAATAACAATCACCTTTCCTTTTTCACGATGCCATAAATAACTCAAGAGAAATTTAAATTTTCAAAAAGGATTATAAACAGCTAATTAAAACTCCATCTGAAGTAATGTCCTTGCTATAATCTACATACTATACATTGTATTGTTATCAGTTAGAAAATATTGAATTTTCTGAATTGCATGCCCTACCAATTATGTAATCATAAAACATTAGCCAATTATTTATTAATCGATCTCTTCTGCTCACAAAACCAAGAGTCATGCTTTTATATCTTCTAGAAGCCCAAATATCTCTGTTTCCTCCCTTCCTGCATGAGGCATTGAACCTTCAGAATCAGTTTTATCTTGCCACTTTCCTAATAATCACTATTCTTCATTTTATCTGCCACAGTTGTATTTGGAGAATAAAGCCTATTCAAGCTATAGGTGAAAAGACTATTCCATCTATCCTCTCAAGCTACACTATGCTCCTAACACTAATCATTCTATAAGCATTTTATCCAAATTAACCAGTGATAACCTTTGATGTTTCAAGTTTCATTTAAAACAGCTTGATACGTTTCAGGGTAAAGTAAGTTAAAGATTCTGATCATCATGTTCTACACAACTTCCAAAGAACTTGACAAGCTGACCAAGACCCTCCTCTCTAAAATAGTAAACAATCTTTCACAGAACCCAGAGAATAGCTGCTTTGCCCCGAAGAATACAGCTCCTGAGCACTTCTCAAAGCAGCTGTTTGTAACTTTCAGAAGCCTGCTGGACTATCACTTTGGTTAAATGAACGATGGGTCATCTTGTTCCACTTTACTTTTTAGTCTTGCAATCAGTGTAGAAAACCTACTGATGACTTTAAAAATACAGTACAAAAATTTAAAAAAATAAACTTTAGCCCCACTACTTTTCCAAAAGAAATCGTTTCAAGACCCCTACATCATTACTTAAACCACACATATCAGTAGTACGTGACACTGGAAGGCTTTAAGGGGATTCGATTTTCTATCTAACCTTAGCAAACATGTTCTCAAGCTTTCAATAATTTCGAGAACGTTCTATACTACAAAGGTGCTGGTGCGCTCTAGCAGAACTGTGCTGCTCAAATACAAGCCCCGAAACGCATATCCTGCGCCTGACAAATTTTAGGTACGTTTCTAGTTACCTGAAGAGCTTTCTGCACCCTTTATCCCCCAGTGATGCTCCCAGCAGCAAATACTTCTCATCCTTTAAAACCTTCCTCTCACCCCTCCAAAAATACACATTAGGTTTAGAGGTTTCCGCATGCTAATACGGAACCACTAATACCATTAGGTATTATGGCTCTCAAAGAATCCTCTTTAGCAGCCTCCCCTGGGACACTGCTCAGCGGGGCTTTGAACTTGTGAGACTCGCTGCCAGCTGCCTTTGCAAAAGGAGCACCACAGGCAGACTAAATACCGCAGTGCTGCACTGACTTTTTGTAGCAGCTTAAAAAAAAAAATCTGCCCAGTACCCTGCAGACCCTGCTGGCTCTTCTGCAGCACGAAGAGAAACCACCGCATTGCTCAGAGCCCGACTGTAGGGCGGAGAAGCGAGTGCCGTCGAGAGGCTCTGTCGAGGGCGGGGTGTCGGGGGTGGGGGTGGGAGGAGAAAGGCGTCTGGACTGTAGGGGACCGCGACGAAGCAGCGGCCAGGGCGCTGGCGTCTGGGCGCCCGACTCCGCATCGCGCACCGGCGTGGCAGTCGAAAAGCGGGTACCCGGCAGGGGTGCGGGCCCCTCCCGGGGATGGGAATCCCGCAGCAGCCGGCCTCGCCCCGCCCGCCGCCCCCCGGGCCCTCACCTGTCATGAGCGCCGGACTGCCGCCCGCCGCCGCAGTGGGAGAGGAGGCGGCTGCCGCGGCAGAGCCCGAGGCCCGCCGCCCGCGAAGGTGCCTGGACACCAGCTCGCATCCGTCCGCCGCGCCGGCCACCAGAAGCCCAAGCACCAGCAGCGCAGCCCAGCGCCACTGCCACAGCCAGCCCGAGGCCGGGCCGGACGCCGCGGCGGGATGAGGACGCGGAGGAGGATCGAGGGGAAAGCGCGGCGGCGCCCCGGCCGCCGGCCACTCGTCCTCTCCGCCAGGCGCTGCGGCCGTTGCCGTTGCCGCCGCCACCGGCGGCGACTCCTCTGGCCGCCCCCGCCGCCTCGGACTCGAGCTCCTGCCCGGCGCCAGCCTGGTCCCCTCCGCACCGGCGGCCTCTGGAGCTCGGGTCCCGGCTGCGTTCATTGGTTCCGGTTATTTAAAAAAAAAAAAAAAAAAAAGGTGAGGGACAGAAAGGTACGGCGTCTTCAGGCCGCGCGCGACACCCGCGCTCCTGCGGCGGCGAGACCGGGAGCCGCTGCTCTGGCGCCTCTGAACACCAGCCCTAGCGCCCGCGCCACCGCCGCCGCGGCGCATCCCCCCGCCCCCTCCGGCCCGCGCCCGTCGTAGTACCACGCTCGGCCCCGATGCCTCCTCCCCTCACACACTCGCACGCAGCATACCAATCCCCCGCCTCCTTCAGCCTCTCCACGGCGCAGGCGCGGCGCTGCTGCACTGCGCTTGCGTGGCGCCACAGCCCCGCCCCCGAGGGCGTTCCCGGGAAGACTCGAGTCCCTTAGGGTGGCTGCTAACGCTTTCCCTGAGCCACAAAGTTGGAAGGCTGGGAGGGACAGGGGCATGTCCCCCTCCCCCATTCACGGCCCCGCCCAGACAGCTGGGCGGGTGGGGGGAACCAAAGAGGAGGGACTAAGGAGTACCGACTTCCCAAATTGTTTGGGCGTTATTGGCGTGTAGACGACAACAAAAATAATTGCATGGGTCAGGAAAACCTTGTAATCAGAAACAGCGGTGTCTGTAGAATTTCAATATAGGTGGGGCTTACAAGAAGCCAGCAATGTGGAAGTGGAGGTTAGCATAGAGTAGTGTTTTATTAAAGCGCTTGCTACAAGCCCATGTGTCAGGCACTGCTCTAAAGCCTTTACAAATTTACACATTGTAATTCTAAAAGTTAGGCATTGGTATCGCTATCATCTCCACCTTACAAAAGAGGAAATAAAGGCCCAGAGATGGTAAGTAACTTGTCCCTAGGTCCCACAGCTAATAAATGAGAGACCTGGACAGATTTAGCACCAGTGAATGCAAATATTGAAATGGATTTGCTCTTGCATCTAACTTTCCTATGTTCAAACATTACCTGAACTCATCACCTCGCTACCACCCCACCATAAGGATTCTTCACTGTCAGTTTATTAAGTTTACAGAATGGTGGTTCCGATTTGGCTTTACCTACCCGGAATGAAGTACAATGCACCCGCGCGGCCATGCACACACACAAGCATTCTCTTCCAGGAGCACAAAGTTATTTAAGATTTGCAGATAGGGTTCATGAGCATAAAGGTCCTGTTTGGTATTCGTTTCTGGTTGTTGGGTTAGGGCTTTGATTTTGGTTTGTATTGGCTGGTTTTCTCAAGTCAAGAAGATACTTAAATTACACAATCCCCCAAGGAATCTCTTGGTCTATCTGACCAACATAACCATGACTATCATTTACTGTGGAAGAGCAGATGCACACCTGAGGAAAGAATTGAGAATTTCTTTGAAGCTAATCAATCTATCAATTATTTCTTGACTTCTTGGGGACAGTGTTTTAGGTGGCAATTCTTAATAGGGCAACAGGGAAATTATATTTCCCCTGCTGAAAGGCACAGCAATCAAGTCACACATTTGCTGAGCGGCTACCAAAAAAGGAGAGAACTTTGCTAGAAGACCAGGAAAATATAAATAACAGGCTTGTTTCTACTCTGAACATTTCATTCAGTCAATACTTACTGAGTGCCTAGTATGTGCCAGGGAGAGTACTGAGTAGTGGGAATTCCGGAGGAATAAGAGAGACAAAAAAAATAAAGTCAATACTCAGGGATATAAGAGACAACACAGTCACTTCCCCGGGGGAATCTTTTGATCTTGCTTAGGAGATAAAATTTACACATTAAATAATTAGAGACTAATACAAGGTAGTAGATAATTAGTTCCTAAATTGGGTACAGCAGGCTGTATTATAGCAATAACTGCAGTATAAAACCACAAACAAATCATCACCGAGGCTAAATTTCTTTAGACAAAAATTATATGGGTTTTTTTTCCCTTCTTTCTTTTAAATAGGCTCCACACCCGACCTGGGGCTTGAACTCATCACCTGGAGATGAAGAGTGCCATGCTCCACTGACTGAGGCAAGAAGGCACCCCTCCTTCTCTCGAAAGATAAGGATGTTGGCACTGAGAGGGCACTGGACTTGAGGTTATGATTAACTGTTTATGTCTCTCACTGCTGGAGCCAAAAGGTTAGGGAGGTACCTGGGAACACCGAAGAGACCTGTCTCAAGCAGGCCAGAGTTCAACACTAAATCCTTCATTTCATATCATCTCTGTCAAGGGTGCCAAAGTTTCTATTAGAGTGGCCAGAATGCATCCTCTTGTTGTACAGAGGTATAGCATCACTGTGCATCTAGCATAAACCTAAGTGCAGAGAAGAGAAAGTTCATTGCTTTGGAAGACAAGAGGATCTGTAGAATTACAGATGCTTCCATTTGCAAGCCGAAAAGAAACACCAGATTCCCGTTAGGGTAATCGCCTCCCTTTCTTCTGACTTCCTGTCCCTCTTCTAAGCCTTTGCCTTCCCTTTCCTAGCCTCCAAAAAAACTTTCTCTTTTTTCCTCTTGCCAAATTCCATTAAAATCTACGTTGAGCCCCTTTCCTTGCCGCCTGCCTTCCTACAGCCTACTTCTTAACGTCCAAACTTTATTACATTAATTTACAGAATGTCTTTATTGTCTGATTTTCACCCATTCGCGACTTCAAGCATCTAATGGGGAGCACTAAGCTTTAGAATCAGAGAAACCTGGTGGAAACTGCAACTCCCCCATTTTACAGCTGTATAACTCGTAAGGAAAATTACTCTGTCCTACGTTTACCGGAAGGGAAAATTAGGGACCACATAGCAATGCCCGCTCCACAGTTGCTGGTGGCTGCAGGAAAGTAATATAACAGGGCTGCCTTTGCACGCTGCCTGGCACTACAAGTACATTTTCATCCCTTAAGGAGAATTGGCCCCAGGCTCCGCGCGTGTGTCCTGAGTGTGTTCCTAATTTAGGACAGTTCATCCCTCTTTGCCTGCGTGGTGGAGTTCATCTTCCGACAAAAAATGCTTAACTCCGAAGGGCGCGCCCAGCACAGACGCAAGATCCGTCCACCCGGTCCCTCCCATCCCAGAAGCAAACCAGCCCTTCCCAAGCGTCGAGTTCGGTACCCATCTCCTTTTTCTCTTCCTTCTCCCGAGCAGCCAAAACAGCCCACGACTCCCCACCCGCTGCAACCCGGAGAACCGGATCTCAGCCCGGGAGCAAAGCCAGCAGCGCGCCTGCGCCACAAGACAACCTCGCGCATGCCCGTTGTCTGCCTCCGCCTTTTCCCCAGGTGCGCGAGCTCTCAGACTCCCTCGGTTCCGGGACGCCCCGCGCCGCAGCTAGCTTGGCTTCCGGATCCCACTCCGTGGGCGGTGCGTCCGGGCGGCCGTCTGCCGCGGGATGACGTCACCGCGCGGGCGGGCGCCGCAGGCTTTGGGTGGGCGTGGAGCCCGAGCTGAGGTGGAGGTTCAGTAGCGGGGAATTCCAGTCCGCGGTTAACTGAAAGGGGGGCTTCCTCCTGTGTCCCGCCCGCCCACCAAGCTTCTCCCGCGCGCGTTTCGCCTACAGAGAGAAGTGCCAGTTTTCTTGGCTTTGACTCCGCGGCCCTAGAATCTTGGCGCCTGAGGGGTTGTCATCGGTAACTCCGCTCCTTTTGCTAATTACGACGAAGCCCCTCGGAGAAATGCAAAGAGCTCCCGTTGGTGGAAGTCCTGTTGCGGTCTACCTTAGGTTTTCCCACTAACTTCCCACCCAGGCTCGCAAGGGAAATGAGGTCCTGAGAACTTTAGCAACATCTCTAAAACGATACTATGTTATGATGGCCCCAGGATTCGAACAGTGAAGCCTCTGCAAATTAATATGGTCCTCAAATTGTTGAATGAATTAAAGCGCTAAGAAGAAAAAGTGACACAGTGGAAATAACTCATGAGCAAGATTCTTTCTCCTTAAAGCCAATAAGGCAGGGAATATTCCTCAACTAGTTTAGGGAAAGTGGTAACCTTCGTCACTGCATCCTTGCGTGGAAGAAGGAAGTCTTTTAAAAGGTATCCTGCATCCAGGGTACGAAACCAAAAACTCTTTTTGAGTTTTAACATATTAACAGTTTTATTAATAGTTTTTTAAAAGCCACCCAACAAAGCAAAAGCAAATCAATTTTGTCACCACGAGTCAGTACGCTTCTGGAGTCATTTCTATTATTAAAAAGGATGTTTGTTCTAGTACTGCTTAATTTGAGGTGTTACATGAATACTATAGATCATATAGTATCTCATAAGTACTAAAGCAGTGGACGTGATAAATGCTCCATGTAAAAAAGAGAAGTCGAATTGTGATGAAGACAAAAAGTAGAGAGGTTCACAACGGAAATTGATGAGAAAATGAGCACTGCTTCATTTGCACACAGATGAGTCCTTGGATAGTATTGTTAATTCTGAAGATGGAAGGCAAGTTGTGCAACAGGTGAAACATGATATATGCCTACACTTTTGACAGCAAGAGACTGGAAAAGTGATTGATGGGTTGGAAAAACTTTTGAGTATGATGCAAGAGATTATGCTTCTAAGGCAGATGCCTACTTACCTAATCTTAAATCACATAAGACCAAGTCTTTGTTCTAGAACTAAAGCTTAGAATGGTAAAATATGTGTTTCGGGCAAAGTGTGGTTCCATGGGTCCACAGCACCAACTAAATATTTATAACATCTGTGAATTATGAGGCATGAAGTTGCTAAAGGGTTCTCACAACACTTGAAGAGATTATCTAAGAGAGAATTACCTACCCTCAATTTCAAAGTGTACAAAACATGTCCGTTTTTGGAAAAGATGCCATAGAACATACACGAACAAGAAAGAGAAAAATAGACTTATTTTAGATTTGTAAAGGGTTACCTATCTCACTCTTTTGTGGAAACTTCATCCAGATACTGCAGGGTTAAGCTTCTTCTTATTAAGTTTGAATGTATATAAACATGGCCATAAGTACAGCCATTTGAAATTTAAATCCTTCTTGAGGAAAGGAAGAGCTCCTGTATCTTGGTTCTAGGAAAGCCACGTCCTTACCAGAGGCTTATTTGAGGTATGGTGTCTTTAAGAATACAGATTGGTGGTGGTGGGGGGGGGTGCGGTGGAGACCCATCTGGGTGGCTCAGTCCATTAAGCATCCAACTCTTGATTTCAGCTTAGGTCATGATCTCAGGTTTGGGGGATGTAGCCCTACATCAGGTTTCGTGCTGAGAGTGGAGCCTGCTTGGGATTTTCTCTCTTCCTCTGCCCCTCCCCCCCCCCAAAAAAGAGTCTGGTGTTCACACAGCCATTTACCAATTATGTGACTTTGGCCAAGCTACCGAATATTTTAGCCATAGTTTTCCCTTCTGTAAAAAGGCAATAATATAATGGTACCCACACAGGGCTATTGGAAGGTAAAAACAGTTGTAAGGATACCTGGTACACAGTTAGATATTATTAGCTGAACTCTTGAGAGCGTTAAGGACAGAGCTTGTTTTCAGTTAAATGGTGCAAAAGAGGAAAATGGAAAGAACGTATGAAAAAATATGAAAGCACACGTATGACAAAACTAGGCACATAAAAGTTTTTACAGCACCATGTGCCTGGGGGTGGGGGCAGTCAATGATATTTTAATCCAGGTTTCTAAGAAAACAGGACCCAAGGTAAAGGTTTATATGACAGCAGTTCTTTAGAGAGTATAACCCCAGGGAAGCAAGAGTGAGGGAGAAAAGGGAAAGGAAGTAGGGAAGGAGATAGCAAAAGACCCAGAAGATGAGAAACACTGAGCTGGCCACAGCTGTGCAAGGGAGAATGCTGGCCGTACTGTCTCACCTGATGCCTCCATAGAGGACTTGGGAGACCACAGTATTTTGGAACAGAGGAAAGAAGAACAAAGTTTCCTAGTTCCCATCAGTCAAGGGTTACTGCAGAAGATATGAACCACCCCCACCCCACCGCCCCCATCCTTTTGAATCCTGCCTCCTGCTACTCGAGGCAGCTGCCAGGAAAGCCAGATCCCTCAACAGCACTAGCATTATCCATGCATGAGCTGAGCTAGCAAGTGAATGGGAGCCAGTAGCACTTCCCAACTGTGCACCTGCAGCTCCGCAATGTCTACCACTTCTGGAGCTATAGGGAAGGTCCCCCGCCCCCCACCGCCCAAAAATAAGCTTGGGATTGAAGCCATTAAGTGAGACTTTATTAAGTCATATCCCAAAGCAGCGTGAGTGACCTGAAGCAAATAGCCACAAAACATCAAGGCCGCTACCGCCAAGGCTGCCGCCGAGTTCAATAAGCCTCCCTTCAGTGAGGATTGAAATATTCCTTCTGCAATCTAGGACAATGCTGTTGCTGTGCAGTAATGTTCTAGATGGTAATCATAGCTTTCAACAGGAAACTATGCAAAGCAAATCCAGGGAGGCACATAAGCTGGGGTCAATAGAATGATAATGGCAGAAACATGGGAGGCCCAAGGCATAAAAGGCACTGTGAACTAAAAGAAGCCCTCATGCCTTTAAATACTAAATGCATTTTAGGAGTCAACTACTATAATAGGTGTTATGATGAAGGATAAGTAAAATAATCCCTCTGACCAAGACCTGAGTAGCTCACAGTCACACCACAGTAATAAAAAGATAGTCCTTTATTTCATTCATTTATTCATGCTTTGTTATTTCATAATTACTGTCACCAACAAATGAAGATTCTACAGCCTCTGGTGTGGTTAAATCGTTAGGAAAACAGGTTTGTTTCAAGAAATCATTGCCTCGGGCACCTGGCTGGCTCAGTCAGTAGAACGGGTGACTCTTGATCTCAGGGTTGTTTGTCAGGGCCCCACGTTGGGTGTAGAGATTTCTTAAAAATTAAAAAATCCTTTAAAAAAAGTTCTTGCCTCAAAACATTGATATCAAGTAAGTTTATAGATAATTTTATTCTTCACATATTGTAGCTGCCAGGAACTGGTAAATGTTTTAATATTTACACAAAGTGCTCCAAAATGTGTTTGCAGTGGGGAAGTGGAGTAATTACAGGAGAGTTTAGGGGGACAAGCCTTCTGATGTGGAAAGGAAGGAAAACAGAAAGCCTGGACATGTAGAGGTTCAAATTGTGGAGGAGGACATTCTCAGAAGGAAGAAGATGATAAGAGTTTAAACCTGTCTCTCTAACTGGGACAAATTTGTGTTATTTAGCAAAATTGATTGGGCCCTTTACTATGTGCCACAATTTTTAAAAAAAAGAAAAGAAAGGAAAAGAAAAGCTACTGGGGAAGCTGATGGATGATGATATGTGAGATAAATAAGTAAAATATGTCCTGTGTTAAATACTGATAAGTGTTAAATGGGTTAAGAAGGCCAGGAGGGTGGAGGTGACTTTTGAGTAAAGACTTGAAAAAAGTGAAGTAGTTCTACGGTTATCTGGGGAGAGAGGATCCCTGCAAGCAGAAAGGTTTTAGGGAAATGGTGTGTGTGACTTGTTCCAGGAATAGCAGGAAGGTAAACATGGCCAGAGTAGACCAAGGGAGAGAATAGTAGAAGCTATAGGAGAAGTCAGACCAGAAAATGCAGGGTGTTACCGATCATGGTGAGAACTTTAGCTTTTTGCTCAGAATGAGTTCAGAAACCAGTGGAAGCTTTTGAATAGTGTTAATGCCATCAGACATCCTCTTCTTCTTCTTCTTCTTCTTCTTCTTCTTCTTCTTTAAATTCCAGTTAGTTCACATACAGTGTAATATTAGTTTCAGGTGTACAATACAGTGATTCAACACTTTCATGCAACACCCAGTGCTCATCACAAGTGTCCTCCTTAATCCCCATCACTTATTTAGCCCATCCCCCACCTACATCCACGGGCATAATTTGTTATAGCATCACTCTAGTTGCTTCATAGTAGGAACAGGAACAAGAGTTAGGAGCCTCTTGCAACAGCCCAGACAAGAGACGATGGAAGTTTGGTTTGGAATAGAGGCAGAAGTCATGGTTTAAAGTGATTGAATTCTCAGTGGAATCAACCGGCTTCATAGATCAACAAAATACAGTGTTGTGTTGTACAATGTTGAGAGCGAAATTTTTCCTAGAAGCAACTGGAAGAGTAGAGGTGCCTCCCATGGAGGAGACTGTGTTGGAGGCAGGTAGTGGTGGTAGAGGTTTAGAAGCTCATTTTATGGTAGGTCTAACTAGAGATGCCATTAGGCATCTGGGTGAAAATATTGGTGAGCAGTGTGATATACGATCATAGACACTGGAGGAAAAACCCACACTGGAGACTTTAATTTAGGAGCCATCAGTGTATAGATTGAATTTAACGCCAGGAGATTATTCACATGTTTTCTAAATGTATCCTTACTCTATTGTTCTTCATGCACTAAACAGGTGCAAATAAAAGGAATAGTACTTATTACAGCAAGGAATAAATTTATAGACTTCACTACCCTTAGAAGTAGTACAAAATAAATATGTAAACAATTGCAAAGAAGGAATTTAGTTCAACTGATGATCAAAGGATTCAAAGTGACTTTATTAAGGGAAATTCAGTAGTCCAGGTTTATACAATTTGCACCCCTCACTCAAAGTTCAAGATGTCAAAGAGTGTACTTCAAAATAAAAACAAAAGTCTTTGAAACACACCAGCCCTGGTATTCATCCACATTTTTTGCCACTGAAAAACCAAATATGCCTAATTAGTTTGCTAGGGCTGCCATAACAAAGTACAATAGACCAAGTGGCTTAAATAATAAAAATTTGTCACAATTCTGAAGCTTGAAGTCCCGGGTCAAGGTGTCAGGTAGGGTTGTTTTTTTTCTGAGGACTGTGAAAGAAGTCTCTGTTTCCTGTCTCTTCCCCTGGCTTGTAGATGGATATCTTCTCCCTGTCTTCCCTCTATGCATGTCTGTCTCCAAATGTCGCCATTTTTTAAGGACACCAGTCAAATTGAACGAACTCACTTTGACATGATTACCTCTATAAAGACCCTACCTCCAAATAAAATCACATTCTGGAGTATGGGGTGTTAGGACTTAAATATATGAGGCGGGGATGGGGAGGGGGGGGCACGATTTCAGCCTAACAAGGCCTATTAAACTAACAAAGCTAAATTTCAAGGTTCTCTGTGAAGTTTAAACAAGTAAGTACACTATCTGAGATAGTCCTGGCACCTGATAGGCAATCTAATGTAAAGTAGCAGAAAATATGGTATAAAAAGCAGTAGTGGGGCGCCTGGGTGGCTCAGTGGGTTAAAGCCACTGCCTTCAGCTCGGGTCATGATCTCAGGGTCCTGGGATCGAGCCCCAAATCAAGCTCTCTGCTCAGCGAGAAGCCTGCCTGCCTCTCTGCCTACTTGTGATTTCTCTCTCTCTGTCAAATAAATAAAACCTTAAAAAAAAAAAAGCAATAGTGATCTAAGTCCAATCTCTAAAAGAACCTTCCATTAACATGATGAGTTAGCTATAAATAATGAAAATATCACTTACCCTCAGAGCTAACCAAATGTTGCAGATATCAGTGTGTTAGGTTATCATAAAATCTGGAAAATGTTTTAGGTTTTAGAGTTGGCATGGTACGGATTCAGAAGTCCACCCAACAAAAAGAAGGTCTTAATTTTTCCATGTGCTAATTAAAGCTCTTTCATTTGCAAAGGATATTAATTAGTAACATACTCTGTGTTACTAATAACACAGTTACTAAGTGATTACTAATCAATCAACTGATCAATCACAGTTATTAACTGATTAGTAGTGCTGGTCACCGTGCTACTTGCTGTGCGTCAGAGGTAAAAAACAGAGAAGGCCTGCTCCCAAGCAGCCTTCCATCTAATAATGGAGACATATGAATAAAGGTTTACAGAAAAATATTATGATACTGGTGAAAATAAAATGTTCCTTAACTACAGCCTGCCAGGGAGCTAGGGAAGACGCCTTACAGGAATAATTATTGAGATGGCTTTCAAGGACAAGAAGCTGTTACCAAATCAAAGACTAACTAGAGGGGTGCCCAGGTGGCTCAGTCAGTTAAACCTCTGCCTTTGGCTCGGGTCATGACCCCAGAGTCCTGGGATTGAGCCCCCTGTCAGGCTCCCTGCTCAGCAGGAAGTTGACTTCTCCCTCTGCCCCTCCCCTAGCTCATGTGCTCTCCCTCAAATAAATAAACAAATAAATAATCTTTTTAAAAAGAGACTAAGCAAAGAGGAAGAGAAAGGCATTCCAATCGAAAATATCCTCTGAACTTTTACTAAATGGATAAAGTAAAATCTTAAAGAAGAGTAAATATGTGCTCTTTGAAGAACAACTATATTTTGCTCAACAATAGCATGTAAATAATTGAATAATAGACCTTGGCATTTTATGTCTTCAGCCTCATACTGTGTGTGTGTGTGTGTGTGTGTGTGTGTGTGTGTGTGTGTGTACATTTTAATATAAAACTGCTTCAAAAGCTCTTAGTATACCCTATTATAATTTGAAACATTTAAACCTAAAAGCAGATTTCTACCTAATGAGCACTGTGGTTGACGGACGGAAAAAAGCTGTAGTGATGTACACGCCCAGGAGCAAAAATGGGTGGCAAGGGATCTTTAGAAAAGCCGATAGTTTATTATTTTTAAGTAAGAGAAAGAAGTAACAATGGCAACAAGGCTTCTGAGAATTTGAGAAGTGCTATTAATTCTTTGGTTGCCAGGAAGCTCAAAGTGAAATTTGCTGTGAGATTTTAATAATCATATGGGAACTTAAACCTATATAACAGCTTACTCTCCTTTCCTTTTTCAAATTCTTCTGTTCTATCAAAATGGTGATTCTCTACATAGAACTAGAGAATGAAAGGGGAGAAACAATTGAATTTGAGATAGAGTTAGTTTGAAATGTCCTTAGTACATACAAGTGCAAAAATATAGTAATAATTTCAATGTATGACAGAACTCCCAGAGCATAGGGTGTAGACCTCTCCTCTACCCACACTGACTCTCTGGTACTTTCATCGGCTCTCATGGATTTCAATGCCACCATCTTTGATGACTCCCAAATTCACTTCTCCAGCTCAGTACTGTTTTATAAACTCTGGACTCATATTGACATCCCCACTTGAATATCTAATTAGCATCTCAAATTCACACATCCAAAAATTATCTTTCTGATTTTTTCTCCAAAATCAACTTCTCTTTACAGTCCCCATCTCAGTCAATGAGACTTTTCCTCTCATCCCCACATCTTGTCCCCCAGCAAATCCTATTGACCTTATCTTTGAAATAGAAAAATGATCGGACTACTTTTCACCACCTGTACAGCTACTGCTCTGGTCCAAGCAAGTTGAGTTGCCTGGGTTACTGCAGTTGCCTCTTGACTGGCTTCCCTATTCTGCCCACGTCCTCCAAATTCTATTCTCAACACATCTGCCAGAGTCCATGGCATTTCTCAAACAGCCCATCTTTCTTGGAGTAAAAGCCATAAAATAGTGACAGTTATCTGACTCCAATTACATTTCTGACCTCATATCTTATTGCTCTCTTTCTTCTTTAATCTGGGGGAGCTCCAGGGTCTCCTCGCTCCTGGAACAAACCAGATACACCGTCACCTCAAAGCTTTTGCATTTGCTTCTCCTTCCGAAACGTTCTTCCAACAGATAACCACATGTTTGCTCCCTCATCTGTCTCCTTCAGCTCTTTGCATAAATGTCCCCTCCTCAATGGGGCTTTCCCTGACCACTCAGTTTAAAACTGCAACCCCCACATCCACCCACAGGTAGTTTTTAACTTCCTTAACTGCATTTGTTTGCCCCATAGCTCTTATCTTACCTAAAAAAGAAATATATATATATATTGTATATACATGCCATATTGCCAATCTCACCTACAAGTATGTACCTTTCATGAGAGTGGGCATTTTTATCCTGAGTCCAGAAAAGTGCCTGGTAGAGTAGATGTTCAATTACTATTTGGTGAATATTGAATGATTCCAGGACTGAACACAGAGATCTAGAACCCAGGTAGGAGCTTCTGCCAAAGATTTTTTAAAAAAATTGTTAGGTATCATTTGCATATAGATCCAAGAGGGGGATTACTCAGAGAGAATGTGCAACATGAAAAGAATAAAGAGTTGAAATCAATCTTAGGAAAAGGTAGAGGAAGAGGTGGTGTAAGGAAGGGGCCGGAAAACCAATAACAAAATTGTACAAGGAGAACCAGGAGAGAGTGAGCAACAAAAAGATAGATGAACTTTCAAAAGGAATGGTTAGCAATGTCAAACATAGCAGAAAGGTGAAGTAAGACTAGCAATAAAAAGTGTCCATAGAGGGACTCCTGGGTGGCTCAGTTGGTTGGGCGGCTGCCTTTGGCTCAGGTCATGATCCCAGCATCTTGGGATCGAGTCCCGCATGGGGCTCCTTGCTCTGCGGGGAGCCTGCTCCTCTCTCTGCCTCTGCCCGCCTCTCTGCCTGCTTATGTTCTCTCTCTGTTAAATAAATAAATAAAATCTTAAAAAAAAAAAAAAAAAGTGTCCATAGAAATAGCTTAGCTATTTAGAAGGAAACAAATTGCTGGTCATCTTACACCATATATCTAACTCCAGACCAATAAAGTGTTGAATGCAAAACATCAGCAGAGAAATATGCTCTTAAGGGGAAAGAATTTTCTAAGCTTAAAATAAATTATGTAATTTACAAACATACTACCTGATAAATTTGACTCCATTAAAATGTAAAATATTCTTTAGATCCAAAAAGAAGCCAAACCAAAATGAAGAGACTAAAATAAAGTGGGAAAAATATGTGCAGGGAATTTGACAATAGGAAAATTACCTTCTGTTAAAAAAAAAAACTCATACTATAAGAAAAATCTTCAAATTCTGATATATAAAAGGGTGAAAATATGAACAGACATTTCATAAAAGTGGAAATAAAAATAGTTTGAAATGGTATGCAATACATGTCCAATAAATGAAGAAATACCCATTAAAACAATGCTGATATTTTTTCCCTACTATTGACACAGTTTAAAAATATAATTACGTTAAGTAAACTGTGAAAAATAATTACTTAAATACTGTCAGTAGACCTGCCCAGGTATAGTCCATTTTAGAAATAGAATAAGGCGTGGCTGTGTGGCTCGGTTGAGCGTCCAACTCTTGATTTCTGGTCCGATCATGATCTCAGGGTCATTAGATCGAGTCCCGCATCAGGCTCTGCACTCAGTGTGGAGTCCGTTTGAACCTCTCCCTCTCCTCCTCCCTCCCACCACTCTCTTTTCTCTCTTTAAAATGGCTAAATAAGGGACGCCTGGGTGGCTCAGTTGGTTGAGTGACTGCCTTTGGCTCAGGTCATGATCCCAGCATCTTGGGATCGAGTCCCGCATTGGGCTCCTTGCTCCACAGGGAGCCTGCTCCTCTCTCTGCTTCTGTCTGCCTCTCTGCCTGCTTGTGTTCTCTCTCTGTTAAATGAATAAATAAAATCTTTAAAAAAAAAGAAAAAAAAATGGCTAAATAAAATCTTTTTAAAAATAAAAATATGGGGCACCTGAGTGGCTAAGTCAGTTAAGTGTCTGCCTCAGGCTCAGGTCATGATCTTGGGGTCCTGGGATCGAGCCCTGTGTAAGAGTCTCTGCTCAGTGTGGTCAGCTTCTCCCTCTCTCTCTCTTCCTCTGCGTGCTTGCTCTCCCTCTCTTTCTCTCTCAAATAACTAAATAAAATCTTGAAAATAAAGTAAATAAATAATAAATTAGAAAAAATTAAAATAGAATAAGTCACAATTAGCCAAAAGGTGGAAACCATCCAAATGTCCACTAACAGATGAAGGGATTAAAAAAAAATGTGGTATATACGTAAAAGGAGTATTATTCAGCTTTAAAAAGGAATGAAACACATGCTACAACATGGTGAAACTATGAGACATTTTACTACGTGAAACAAGCCAGACACAAGAGGACAAATATTGTATAGTCCATTTATACGATGTATCTAGAAAAATCAAATTCATAGAGAAAGAAAGTAGAATGGTAGTTGCCAGCGTCTGGAGAAGGGGTAGTGGGAGGTTACTGTTTCGTGGGTAAAAATTCCATCTGGCATGACAAAGAGCTCTGGAGATGGTTAGTGATGATGTTTGTACAACATTGTGAATACATCTAATGCCACTGAATTATAAACTTTAAAAGGATTAAAACTGGTAAATTTAATTTATGTGTATATTACCACAAAGAAATCCTCAAAATTATATATATATATGAAAATATTCTTTATATATATATATGTATATGTATAACAAGAGCCTAGCAGTGACCCAATAATTCACTTTTAGAAATTACTCTTGTGGTGCAGTGCCTGGGTGGCTCAGTCGATTGGGCATCCAACTCTTTTTTTTTTTTTTAAGATGTTATTTATTTATTTGACACAGAGAGAGAGATAGAGCATAAGCAGAGGAAGTGGCAGGCAGAGGGAGAGGGAGAAGCAGGCTCCCCAATGAGTAAGGAGCCCAATATGGGACTTGATCCCAGGACCGCAGGATCATGACCTGAGCCAAAGGCAGACACGTAACTGACTGGGCCACTCAGGCATCCGGACATCCAACTCTTGATTTTGGCTCAGGTCCTGATCTCAGGTCAATGGGACCGAGCCCTGCCTTGGACTCCCTGCTTCCTGGGGAGTCTGCTTGAGATTTCCTCTCTTCCTCTGCCTCTGCCTCTCCCCTTGTTCACACTCTAAATAAATAAATAAATAAATAAGAAATTACTCTTGTAGAAATAAACCCAAAATTAAGCAACATGTTTATCAGACTGTTATTTGTCATTACAAAACAACTCTTTGGAAACAGAATAATGGTTACATAAACGATGGCAAACTTCTACTAAAATGGAAGCTCCCAGACAGTGGGTACTAGCCTGCTCTTGCCTCCCACTTCATCTTCATCACCTTCTTGTGCATGGCACAGAGAAAAATACTCCACCGATAGTGGTTACATTAATTAATACGGTGAAATGTTATGTGTGAGAGTATTTGTGAAGGGTTTCATGACATAGGAAGTGGCTTGATATAATAAGTTTAAAAAGCAGGATAAAACTTGTATATACAGTTTGATTTCAACTATGTAAAACAAGGATGCTTTTTATGGGCGATAATGAATTCCCTTATTGTTGAAGCCAGTCTGAATTGTGGCTTTTTATTACACCTGAAAGCATCCCAACTGACCCTTGCACCCACACAAAAACTTCACTCGTAAAGAGTTCCTCACGCTTTCCCAGAGCTTATTAAAGACAGACACAGAAAGTAAAAAAAAAAGAAAGAAAGAAAGAAAGAAAGAAATAGTACAATTAATAAAAGTTACCTGACAGCAAGGAAGAAAACAGGAAAATTATTTAAACAAAACACGAAAAAGCTATTGCAGTACCATAAAATCACAGCTGGCTGGAGCATTTAGTGGAGGATCAGACAGTTTTATAATAGGATTCATAACTTTTTAAGCTATTCTTATAATAATGGATATTTGTAATAATGATCCTGAGTCACCAATAATGATGCCCCATTTGTGCAATGTATTCTGTTTGAGAGGATGGCGCATTACATAACACAGTTTAGAAGGATTTTCATTAAAATGTTTAAAACATTTAAAAGCTTCAGGACTTACAGGGATATACTGAAATGAAATTCTTCTGGAAAACTCACTTAGATAGAACTCCTCATTTTCCCAATGTTGTTAAAGAGAGGTGAAAAGTTTTATTTGACCATCTAAAATTATTGCAGTATTTATGCTGCAAATTGGGTTTTCCTAAAATCTAGAGTAACTAATAATCACTTGGGATGGGGGGAGGGCTTGTTAAAAGTGTAGTTTCCTCAGCCTTTCCTCCAAAGATTCTAATTTAGTGGGTCTGGAATGGGGCTTAAGTAGTGGCATTTTTAATAGACACCCCAGATTATTTGATCCAGACATTCAGAAACAGTGGAATCAAGCTATAAAGACTTAATTTAGAAATTGCTAGAGCATTCTCTGTTTTACCAAGCCTCCAGCTCAGATCATATCAAAGTCTGTTACTCCACCCAAAAAGAGGCAGAAAGCCTCGGGGCTCCTGGGTGGCTCAGTGGGTTAAGCATCTGCCTTCAGCTCAGGTCATGATCCCAGGGTCCTGGGATGGAGCCCCAGTGTGGGCTCCCTGCTCAGTGGGGAGCCTGCTCCTCCCTCTCCTTCTGTCTTCGGCTCCCCGTTTGTGCTCTCTCTCTCTGTCAAATAAACAAAATCCAAAAAAAAAAAAAGTAGATAGCCTCACTTTTTTTTTTTGAGAGCCTCACTTCTTAAATTGAAAGCGAGTACTAACCTACCTAAAACAACCTGATGCATTTTCTTTCTTTTTTTAAACTTTATTTAATTTTTTCAGTGTTCCAAGATTCATTGTTTATGCACCACACCCAGTGCTCCATGCAATATGTGCCCTCCTCAATACCCACCACCAGGCTCACCCAACCTCCCACCCTCTCCCCTCCAAAACCCTCAGTTTGTTTCTCAGAGTCCACAGTCTCTCATGTTTCATCTCCGCCTCCAGTTTCCCCCAATTCACTTTTCCTTTCCTTCTCCTAATGTCCTCCATGTTTTTACTTATCCTCCACATGTAAGTGAAACCATATAATTGACTCTCTCTGCTTGACTTGTTTCACTCAGCATTATCTCTTCCAGTCCTATCCATGTTGATACAAAAGTTGGGTATTCATCCTTTATGATGAAGGCATAATATTCCGTTGTATATATGGACCATATCTTCTTTATCCATTCGTCTGTTGAAGGGCGTCTTGGCTCTTTCCACAGTTTGGCGATTGTGGCCATTGCTGCTATGAACATTGGGGTATATATGGCCCTTCTTTTCACTGCATCTGCATCTTTGGGGTAAATACCCAGTAGTGCAATTAACCTGCTGCATATTCAAGGGAGTTGTGGATCCTGACTTTAGTGAATTTTTTATGATTCCATTTTTAACCTTAAAGAACTCCTGCTCTGCTATTACTAATATTTAAAGTTTGGATTAACAACAGACCTTATCCAGGATTTCATATTTAATGTTGATAACAATGTAATCCATGTTTATTAGTGGTCTCTGGTGTCAGTACAACATTTTTTTCTTTTTTTTTTTTCACCAGAGTGCTTCGGCCCCACACCTCCTTTCTCTGACTCCGCAAATTATCTAATCCTACATCTGAAACCTTGGTGGAAGGTAGGTTATTTGTAAGACACTGGGAAAAGTATAATGAGTATAGGGGAGTTTCGCCCAAATGTATGGCATGACTGAAACAATTGGAGAGACAGGAATCTACTTGGACATGGCATTGGTATTTTTTTTAAATAAGCATGAAGCTTTAAAAAGTGTCGTGATACCACTTCCATGATGAACATAAAATAGTCAAACTCTTAGAAGCAGAGAGTAGAGTAGAATGGGGGTTGCCAGGGGCTGGGGGAGGGGGAGGCAGGGAGGTGTTAGTCAAAGGATATGAGGTTTCAGTTATGCAAGATGAGTAAGTCCTACAGATCTCCCGTACAGCACAGCGGCTGTGGTTAACAATACTGTGTTATATACTTAAAGACTCGCTAAGAAGGTAGACCTTATTTAAGCATTTTTTTCACATCAGCAGCAGCAGCAGCATCATAAAAAGGCAGGAGCAAACTTCTGGAGGTGATGGATAAGTTTACAGTGTAGATGATGGTGATGCTTTCATGGGTGTATACTTATTTCCAAGCCCATCTAGGTGTACGTATTAATCATGGACAGCTATTCGTATGTTAAAATGAAAAGGGTCATGTGAGCGCTTTCCAAAAAAATTTTTTTAATGCAGGAATTATTTTATAACTCAGTGATTTCTCATATATCATGTGTCTGCCAGTGGCAAAGAATTTTTTCCTGCTTCTCACCCCTTTTTTCTTCTTTATGGCAAGTCTGTGATTGAAATGAACATCTAGATATCCAGATATGGGGAATCTACAGCTTCATTTTCTGCTCCCCCTTGGGCCTGGGTATCCCTGGAAAATAGGGTTATCCTCTGTAAGAATCTGCTTTTTCAGGTACCTGTAAATTCTCATTTTTCTTGCTTATTTTATGGATTTCTCCTACAGAGAGTGTCAGATCCTACATTAATGTTAGAAAACAGCATTTGAATAGCCATTGCCTACCTAGAATATCACTGTAAAAAAAAAATATATATATATATATATATATAATAAATATTGTAAAAATCCTGTAAAAACAGGCTGTTGCATCACAGGAGAAAGAGTGACTGATTCTGCCCGGCCAATCACAGGAAGGCTTCTTGGAGGGGGTAATATATGAACTGGGTTTTGAACAGATCGGAAACAAGTGGTTCAGGTAGCATGTACCCTCTGCAGGCATGGAGAGAGGGGAGGGCCTGGAATGTTCGGTAGACCAGATGGAATTTGGTGACCGACTGGATATGGGAAATCGAGGGAAGGGAGAGAATTGAAACTGTTTCCAACATGTCATTCCTTCCTTCCTTCCTTCCTTCCTTCCTTCCTTCCTTCCTTCCTTCCTTCCTTCCTTCCTTCAATTTAGCACCTACTCTGTGACAAGAGAGTGACGAGATGAAGTTTCATGGGGTGAAAGGGAAGCAGAAGGGGAGAAGCCGATTTGGGGGATGAGATCAGATGTGAACTGATGAGAGGAACCAGGTGAGAGGAGGAGCAGGTCCAGGCTGCAGACGAGGGGTAGGAGCCAGCAAGAGAGGACCTGGACAGACACGCAATTTGTGGAGCCCGCGAAAAATAAAAATGTGGGCCCCCTTGTTCAATCAGCAGGAAAAGAGTGCCATGAAGGTCATGGAATGTACTCGAGGCACTAAAACACAAGAGTGTTTTCCTTTCTTCTGCAGTCTCTCAACATGCCATGGAGGTTTTTATTTGCTGTTTAATGTTGTTCTAAATAAAAAGAAATTTAAATTTTATTGGCATGAATTTTGCCATGAATCTTTATAGTGTGCAATGCCAGTTCTCAATGTAAACATCAGAACATTTACCTTGGAATCACTGCAATTACACAGCGTAATTTCTTGGCTTGACCCTGGAAGATGACTCAAGCTGGTCAGAAGACATGAACACAAGCCAGACCCAGGGAAGTTAGAAGGAGGAAGAAGAGGTTCCCCCCACGGCACAGTGTGGGCACAGTGTGGGCCCAGAGGATTTCGGGATGCTGGCAGGGCGAATTCAGTGCCTTGCAGTTGCCGGGGGTTCCAGCCCGGGACTGGCAAATCGTCCTGCAGTTGGACCAGACAGCTGCTATGTTCCCCCTGTCACCAGCGCCCAGGCCAATGTACCAAACCTCAGCCGGGAGCCGGGAAGTCAAATCAGGCATCCCCCCTTTCTACAGGCCAGCTGTCCCAAGCCACAGCAGATGGGCAACCCCAAGGGTATCGCAACCTCTGTGCCGGGTTGTGCCAGGTATTTGATCCAGGGTGGTGAAGGGTTGGCCTTGGCCAACTGGCCCACTGAAGGAGTGGTGCTGCTGGCAACCAGCGGGACTGGGGAGTGGGAATGGGGGACAGCCTCTGCTGGTGGGCCTCACCCCGAGATGCCACTGGTTGTGACCTGAACTCTCCTTGCACCTTCACTCAGATCCCTGCCAAGTGAAGAGAAGCAGTCTGGGCAGGGGTAGGGGAGGCATGGGGGTGGCGTGGGGAGAGGGAGAAGGCTGGACCCAGGGGTGTAAAAGGTCAACGGGAAGGAGGCCAAGAACCCTTCCCAGGGTGGCAGGGGAAGGAGAGATTGCACAGAACTGAGATGCCAAGCCTCCGGGACATGCTCCGTTGTCCCATAGACTTCACCCACAAGACACACACTCAAAGATATTTTAAGAACTTCAAGACAGCAGCTGCACAGCATTAAAACCCAAGCACGGAGGCTTTCTGAGTGTGGGCTCCTGGGCAACCGCACTGGTTGCAAACCCAGGCAGTCGTGGGCTCGCGACATCATCCAAGAGGCTGAGAAGATAGAAGAGGGCCAAGGAGGAAGACTAGGGAGCCCCAACATGAGAAAGGAGGGTGGGTGGGGTGAGGGGGAAGTAAATGCAAGGCAGAGATGAACAGGCAGAAGAGAGAGAGGGGTAGGCTGAGAAGCTGACAGAACTAGAGAATCTTCTGCTAGGAGGCAGGTCTGCAGAGATGTTTACTGGTCCCCTAAGCATCTCAAAAATCTGAGGCAATATCTAAAAAATTGGAAACATTCTCACAAAAGCAAGCTTTAAAAAAAAAATGAAGAGATTTCAACCCTGCTGGGTCTATAGGTCTCCGTGGCCAAATGGAGCCAGAGATAAGCAGCCACTGGTCCCCTAGAAGGGGTATGTGCCCCCCGTGTGACGGGGTCCCCACGTGCAGCCTCAGCGGACCCAGTTTTGCCTGTTACTGTAGGCACACGAGTGGAGAAACCCGGGTCTGCCCTGCCGGGTCCAGTGCTGCAAAAAGGTCAAGGAAGAGGGGGCCTAAAAATCACTGGATTTGGCAAGGAGGAAAACATTGGTAACATCTGAATCGGAGCAGTCTGAATGGAGCGATGGAAGGGAAGCCAGATGGCAGTGGGCTGGGACGTGAATGGGAGGTGATGAAGTGCAGCCGGCGAGGGGAGAGGCTCATTTTTCTCAGATTTATTTTGTCCTAAAGGAGGGTGATGGAAAAGCAGTTCGAACCCACCTCGCCATACGTGTTCCTCCCGCATCCTCCTGCCCACGTGCTTTATAACTGAAGAGAGAAGTAAAGCAACATGGCTTGAAGGAAGATCTCTGTTTAAAGATTTACCAGTTCTAGGGAAAAAAAATAAATAAAACCAGTTCAAGACCAGCAGTGGAAATTAACTGGGATGTTAGTGTCCCCTGTCAGCACATCATACTCGAAAGATCCCAATCATGAGTATTTATTGCTGTCGGCATTGGGGGTTCGGAAAAATAAAACTCGGCTGTTTCAGACCAATTCAGAGGGATTTATTTTATTTTGTCTTTAAAGATTTTATTTATTTATTTAAGAGAGAGAGCACAAGCAGAGGGAGTGGGAGAAGGAGAAGCCAGCTTTCCACTGAGCAGGGAGCCCAAGGGGGGGCTTGATCCCAGGACCCTGGGATCATGACCTGAGCCCAAGTCAGTCGCCTAACTGACTGAGCCACTCTGGCACCCCTTTTTTGTTTTACTTTTTTAAGCTACATCCAAATATTCTATCTTAGGGCAACGTAATTTTTTACAGCAAGTTTCAGGAAAAACCCGCCCTGTTTGTATGGCAGGACCACACGGAATTATACAGTTAGGCACTCCTTTAGAAATCGAGAAAACTATTTGACAGCCCTATATTTTTTAAATAACAAGTAAACTATTCAGATCCTAAGCTGTTGTGTAGAATAAGCAACATTCCTCCTTTCAATTGTTGAATAAACTAATCTTAAAATAAATGATGACATCTGTTTCCACCTACTGCACGGTTGTTTGGATGTTTCACAGGCGTGTTGGTTCTTACAGAATGTAATCAAGAAGGCTGATATTGTATCAGGAACACAGTTAGTTTAGATTAAGCAGGCTCCATATTTTATGAAAGGTCTAAGTTGGTCAAGTATACCCTATCCCCAAAGCAGACTTCCCAGAATTTTGAAAGCTGAGCGCCTCTTGCTTGGTGCTACAAGAGATGCTCTATTCTGATTTGTTAAGGGATTTAGGTCAAGGTTTGGAACCCTTGCAAAGTCATCAGATTTTCACTGTGGCTTCGGCGAGCCCATCAGAGCACAGGAAGCCTGACAGCTCCCTCTGTGGCTTCCTCTTGCCAACATAGAGCTAGGGAGGTCTGCAAAGTTAACTGGGGGCTTGTGAGAGATGCAGCTTTCAACACTTCCTCGTGCGCGTGGATGTGATTTGGTGACTTTGAGTGAATGTCAAGTCCATGAGATAGGCTGCTTATTTTAAAAAAAACCAACAACAACAAGGGGGGATTGTATGACTCTTTTCTGTTTGTTTCTAGTGAAATTATGGAAGGCAACTAGCCTTGATTTAATAAATTGCTGACATCGTTAAGAAAAACCCCTAGCTTAACGGTAAAGCCCCTTAATCTACAACTTTAAGCATCACTCTCTGACGCTGATAAATAACTTGAGCCTGCACAAGAGGCTGATACGGTCTACATGAAGTGCAGACTTGCAAGTCAGGGAGCAAGCTGTGCACACACGACCCCAACAACTGGTCTGTCCTAGATTTGGATAAAGACGGGATGGGGAGCTCATGGGCACATCGCTGGGGGTGCGGGGTGGGGAGGGAAGGGCTCTGTGGTAGGCCCAGGAAATGGATGCCAACAGGGTCAAGAGGATGGAAAAATAGGTCATTCTCACTTTCTTACTTCCTCATTCTTCAACTACTCCTTAGCTATTAGAAACCTAGATTCCGTCCCCCTACTACATCATTGAAATTGATGTCTGCAACCCCCATAGAATTTCTTTGACATTTATGCTCCTTAACACCTTGCAGGAGGTGACTGTCGTGGCAAGTCCCATTTTTCATGAAGTCTTCATGAAGGCTCATAACTCTCTTGGTCCCCCTGCTACCTACTTGCCTGCTGCTTTTCTACCTCCTCTCTCTCACCTCCAACAAATCTCATCCAGTGATTTCATCCTCCTACCCACCTGCCCACAGGCATCCCAGGAGGCCTGGCTTCCCTCACTCTCGCCCTTAGTGATTTCATCCAGTATTATGTTTTTGGTTCTCTCTCCTATGCAGAGAACTACCAAATCATGTTATATAAACCCAGATTCTTTGCCAAGTTGTAGACCAATGCCAATGAGTAGTGTAGTGGAAAGAGCTAGAAAATTGGAATTGAAATCAAATGAGATGACAGGTGAAGATTTACAGTGCTCTAGAGGCCGGTTCCTTTCTGCCGTCACAGCTTCCAAGTCACTTTAATTCTGTCTCCCGACTTGTCCTAATGCCCTGACCTTTCTCTCGGTGAAATGGGGGGAAGAATTGTGGTGCAACCTTTGATTTCTCCTCTCTCATTCATCTTACCCAACCCAGCCCCATAGCCTCTGAATTCTATATTTCGGCGAGGGTATGGCTCCTCCCCCTCTTTCCAACTCATCACACTCCCTGCTAAACACAACAGTCTTCTCATGCCCAGCTCCAGTCCCAGCACCTGGCTGCAGGCCTCAGTGACTCTCCTGTCAATCAAAACCCGGGCAGACTCTTCTACCCAGTCTTTGAGTTCTTCCATGAAATATACCTGCTATGCCTCCATGGCTTTTCTTCTCACCCCTCTGCTGTTCGATCACCATGCCCCAGCCAAATCTGACAATTTCTCCAAATACCCCTGCAAACTCTCCCACCTCTGGGCTTCTGCTCATGGCAGTTCTCCCCTACAGAATGCCTTTCTGTCTTTACCCCTTATCTTGATTCCAAGGCAATATTGGTCTGCGTTTGGACAGGAGAATAGAAGCCACAGTAGGGGAGTGCCTGGGGGGCTTGGTCGGTTAAGCATCCGACTTTGGCTCGGGTCATGATCTCGGGGTCCTGGGATCAATCCCCATGTCGTACTCCATGCTCAATGAAGAGTCTGCTTGCCTCCCTCTCCCTCTGCTCTTCCCCTCACTCGTGCCCTCTCTGTCTCTCTTGAATAAATAGATAAAACCTTGAAAGAGAGAAAGAGAAAGAGGGGAAAAGAAAGAAAGAAAGAAAGAAAGAAAGAAAGAAAGAAAGAAAAGAAAGAAAAAGAAAAAGAGAGAAAGAAAGAGAAAAAGAAAAAGAAACCACTCTAAGTGTTTCAAATTAGAAACAACTGTTTCAACTTGTTTCAACTGATTCAAGGGAATCAGTTTCAAAGATGCCAGAAGGGTTGAAAGAGCAAAACAGAGGAGGAAGAGGGCTGAAGGAGCACAAAAGAAACCACAGCTAAGCACCCTGGGCTAAGACCCCTGAATCCACACTGCTGCTTGTGCTGCCAGTTGGTTCTGGATGGGCCAGAGGGCTGCCGCCTGGGACACTCTGCTGGGGCCGCCTCTGCTGGAATCTACCTCCCACCCCCACTCCTGCTGCTGCGACTCCAGCAACCCCCCCTCACTCCCAGAGCCCAAGCAGGACTCTTACGCTGCCTATGGATTTCCCTCTGTGTCCAGATGGCAGGAGAGTCTGGGAAATGTCATTTTCAGACACCTGGCCCTCCCTGTCCAGAGCACAATACCGATGGCGGGACTGTGAGGCACCAGGTGAGTACCTGGTGGACAAGGGCCCAATTCCGACGCCAAGTGTTTCCCAAAGGATTTCTTGACTTTTCTCTTTTCGCCTCTTCCCTGGCCCCCCACCCCACCCCCAGCTAAAAGAAACCTCTCCCTCTCTGAAATTTCGTTCAAACAGTAGTGGTCTCTTTGGCTCCATGGGAAGTATATTCACTGAGGACCCACTGTGTCCCAGGCCCTAGGCTAGGTGCTGAAAATACAACCATGAGTAACCGTGAGTACTGTGAGTAACACAGACTGGGCTTCCATTCCCCTGGAGCTTCATGGAGTCTAAAGTCTAGCTGGAGACACACACAGTGAAACACGTGATTATGATATAGTTTGCTAAGCACCAAGACGAGGGGTTAGGAGAGTCAGAGCCCACAAGAACGGTGTTTAAACCAAACTGGGAGGGCCAGGACGTGCTTCCAGAGGAAGCCAAAGTCGGAAGCCAAAGAGGTCAGGGTCAGGGGAAAACGCTCTTGATAGAAAAGCACACACAAAGTCCTGGTCGTGAGACAGGGCAGGTCAGGGGAGGGGGAGAAACGGTGTGCGCAGAGCACCAGCACACAGACTGTGAGGGGGACAAATGGAGAGAGGATGATGGGGAGAGACAGGGCTGGACGAAGCCACGGGTGTCACATCCTGCAAGGCCTGGAAAGCCACATCAGAGGGTTTGGACTTTATCCTGACACCAATGGGAAGCCACTGAAGGTTTCCAGTAAGGATGTGACACGATCAGGTTATTCTTTTAGGAGAGTTGTGTGGAAATAACCTATGAGCAGAAGTCCCACGGTTCACGGAAGCTGTCACGCCACCAGCTCCCTTTACCAATCGCCCTGTCTGTCTCAAGGTGCTTTAGAGACATTTGATCTCCAAAAAGCTCCTCTTTCTTGAGATTAAAATCTAATTTTTTTTCCTGCCGCCCACTGTGTGATTTCACTTATCTGCCATTCCGAAGAAGGCAAAACTAGAGGGACGGAAAGCAAATTGGTGGTTGCCAGGGGCCAGGAGTAGCCACAGAGGTGGCCTACGTGGGGCACCAGGGAGTTTTTTGTGGCAATGGAAATAGTGTCTCATAGGACTGGATGTGTCAAAACTCATGGAACTCGGGACTGACAAGGGAGATGTTTCTGCTTATAAATTATGCTTCAGAAGCCTGACTTTAAAAGAAAAGAGAGTATCTTTCCTCCCTCCTGAATCTTGCACGGGCACTGCCTCCCTGATTTCTCTGTTGTGCCACCTCCTACCTTGGCATTTGGGACGTCTGATCGGTGGTGTCAATTTTTTCTTTCTTTTTTCTTTCTTGAGAGGGAGAGAGAGAGAGAATCCTAAGCAGGCTCCATGCCCAGCACAGAGTCCAATGCAGAGCTTGAGCTCACGACCCTGAGATCATGACCTGAGCCGAAGTCAAGAGTTAGATGCCTAACCGAATGAGCCACCCAGGAACCCTTATTGATTACTGGTGTCAATTTAAATCTATCCATTCCTTAATTTCTCTTTCTTCTGTCTCGTGAGCATATAGAAATGCAATTGATGTCTGTGCATTGATTTTATATCCTGCCACTTCGTGGATTCCCGTATGAGTTCTAGCAATGTGGGGGGTGGAGCCTTTGGGGTTTTCCATGTAGAGTATCATGTCATCTTTGAAGAGTGAGAGTTTGAGTTCTTCTTTGATGATTTGGATGACTTTTATTTCTTTTTGTTGTCTGACTGCTGAGGTTAGGACTTCTAGTACTATGTTGAATAGCCATGGTGAGAGTGGACAGCCCTGCCGTAGTCCTGACATCAGGGGGAAAGCTCTCGGTTTTTCCCTGCTGATAATGATATTTGCTGTCAGCTTTTTGCATATGGCTTTTATGATACTGAAGTATATTCCTCGATATCATAAAAGTCATATACAAATAGGACACAAACTGAGGGTTGTGGGGGTGGGATGGGGTAACTGGGTAAAGGGTATTGAGGTCACATGATGTGATGAGCACTGGGTGTTAATATGCAACTGATGAATCACTGAACTCTACCTCTGAAACTGACAATTCACTATATGTTAATTAATTGAATAAAATAAAATAAAATTTTAAAAAATTAAAAAAAAAATCTATCTGTTCGCCAGCAAGGAAAATCTCTTCTTGCTTGTCTCTGTGTGTCTGCAACGATGATTCAGCTCCTTGAGGACGATGGGCAGAGCTTCCGTAATTATATCTTGATTATTGTTCCGGCAGGTAACTTGGCACTCACTAATGTTGAGGGAGTATATTTCAAGCCAGAGAAATGATTTCAGTTTTGATGGACTCATCCAGAGCCTTTGGACTGACTTCCCTCTGGATTCTCCGGTGCCCATCCCACCTTTCCTTTTCTCTTTTTTCATTTGTTCAGGCCTCCCTATGTGCTGCTGTACATATTCGAAAGGTTCTAACCAGGCAGCATGCGAAACTAGGTATCAAACAAGAAGATAAAATGACTAATGGTTTCAAACGTGAAAGTAAAAAGAGGACAGCGTTTCCACCATTTTGCCTGTGAAATGAAGGCAATCACAGACTTCTGGAGCATTCTCGCCGCTTGGACAAGCAGCAGCCTGAAGCCTGGCAGGGACTGCCAGCTTGTGTTCGCAATGTCAGAAGCCTGTGATTCTAAAAGATATCAGGTTTCTAGAAAAAACAGAAGGCTACCTTTGGAGGATCAGGGAGGGATTTCCCACCCAGGGTGAGGCCCTAGGGTAAAAGGATTATTTTACCGTAGTCATTTGCCAAAAATCTGATTTCCTTGAGTTGCACAGAAAGACAAATCACATTTAAATAATCCAGTTTTATTTTTGTCTTATGCCCTGGAAAAATCTGACACGTGGAATTCTTGAGTTTAACTGTTAGGTGTTTAACATCACCCGTGGCTTGCCCAGCATGTAAAAATATTTGTTGAAATTACTTTCATTCCAGTACAATGACCAACAGAATAACAAGATCAAGCATTTTGTTTTTGCTAAGTAGCTTGAAGTTGGTATATACTGTAAACCTGGGATATCTGAGCCTTATCATTTTCATTCCATAGCATCTTAAAACTTAAAGACAGATATTAGCAACCCGCTGCCATGGGCCAAATCTGGCCCACCACCTGTTTTTGTCAATAAAGTTTTATTGAAATGCCACCATTCCCATTTGTTTACATATTGTCTGTGGCTGCTTTCCACCCAAGAGCAGAGTTGTGTAGTTTGGCAGAGATCACGTGGCCTGAAAAACTGAAAATATTTACTACTTGACCCTTTACAAAAGTTTGACCACTCCTGCTCTAAGAGACATTTCCAGAATCAGTTTCAGAATCCTCACCAGTTCTGTGCTCAGACATTATTTTTGAAGTTAAGAATGGAAAGGCAGAATCTGTGTTGTGATAATCTCTCTCCCTAGTACTATTTTCTTTTTGAATGAAAACTAACAAAAAAGTTAATTAAACTATTGGAGTTTTTTTTCCTCCTCCAAAATATCTTAGGCAAGGTTTTCAGTTGGCCTTCTTTGTCAAATATAAAATTTATGCCCATGTGTCTATGTGTTTTCATGTACCTTTAATGGTAAATAACTTCAAATGTCTTATTGGAAAAAGCAATCACTCTTACACTTTTGTTGGGTTGTTGGCATTTTGGGGTACCAGCAAACATCTAAAGATCCTTTCTTCACAGTTAGAAATGGGCAGATGCACACGTATGCAAACTCTGGGTATAATTTTAAAAGTTCACAGGAGTCTGAAGCCTCCTTGGACAGTCCAGGTGAATTACTTCTTTATGGCAGGATGAGTCTCCACAGGCAGAACTCCGGGTGCCAGCCACTTTGAGAAGGGGGCCTTGGAGGGGATTGGGGTGATCCCAGCAGCTGTGAAATATCACACCTCATAGGCAGTCATTTGTTTTTCAAAACTGAAGTCTTAAAGGGTGTTTAGGCTACAGACACAGATCTGCATCCTGGTTCTGTGTAGTTGCAGATACAAACAAAAACTTGAGTCAATGTCTGAATTGCAGAACCTGTCATCTGGTGGTTAGAGGACCTCCAGGAATAGAAGACAACTGCTGAGGTCAGAGGGGATAAATGTCCCAGGAATATGCAAACACTGCATAGCCCAGAGAGTTCCATGAAGGCCCCACACTTCATTGCAAGGGCCTCTCTCTCATCTCTCAGTTTTGTCTACACATTAGTGTAGAGTGGAAGTTAGTTTTACAGAAACATCTGCTCTGCCGAGGCAGATGTCCCATGTTACTTCCTGTAACTCGAGTGACTACAGGATAACCGGGTCAAGTGAAAGACGGGATCCCAGAACTCTCGGCTGAAGTCTCTGCTGGCACGCTGACCCACAGCGCTCGGAAGTGCTGGCCAAACACGAGTGTTTATCATTTGCATATGAGTATTGTTTATTCATAGGTGGAACAGAGCAGGGGGATTTGCGAGCACTTGCCAAGTTGAGTAGAGAGTTATGTAAATCTTCCCTCCAAATTCAAATTGAGATTAAGTGCTCCTCTGGTAGGGTCAACTTCTTACAGAAATCTCTCTCGTGGACCATGGCCGAGCTGGGGGTGGGGGTGGGGAACCATTACTGGACGAAATGGCCCAAATCACGGAAGCCCTGTTCATGGAAGCCAGCTTCTGGATGCTTCCTGCAGTGCTGATGAGGGCGGAAGGAGTGCAGAAGGAAGCGCCAGAAGCCAAGCTGTCGATAGGCATGCCGAGATCCTGTCCCAGTGGAAAACTCTGGACTGGCCCTGTGTCAGACTACCTTGCTTGCTAGAATAATTCCCGGAGGGCAAAACCCCACCTACTGGGTAGTCAGCCACGTTCTTTGTCCACAGGCATCACCAAGTGATGCCTGGACCCAACAAGGCAACAGGTTTTAGTCCTGATGATGTAAAAATAAACAGAAAATTGTACCTGCCTCTAATAAATCCTTATCTTGAACATTTGGTGAGTCACTGCTAAGCCTAGATAATTTCTCCGTTAAGTGAGAATTGTCTCTGCAGGTAAGTGATTAGTTTATCATTTTTTCTGTGTGAGGGAGAGGAAAATTGGAGAATTTCTCAACTGCATGTAGCAGCCCCCCCACCCCATTTTCCTCTCTCTGTGAGATTGCAAATGTGTTACCTGAAAGGAACTGGGCTAGGAGTTAAGAAAGTGGGTGCTGGTTTTAGCTCCCCAGTTGCTGAGTGGCCTCAGGCAAATCCCTTTAAGCCCTCTTGGGCTTGTTTCTTCAGCCATAAAAAGATCAGTTAGGAGGAGATGATTTTTTTTAAAGAAACTTGTAGCTCTAAAATGTGATTGTGTGAAGTTTGGGAATACTTTAGGACATTCAAAAGAAGTTTAACTCCCACCGTGGGAATGGAGTCCCAGGAGGGACATGGCCTGTGTATCATTTAAACAACTGAATTGCAATAAAGCTTTTCCCATTAAGGCATGTGCTTTATAATAACCTTCCCAGGAGCTCATTTAAAGCTCCATTAAAAAGCAAACGTATTTTTCAAAGTGAGCTCCTTCTAATTACCTGTTATTTGAGCTTTGTGTTTCCTTCGAATTTTGAGTTCTGGGCATCTGCGGATGCCCAGGCAAAGTTTGAATCTCTGCAGAAAGATAATCGGTTTGGTAAAAGTAGATATAATGACTAAGGGGTATAAACTCAATGGATTTGTCCTATTCTCCCTTCCTGTGCAGTTCTTTCTTCCCACTCTTCTGCATCACAGCCTCTACCATTTAAAACAGTAACGTAGGGGCACCTGGGTGGCTCAGTCAGTTAAGCATCTGCCTTCAGCTCAGGTCATGGTCTCCAGGTCTTGGGATCGAGCCCCACATCAAGCCACCCCCCACCCCTGCCCCAGTCAGTGGGGAAGTCTGCTTGTCTGCTTCTCCCTATCCCCCTCTCCCCAGCTTGTACTCCCTCATGCACTCTTTCAAATAAATAAAATCTTTAAAACAGTAACGTAAAAGCTAACATTTGCTCAGTGCCTAATTGCCAAACACTGTTCTAAGGGCTGACTCTAAACACAACACTTATAATATTCTAAGTCCTTTCCATTTGTTAATTAAGCAAATTCTCCCTATAATCCTATAAAGTAGGTACTTTTATTATCCTATTTACCAATGAGGAACCTGAAGCACAGAGGTTAAGTAACTTGTCCAAGGTCACACAACTAATAAGTGGCAAAAGCACGATCTGAAGGTGGTCAGGCTCCAGAATCCACACTCTTAACTTCTTGGCCATAGTGCTTTACACTTGGGCATTACGCATTCGAGATGCAATGTTTTATAAGAAGAGATTTTGAAATGTCATTCCGTCAAGTATTTCACCATCTAAGCAAAGTCTAATACAGAGATGATTTGGAATGACAACATGATTTCTATTTGATTCCAGTGATTTCAGTCACAAAGCAACAGCCACAAAATTGTGTGCAACAGCCGCGGATGTTTCTGTGCTTTGTTTTCATCCCACAGTGAATTTCTCGAGAAACTGCCAGAAGCGTCTACTTTAGACCAAGCCAGAGTTCACAAATCAGGTCGCCTCCAATTAAGGGAGATGTGGTTACAGCTTGGGAGGCTAACATTAATATCCCTCATTGGTGTACATTAAGTCAGTTTGGGAGCAGTGATCCTAATGGGCACTCCTTGCGTTCACACATGTAGACCGCTGGTTCTCTTCGCGGCACAACCCCCCTCTCCCCCCCAACTCCCCCCCCCGCCCCCGCCCGCCCCATGTCGGGAAGAGAACCCAGAGCCTTGAGCCTCGGAGGGCGTGCGAATTCTCCCGTGCGCCACCCACCTGGTGAGAACCAGGACTGCGGAATTCCGACAGCACGGGGTGGTTTCCATCCTACCCCTTAAATCCGCAGACATCAAACTAGCTGCCAAACCAGGTCTTGGAGGAACTGCTCCAAAGTTCTTTCTTTAGCAATCTTGCGGACGTGTGTTAAGTGGCCTCTGTCCATCTCCAAGCCCAGGGCGATTGTCCCATCCTTAAAAACATGTGCTTGGAGGTAGCGGTGAGCGGGTGGGTGCCCATCTCATGTTTTGACCCATTCGGTGGATCTGGTCACTAAGATGACAGATCTTTTGGAGTAATACATTTAAAGCTGAGTATTTTAGGGGTGCCTGGGTGGCTCAGTTGGTTAAGTGTCTGCCTTCAGCTCAAGTCAGGATCCTGGGATCCTGGGATCGAGTCCAGCATCCGGCTCCCTGCTGAGTGGGGAGCCTGCTTCTCCCTCTGCCTGTCGCTCCCCCTGCTTGTGCTCTCCCTCTCTCTCTCTCTGTCAAATAAATAAATAAAATCTTAAAAAAAAATAAAGCTAATTTTTAATCAAAGGCAAATAAGGTACTTTCAGTTTTTCTGTTCATCCTTTATTGTGACAGAACTTGTGGTGGGGAGAGAATGCCTATGAGCGGTAGTCTATCTTGATTCACCAGAATTACCATGGGAAGGTCAAGCTATCCCGGTTAAAGTTAAAAATTAGTTACCTTTCCCCATGATACGATTGAATAAGCACATTAACAGTTTATAAATGAGGTTGTGAAATCGTCTACATAAAATATTATGTAACCTGTTTGAAAGGGGGAGACTTCCTCACCACCCCCCACCCCCCCACCCCCCCACCCCACCCCCGTTCGCAGGAGGTGGCTGAACTAAATGACTGGGAGGTTTATTCCTATTTCATAACTATTATTATTTCTCTGAAGGGCTTATCTTTTATTGTTAATAACGTTTCTCTCTGAGCTGCTTTCTCCACTCTGTCCTCTCCATCTACGTCACCACCCACACCTAGAGCCATTATAAACATCTCCCCAACAGCAGGCACTAATCTTCAGTAAGTAGAAACAGCACTGTCTTTTCTGCCTACCAACAGGATTATAAACCTTGAGACGTCATTATGCCAAGCTTTACTGGATTTTGTTGATAGGTGATTGAATATCCAGCTGAACCTTACCTAACAAATGCACGTGGACATCAACAATAACAGTGACTTGCAAAGTCAGTGTTTTGTAAGGTGCACTGAAGAGCATTAAGAAATATTTATGATTGTTAACATCCCTATGTTCCTAACAGTCTTCTGATTTAGAATTAAAAACACAGTAGTAATGCCATTCATGTTTTTTCTAAATAAGCTGCAAGTACTATAACCAGACAATAAGGGCACTAGTATATATTGAGAAATTGTTGAAATTGTTTTAAATATCCTGCTTTTCATTACCGTGGTCATCCTTCATTATGTCTTGGGTTGCTGGACCAAATTGCTCTGATATGATTTAAGTGCTTCTTTTGGAATATGAAGTTCTACCAGCAATGGGAATAACATTTTCCTCTTATGACAAAAATATGGTCTTCAAATGAAAAGTCTTTTAAAAAATGTAAAGAATTTTTCCTCTATATTCTCTCAGAGGCAACACAGCTGGATGTGAGTGCTGGTTCCATACACAAACAAGGAGACTTTAGCTGACTTACTTAATCCCTTTGCATCTGCGTTTCTTCATTGATAACATGGAAATAACAAAAGAAGTTGCTTCCTAGAGTTGGTGAAGCTCAAATGGGTTGTTTATATCCTTTATAGCTTAGTAAACGTTCTATATGGCTTAGCTATTATCATAACCTGTTACTAATTGTTAATGTTTATTGAGGGTTTAACTTGTATGAGGAGGTCCTGTTACAAGTGCTTTACTCGTCTTATCTTAATGATATTGTAAAAACCCTATTGAATAGGTACTATTATCTCCATTTTACAGATGAGAAAAATTCACAGAGATTTTCAGCGGTTTATCCAATGTCGTACAACTGCCAAGTGATACTTCTGGGTTTTGACCCCAGAAAGTCTGGCTGTAAACCCATTTTAATTAGCTAGTATAACTACACAATAGTACCTCTCAAGTCATTCTGCTTAATTCATGGAAGGTCAATGATACAGAAAATTGTCAGAAAAAATTCAAAGCAATGGGCAATGGGTGTTTCTAACCAAAATTCATCCACTAGGGCCTGGAAGTTTTTTTGCACATATAGAAAATGTCATTGGGAAAATAACTGAAATGTCTAATAATGAGGCATTACCTTATCTATCCAGTTACTCCTGAAAGAAAAGAAAAAGAATTCCAAACCTTAAGATGGTAAGAGGTAAATTGAGAAAATATAGAATATATCAATATATATTTGCAAATGATATATCCATTAAGGGGTTGACATCAAAAACATATAAAGTACTTGTACAACTGAACACCAAAAGCAAAAAAAAAAAAAAAATCCAATTAAAAAATAAGAAGAGGAACTGAACAGAATTTTTCCTAAGAGGACATAAGGATGGCCAACAGACACATGAAAAGATACTCAACATCACTCATCATCAGGAAAATGCAAATGGAAACCACAATGAGATATCACCTCATATCCATTAGAATGGCTAAAACAAAAGAGATGAGAAACAAGTGTTGGTGAGGATGTGGAAAAAAAGGATACTTTAGGGGCGCCTGGGTGGCTCAGTTGGTTTGAGCAACTGCCTTCGGCTCAGGTCATGATCCCTGAGTTCTGGGATCGAGTCCCACATTGGGCTCCCAGCTCCACGGGGAGTCTGCTTCTTCCTCTAACCTTCTCTCCTCTCATGCTCTCTCTCACTTTCTCTGTCTCTCAAATAAATAAATAAAATCTTAAAAAAAAAAGGATACTTCACGCACCATTGGTGGGAATGTAAATCAGTGCAGCTGTTGTGGAAAATAGTATGGAGGTTCCTCAGCAAATTAAAAATAGAAATACTATATGATCCAATAATCACACTATTGGGTGCTTACCCAGAGAAAATGAAGACACTAACTTCATAAGATATATGCACACCTATACTTAATCCAGCATTGCTTACAATAGCCAACAAAATGTCCATCAATAGACAAATGGATAAGGAAAATGTGGTGTGTACACACACACACACACACACACACACACATGAATATTACACAGCCATAAAAAGGATGAGATTATGCCATTTGAGACAACATGGATGGAACTAGAGGGTATTATGCTAAGTGAAATAAGAAAGACAAATACCAGATGATTCCACTCATAAAGGAATCTAAAAAAAAAGAACAAACAAAAAGCAGAATCAGAACTATAAATACAGAGAACAAATTGATGGCTGCCAGAGGGGAGGGGAATGAGGAGTTGGGCAAAATGGGTGAAGGGAAGAGGGAGATGCAGGCCTCCAGTAATGGAATGAGTAACTCATGGGATAAAAGGCAGAATATAAGGAATACAGCCCATGATACTGTAATAGTAATGTAACAGGACAGATGAGATCTATGCTCTTGGCGAATATCACATAATGTATAGACTTGTCAAATTACTAATCTGTACACTTGAAACTAATATAACACTGTGTGTCAACTATACTGAAATTTTAAAAAATACATAAAAATACACAGGATCAGATTTTAAAAAAAGAAGTACCGATACAAATAGCCAACCAACATATGAAAAAAAAATGTTCATTTTGATTGCAATTAAGACAATAGTAATTTCTAGTGCTTGTGATCACGTGGTGGGGCAGCAGAAGAACAAACTCAAACAGCCTCTGCAGGGCAATTTGGCGACGTGTAGCAAAAGCCTTAAGCAGACCGTCCCCTACACAGTAATTCCACTTCTAGGAGTTTATTTCATATAAAGAAATGCATAAAGGTATTCATTTAAACATTATTTATAGTAAAAATTTGGAAACAATCTAATGAGGAATTTATTATACACATGGCTATGTAAATTTATCCTAAGGAAATGGCCATGGATGTGTGCAAAGATTTATCAACATAGATGTTCATGATAGTAAATAGTAAATTTAAAAAAAAAGAAGAAAGAAAGAAAATGACCTCAGCTGTTAAAAAGGAATTAAGTAAATCATAAAGCAATTACATGATTTAGAAATTATGCTACAGAAGTCCATAAACATGCATATGAAAAGACTCAAAAGAACATACCCTACAGGTTTACAATCATAATTTCAGAGCTGTAGTACTAAAGGTGAATTTTTCTTGATTTTCTTTATGTTTTCCAGGCTCTCTGCATTAAGTATTTCTGTACTTCCATACTGGGGGAAAATAGGAATATTATAATAAATGGAAATAAATATTTATATCAGTGTGAAAAAAAATTCTGGTCCATATTATACAAGATTCTAAACTACAAGCGAGAGAAGACCTAAATCAAACTGCCTTGACAAGAAGGATGTTATTGCTTTTCATGCTTCAAGCATGGCTCGATCCAGGCCTCAGACAAAGTTGTTAGGACTTGGTCCTTCTCTCACCATCTCTTTAAACTCTCTCTTTCTCTCTTTTTTTAATTGCTTCATTTTCAGGAATGCTTGCTCCATAAACATTCACGTTGCAAATATGATGGTGCAAATACGCCCACCAAGATGTTTCTATCCTCTTCCCCTTGCAAATTCTTCAACTGCCTCTTTCATAGGAGTCAAAATAAAAGTACTTGATCTTATTTTCATTGGCCATCTTGAGACAGTTTACTTATCCTTGATCCAACCAAACAGCACCATGAATGGAATGCCCTGATTGGTTATAAGTGGGTCACATGTCCACTGCTGGAGCCAGGAGGTGGGGTCAGCGAGGGTGGCAGGGAGTGAGAGTGGGGGAAGGGTGGTTTTCTGAGGCACAATGGAGTTCCACGTAGAAAAGGAAGAGTGTGCAGGATGCTGGGGAACTGAAACCACAATATCAAAGAAACAAAAACACATTCACCGTGAGATTTCAGTTTCTTTAGATGCTGGCGATGCGTGGGTAGGAAGAGCGTTAGCAGCCTTGAATCACTTAGGTCTCTTGTGTTTGCACACGACAGAGATTCAAATTAGATATGGCTTAAACAAGAAAGAGAATTTATCGATTTACACAAATGAGAAGTCCAGAGTTAGGTCTGGCTTCAGGTAAATCTGAACCACCCAAGGATCTGGCTCTTTCAATCTCTCCAGTTTTCAAAGTGGTGACAGTTTTACCTCCAGATTCCACACAAAGGCTCCTGGCGGCTCTGGGCGTTCTCCCCCCAGGGGAGCAAATTGCTCGGCTGGTCCGCACCTCACATCCTCACACCGCACCCAGCGTGATCAGAGGACAGAGAAGCTGGAGTATTTTCCATACAGGTCTGGTGATTGTCACCTCTGTCGCTGGCCCAAATTGGAAAGGTGTGAGAAGGCTTGGTATTAATTCTTCGAATGTTTGGTAGAACTCACCAGTAAGCCTCCTTGTCCTGGACTTTTCTTTGTTGTAATTTTTGATTACTAATCCAGTCTCTTTAGTAAATAGATCTGTTCAGATTTTGTTTCTTCATGATTCAGTCTTGGTCAGTTGTATACTTTTAGGTATTTGTCCATTTCTTCAAGATTGTCCAATTTGCTGGCATACAATGGTTTAGTCTTTTATAATTTCTTTGTATTTCTGTGGTATTAGTAGTAATGTCTCCTGTTTCATTTCTGATTTTATTTCTTTTGAGTCCTTTTTTTTTTCTTGGTATGTCCAGCTAAAGGTATGTTGATTTTGTTTATCCTTTCAAAAAGCAGCTCAGTTTCACTGATTCTTTTCCTATTGTCTTTTTTAAATTATTTTTATTTTTTATTAACATATAATGTATTATTTGCCCCAAGGTACATGTCTGTGAATCATCAGGCTTACACATTTCACAGCACATGCCCTCCCCAATGTCCATAATCCAGCCACCCTATCCCTAACCCCCCTACCCCCCAGCAACCCTCAGTTTGTTTCACGAGTTTAGGAGTCTCTTATGGTTTGTTTCCTTCCTGATCCCATCTTGTTTCATTCCCCCCCCCCATTTCCTATTGTCTTTTAAAACTGTATTTCATTTATAATTTCCATTCTAATCTTTGGTATTTTCTTCCTTCTGCTAACTTTGGGCTTCATTTGATCTTCTTCTAGTTCCTTGAGTTGTAAAGTTAGATCATTTATTTGAGGTTTCTCTTTTTTCCTAATGTAGGTGTTTATCACTAGGCATCATTGGCCCAAATTGGATCATGAGCTCATTCCTGACCAATCTGTGTGGCCTGAGGAATGGGATACATGGCTGACTTGAGCCAATTATAGTCCATTCTTGGAGTTGGGGACCAGGTCAATCCCATCTTGACCGCCAGTGAGAATGGAGGAGGGGTTTATCCCCAAGGAAAATCAAAGGGGGGAGGGGAAGAATTCATGCTGGGGAGGTAGCCGGCAAATGTCTACTCCAACTGTTCAGGAGTCTGACGTGTTTTAAACTCTACCCAGTTGTTCATTTTTGAATGGGAAATATTTATTAAAACTATATCCTGCTTGCGGCTTCGTGCAGAATATTTCTAATGCACTTGGCTAAATGGAGAAGCATACACTGGTTGCAGATCTTCAAGCATACCTCCATTTTAAGCCTTTCAGATGTGCCTGCTGTCATTAATAGGAGGAGAGACAATTACATCATCCTGTAAACTGCCCTTCACAGCCGCAGGCAGCCTTTCCTCTCTTGGGTTGAAATAAGCAAAAAATTGTTTTTATTTTTAATATGTATTTTCATGAAATTTTGTTGAGGGAAACATATGGGGCTTTGAAATGTCAGCACACTGGGAGGAAGGCAGGAAGTGGAAAGAGTTTTGTGCTCCTGTCTCTTTTATTTACAGAGTGGGTTCAAAGTCGTGCAAGGTTAGCGAGAAAAACAAACACAATGATCCGTGCCTGCTTGGGATGACATCTGTCCACCAGGACGGCCGCTAGCTTTGGGTTTTGAAGGGTTTTCAGAAGATGGCACAGGCAAGGAATGACATGTTTACATCTCCAGAAGAAAGTTTGCATGAATCCCTGGAGAACCAACCTCTCCTGTGATAAATAAATGTGCCTCTGCCAGAGAAAGCAACAAAAAGACCTCAGCAACTGACAGCTTAAGAGAGAGCGAGAAAAAAAATCACCAAGGCTAATGTCATTGCAAATGAGGGACAGCTTTGAAGGTTACACGATTAAAAAATGCTCCCCGAAGACGACAGCAGGGCTGGGCATATGATATGACTCACTGATCTGTTTTCCCACGTGGAGCTGCTGCACAAAAATCCCCCATATTGTCTCTCATGAGTCAACGGAATTCTGCAAAAGGGTCACAAATGGCAGGGAAAACATATCTGCCGCCAGGGCCCAGGAGATGATGGGAGTGGGGAGTGGGTCCCCAAGGGAAGGGGCGTGCCTGGCCACCAAAGGCCTGCTCCACCGGAAGGATGGATCCTCCGCAGCCTGGGGCACGAGGGCAGACGAGGGCAGAGACTTCCAACACAAGGACCGGGTGCCCAGCCCTGGCTCCCGGGCTCCCAGCCACGCCCACCACGCATGGGCCGCACCTCAAAGACCTAAAGTCTCAGGCAGTCAAGAGAGGCTTCCTTTTCCAAATCCTGGATTCTTGCCAAGACCATTTTATCTGTTGGATTTTCTGGGTCCAAGACTCAGGTCCTGTGAGACTCCATAAACATGGCTGAGTCCCCCAAAGAAACAATTACCAGTTCTAATGTTTAGGAGGAGCATTTCAAAATCTGAATTCAGCCGTGCTCACATAAATGCCCACGGAGCATAGAAGTATCCCGATTTCATTAACTGCCGAATTGATTAGTCATACAAACGTCATTGCATTGGAAAACCATTTTAAGGTTAGATTTGATTTCACTTCAAAAGAACTTCTGGGTGGACACCGTGACCTGCTGAAACTCAGCCAATTGTAAATTCACCTAGTGCTTTATTACCAAATGATTTCAAAAGCAAAAATACAATAGTCCTCTAAAAAGTTCTCAGCCAAAATCACATTTAAAATGGAAGTTAGGTGCATTTAACTCTGCTAGGATGTAAGGTGGGACCTTTAAGAGAAAGGAGAATTTGGACTCAAAGGCCCTTCAAACAGTCTGGAACCGGCTGAGTGCTTGTGCACATGTGTGCTTAAGTCCAAAGGTGCTCTCGGCCATGAATCACATTAGAACCCACGCATCCCTACACCAAAGGCAAAAGCACGGGCTCAGGGCGTGCACAAACCTGAGTAGAGACATTCCCACTCATTTAGTAACCACTCAACAGATATTTACGTGCCTAGTATATTCCAGGAGGTGTTCTGGGGACTAAGAATTCAGCCAGGAAAGCAAGTAAATCTCTGCACTGATGGAGCTTTCAGTCTAACGGGGCCAAGGACTATCACTAAATAAGTTAAATGTATACTGTGTGAGGCGGTGGTAAGTGGTAAGGAGAAGGGTAAAGCAGAGAGTGCGTATGAAGTTTGCAGTTTTAGACATAGTGGCTGGAAAGGACTTCATGGAGAAGGGGCGGTTTAAGCAGAGAACTGAAATTGGTGAGAAAGGAAGTCAGGCTGCTATGTGAGGCAAAAGCCTTCCTGGCAGAGGGAAAGGCAAGTACAGGTGCCCAGGGGCTTGAAATGTTTGGGTAGCCAGAGAAAGAGCAAGAGACCTGCACAGTTATAGAGGAGTCATCAGGGCGTCTCGATAAGGCATCGGACAAGGTCAGAGAGGCGTCTGAGAACCGCACTGGGTGGGATCTCCGGAGCCATCGTTAGGGGGTTAGACTTTATTCTGAGTGAGATGAGGAGCCGTCCGGGGCAACAGTGTGGCACGTCCTGATTTAGAGATTAACTAGACGACCTGGCTACCGTGTTGGTGCAGAGCAGAGCGTGACAAGAGCAGAAGCCAGGCCATCGTAGTATCTGTTGTCGGTAGAGCATGACTGGGGCTTCTGCCGTCAGCAAGATGAGAGACACGGGCAGCTCGGACCGGTGTGAGCGTGGGATGCAGATCATGAGGACTGAAAAGAGGCTGAATCCGGTTAGACGTTCAGTTCTTACCCTTTTGCTCTGTGTAGACGCTTCCCTCCTCTCTCCACCATTCTCCACTCTGTTCAGGGCACACAGAAGCAAAACAGAGTCAGGACCGGTGCGCTAGGACCCCCGAAGATTGGACACACTTTCCAGTCATCCCTGGTAACAGGATTCATCCTAGCCACCTTGCTGTCCACCCACCCTCTCCGGTCCCCAGAACCCTCCCGGGCTTCTGTCCTGAGAGAGGAGACAGATGCCCAAGGTCAGAGCAAGGTGCTCATAAGCACAAAAGAAAAAATTCCAGCGACTTGTTTTGGGAACCAGTTAGTTGCTGGGGATTTCTTTCGTCCTTGCTTCCAGCGACAGACTCCCAGGGAGCTGTTATCTGAGGAACACTCAACAACCCAGAGACTGATCAGTGTGGCTTCCACATTGGGCCACGGCTCTCGCTGCCGGAACCCACGAAACTCATCTGAATCTGCTTTGGAGGATATTTCTTCCAACTGTGTTGGGCTTTTTATCCTTTCAACATTTTATTTTGCTGTAATTCCAGACACAGAAAAGTTGCGAGAATATGACAAAGATTTGTCACACATATCCCCCAAATGTTAACACCAACTACATTTGTTTTATACACCCATACACATTTCTTACCTGAACTTTTTGAGTCATTTTCAGCAAGCATGAACAACTCCTCCCATTTTGCCCAGGACCTTCCTGATTTTAACATTAAAAGTCCTGCCTCCTTCGGTTTCAGGCAAACCAAAACAACTGGTCACCCTAGCTACAGACATGATACCCACTTATCTGTAAATACCTCAGAGTGTATGTACTGAAAACGAGGACATAACTATTGTACGCTTATCAAAATCTGGAAATGAACTTTGATACAAAAGCTTCTTCAATCTACAAAGTTTTCAGATTTTGCCGATCTTCCCAATCATGTCTTTTGCAAAAGAGAGAAAATCCCAGATCATGCATTGGATTCACTTGTCATGTTTCTTTTCTATTCCTTCATCTGGACCAGTTCCTCAGTCTTTGTCTTTTGTGAGACTAGTATTTGTGAAGAGGGTAGGCCAAACATTATGTAGAATGTTCTTCAGCATGGGTTTGTTTGATGTTTTCACACAATTAGATTCAGGTTATTTGTCTTTGGCAGGAATCCCACAGAAGTGAGCATGGAGCACTGGGTGTGGCGCATGAACAATCGATCTTGTAACACTGAAAAATCAAAATAAACATATTTGGGGAGAAAAAAAAAAGAAGTGAGGCATATGGTATTGATTTATCCCAGGAGCAGGTATATTAATTTTGATCACTTGATGGAGGGGCATTTCTGCCAGGTTTCTCCCCCGTAAACTTGCTATTTTCCCCTTTGTAATTAATAAGTAAGTTGTAGGGAGATATTTGCAGACTATGGAAGTATCTTGTTTCTCATTAGACCCTCCCATTTACTTTAATAACCATTGATGATTCTTGCCTGCATCCATTATTTTTATGATGGTTCAGCCTATTGACTGAAATTTATTTTTTAATATTTTAACAGTAGAGAATCTTCAGTAGAAGAAGTGCATGAGTTTATGGAGGAGACAGGTTAGAGATAATTACAGTACAATGTAGCGGGGGATGGCAAGTTACAAGCCGCTGGGTAAAAAAAACTTGTAAATAAAGTTTTATTGGAACACAGCCATGCCCAACTGCTTCCCTATTGTCTATGACTACTTTCACACTACAGAGGCAGAATTGAGAGGCTGTAAGAGAGACAATGTGGCTTGAAAACCCTGTCATATTTACTACCTGGTCCTTATAGAAAATGTTTGCTAACCCCCGATAAAAGGGGGAGGCCTCCTCTGAATTGAACTTCAGTTCTGTTTAACTCACCCGTAGGGAGCACTCGTCTGCTCCGTAAGCCCTGAGGGGTGGAGAACAGCAAGTAGTGGACATTCCTGCCCCAGAACCTGGTAACGGACAAGGCTTCCGCACATGGACTACCATACAGACTACGGAGGCGTCATGCCACGTCTGACTTAAAAGAGATTAACTCTGTTTTTCTTTTAAAGTATAACTATATATTATCAAGAAGGAAAATTACACCGAGACATAGTGATTAAATACAATTACTATGATTAGCCTGACCCAAATCTTTGCAAGTCAAAGTATCGCCAAATCATATAAGAATGTCCTCTTTATTTCTAGCAAATCTTTGGTCCAACAGAACTCTAGGGATTAAAAGAATTTGAACGGTTTGCCCAGTGTGTAACATAAGGGGCCCCTGGGTGGTTCGGTTGGTTAAGTGACAGACTCTTGATTTACGCTCAGGTCATGATCTCCGGGGCGGGGGGGGGGGGGACGGACGACACGGAGCCCTGAGTCAGGGTCCATACTCAGCAAGGGGGTCTGCCTGAGATTCTTTCTCTCCCTCTGTCCCTCCCCCTACCCCGTGCTCTCTCTCTCTCTTTCGATAAATAAATAAGTCTTTAAAAAAAAAAAAAAAGAAGTGTGTAACATGAAGACAGAATCTGTTTTGGCACTAGATTCGGTAAAGATAGATAATAAGGGTTATTGGGAGGTTGAAAGTATCAATTAGTCATTTACATGTGAAATCACTTTTATTTCCAAAATGTATCTTGTTTACTAAAGCTCCAGGCAAGATTAGGCTAAATTGAATGTGTTGCTCAGAAGGCTCTGTTTTGTGATAGGAAGAGGAAGTTCTGGAAAATCAATTAAGAACTCAAAGTAACTTAATCTTGTTGATTGTTCCCTTTTATGGGGAACACCCATACCATGTAGTGCTGGAAAGACCAGCTCCAGGAAAAGATCAGGCCCAGCCTATATGATTAGAGAGTTACATGTCTTTCTGGTGAATTTTGTCTAAACACACATACACACACAAATCGATCTAGATTTTTCTAAAGCTAAAGCAACAATTTTTTATTGGTAAAAACCATCCACAGATGCTTGAGAAGATTCTTGCTTGACATAGTGTTGGGATAAGTAGGTAAAGAGAATTTTAGGGGCACCTCTCTGGCTAAGTTGGAAGAGCATGTGACTCTTGATCTCGGGGTTCTGAGTTTGAACCCCATGCTCAGTGTAGAGATAAGATCTTAAAAAAAAAAAGAATTTTCATGACTGATATAGAGTTCTTACTAAAGATTATTACTTTATGCTCTAGGGAAGCATGTGACTTTAAAGCAGACAGAGCAACTCCCAAAGTGGATAGGAAGTTGAAGACTTGGAAGAATATAAAAATGAAACCCCAAATAATTACAAAATGGCAGAAGGTAGAAAAGGAAAAGTGGATTGATTAGTGTAAGACTAAAGCACATGAGCTTCTGCCCAAGACACTCAGTGAAGTGGCTGATAAAAATTAAGCTCAGGCAACAAAGAACAGCTGAGTCTTGAAATGGACGTCTAGGAAGGAGAGAGGGGGGAGGGGGAGGGGCTCTCCTTTTTCAAGTTGCTTGGGACCTCCTCTGGTCTCAAAACAGAGGATAGGTATCCTTTGCTCTAAACAAATTGTTATGGATTGCATATTTGTTCCCCCCTCAATTCATATTTTGAAAGCCTAACCCCAATGGGATGGTAGTGGAGGGGGGCCTTTGGGAGGTACTTAGGTTAGATGATGTCATGAAGGTGGGGCCCTCCTGATGGGACTAAAGCCTTTATAAAAAGAGGACGAGATACAGGATCTCCCTCTGCCATGTGAGGATGCAAGATGATGAAGGTCATCTGCTCACCAAGAAGCAGGCCCTCACCAGATACCGAATCTGTCGGCACCTTGCTCTTGAACTTTCCAGCCTCTAGAACTGGGGGAAACAAATGTTGTTTAAGCCACCCAGTCCGTGGCATTTTTGTTATAGCAGCCTGAGCAAACACTCTTTTATCCAGAAGAGTATGTGTGTGTGTTGGGGGCCGGGGGGCGGGTGCACGGACAGGTTGAATATTCAGAATAACTGAATATTCTAGTTTCTTAAGAGTTCTTGAACTCTGTATTTCTTTAGAGTTTCCTAGACATTCACACACAGTGACTGGTTTTATTATCACAGCACACCCTGAAATAGGCATTATCAGCGCTTTTTTACAGATGGAAAAAACCAAGGACCAGAAAAGTGAAGGAAGGGAGTGTCCCAAATTAGCCAGCCCATGAACTAGGGCCTCTCGAGTTCAGATCAGGGCATGTCCCCGGGCACTAGGAGGGCTCTGATTTGCCACTGTCTCGGTCGGTGTGCAGCAGGAATCAAGTGTTCACTCCAGATGGTTGACATGGAGAGACTCTATTAAAGGGGTTGCTTACTTAGAGCAAGAAGGTGCAGAGAACAAGCAGGAAGCGGTGCATCCAGACCTCCACAGGACCCAGGACCAGGGAGCTGAAGGAGAAGGGGAGGGGATAGTCTTCCCCAGTTCACGGTCGGAGCTGTGGATTCGAATTGGGCTGCCAGGCAGGAAGGGCCGGTGATGGACACTAAAGCCAGAGGCAGTGGGAAGAAACACTCCAGCCTCCTTCCCCTGGCCTTCAGTTCTCCAGCCTGTCCCTGCACCGGCCATCAAGTGAGTCAGCCAGAATGAGCTCATCCACTTAAGTGGCCTCCCTGAGCAGAGGGCAGGATGGTGGAGCACGGATTTAGGAGGGGACAGGAAGGAGGCAGGCAATGAAAAGGGAATAGCCGGCACTCCAATTTCATAAAGAAATATCCTTTATGAACATAATTTATATAGGCTTAAGCCCATTATCCCTTACCTGAAGCTCTTTGGATCAGATCCACTCTGGAATTCAAAATATTTTGTATTCTAGATAGATAAGAGTGACATAAACTATATATTATATAATGTCCCCCAAACAGAAACTAGGGCAGCCGCCTGTCGTCCAACACATCCATATGCTTGCAGCAAAAGGTATGACTATTTGCTCTAAGTGAGATAAATGAATATAAATAACTTTTCCTTAGCCCAGGTTAATTTTTGTTACCAAATTAATTTTGGAATTGTGGACAAGGGATTATTGCCAGTAGTTTAATGTTCAGGGAGCACCCTAGGATTTTTGTGGGTTTTTTTAAAAGATATTTTTATTTTATGTTTTATTATTTTTAAAAAGATTTTTATTTATTTATTTGACAGAGAGAGAGATCACAAGTAGGCAGAGAGGCAGGCAGGGACAGAAGTGAGGCAGGCTCCCTGCTGAGCAGTGGGGCTCAATCCCAGCACCCTGAGATCACGACCTGAGCCAACTCACTGAGCCACCCAGGTGCCCCTTTATATGGCATTTTATTGTCATTATTATGAATGCTGATTGTCTTTCTTTCACTAGCTAGTTATGTACATGCATTTTTCCGGATTCTAGAAAAAATGCAAATTTATCTCATATAGGCTTTTTAAAAAATATTAATTTAAAAACAAAAGAACCTGGCGATCCCCTTTGCAAAAGAGTCTCTGTCCTGGAAATGATTCACGGCAGAATTCAACTTTCAATAGCGAGCACCCCGATCGTTACGATTTGGCTTCGTCGACAGAAAGCGGAGTGACACACTACTTTTCCTGAGCGGCACTGGGCACTAGGTCCCGCACGGGCCCTGCCAGGGAAGAGAACATCCCCCACCCGCCATCCCCTCGGACGGGGCGTGCTGCGGAATGCCCGCGTTCGCAGCACGAGGAATGGTTTCATGGAATTCAGTGGAGCTCTTTAGTGGTAACTTTGCTGGCAGGCATTCCTGGTCTCTGAAGCTCTGAAAGACACAGTTCTCAGAACGACTTAACAGGAAGCCTCGCCCGCGAACAGAGGAAGCTGAGGAAGGAAGGAAAGATGGCAGTGGTGGGGGAGGGGCGGCAGAGCGAACAATAAGCCAAGTCACGTGCCTTGGGACTGCGCCTGCGTGGTCAGAGGAGACAACCCCCCCCCCCCCACCATGGGCGCCTTCCTTGCTGCCCCCCAACACTCCTAGGTACCCTGCACTCTGCTGGCCCAGATCATGCCTCCTTCCCAGGCTGACTCAGGCGCGTCCCCCTTAGGGTGTCAGGCTCTGGACCGCCTCCTCTCCCCGCTCATCCTCCCCAGGTCTACTGCCCATCTTTCACTGAGCTCCATGACCTTCAGAGCCAAAGCGCCCCTCTTCGACGGGACCGAATGGCCTCCTTCTCTCCGCTCTGGCAGCCTGCAGAGTGATGTCGACTTTTCCCATGACGCTCACCCTATTTTACTTCGTGTTAGAGGAACTGTCTTATTCCATTTCCAAAATTAAAAGCTTTGTCCCCTTACTACATTTCCCCCATTACCATCAAGCATTTGTTCAAAACCTCCTCCCTGTGGCCGGGGTACTAGGCTTCCTTTGGACTTTGAAGATAAGTGAGGAAGGAAGGGTTCCTGCATCACAGAGCTTACAGTCCAGGGGGAGAAGGTGGGCAGTATGAGGACAGAGGGGTGGGGGGGGCCGGCAAGAGGGACAGGCCTCCCAGCTGGGCTGCCTGCTTGTGGGGGGTGGTCGAGGGAGGTGAAGCCTTGCAGGCAGGTGGGAAGTAGACCGGTGGACGGTAGGGAAGGCTGTGGCTGGCACAGGGAGAGCATGGCGTGGCGCCAAAGGCCTGAGGATTGAAGTATATTCCAAGAACTGCAGGCCACCGAGCCTAACTGGTACATGGAGGTCAGGCGGGAGGGCGTGGGGAGACCATCCTGGGGAGAGGGGAGGCTGGACCGTGAAGTCACAGATCCAGCTATGATTATCCGGTATCGCAGGTTGAGTTCCCACAGAAGCAGATTCTGAGACAAAGATTCAAGTGCAAGCAGGCAAATTGGGAGGTGATCCCAAGAACTGTTAGGGGCGTAGGGAAGTGGGAAGGGAAGGCGGCCACCACAGGGAGCAGGTTGTCGCTGTGAGTCGCTCTGCTCTCGCCTCTGGAAAGCTGTGGAAGGAATTTTGGAGTCATTTCACTTGAGGGGCGAGGTATTGCCCACTGGGGCTCCCCTCGGTCTTTGTTCAAGGGTGGTTCTCAGGGACTTCTGCACCCCAACCCCATGGCCTGCCCTGCATGAGGGGTCATAGGCGCCTTCAGGCAGACAGGACCAGCAGGTGCTTGGAGAGGAAGCCACTGGTGTAGATAGCTTGTGTCCTATATACGTCTGGTTATCCAGATGGAACAATCTGGATAAGGATGGCAGGTCTGGGAGTCAGGGCAGAAAAGGGATGGCTCACACAAGGGGGAAGAGAAGAGAGTTGTCCGGTGAAGGCAGGGTTGATGAGGTGTGGGCTGGCGAGGCAGCCATGAGGATAGGCAGGAGGCCAGGAGTCCCAGCACTCTGAGGCCTCAAGGGGGAACCCCTGCTTTCTCACCCTTCAGGCGGGACAGCCCTGAGGCTTGTTCGACAACACTGTTTTCAGGAGGTCTGAGCCCAATGTTCACCATAAGCACCATGGATGCTCCCTGTATTGGCCTCCTTCCCTTTCCTGGCCCGCTTCCCTGCTCCCCTAACCAGGCCTTTTCAACCCAGTTAACCTTCTCGGTGGGAGACGGTGAGAGCTGGAATGGAGGAAAAGAGGTCACCCAACGGGAGTTTGGTCTTAGGGAGAAAATTGCAGCCCTGACCAGGGACAGCTTGCTAGGCAAGAAGCTGAAGGCAGAAGCATCACATCCCTTCTCTTGCGCGGGCCCCAGCCGGAGGACAGGGAGCTCCAGCGACGTGATGCAGCCCAGAGAAACATCTCCCAGGGCACAGAGCAGGGAAGGCAAATCAAGAATACCCAACTCCCCTTTCCCTCCAGGATGCAGCCTTTAACCTGCACTCTTCCGATTGGTATCTCTGCTGCCAAAAAACTCATTTCACAGCAAACGTGGCTTTATGCAACCCTACCTTATACTTGTGGACTCCTTATAATATAAGAAAGTATCTAAATTACTTTTCATTGACCCCATACTTCTTTTGCCTCAAAACAACCAGGTCAGCTGGGCAGAGCTGGTGTTAGTGCCCATTCCCTATTGATCCAGGAGTCCAAATCTTATCTTTAGCTTCAAAGTCCGACATTCGTTCCAGTACCCTATGTCCTCCCAGGAGTCGAGGTCGTTGGTGCTCAGCAAGGACCACACACTCTGAGTGTTTGCCATACATCTGTGTAATTGCTTAGTTGGTGCTCAGAGTCAGCAACCAAACTTGCCAATTTCTGAAGGCGCCCACTAGCATCAAATGTCTTGGTTTGATAACGATCTGACCTAAATTAGACGGAATCTAGGTGGTACTACAGATGGTATGTGTGTGCCCCCCACCCACCCAATTCACGTGTTGAAATCCTAACCTCCAATGTGGTGATATTATGCGGTGGTTAGATCAGGAGGGTGGAGCCCTCAAGTGTGGGATTAGTGCCCTTCTAAGGGGCTGCAGAGACCAGAGTTTTCCCTTCCACCATGCAAGCACACAGGGAGTGGACAGGCATCCATGAACAAGGAAGGGGGCTCTCACCAGACCTGGAGTCTGTTGACACCTTGATTGTGGACTCCCCAGACTCCAGAACTGTGCGAAATACATGTCTGTTGTACCTGGTCTATGGTGATCTGCCACGGCGGCCCAGACGGGCTAAGGCAGGAGGGTACATTAGAGCTCTTGAGCTGTGGAATTTCATGGAAAATCTACTTAGGCAGAGGGAGGCCAACAGAACTAAACTTGCTGAATGCCTACTGGGTGCCAGACAATTTGTAAATGCCATCACTTTACAGATGGAGAAGCCAGAGCCCAGAGAGGCTGAGTCACTTGTTCAAGGTTACACAGTCAGGAAGGCAGAGCCAGGAATGCCATCTGCGTCCCACGGACTCCAAATTCCATATTCTTCTGTGCTTCAGTAAAGGTTTCCAGTGGATGATGGCTAAGAAAATCACTGGTATTTTTTGAAACACAACAAACAGGGTAAGGAATCGTCCCACTCTGGCTTGTCACTGATCCTTTATTCACTGTGTAACCTTAGATGAGTTACCCAAGCTCCTAGTGCCTCAGTTTCCCCCTCCCCAAAGTAGGGTCAATAGTAGTCCTTGCCCCTAGGGCTGTACCGAACATTAAGCGAAGCTCGGGGTGCCTGGTGCAGAGCAGGCTCTCAGGAAGATCAGCTGTGAGGAGGTCTCCCACCCAGGACCCGTCCTAGAGAGTGTAGGGGTGGACCTGGAAAGGCCGGGAGTCCAGGACCCGGAGAGAGACCCACGGGGGCCAGACAAACCACCGCCGTTCCCTGTGGGGGGGAGTGAATGCATCCGCCAAGCGAGTGGCACACTGAAGGGTGGGCGGGTCTCATCAGAAACGTATTTTGGTCTGTGGTTTCTCCGAAGCATTTTTATCTTTCCCAAATGACCCCCTTGGGAAAATGAGGCCGCTCGATATATAAAAATAGCCAGGATGTGAGAGAGGAAGTGAGAGGTTTCCCAAGAGAGGGCAGAGCAGTGGCGGAAGGAGCCTGGAATCAGGGCCGCACCTCCACGCGGTGGCCCCGTCCCCAGGATGGTCCAACCAGCCGAGGGGTCTGAAGGACTTCCTCCTTCCTGGACAGAGGCCATTGTCTCCATGACAGCGGCGGCTCCCTCTGTGTTGGGCTGACCTTGGCTGAGGCTGGGCAGTTACCGGGCTCTCCACCTCTAAGGCGAGAGAGGGTGGGACTCTGGATCCCTGCGTGCCTCCCAAGGAAGGGGCTTGTTTACCGAAGCCCCTAAGAACCTCCTGGAATGTTACAGGGTAAAGAAGGGAAGCTTTTGCCCTCTCGTGGGAGTCAGAGTTTGCGGGAAGGAGGTGGCTGAATTATTCACTCACTCACCCAGCCACCCTGGGGTGTTGTGCTGGTTCCCAGGGCTGCCCTACCGAAGTACGAACTGGGTGGCTCGGACAACAGGGATGTATTCTCTCAGTTCTGGAAGCCCGAAGTCAAGGTGTCTAGCAGGGCTACGACAATCCTCGAGTCGCCTCTAATGGCTTGGGGCACTTGCCCGCAATCTTTGCAACCCCTGGGTTGTAGAAATGTCTGCGCCATCACTGCCTCTGTCACCCCGTAGCCTCCTTCCCGCTGTGTCCTGTCTCTTCACCTGGCCTCTTAAAAGGACACCAGTCATCGGATTCAGGGCCCTTCTTCATCCAGTGCCATCTCGCCTTTGCTAGTGGCATCTGCGAAGGCTCTACATCCAAATAAGAACCCATTTTGAGGTTCTGTGTGCCCATGAATTTCGGGGAGGCACTGTTCAACCCAGTTTAGCTGTCTTCTCTATGCCAGATACCCTGCCAGTGAGCCTGGATAGGGAGATGAGGAAGTCCCCCCCCACGATGTCACAGTCCACAAAAGAGGTAGACACATAAGCAAATTATTGTCAAACCCTGACCTGAATATGAGCTAATGCTTCGTATTTATTGAGCACTTACTAAGGGCCTGGCACAATGTACATTTTCTATCAATGAATGAACGGCTAAAGAAAATGTGGGATTTATATGCCAGGAAACATTATTCAGCCAGAAAAAAGAAGGAAATCCTGCCATTCATGACAACGTGGATGGAACTTGAGAGCATGAGGCTAAGTGAAAGAAGTCAGACAGGAAAGGACAGTCACTGCATGGCCGCTTATATGTGGAATCTTAAAAAAAAATTTCAGAAATACAGAGAACAAATTGCAGTTTTCAGAGACGGGTTTGTGGATGTGGGGAGGAAGGGAAGGGGGTCAAAAGGTATATACTTTCAGTTGTCAGATAAGCAAGTCCTGGGGAATGTAACGTATGGCATGGTGACCACAGTTAAGAACACTGGATTATATATTTGAAAGTTGTTCAGAGTAGATCTTAAAAATTCCCTTCATAAGAAAAAAAATGTGCAGCTATGTGGGGGGTTCGGGTGTTGATTATACTTATTGTGGTCATCATTTTGCAATATACATGTAAATGATTCCAGCGTACATCTTAGACTAATATTATATGTCAATTGTATCTCAATAAAACCAGAAAAAAATTTAAAATTTTGAAAATTAAAAAAAATGTGCATTCAAACTCATATCATCCTCCTAGAAAGCCCAGGAGGTGAGTACTACTCTTCTCTCCATTTTAGAGATGGGGAAACTGAGCTCCAGAAAAAGCCATAGGTCCGGCAGCTAGCTCCCTTGGCTCTGGAAGCCAGGGCCCTCCTCCCGGAGGAGCTGGCGTGGAAGCAGAGACTTGTCGCAGGAGAAGGCGGGAGCTCTGGGAAGGCTGGAGGGCAGATGGGGCCAGCTCATGTTCCAGGCAGAGGGACAAGCTTAGCACGTGTGAGAGGGAGGGAGGCGGGGAGCCAGGTGAGCTCCGAAGTCGCCCTGGGGCCTGACTTGGTCTTTATAAAAGTCTCTTGGGGCTGTTGCTGGAAAACCGGTCCCCAGCAGAGCAGGAGGGAAGCTGGAGGGCCCCTGATGGCTGTGAAGGGGAGGGGGGCGAGAAACCCCGCTTGCAGCCTGTGCATCCCGGGGCCTAAGATGCCGCGGGGAGATGCGGCATGAGGCTGGGCAGGAGGAGTTGCCTGTGTTTAACCTGTATGGTAGGCATTTGTTGGCTTTTGAAGCCAAGGGACTGAATCTGAATGGGACCTTCCTAGGCTACCGTCGTGCTATGTGGCTCAGCTCCAGGGACCCTGGTTCCCAAACCCAGCGGTCGGGTAGAAAACTCTGGGGAGGCACATTAGAAAAACAGACTGCTGGGCCTTATCTCAGCGGCACGGAGTCCTGATGTAAGAGGGTCCAGGACTCTGCAGGGTTAGCAGGCCTACTGTCCTTCCCTAGTCAAACTTGCTGTCATTAAACACTTCCTCTGGGCCAACGCTTTTCAGTCCTTGTTTTTTCAATCTCATAAGATGCCATGAGCTCCCTTCTGCCCTCCCTCTGTCACAGATGAGAAGCAGAAGGCCGAGAGCATCTCAGTCACGTGCCCCATCTCCCAGCAAATGCACTGGAGCGGCTGGGGAACGGGGAGCTGGGCCGCGCCATCTGTAACCTCCAGTGCATTTCCTGAATCTCCTGAATCTTCAAACCTCTTTCCTTCAGCCCGGGGCTTACTTCAGAAAAGCCGTGTTCAGCTTCTTGTCCGGACTCTGGGTCAGAATGTTGCAGCCGTCTGCGGATCTCCTCTTAGAGTAAATATTTAAAGCAGATTTAAATTTTTCCTCTTCAACCTTTCTAAATAAAAATAAATCTCTCCCTCTGGACTGTGTCCGCTTGCTTCCCGTTTATTTAAGAGCTCCGTTTATCCTGCTGAGTGCCGGTGAAGTGGGGCGCAGGCAAACAGCTGTGGTCAAGGAAGGAGAAGAAGGTTCTACAAGCCCCGGCTGACCTCTCCCACCTACCTCGCAGCTGCTCCCGCGGAGCCGGGGCCCCAGTCACGCCTCGTCGCTGGGGCGCCGCCAGAGCCCCTTTTAGCGCAGCAAGCTTGCTACCGGGCTCCTTTGCAACCCTTGCATTTGGCTGAGTTGTGCCCGCTCCCCTCAGGGGACCGGCTCGGGAGGGAGTCACGTTTCTGACAGACTCCCAGATACCGGGGTAAATGCTCGAGATCTACCATCAGGGATCACAAGTCGTTAACTTCTTCTTCTTCTTTTTTTTTTTTTTTAAGATTTATTTATTTATTTGACAGTGAGAGAGAGAAAGACCACAAGTAGGCAGAGAGGCAGGCGGAGAGAGAGGGGTTAGCAGGTTCCCTGCTGAGCAGAGAGCCCCATGAGGGGCTCGATCCCAGGACCCTGAGATCACCACCCGAGCCGAAGGAAGAGGCTTTAACCCACTGAGCCACCCAGGCACCCCACAAGTCGTAAGCTTCTTAATGATGCCAAAAAAAAAAAATGCTGTTTATTTTTTAGGCCTTAGATCCGTGGGCCCTCAGAGACAGGTCGACAGAATGAGAAATTAAGACTGACCACTGACTTCCATCTGAAATCATTTTAATCCACGGAATTCCAGAAAAATCCACTGTTCCTACTTCAACTGCGCCTCCCCTTCCCTTTGTAATTTAGCCGCGGTCTCCCAAAGACAGGCAGCAATGAAGATTCTCATTCAGAAGGCCCTGCAAAATCAAAATCAAAAAAGAAAAAGAGACATTGCGCCCCTCCCCTCGCCTGTGTCTCCCCCCAGGTTCTGCCAGAACCCCACCAGATTGCCAAGAGTCACCCAGGAACGGATTTTCTGTCTCCTCTGCTGCATCTGGTCGTCCACTCTTACTCGCCGTTCATCCCCTCCCCCCGCCCCCAAGGCACTGCCGGCCACAAACCGGCTGCAGACGGGAGCTCGACGGAGGCGCTGATCCGCATCGCTGCAGCCGCTCTCACTTCTGCTTGTTCTGGAAGCGCAGAGAAGCAGCCGCCCTCCCTCCCCCAGCCAGGTGACACCGGGCAACTCTAGCGGTGGGGCCACGTCCAAAGCCCTGGTCCAGGAAGCCAAGCCTTTACCTTCTATACACTCGCTCCTCTACTCCATGCCCGCAGCTTACACTTAGCTGGGAATAGACTTCACCTCTGGTTCAAGCCACGGGAAAGTCAGGAGGCTGGGGTGGTGTTTCGGGCTCAGTAATTGCCTTGCTGGGCGGCCCTGGCTCTGGGAGTAATCCTCTCTGAGCCAGAGTGCCTCTGACTTGAAAACAGAAAGAAATCTCCCAGGCAATAGCCACCTGTGGTGCGCTGAAATCGGCTAGTAACAGGTAAATATTTTAACAAATGAATCCTGTTTATTTTCTTCTCTCCCCACCCCACCCCCCTTTTCCTTTTTAGTTGTTCTGTAGCGTCCTCAGTGCCTCCTTGGTGCCGCCGGCAACCTGTGTAGACAACCTACTATTTATCTGTTATGAACCAGATATTTGGGTTTCCCCACATTCATATGTTGAAGTGATGGGATGGGAAGGTGGGTCTCTGAGAGATACTAAGGGTGGGGCCCCCGTGGTGGGACTAGTGGTTTTCTAAGAAGAGGAAGAGACCTAGGAGTTTCCGCTCTGGGCCTGTGACAATAAAGGTGGCCATCCACAAGGCGGGAAAAGGGCCTTTACCAAGAATGGGATCTATTGACACCTTGAGCTGGGACCTCAGCCTCCAGTACTGAGGGAAATAAATGTCTGGTGATGAAGCTACCCAGTCTGTGGGATTCTGTTATAGCAGCTGGAGGAGGCCAAGACATTATCCTTTCACCGTTTTTCCTCCATGTTCACATATAACCATCAAAAACCATGACCGTCAAAAAAATCTATATAAATACATATATGTTTATCACTGTTTTCTTATTTTTCTATTTTTCTGTATCTTGCTTTTTTTCCTCCAGCACCTGATGGAATCCCTCTTAATTCACTCAAGTTAGCTCTAAATTATCTCTCTGAATGGTCACTTAGAACTCTATAGTGGAGCAAAACTACAGTTTCTTTAACTGTTCTCCTACAGAGAATACTTACTTTGTGTCCATTTTTTTTGTTTGCTTGTTTAATCACTGTTTACAATGGAGTCCATTTCTGTGAAACTACATCCTTGGGTCTTAAAGCTTTCTAAGGGTTAGATTCCTACAAGTGCAAATTCCAAGTCAGACACGTGTGTATTTATAATCATAAAAGATGTTGCCACATTTCTCCAAAAAGATTGCATTAATACATATTTCCAACTAGAAATGTACTAGAGTCCCCGCATCCTCTTTAGCAACAGGGATTATTGATCCCCCATTTTTCCATCTGATCAGTGTAAATTGATGTCTTGTTTTGACTTTACTTCCTATCTCCTGATTGCCCCTGAGTTTGAGCCTCTTTTTTTTTTTTTAAAAGATTTTATTTATTTATTTGAGAGACAGAGAAAGTGAGAGAGAACATGAGAGGAGAGAAGGTCAGACAAAGAAGCAGACTCCCATGGAGCTAGGAGCCCGATGCGGGACTCGATCCCAGAACTCAAGGATCATGACCTGAGCTGAAGGCAGTCGAGCCTCTTTTCATACATGTGCTGGTCACCTAGAATTGCTTTTCTGTGAATTACCTATTCATAACCTTGGCTCAGTTTTCTGTTGTGCTGTTTATCCCTGACTTACTTGTTTTGTAAGAATTCTTTGTATATTATGGCTGTTCACCCTCTGATCTCTGGGTTGCTCCCCAGGCTACTGTTTATCTATTGATTTAGTTTATGGTGTCTTTTCCAAGCCATAACTTCTCGTTTTTATCTCGTCAAATATGTATATATGTACTTGATATCTTCTGAATTTCCAATATTGATTAAAAAGCTCTCGCCCAACCTAGATTTTACATGTGGTGCTCCAGTATTATTGTTTTAATTTTTACATTTTGATCTTTAATCTACCTAGAATTTATTTTGTGTGTGGGGTTAGGGAGGGGCTCATTTTATATTCTTCTGGTTGGATAGACACTCATTCTCCCATTTATATTTATTTATTTTTGAAGATTTTATTTATTTATTTATTTGAGAGAGAGAGAGAGTGCAGGAGGAGAGGCAGAGGCAGAGAGAAGGGGAGATAATCTGCAGTCTTTTGTGATGAGAACAGAGACAACTCGGGGCTTAATCCCAGGACCTTGAGATCGCGACCTGAGCTGAAACCAAGAGTCAGGTGTTTAATTGACTGAGCCACCCAGGTGCCCCTCATCCTTATTTAATACCCAATCCTTCCCCACTGGATTGAATAAATCACTTTTTAAAAACAGCTTTATTGATTTTCAACAACATGGATGGAGCCAGAGAGTATAATGCTAAGCCAAAGAAGTCAGAGAAAGACAAACTATCTGATTTGGCTCCTATGTGGAATTTAAGAAACAAAATAAATGAACAAAGGAAAAAAGAAAAGAGAGAGAAACTAACCAAGAAACAGACTTTTAACCATAGATCTGGTAACTGAAGGTTACCAGAGGGGAGGTGGGTAGGGGGCTGGTTGAAATAGGTGATGGGGATTAAAGAGTACATTATTATGACGAACACTGAGTAATGTATAAAATTGTTGAATCACTACATTGTACACCTGAAACTCATATAACACTGTATGTTAACTATACTGGAATTAAAATTTTAAAACTTAAAAGGAACAATTTTATTGAAGTATAATTTACACACTGTGAAATTTATCCATCATTATGCGATTTGAGTAAGTTGATAGAGTTTTGCAACCATCACAATCCAGTTTTAGGACATTTCCATCACCCCAAAAAGTTTTCTTGTATCTGTTTACCCTCTAACCTAGGCAACCGCAGATCTGTTTTCTATGTCTATAAATTTGCCTTTTCTAGACAAGAAGAATCACTTTTGTCCTACTTGAAACTATAAATATATGGGTAGGACTCTCTGTTTTGTTCCCTTGATTCATTTGTTTATCCTTCAACCCATTAGAAATAAGAGCAAAGAATACAAAGAGTTTTTGAAAAGGAAACGCAAATGACTCTTAAAAGAGGCTCAATCTCACTCCTAATTAGAAGGAAAAAAAAAAAACAAGTACAGATGAAAGTTATGCTGAGATACCATTTTTCACCTTTTAAATTGGCAATAATCCAAAAGTTTGTAACACACCACGTTGGTGAGGCCATGGGCAAACATATTCTCATTCATTTCTGGTAAAAGCATAACCCTTTGGCATAACCCCTATGTAAGGCAATTTGGCAATATTTCAAATGCATATTTCTGGTTATGATACTTTTGGGAAATTATTCTACAGATATATTTAGGAGAAAAGACGTGGGTACACACACACACTCACATTGTAACAGTGCTTATAATAACAAAACATCAGAAATAACCTCAACAATCAATAATAGGGAACTAGTTAAATAAATTATTGTATATCTATACCATGGAAAGTGAAGCATCTAAATAATAAAGAACAAAAAAGTTCTTTTTGTATTACAAATATCCTGAAGATTTAGTAAGTAAAAAAATGATTCAGAGTGTACAGTATGATACCCTTTATGTAGAAAATGTGGAAAAAAACCAAGATTCTATATTTCTTTCTATCTATATCTATAGATATAGATATACATACCTATATGTAGATAAATTTGGGTAAATTTGGATAAATTCTGAAATTTGGATAAATTCTGGAAGGATATCATATGGTGGGGGGTTAGATGAACCTGCACAGATGTGGGACAAAGACAGGAGGAAAGTTTTCATAATTTTTCCCCTCAATTATAATTTATATTAATATTTTGCTTATTCAAAATTTTCTCTTAGCTATTCTCAGGTAGTCATCCTTTTGTATACAAATTTATCCAATTCTCACCTTCTCAATGCTACTGGCCTTCCAATTGTAATTGTATTAAATTTATATCTTAATTTTGGGAGAATGGACTTTTACATTATATTGTCTCCTCAACCAAGACTGTTAAGTTTTTTTTCCATTTGTTAAAATTTGGGTTTAGATACTTCAGCAAAATGTTACAGTTTCATTTAAGGGTCCTTACTTATGAAATTTATTTTTATAAAAGGTTTTAGTTTATTGTGAATGAAACATTTTTCCCATTGTTTTTTTCAGGTGCTTATTGTCGGGAGACAGAACATTCGGTTCTTTTATCAATTCTAGTAATATGTTACAAGATTATCTTGATTTTCTCGGTATATAACCATATCAACTGTTAGTTTAGACACTTTCTAATTTTATAGCAGTTATTTCATATTCCTGTCTCAACGCATTTGTTAGAATCCCAAGACAACTTAAATAATAGTAATGATTATGGCTTTCTGTTCCAGTTCCTGATCTTAGTGGGAATGGTTCTAGCATTTGTCATTTAGGTTAATGTTAGGTTAAGGCACATGCAACTGTTGTTGTATAGGTCTAAGAGAGCGGGACATTGTTGATTTCATATGATTCAATATGAATGTTTGCTCTTGGTTTCCACACCTCTTTTGCCTGAAGTTTTTATTAGAAATGGCTGTTGAGGGGCGCCCGAGTGGCTCATTCGGTTAAACTTCTGCCTTTAGCTCAGGTAATGATCCCAAGGTCCTGGTCCTGGGATGGAGCCCTACGTCCGGCTCCCTGCTCAGCCAGGAAACTGCTTCCCCCTCTCCCTTGATCATTATATCTGGAGCTGACTTGGCCCCTTCTAACATTCTAGTTATGCGAGTGAGTAAATTCCACATTTATTTAGTAAGTTTGAATTGGGCTTCTGTCACACACCAGAGGAGGAATCCTGATAGACACAGCAGGGGGTGGGTCTGAAAGGTTCAACCCTCTAAACAGTTGCTTGGGTCCCCTGACAACTAGCATGTTGTCATCTTTTGGTTACCTAGGGACTTTCCAAAAGCCATTTTTATTGCTTTCATCACATAGGCTATTCCAATGGTTTCAGGAGTTCTGTGCCAGAAATGGGGACGAAGACAAAATATATGCACTTCTTATTGTAAATCACCATATCGTAGAGAGGATAGATACTTGTACATTAAGACAGATACTGGTCAGAGTAAAAGGGGGAATTTATGTGAATCTTTAAGATTTCCAAGAAATCTTATGCTGATGGTAAGCTACTTCGGCCAATGAACTCTCGATTTTCTGGCAACATACAATTATGAGGTAATTGCTCCCACCGTAGGGAAAAACCGTCTTCTGACCTCATATTCTCTAGCTATGGAGCTATTCTATCCTTTTTATTTGACTTTCTGTAGAGCTAAACACATTCAAAGAGTGTCTGCATTTATTGTCTCTACTTCTCTTCCTCCTAGTCTTTCCTGATGGGGTTATCTGCCTTATCTGTATTCTGCTCCCATTTTGCTCTTTTCCCAAGTCTCCAGTAGCTTCCATGTGGCTAAATCCAATAGCTAAATCCAATGATCTGCCTTCAATTTATATGACTAATGCAGAATCTGACGTAGTTTGTCAGCCTGTCCAAAAAACACTCTTCACTTGGCTTCTAGGACCTACTTTCTGCTAATCTTGTCTCTCAGACTCTCAGAGTGGCCACTCCTTTCAGTCTCTTTTGCTGGTTCCTCTCATTTCCACGACCACTTAGGATGCGGGCCCCATGGTCTTGGCCCTTTGATGTCTTCACTATCCACATGTTTTGAGTGGTGATCTCAGCCACAGCTTTAAATGCCATCTATATGCTGACAATTTCCAAATTTATGTCTCCAGCCTGGACCTTTCCCCTGAATTCCAACGACATACTTGACATCCCTACTTGGATGTCTAATATGCATCTGACTGAACACACCCAGAAAGGAAACTCTTAATCTTTCCACAGTAAAGCAGTTTCTCTTTCATTTTTTATATTTTTAGGCTTCAAACTACAGATTCTTCTTTTACTCTTTCACACTAATACTCTACATCCAATCAATCAGAAAACCATCTTGGATCTATGTTCAAACTATAGCCAGAGTTTCCACTGGTAATCCCTATCTAAGTTTCCATCATCCATCATCTCTTTCTCATATTACTTACTATCTTGGGCTCCTCGCTGGTCTCCTGGTTTCTGTCTATGTCCACTCTAGGCTATTTGCCACCCAGGAACCAGAGCAAACATTTCAATACATGTCTTCTAATGGCTTTCCAGTTCACTCAGGGTAAAAACCAAACTCCATGTGATTGTCCGCTGGCCTTCACTCAGTCTGAACTCTCCTGACTCATAGCATGCCAGCCACATTGGACTCTGTGCTGCCCCTCAAATGGACCAAACAGACCAACCCTCTTGGTCTAAAATTTGTCCTCTGGAATGCTCTTTCTCGGCTCTGCACATAGCTTGCTCCCTCACTTTCTAGGTCTTGCCTTAAATATCACTTTTCATGAGTGCTTCCCTGATCACCTTATTTAAAATGGAATCTTCCGGCCCCACTTCCAATATGTATTATTATTCCTCCATAATTAATTTTTCCTGTTTATCACCATTTAATGCACCATGATTAACATATTTATTCATTTATTCTCTATCTTTGTACACTCTAGAGTAAGCTCCATAAGGGCAGAGATTTTTTTTTTTTTGCCTATTTTGTTAACTGTTGTATCTCCTGGTTGATAGCAGGTGATCAAAAATGTTATTTGAGGGATGCCTTGGTGGCTCAGTTGGTTAAGCGCCTGACTTTTGATTTTGGCTCTGGTCATGATCTCAGGGTCATGAGATCGAGCCCTGCATCAGACTCCATGCTTAGTGTGGAGTCTCCGAAATTCTCTTTCTCTCTCCCTTTGCCCCTGTCCCCACTCGTATACACTCTTTCTCAAATAAATAAATAAAATCTTTAAGAAATGTTATTTGAGTGAGTTCAATTAATGATTAAAGAAAACATGACACCAGTTTGTTCTCTATCATTATAGCTCTTCCTAACATATTTGAGATTCTCTGTGAGAAACAACCAAGGGCCATGTAGAATTTGGAGCAGGAGAGGGAGGGTGGCAAGGATTTTGAGGCAATTATCTTGAGGACACTGTGCTAGATGGATTTGGGAGCGGGCAGGGAGGCATGGGGAGCAAGCAAGGAGCAGGTTGGCTAGTAGGAGGTTTTTGTAATAGTAAAAATGAAAATGAATTAATGCTGACGTTGGGGGTAAAGCCTTTGTGATTGGGACAGAAAGACAGCACTGCAAGAAAAATATCATTATCTCAGAGGTGGTTACTGCTGAGGCAAGCTGAGTTATGATCCTTCTTTCCTTCCTCCCTGCCTCCCAACCAACCTTCCTCCCTTCCTTCCTTCCTTCCTTCCTTCCTTCCATCCTCCCTCCCTCCCTTTCTTCCTTCCTCCCTCCCTCCCTCCCTCTCTTCCTCCTTCTTTCCCTCCCTCCCTCCCTTCTTCCTTCCTTCCTTCTTCCTTCCTTCTTTCCTTCCTTCCTTCCTTCCATCCTTCCTTCCTTCCATCCTCCCTCCCTTCCTTCCTTCCTCCCTCCCTCCTTCCCTCCCTCTCTTCCTTCCTTCCTCCCTCCCTCCCTTCTTCCTTCCTTCTTTCCTTCCTTCTTTCTATTTCTCATAGAAGCAAAGTATCTCAATGATTATATGACTGGGAAAAAGAAGACACTATTTTTGCATAAATACCATATTTGGTTAAAAAAAACCTGTCTATTTCATCCAGACAGTATCTCTTTGAGGAAAGCAGTTGTCTTTTATTTTTCTTCAAGAAACAAAGAAATGTAATAATAAATGCCTCAATTTCTTTTCCTACAGTGCCCTTTCTGCCCCTCAAATGCAAACTCTACAGCCATATAGTAAAAATATATTCTTAATATTATCTTGACAATAATCTAAGAAATAAGACTCTGAACTAAGTGGAAGAAATCAGACAGAGAAAGGAAAACACTGTATGATCTCGCTTATATGTGGAATCTAAAAAAAGCCCCAACAACAGCAACAACAAAACCGACCAAACAAAAAACCAAACTCATAGAAAAAGAGATCAGATTTGTGGTTACCAGAAGTAGGAGTGGGGGGAGGGGGAAATCAATGAAGGTACAAACTTCTGGTTTTAAGATAAATAAGTACAGCATGGTGACTACAGTGAACTCTGTTGTATAATATATTTGAAAGTTGTTAAGAGAGTAGATCCAAGAGTTCTCATTACACAGAAAGAAAAAGATATTCCTCTCCTTTTTTTTGTATCTATATGAAATGATGAATATTAACTAGACTTATTGTGGCAATCATTTCACAATATATGCAAGTCAAACCATTATGCTGCACACCTTTAAACTATTCAGTGCTGTATCTCAATAAAACTGGGGGAAGAAAGACTCTGGCCAAGAATCTTTGCAACCTTTAAAGATAATTCTGCCTCTCCCTTGCTCTAGCTCACTATCAATCATCTATCTATCCATCTATTCATCCAAATATCATGACAATGGCAATTATGTTTAGGGAGCATTTATACATGTTCCAGGCACTGTGTTAGGACCTCTGTATACGTTAATTCATTTAATTCTTGGAAAGACTTCATGAAGTAGACCTACTGCTATAGAAACCCATCGTACGGGTACCTGGGTGGCTCAGTGGGTTAAGCCTCTGCCTTCGGCTCAGGTCATGATCTCAGGGTCCTGGGATC
>CM052800.1:18400588-18439082 GCA_028533885.1 Nasua narica | reverse complement strand
AGCTTTTTTGTTTTATTGATTTTCTCTATTGTTTTTTATTTTCTATTTCATTGGTTCCTTCTGTGATCTTTATTATTTCCCCTTTTCTACCTATTTTTGGTGGAATATTGTTATTTTTTTCCTAGTTTTTTAATGGAAACTAAGATCGTTGATTTGGAATCTACTTTTCTAATATAGGCCTCTATCGTATTTACCACTAAACCCTGTTTTATCTGCATTCCAAAAATTTCCAGATACTGTGTTTTCATTTAGTTCAAATAGGTCTAATTTCTCTCTTTGATTTATTATTTGATTCATGGGTTATTTAGCAATGTGTTAGTTTCCAAATAGCTCAAGTTTTCTCTAGATATCTTTGCTATTGATTTCTACTATGATTCCATTGTCATCAGATTATACACTATATGGCTAGAGTGCTTTTATATCTGTGGAGACTTGTTAGCCGGCCCAAGATATATTCTGTATTCATAAGAGTTCTGTGTGTACTTGAAATGAATGTGCATTTTGCTGTTGTTGGGTGAAATGCTCTAGAAATGTGATTAGATAAAGTTGGTTAACAATGTTGTTCTTTTATATCCTTACTGATTTTTTTGCCCACTTTTTCTGTAAATAATTGATAGAGGGGTGTTGAAATCTCTGACTATAATTTTAGATTTGTCTTTTTTTAAGGCTTTTATTATTTTTTAAAAGATTTTATTTATTTACTTGAGAGAGAGAGAGAGCACAGAGGGAGAAGCAGACCGCCACCGAGCAGGGAGCCCAATGCGGGGCTCCATCCCAGGACCCTGGGATCATGACCTAAGCAGACGGCAGATGCTTAATTGACTGACCCACCCAAGTATCCCTACATTTGTCTATTTTTCTTAGCATTATCAATTTTGCTTCATATATTCAGAAACTCTGTTTTTTTTTTAAAGATTTTATTTATTTATTTGACACAGAGAGAGAGAGAGAGATCACAAGTAGGCAGAGAGGCAGGCAGAGAGAGAGGAAGGAGCAGGCTCCCCGCTGAGCAGAGAGCCCGATGCGGGGCTCGATCCCAAGACCCCGAGATCATGACCTGAACTGAAGGCAGAGGCTCAACCCACTGAGCCACCCAGGCGCCCCAGAAACTCTGTTTTGTGCATAAATGTTTGGGACTGCTGTGTCTTCTTGATGACTTTACCTTTTCTCCTGGTAAGGATTTTTTTTTTTTAATATTTTTATTTATTTATATGAGAGACAGAGAGAGGGTGAGCGAGCGAGAAAGAGAATGAGTTGGGGGGAGGGGAGAGGACAGGGAGAAGCAGACTCTCTGCTAAGCAGGGAACTCGATGTGGGGCTCGATCCCAGGACCCTGGGATCATGACCTAAGCCCAAGGCAGATGCTTAACTGACCGAGCCACCCAGGTGCTTCTCTCCTGGTAACAATCTTTATTCTGAAATCTGATTTGTTTGATACTAATACAGACACTCCAGCTTACTTTTGATTGGTGATAGCATGCTATATGTTTTTTTCATTCTTTTACTTTTAATCTAATTATATTTTCATATTAAAATGGGTTTACTATAAGGACCATGTAGTTAGGTATTGGGTTTATTTGTTTTTTTTTTTTTTAAAGATTTTATTTATTTATTTGAGAGAGAGAGAACGAGAGAGGAGAAGGTCAGAGGGAGAAGCAGACTTCCCGCAGAGCTGGGAGCCCGATATGGGACTCGATCCCGGGACTCCGGGATCATGACCTGAGCCAAAGGCAGTCGCCCAACCAGCTGAGCCACCCAGGCGCCCCTGGGTTTATTTGTTTTTATCCAGTGTGTAAATCTCTGCTTTTTAACTGAAACGCTTACATCTAAATCTTACATTTAATGTAGTTATTGGTGTGGTAGAGTATTTTATTTTCTATTTTCTCCTTCTGTATTTTGTTTCCTTTTCATTCCTTTTCTGCCTTCTTTTGAATTGCATGTTTTTATAATTCCATCTTATCTCCTTTAGCTTATTAACTATACCTTGGTAGTTTTATTCTAGTGGTTGCTTTAGGAGTTTTTATGTAAGTCTTTAACTTATCACAGTATACCTTCAAGTGATGACATGCCACTCATGTACAGAACCTTACACCATATATATATTCACATTTCTACTCTACTTGCTGTTGTGCTACATTGTCACATACTTACTTCTACTTCTCTATAAGCCTCATGATTTATTATTATTTTTGCCTTACACAGTTTATTTTTTATAGTTTATTTATTGATTTATTGATTTATTTAAGTAATCTCTACACCCAACCCAGGGCTTGAACTCATGACCCTGAGTTCAAGAATCGTGAGCTCTTCCAACTGAGCCAGCCAGGCGCCCCTATGTAGTTTAATTTTTAAATGAATTTAAATACTAAGAAAAAAAATTTGTTTTTTTTTTAAAGATTTTATTTATTTATTTGACATAGAGAGAGAGAAAGAGCACACACGCAAGGGGAGAAGCAGAGGGAGAGGGAGAAGCAAGCTCCCCACTAAGCAGGGAGCACAACATGGGGCTTGATCCCAGGATCCTGGGATCATGACCTGAGCCAAAGGCAGACACTTAACTGACTGAGTCACCCAGGCACCCCCCAAAAAAGGTTTTCATATTTATTCACATAATTATTATTTCCAGGGCTCTTCATTCCTTAGTGTAGATCCAGATTTCCTTCTGATGCCATTTTTCTTGTTCAAAGACTTCCTTTACCGCTTCTTTTAAAGCATGTCTGCTTGGTGATGAGTACTTTCAGCTTTTCAGTGTGTGAAAAAAAGAGTCTGTTTCCCATTCATTTTTGAGAGATATTTTCACTGGGTAAAAAATTCTAGATTGACAATATGTTTTCCGCAGCACTTTAAAGATGTTGGTCCACACTCTTCTATTTTGTATGTTTCCGACAGTAATATGCCACCATCCTTAACCTTGCTATTCTGCACAGAATGGGACTTCTTGGGCTGCTTTTAAGATTTTCTCTTTAACCAAGTTTATGATGTGTCTTACAGTTTTTATCCAAAGACAGCAAAATACACATTCATTTCAAGTGCACATAGAACTCATGAATACAGAATATATTGTGGGCCGGCTAACAAGTCTCCACAGATTTAAAAGGACTCCAGCCCATATAAAGCATATTCTCTGATGCTAGTGGAATTATGGTAGAAATCAATAGCAGAGATAACTAGAGGAAACTTGAAGTATTTGAAACTAACATACTAAATCAAAGAATAAATCAAAGAGGGAAATTAGACAATATTTGAACTAAATGAAAATACAGTATCTGGAAATTTTTAGAACACAGCTAAAACAGTGTTTAGTGGGAAATTTATACGATATGCCCTATTTGGCACTGACAAGCATTTTATAGATGAAGAAATTAAGGCTTATAAAGGTTAGGTAATTTTGCCGAGGTTGCAGAGCTAGCAAATGTTGGAGCTGGGTTAATTGAGTATAAACAAAAATATAGGATATTGTGAAAATACTTGCTTTCAATGGTGGTGACTATTCCCTCTGTGTCTAGCACAGGAGTTAGTAAGATGCATGGTTCCCTATACAGCACAGGTATAGAATTCTTCCTGTCTCTTCCAACAATCTCCCTCACATGGACTAGATGTCCATTGTCTGGTGGCTCCTTAAAGGCGGGGTGTCGTTTCTACTCAGCAGATGAGTCCACTGACCTTATCCTGGGGCTGAAGTCTAGGGTTGGCCTTCTGTCCAGGGAAGTTCCTGTTCCTCACCCACTGCCCCGTTACTTCTGTACTTCGCCACCAGCCTGGCAATATCACACCTCTGACAGAGTTGGGGTTCTATCAGGCTGTCCACTGATCCAAATGTTTCTTTCCATATATGTATTGAAGACTTTTTATTTGTTTTAGGCTCTCACACATGAAATAATCATTCAGCCACTTTTCTCTTACACTAGGGAGGTTGCCCAACAACACGAAAAATTATGTGCCCCCTTTTTTGAAGCTAAGGCACACAGTCCTTTGAAAGGTGAGAGAAAGAGAAAAACTTGCCTGTTTCTCCCTATAGAGTCTTACTATTGATGTTCTAATCCTCATTCATTCATTCATTCATTCTCTCTCTCTGTCTCTGGGTCAGTCCATCACTGTACATGCTATAGGTGCAAATTAAGTTGTGTACTAAAGGTAATTTGTTGCTTTCTATATTTTATGAAAACTTTGCAGTGATTTCATTTATAAAGGAGGGATCCTTTTGTCTAAGCAATGAAAATAGTCTCTAAGTAAGTTGAAACAATGAATAGGCAGAAGCCAAAAGAGGGAGGAGAACTAAATTCACTGGAGGGGAAAAAAAAAGCTAAGTCACCAAACTAGTGCAGTGCCTTCTCAGAGACAACCACAACTGCTGTCTGCAAAGGCAGCTGACTATAATTAGCCCGGGCCAACCTCACTTGCCGGAGGGAGTCGCTGCCCCACCAAGGAGAACTGGTCTGGACCACAGCGGTAGAACGGATGGCTCGGTCGCCTGTGAGAGACCAGCCCATCCACACATCCCTATTTATCCCACTCTCCATCAGAATTCCAAGCTTCTCAGTCATCAATTATCTAAACTTTCCTTTAATAGGACCCATTTCCCACCCCTTTTTTTATTCCCCTCCCTGGGTAAGCATTTTCCTTTGTCTTTTGGAATTCCCAAATCACAATGTGAGGTGAATAAACTGTATTTTTCAACCTCTTCTCTGGAAGTTCTCTTCGACTCTTTGCTTAACTAAAAGCAGGCTGTATCCTGGGGACACGGTTTCTTTGCCTCTCTCGAATGGATTATTTCTTTTCTCTTACATTCAACGTGATTCAGCACCAGGCTTACTTGGCAGTGCCAATTTGAGTTTTACTCCCCCTTCCCTCTTGCAAACTCCTTCTGCTCCTTTGAGGCTCACACCATCTGGTCACGCCACTCTTCCTCCTCCAAGTTACAGTCACTAACTAGTAGCTTTGGAGTCTTTCCTTCTGATTCTCAGAAAAACTAACTTGTAAGTCTGTTTTCTTCTTCTCCCCTACTTCTGTCATCCTCTTTGGTGACTTCAATATTTATATGGATGATTCATCCAACGCCACGGACTCTCGGTTTCTTGACTTCCTCATATTTTCAGTGGTGTTTTCCTCTACTCTACGTCCGCTATCCACCATGCCTTAGATCTTGGCATCAACAAAAATGGCACCGAGTTCAAAATTTCAAATGCATATATCCCATTCTGGTTACAAACATTATCCTTCCAAGTTACTTGCTGAGTACCCTTCCTTCAAAAATGCTTTCTCTTTTTTGTTTTTACCTTTAATCTTCCCACCCCTCTTTATCCATATCTATCATCACCTCCTAGTTATCCTTCATTTATATTCTCTTCTAGCATACATTCCGTGACTCATCATTACAATTTCTTCCTTGCAACCCTTCACTCTTGTCCAGGTAAGACATGGTGGTCCAATGAACAGTGCCCGTCTTCCTGTCTGAGTTCTGAGTACTTGAGAGAGAAATTTAAAAACTAGGCAAATGAGAACTTATGAAGATGATATATCATCTTTCTTGCTGATAAAGTTAATCTCGGGGAGTGTGACTTAATTTTGCAGTAAGGACAGGTTTTTCAAAACTTATGCGCTCAGTGATGAACAACGATAGTCACCCCTCCAGGATCCTCCCTCACCATACCATGGGCTCCAGACTTTCTAAAGCCAGGGTGTAGAGGACCAGTACAGAATGTATGCTTGCTTTGGGTTGTTGGATCCCAAGAGAAATAGAGAAAGGAGTTGGCTTTATATGCCCAGTCACTGATCCCAACCTCATCAATAATATAATTTACTCCCATCCACAGGAGGAGGGAGTGAGGAACATTACACCAGTGAACAACAACCGCGTTGAAGGAAATGTTGGGACTTGACAATACATTTCCCCCAACACCTCTCTTCCTCTGTTATGCTTGTCTTAAAATCGCCCAACTTTGTGGGGTCTTTTCCCTGTCAGTGCTGGAGCCAAAAGTTGTCTTCAAAATACGTTTACACGTTTTATCTCATTTGATCATTATAAAAACCCCATGAGAGACACTAGACAGGTAGAATCATCTATTTTATAGGTAAGAGAATTGAGACAATGTGAACTTACTATCATATATCACGGTTGATACAGTAAATCTAATTTGTCTGAGAGGAGGTGGGTTGATTTCCTGTTGTTGCTGCAACAAATCGCCACACACTTAGTGGCTTCAAACACAAAATCACTGTCTTATAGTTCTGGAGGTCCGAGGTCCTAAAATCGAGGTGTCAACAGGGCTGGCTTCCTCCTACAGGTGTGGGGGAGAATCCCTTACCTTGCCTTCTCCAGCAACTAGAACTACCTGCATTCCTTCCTCCATTTTCAAAGCCAGTAGCATACCCTCCAATCCTTCCCTGACTCTGACACTCCTGACTGCCCGCCTCTTTCCCTTATAAGGACCCTTGTCACTACACTGGACCCGCCTGACAATCCAAGATAATTTCCCTATCTCAAAATCTAATCACAGAAACACAGTGCCTTTTGTCATGGGAGGTCACATGTTCACCAGCTTCAGGGACTGGAACACGAGATTTTTGGAGGGACCATTATTCTTCCTACCACCAGAGGGATGGCATCATTGCTTGCAAAAAGAGGGGTTAGTATTTTATTTACATATGAAGTTCTGTCCTTTAGCACATTTGTTACTGAGAAAGCAAACATACATATATATATAAACATTGAATGCTCAGCATAATACCTTGTTCTGAGTAAGCATTTAGTGTTTGTTGAATAAAATATACACGCACCACATTATCTAAGAACAAGGTTTTAAGGATAAAGAGTAATTGAAGAAGTAATATAAAAACAATCACCTAATTAACATAAGAAAGACACTGATAATACCTGAAGTCAATCTCTTAGGTCAAGAGGAATAATTTGAAAAAGCCGTTTGGATGATCAACAACATACAACTGACCAAATTTATCTTCACTGTGTATCAGCATGTCTCCCCACGTCATTCTGAATCTGTTTCATTTCCTCCCACTGTTTTATTCTTAAATTGACCAAACTATTACACTGGTATATATTTAAAATATTTATTGCACTTATTCAAGAAAGAAGTACATTTAATTTAAAATTAGGTGAGCTGTAACACTTCTATATTCTATTGCAAGTTCTAGTCAGTGAATTAAAAAAAGCATATAGATTTGAAAAAAATGTAAAATTGTCTTTATTTATAGATGACATTGCATATGTAGAAAATCTTAGTGAGGCTACAAAGAAGGGTATGAGGGATGGCAAATTTAGCAGGGTCTCAGGATACAAGGTCAATATTAAAAAATCAATTGTGTTTCTATTAACAAACCATTGGAAAGTGAAATTAAAAATACTATTTACAATAGTATAAAAAGGTGAAAGGATTAGGGATATTTTAACGAAATATGTACAAGAGCTCTACATGGAGGACTACAAAATATTAGTGAATGGAACTGAAGAAGACATAACTAAATGGAAAGATATCTCATGATCATGGATTGGTAGGCTCAGTATTGTTAAGGTAGCAATTGTCTCCAACTGATTTACAGATTCAATGCTGTATCGATAAAAATCCCAGCATCTTTTAAAAGTTTTGGCATAAGTGGAAAAGCTGATTCTAAAAATTATTTAGAAATGCAAAGAGCTTAGAATAGCCAAAATAATTTTGACATAGGAAGATTTGAACTACCTGATTTCAAGATTTACTCTAAAGTTGCAAAATCAACACAGTGTGGTATTGGAGAAGGATAGATATAAATCCATGGAACAGAACAGGATCTAGAAGTAAGCCCACAGATATATGATCAGCTGATTTTATACAAAGGTGCTGACATAAAAGGGATAGCTTTTTTTTTTTTTAGCAAATAGTGCTGAACAATTGCATATCTATATGCAAAAAACCATGAGCCCTTAACTCTTGTACTATACACAAAATTAACTTAAAAAAAAAAAAGGATTATAGGCCTAAATGTAAGAGCTAAAGCTATAAAGTTTCTGGAAGAAAACATAGGAAAAAATATCTTTGTGACCTTTAGTTATGGAAAAATTTCTTAGAGAGGATACAAAAAACATGAACCATTAAAGAAAAAAGATAACCTGATTCAATAAAATTAAAATTTTTGTTCTTTGAAAGATACTTAAGAAAATTAATAGATAAGCCACAGGATTGGAGAAAATATTACACGATGGAAGTGTATCCAGAATAAGAAATCTTATAACTTAAGATAATTAATTAAAGATGGGCAAGATATTTGAACACTTTAAAAACGATTATGTATAAACGGCAAATACGTATGAAAAGATGCTCAATGTCATTAGTAATTAGGGAAATGCAAGGTAAAACCACCTATTAGAATGACCAACATGATAACACCAAGTGTTGGTGAGGATTTGGAGCAATTAGAACTCTTACACACTGCTGGTAGGATGTAAAATGGTAGAACCACGTCAGAAGAGGGTTTAGAGGTTTCTTAGAAACCTCTAAGTTAAATTTATGCTTACGAATGATTCAGCAAGTCTACTCCAATGTATTTACTCAGAAGGAAGATCTATGTCCACATAAAGGCTTGCACACAAACGTTTATAGTGGCTGTATCTGTAATACACCGAAATATGAGAGCATGGATGCCCATTAACAACGATGGGTAAACAAACTGTAAGAAATAGTCATACAATGAAACACTGCTCAGGAAGAAAAAGGAATGGACAACCGATTACACAATATGGATGAATCTCAAACATTATGCTGAGCAAAAGAAACCAGACACAAGAGTACCTATGTAGGGTGCCATTTACATGGACTTCTAGAAAGGACCAACCTAATCAGAGACAGTGCAGATGAGTGTCTGAATGGGAGATCAAATGGGAAGGGGCTTAAAGAGAATTGTTTCAGATGATGGAAATGCCGCATACTACAAGTGATTGCGGAGGTGATGGTGATGTGGGGCTATACATTTGTTAAACCTCATAGAACCGTACAATTAAAATGGATACATTTTACTGTACATAAATTATGCTTTAGTAAAATAGACTTAAATGCAAAAAGTAGAGTGAGCTAAGGTGTTTATAAAGTTGTTTATGAAGTGCTTTCTATTCTCAAGATATTCTTCCCTTTTGGAAGCGAAGATATTCTCTCTGTGGAGGCAACTCCACAAATGAACTTGGTGGGTCAAATAGCTGTGTGACACTGAACAAGTTATTCCTCTGAACTGAGCAAGTTTCCTTCTCAATAAAATGAGTGAATTAGGTTAGATAATTTCATCTGTTCATTCAATAACCATTTATTAAAGCCCACTATGGGGCAGGTTCCAGAGATATAAAGCTGAAAAAGAAACCATTTTGGCCCTTGAGGAGTTATAGTCTAGTGCAAGAAAGACAAGCTAACATATGATTATGAGATAGCTTATGTATACTTAGGGTATGAGGAGAATTCCTAAGAAAGCAGTCTTCCCTGATGATGCAACACCTGAGCTGGATTTTGAGGTACAAGTAATAGCTACTACTACTTAGTAAAGAGAGGGAAGAGAAGGCATTCTGAGCAAAGGGTGCTGTATGGGCAAAGGGCCAAAGCTGAGAGACATACCATGTGTTTAAGGTACTTCAGGTGGCTCATAGAATTTATCCTCGTAAGGTCATGGTGTGTCCTAATTGAAAAAAAGTTAAAACAAACATCCCTCCAGTTTAAGCAGTGTGTAGACAGGAGTCCTGTACCACATAACGACACCCATGTTGTAGTGGATCATCTAAAAGGTAAAATGACTGCACCTTCAGTTAGGATCCTTTCTGTGGCAAAGAGAATCTTTTGGCTCATGTAACGAACAGTCCAGGGGCGGATGGTGCAATGTGACTGGGGGATCAACCAGGTCAAGCGAGTAGCTTTTCATGTTTCCCATTTCTAGGCTGCAGCTCCAGACCCAATATCCTCTCTTTTTTATACCCAGCTTTCCCAAAAGATTCAACCAAAATCTTATAATCAAGTTTCATCAGTCTTCATTGCTCTTAGGTTTTTGCACTGATCCTGAAGCAATCCCTGTGGCCAAGAGGGTGCATGGTGACTGGCCTCACCAGGACCCAGAGGTCTTGGGGTGGAGTCAGCCTCATCTGAAGCATATGGCGCCAGGAGTGGGGTGGGGGGGGTGTGTGTGTGTGGAAATCTCCAAATAAAAAGGGAGACTAGTAGATACTTAGGAGGAATTATGTTTTAAGAAAAGCAGACCCCCAACAATTTTTAGAACAGATTAGGGGATACAAACACAAATGAACAAATTCTTCTTTCATCCTCCATACTTAGGACCAGTTAATGAAAACTGATTTCAGAATCAAGTGATGGGATAATCAACATGTATACAAAAAACTGTCATTCAATATTCTAAGCCCCCATATTAGCGGATGAGCAGTTTTATGAGAACAAAGAGAAGGGTGTAATTAACTCTAACATACAGACTCCAGGGTCTTCACAAGAGAGATTTTTCAGTTGGGCGTTGAAATATGGAGGTCCTTCTGGCAGAGACAGATGCATGGTCACAACTGGCTGAAGATGAGCAAGTAAGCTGGTGAAACTGAGGTACAGGATAATGGGCCAGAGTGAGGGCCTAGGAACGGAAAGCCCAAGCTGTGGAGACTTTGTCCCACTAAGCTACAGAGCCTGGACTTTATCCTTGAAGCAATAGGGTGTTGTTGAATTTTTAAGCATGGGAGTGACAAAAATCAAACCTGTATTTAGAGAGCTGTGGGAATAGATTAGACACTTCCTGGGAGAAGAAGGAAGGAGATAAGTAAAGAGGGAATAAAGGTAAGTTTTGAAACAGAAGGCTGAGGGGGTTCAACCCTAATGGTCTTTATTTTCTCTCTGAAATAGGAAGAGAGAGTCCCACAGAGTATAAAAGGGTGCTATGAGGTTAAGACCAGCTGGAAATTTCAATTAGCCAGAACGCGGCACTACCAAAACGTTCTATCCGAAAGACTGTTCAATAAACTCTTCCGTCCTATGAAGTCATACATACTACACTAGTGGATGATGAACTGGATTCCAGAGGAGTCGAATACAACTTGCCTGCTTCGCCGTCAGTGCGAATGCTGCAGATAGAAAGATCCCATGAAATCTTACACGGTTAACACCGGCCACTCGGGTCCTCGTGACCACTAGCATCACATCTGTGGGGGTTTCGGGGCGTGACCACTAGCGTCACATCTGTGGGGGTTTCGGGGCGTGACCACTAGCGTCACATCTGTGGGGATTCCGGGGGTTGGTAGGAGGTGGCGCAGGAGGACGCAGGAGGAAGGAAGCCAAGAAGGGCAGCGTGCGGAGTGCGGCATGAGGCAGAGCGGGCAAGACAGCCCGACTGCCCTTGATGCACTATTTTAAGGAGTCGCAAACAGCAGCACCTGGCCGGGAGAGGGTTGTGACGGCAGCAAGACGTGTAGCAGCTTTGGGGTTCAGATTCAGAACCTCTGGCTGGAGCCACCCATTTCAAATGAAAGGATCTGCTCTGCCATGTTCCAGGTTTCATTTTTTACAGTCGCAGTCTCAAATTATCAAAAAAAAAAAAAAAAAAAAGTCAGATGGAATGAAGTGAAGCATTCTTCATATGTATCTTCTACCACTTGGCCTTAAAATGTCATATTTAAAATTAATTACCAACAACATCTTACATTTGTTTGGTGCTTTGCAGTTAAAAAACCATCACTTTCAAATATATTTTCTCATTTAGTCTTACTCAACCTGGTAAGTTAAACAAGAACAAATGCAATAATTTCCTGTTGCCTGCCTCTCACACCCTCCACCCCCTCGGTTACAGATAAAGAGATTAAGTTATCTAGGGACTCCCTGCTAGGACAAGAACGCTCAGTCTAGAGTTTTTCTGCCAAATCACTACGTTGCTGCTTTGAAAAAGGCTTATGAATATTCTCTTAAAGAAGCTAACAAGGTCGTACGCAGTTGACCTTAATCATTTCAAACTCTAACAGGGAAGAAAGCGAGACGGTAGCCAAAGGTGTGTGCTTATCTTCGTGATGAATGTGCGTTTGCACACACCCAGCGGCAAAGCATATGGTTATAACTGAACCACTTTCAAAAGCAAGGAAATGGGGCTTCTTAAGAATCATTCACTGAATAATAAATTATTATTTTGTTTACAATAAGTACCTAATGAATAAAGCATATAATTAAGATTTTCAAATGAAGAACTAATTCTATCAAACTCCATCACTCCTGCAGTCTTGTGCCAAACCTCAGATATTTCTTAATTTATATATACTCTTTATATATAAAACTTAATGCAATTCTAGGCATTCAGTAAGAGCATCAGTGTCTTGACTTGAAGTTGTGTTGAAATGATCCACATCTTGAATTTGGACTTTTTTTCACATTCTATCATTCCAAATTACAGAAATGGTAGGTCTTTAGGAAGCGACAAAAAATAAAACCCTTAACTTACAGTGAAGACCAAAATAAGACCGATGCCCAGCATAATGTCTTCAGATGTAAAAGAAATGTCTATCATACCTACTGCTAGTTTCTCAGCGGCTGTGTCCTGGAAGTAAATCTTGTTAAACCGAGATTCAGCAAAAGCTGATATGCCTTTGATTTTTCATTCCCTTCACTGACTCCGTGGGTGTCCCCTCTGCATTCTTCCAAAGTCACACACTCCTCAAGTCTTCTAGGCAAGAGGTGGGAGGTTGAGGAGTGTGCAGGGATCACTCTGTAATTTTCTTTTCTCGGAAAGTGATGAAGAAAATACTGTCAGATGGAGACAACTGTATCCGACCTGCCCCACCGAGACCTTTCGGGGAGAAATAAAGCGGAAAGGGATCTAGAAGATCTCCATGAGAGAAAGTCGTTAAGAACACGACCGTACATTTGAATTCCATTACCTTTTCCAAATCTTCCCGCATTCTACTCCACCCCGGGCTCTGAGTGAAGAGCAATTTACAAGACAAAATGATACATTATCTAGAGATAAATTTACAAACTGACAGGAGAACACTGTCCCGGAGGCTACATTACCTCTTCAAGTTTATTACAGTATCTTTCGTTCCTATTCTATATATTGTTACATGCCTTTTACAAGTCAGGAGTATGTATATAGGATTCTCAATTTAGCAGAAGTCATGTCTATTGCTTCTCTCTTGAAAATCAGCAGCATGCGGTGCAATATTTGGTGTCGTAGTTACTGTTTCAAAAAGTAAAAAACTACTTGGGTTTAACTGAAGAGGGAACATGATCTTTATTGGCTTATATGCAAAGTTTCGTTTTGGTTTTATGCAGAGTTTGCATAGTTCATGATTATTTTCTAATGAAAAACTAGATGTGTCGTCAGTGACCTTGAAGAAGATCAGGTGACAGTAGCAAACAGAAAAATTTGAAGAAGAGGCATAACTTTTAAAGTAGAAAGGTCAGCAAGAACTGCCTGAAACAAAAAAACAAAAAGGATTATTAATATCGGTATTCTAATGGGCAAAGGAAGCACAACAGAAACACCACTGCAGTGTAAGTCTGGCATTGACCCCCTCTCTAAGTTCTTCACGTGTGTCCTAAATCTGTACGGAAACTACAATCTCCCTTCTCTTTTCTGAACCTCTTAATGTTAGAATGTGCAAAATGCTAAAACGTGCAGTAGAAAACAACCTGGACTTTTGCCTTGAGCCTTCTTCAAATATACAAGGTAGCAGGAGTTTATAAGAGGTCTAACATTTCAACTTGCTTCTATAAATAAACGTACATTATGAATCTTGGTCCCGTTATTCTAGTATACGGAGTATCTGGCTTCAGGAAATCATTTGGAGATGGAACTAATGTTTATTCAATTGCAAGATGCGTAAACATCCTCTTCCCTTTTAACAAAGAATGTAGGTAGCTATTTTAGGGGTAATATTTAAATTTCTATGAGAGATAACAAATAGAGCAATATGGTAAGCCACTATTTAATTGAACTATGTTTCAATTGAAAAGATTTTGAGAAGAAACCGGCTTTAAAGAATTAACTCATTATTAAAAATAACCAAAAAGCCTTGTATCTTTACTGGATCATCTGAATGCATGCTCTTTAACTCTCTCAACTAGTTTTTCTTTGTTCTAGCAGAATACACGATGTGAACAATAATAAGAAAAAGCAACCGAAGACCCAATAGTTGCTACTAAAATTACTGGGTACCTTGTTTCCCGTAATGGTTTAATGGTTTCCTGTAATAATCTTGTTTGTGATTCCTTCACATGAAGATTGTCTTCAACTGACTAAGGAATTTTGAATACTTATTATTACTTAGCTTGAAACTTACAGGTTTTACCCGAGTTAAAAAATTAGGTTATGAGTAATGTGTGTCCTATGCATCTGAGACTAAAGGACCCAAGCCTGGCAGTCTCTCAGGAACTATTTCCATCCCCTCCGAGTGAAACTTATCCTTACTTCGGCTGCAGCCAGTGATGTCACCTCCATCAGGTTCACTGCTCGGAAAGCAAACACAGCAGCTGCCAGCACTGGAAAAGAATGCACACTATTTCAACTGCTGGCCTACCCACCAGCCTGACAAATTGCCTGCTATGCCCACACCCCACTAGGAGAGCTCAGAACTCGCGCTTTACATGACTGCACGCGCTCATTCTCAGCTAAGGCCTCGTGATGACTGGAAATCGTCTCCTCCGGAGGACGGAGTACCTGATGGCTAGACAGACCGAATCCCACAGTTTTGGGAAAAAGGAAAATTCAGCGGTCTTAAAAGAGCTATTTTATAAATTGCTTCTTTCCTACCTATAACTTAAGTCATAAGTTCTTAAATATAAATAAATATATAACAAATATAATAAATACAGATAAATAAAGGTGTATTTTGATGCAGGTGTTTCTTACCAATGCAATCGGATTCTGAAAAGTTACATGGAGAGTGTATTTTTAAATTTATCAGATCATGTTTTGTATGTATCAGGGAGGTGTCCTGATAGACACGTTCAATAAAGCATTTCCTAAAGAATATTTTCGTAGTGTTTTGTTACAGTTATACTTTTATATTCAGCATGGACTTTCTTAGAATGTCATAAATGGGTAGGTCCACGGGGATCGCTGCTGTGGACTGATCCTGAAATTCACATTACTGTCGGCTATAGGAAAAACAAGCAGAAACGTTGAAAAAAAAAATTATAGGACCCTTGCGGGTCGATAATGTACATGGAGTAGAAAGCAACATTTGGATTTTTGTTTCTATCAATCACATGCATATGACAAGAAAGTAATGCTAACGTGTAATCCTTCTTTTTACATAATGCGCCATAAAACCCCGCATGAGGGAATGCCTTGTCATGAACAGCAAAAGGACCCAAGTAAGAGGTAGGTACCCTGACCAGGAGATGGTGCTGCCTCAAGATGACTCTTGACTTTCCTTTGTTTTCTCCTTTTTATCACCAGTGGTGGTAGTTTCCTCTCCACCCAATAAGTCCTTGAAATTTAGGAAATAAATGACAAGGAATCTTCAAAATTATTTGAAAGACTGGCTCCCAAGTATATGGCAGAGCTAATACAAATATATATATTTTTAAAATCCATTTTTACAATGGGAATAATAATACCAATAATAATGCTAATTATAATTCTCACATCAACTGTATGAGTGAAGGACCACTGCTAGCCCCATTGTATTAAGATGGAAACGGAGGCCCAGTGAGTTTGCAGGACATGTTTGGAGTCCCACAGGTAGAAAATAGTTGAGTGAAAACTTAACCCTGGCTCCGGAGTCCCAGCATCTCACCATTCACTCTGTGATGACTTAGAAGTCAAGTCAAATTTAAAAAGTCAAGTCAGCTGGGATTATTTAACATGTAACAAGGGATACAAGAGATCAGGGACAAAGAATTTACCTTTTAACTGAAAAGGAGAAAACTTAAGTCCTTTAAAGTCACTGAGCTTCTAAATTTGTAAGAATATCAAAGAAAAGAATTTCTGAGGACCAGCAACTTCTTTATAGATTCCCAATATGTGGAATCATTTTGACAATGGGGACATGTGAGAAGCTAAGGACTGTGTGACTGCCACTTCCTTTTTTGTGTATGATTTAAGAGAGCTGGTGAAAGCCCTGACAGGATGGCCACATTTTCTGCTGTAGCAGGAAAGAGTTTTACATGGTGGGAAATTGTTTTTCCAAAGGTAGATAAGAGGGGGGAAAAAAAGATCAGTTCACTAATTGACCTCAGCATCCCAAGTGCTTATGTGCTCATAATCTTTATTTATCTTGGTGTCACATCACAGAAGTTCCTTTGCGTCTGCTTCATGTTTGATTTGCCCAGCCCTTCCGCAGAACACGTTTGTTTGCCAAGGGGTAAAGATCTCCACTTTGGGATATTCTCAACTGCAATCACGCTTCACAGGAAATATAGAAACTCTAACATTTACCTGTAGTTTTTGAAGCTATTCCCATCGCTTTAATTCTAAGCAACTCTATCATAAGCATTAAGACACTTACGCTTTAAACTGTTTTTAAAAAGACCCAATTAATTTAAAATTAAAGCCAGTAATATTTACTAACAATTTCCAAAGACTATATAATGACTAACTTGAGCAAAAAAAGTGGCCCCAAACAATCCATTCCAAAAATGTCTGAAATAAAAACTAATTCGGGTATACCCATGCGAAATGATCTACCCCGTGGCTCCTCATCTGGATTCATGGTAGGGGAGTTCCCACCAGTCTAGTTCCATTTCTAGATGTTCTATAATTCTTCTCTGTTGATTTAAAAAAGACTCAGGGAAGGGGATGGATGCAACAGTGCAGACTGCATTTCTCTACCTATTCAGCAATAACATTTTTATTACTGTATTGAGCTCACAGCAGAGTGCCTAACTTAGACCAAATGCATTATTCAACATTCATTTATTTCTCTCTCACTTGAATTTGCTGGGGGGGGGGTGGGTGGGATTGATAAGTCACAAAATGAGAAAAGTTAAATTGGAAGAGGTCTTGAAGGTCTTCCAATTCAACATTTCTTTCCCAGCAGAAAACCTCTTAACCTTTGGGTGACAGTTAAAAGCCCATTCGAGTTTTGAAAAATCCTAGAAGGTACTTTCTTATACTGAACCCCCTTCTTTAACATGCTGTAATATCTTTTTGCAATGATACAAAAAACTATATACAACACTCTTCAAAATTTATGACATACCCAGAAGAGGTTTATTTGCTGGAAAGTCTAAAATCCTGTTGCCTGAGAAATGGTAGCAGAAAACAAGGCTTCTTAGCCTGGAAAGTAGAAACTTTGGGGAAAGACAAGAGTAGAAAAAACATGATGATGACCATGACTTAACAGGAGTACATTTTAACAAGCTATCTTGTCCAGAAGTGAAATGGGCTACGTTGTCAGACAAGGAGTCCAACACTGAAGAGTTCAAGCCGAGGATGAGAGCTGACGATCAGAAACATCTAAAAGGAGTCATACCTGATGACCTCTAGGATTCCTCTACCTCTATCTAGATTTTAAGTATCACTGCCATTCAGCCAAGAGAAATGAGGGCAGACCCTTCTTTCCTAAGTCTTATCTGTGTGGGCTTAAAACCCAATTGAAATAGGATAGTGGGAGTTATTAACATCAGTAAGTGGTATCTCTGATTACACCAAGGGTGATGTTTATCTTCATGGCACTTTATTATTACTGTAATTTTCCTTTTTAAAATGCCATACAATTACTCTAGACCTCTCAGGATTCAAGAATATGTTAATATGGTTCCTAAAGAATCTTCTGCAAGAAAAGGGTCTTCTTCAATTAAGTACTATTTCCAGAAACCCAGAGAAGTGTCTTTACAATGCTATCAATATAAGATAAGGAAATGAAGGACTCACACAGGTTAAATAATTTATTCAATATTACACAACTGGGAAAGGTTGGACCCAGCATTCTGCCAACTTTTCTGCTCTCCATCTATTGTTGTGAAAACCCTGTGCTATTTATTTGAACTTCCTGATAATCCCAATGATTAAAAATGACTGAGCCTATTTCGTATAAAAGAAACAAAATAATATAATTAACAAGAAATCTGTGCCCTATGTATTATCATACAGTTGTCTTGTGTGTGTGTCTATTGTAAGAACTGCTTAATTATAAATAAGAGATAAATCTGTGGCTTCCTGAAAAAAAAAATAATGTTTTTTGGCTTAAGAGAATACCTAAAAGGGGAAACTCAACCACCAGGAATCAGAGACTGTTAGCAAAAAAGAAAAGGTTTTGAGTTGAGAAGAAGCTGAAGCCCAGAAGAGCTGAGATTTCCACTCTGTAGGGAGGCTCTGTGTCAGTTTGGATTTTAGGCAGTGGTTGGGAAGGAGCACAGCCCAGACGCTAAGATATCAGGGAAGCCAGGAACAGAACTGCAGCACGCACCCCGCTGCACGGACCTCACAGGTGCTGAGAGGTATAGTAAGTCCGGGCTCAACTAGAAATGAGGGAGGAGGAATGGACTTTCCTGGGAACAAAGAAAGAAAGACGAGGAATACACTAATGTGGGGAAGTTACACAGAAGTATCTAGATCTCAGTACTTGTTTTCTAAGGCAGATAAATCTATTAAATCTTTATGAATTAGAAACAACAGATAACTATAGACTCAAACTGCAATTACAGATGATAGATGTTAGAAAGGAAAGGGACTTTATTATAGAAACACGTGTTTTACAAACAAGCACTTATTACCAGCAAGAATTTCCAGAGAGTTGTATCCTAGGATTCTATCCCACAAAAGCAGGAGCTGATCTGTAGCTAAGTATCCAGAGAAAGCTCGAACCATCCACTTAAAGGATATGCGAAGTCTGTAAGCAAAGAAAAAAGAAAACACATTTTATCAGGGGCTTTTCTTCTTACAAAAAGGCAATATCAGAAGAGCCAACCAATTCTATTTATTGTTCAGGTAACTTCTCTGCGAGGCTTAGAAATCACCTATGCATTTAAATCTCTCATGCTCTCTTAAAAGCTCCAGAAGGGTAATGGTGAGAAACTGTGAGTCTTCAAATTAGCGGTCTCGACATAGCAAGAGGAAAAATTAGACTTGCTGTGTTATAGTTCAGCCTTCAGAAAACTCACTTCTATGTTCTGTTTTTCAGGGTCTGAACTCATTAGGTATCAAGGAGGTGGTCTTAAGAGTCAACAGTTCTTAACAGTCTGAATTATGATTATTTGAATTTCTATCCAAAATACTTGAAAGACTGCTTGGTAGCTGTATACTTTTCCAATTCAATGAATTATATCCCTATATTTTTTAGTCAAATGACTACATAGGATGAATAAAATAAAACAATAGGCAGGAGTCTTCGAAGATAAAGAAAAATAGTTTTAAAGCTACAAAGGAACTTAAAACGAGACTTCTGATTTCAAACCCTTCATTTTAAAGGGGAGGTTATCAGAACTCTGAAAGATCAACCAGACAATTCAACTGATTTTTTTTTAAAGATTTTATTTATTTGTTTGACAGAGAGAGACAAGTAGACAGAGAGGCAGGCAGAGAGAGAGAAGGAAGCAGACTCCCTGCTGAGCAGAAAGCCCGATGCAGGGCTCCATCCCAGGACCCTGAGATCATGACCTGAGCCAAAGGCAGACTTTAACCCACTGAGCCACCCAGGCGCCCCCAATTCAACTGATTTTGTAAAACACACACACACACACACACACACATGCGCGCACACACACGCGCGCGCGCGCGCGCACACACACACAAGAGAAATGAGAAATGATCTCATTCTCTTAAGAGAAATGAGATCCCATTATTTATAAGTCCGTTATGTTATAATAATAATTTCCCTCTGCAATCAAGAAATGAACTCCATACTTTGGTGCCTTAAGAGAGGAACCAGTCCCTTGCACTTCTGTACTATTAGCATCTAAACATCACTTGACTGTCCCTGAGAGGTGCTAGGCAAACTCTTTGCTGGAGCTATTATAATATTACGTAGGTAAGTATCTGTGCTATTTTCTTAAAGCAAGAGAAAGGGACCTAGAGATTGCCATTGTTGATGTGGTATTAATTCTCTTAAGACCAAAAAACACCCCCAAGTTTTCAGATATTCCTCAAGACTAGATAACTATTATTCTAATATAACAGAGTACATGTAGGGAGTAGTATTGACAAATTAAACATTTGGTTTTTGGAATATCTGTTTATAAATGCTGAAGAAAGTTTTGGCCACCAGATATTTTAAATTTAAAAAGATCATTTGACTTTTAAGTCTAAATTATTAATGTAATCCAGTTTCATTTTACTGGATCCCTCATCGTGTGTTATCAGAGCAATAGCACCACACATTACGCCCCCTCCATATATAGCGCTGAATTAGTTTCTTGGAAATGGTTTATTGAGGTATAATTTAAGGATAATAAAATTTACCTTTCTTAATGCACAGTTCTATGAGTTGTGTTAAGAACCAAATGGAAACTTTAAAACTGAAAAATACAATAACAAAAACAAAACAAAAAACAACCCTCACTGGGGAGATCCAATAGCAAAATAGTAATGACAGAGAAAAGAGCCAGTGAATTTGAATACAGATCCATAGAAAGTGTCTAATTAGAACCATAGAGTAAAATGGATTGAAAATAAAATGAATAGAGTTTCAGGGACCTCTGGGGTGAGACCAAAAGTTTCAACATTTGTATCACTGGAATCCTAGAAGAAAAGGAGAATAAGTACGGTGCAGAAAAAATATTTGAAGAAATAATGGTTGAAAATGTCTGAAATTTGGCAAAAGACATAAGCTTACAGATTCAAGAAACTCACCAAACCCCAAATAGGATAAACAAACAGAAATCCATGCCCAGATACATCATAATTAAACTGCTGAGAACTAAAGACAAAGAGAAAAAAATATTTTTTCCTGAAATGTTTGGCAGAATTTACCAGTAAAGCCACCTGGGGAGTTTATTTGAAGGTAGAATGTGATTAATTAAAAAATGTATACTGTAAACCCTAAGACATTGTTGCGGACTGAAAGTTTCTGTTGTCCCATCCCCCATTCATATGTTGAAAACTACCCCCCAATGTCATGATATTAAGAAAAAGGAAGGGTCTTAGGGTGGTAAGTGGAATGAGATAGTTAAGAGGGTGAAGCCTTCAGGGTTGGGATTAGTGTCCTTATAAGAATCACGAGAGAGCTTGTTTCTTTGCTCTCCACCACGTGAGAATACAATAAGAAGTTAGCAGCTGCAGCCTAGAAGAGGGTCCTCACTAGAACTCAACCATGCTATCACCTTGATCTTAGACTTTCAGTTTTTAGAACTGTGGGAAATGTCTCTGTTGTTTATAAGCTACACAGTTTATGGTAATTTGTTATAGCAGACTGAACTAAGACAGGCACCTATAAAAAATGTTTTAAGAAAGGTATAAATAACAATCCAATAGTAGAGATAAAATGGAATATAAAATACTCAACTCAAAAGCAGGTACGAAAAGAGGAAAAAAAGAATAAAAAAAGACAAATAGCCGTGCCTGGGTGGTTCAGTTCGTTAAACAGCTGCCTTCAGCTCAGGTCATGATCTCAGGGTCCTGGGAAGGAGCCCTGAATCAGGCTCTCCACTCAGTGAGGAGCCTGCTTCTCCCTCTCCCTCCTTTTGTCACTCCCTCTGCTTGTTCCCTCTCACTCTCTGTGTCAGTAAATAAGTAAAATCTTTTCAAAAAAAAGACAAACAGAAAATGTCTACCAAGATAGTAGATGATATCAATTGATATTACCTTATTTATTTTTTTCAATTGATATTACTTTAATTCAATAAAATCAATAATAAATATAAATGGAATAAATATACCAATTAAAAAGACAAACTGCTGCACTGGAAGACCCAACTATACTTTTGACAAGAAATCCACTTAGAAAATAAAGAAATCGATAGTCAATACTCTAAAACTAAAAGTACAGAAAGAATGTACCATACAAACTGTAAATGAAAGAAAGCTGGGATAGCTATATCAAACAAAGACTTATTACCAGGAATAAAGACATTAAATAATGATAAAGGGATCAGTTCTTCTGAAAACAGAGCCTCTAAAATTTTACATGAAGTAAAAATATATATAGCAATGAAGGAAGAAATAGACACATTCACAATTATAATTGGAGACTAACATTTATTTCTGAATAATTAATAGAGAAAGTAGAAAATTAAGAAGTTTATAGAAGGCTTGAATATTATCAAAAACTTGACTTTGTTGCCATTTACAGAACATTCTGCTGAACACTAGTAGAATATGAATTCTTTTCAAGTGTCCTTGGCATATTTACTAAGACAGATCATATTCTGGGACATATAATAAACTTCAGCACATTTAAAAAAATTGAAATCTTATGAAGCATGTTGTCTAACTGCAATATAATTAAAATAGAAATCAATAACAGAAAGGTATCATAACTTTCCAAATATCTAGAAATTAAACAATATACTTCTATGTGACCCATGATCAAAGAGAAAGTCACAAGAGAAATTAAGAAACACTTCAAGGGGCACCTGGGTAGCTCAGTCAGTTAAGCACCTGACTCTTGATTTTGGCTCAGGTCATGATCTCAGGGTTGTGAGATGGAGCCCTGCATCAGGCTCCTTGCTCAGGGGCGGGAGTCTGCTCGAGATTCGCTCTCTCTCTGTCCACTCCCCATCCCCCTCTCATGCATGCTCTCTTTCTCTCTCTCTCTCTCTCTCTCTCAAAAGAAAGGTAAAAACATTGTGAACTAAATGAAAATGAAAACACAACATATCAAAATTTGCTGTGTGGAGGTAATGTGGTACTTTGAAGGCAATTTACAATAATATTGCTTATATTAGAAAAGAAGAAAGGTCTCGAAGTCACATTCTTTAACCTTAAACAAGAAGACAAGAGCAAAATAAACCTAAAGCAAACATAAGGGAGGAAATAATAAATGTAAGATGAATGAAATTGAAGACAGAAGAACAATAGAGAAAATCAAAGAAACCAAAACATGGTTCTTTCTTTTTTTTTTTTTTTAAATTTTTTTATTAACATATAATGTATTATTTACCCCAGGGTACAGGTCTGTGAATCATCAGGCTTACACATTTCACAGCATTTGCCATAGCACATACCCTCCCCAATGTCCATAACCCTACCCACCCCCCCACCTCCCAGCAACCCTTAGTATGTTTCGTGAGTTTAGGAGTCTCTTATGGTTTGTCTCCTTCCCCATCCCATCTTGTTTCATTTCTCTTCCCCACCCCCCCATAACCCCCTGCCCTGTCTCTCAAATTCTTCATATCAGAGCGATCATGTGATAATTGTCTTTCTCTGACTGACTTATTTCGCTTAGCATAATACCCTCTAGTTCCATCCACGTCGTTGCAAATGGCAAGATTTCAAAACATGGTTCTTTCAAAGAATAAAATTAATAAAGCTCTAGCCAAACAATCAAGAAAAAAAAGAGAAGATATAAATATCAATCTCAAGAATGAGAGAGGTGTTGTCACTGTGATTCTCTAGATATTAAAAGGCTAATTAAGAATATTTAGGGAATATTATGAATAACTTTATGTCCATAAATATAACTTAGATTAAATGAACAAAGTACTAAAGTTTATTCAAGAAGAAACAGATAACCTGAATAGTCTTATTTTCTATTGAAGAAATTAAATTCTAATTAAAAACCTTCAACAGCATCAGTTTTAATTCATAAAAGCCTTTGAAAAATTGATTTCTAGCTTGATAATTAAATTTTTATGGTTTCTATTACATGAGAATTTTAATGTTTGCTATAAGTCATTGAAATAAATGTGTTCCTTTTCATGATTAAAGTGTATAAATAGGCCACAAAAAATCAGGACTTTAGTTTCTAGCAGTAAACTAAATGGCTTTATCCTAGTAAAGCTTCATTATATACAAATGTTCATTGCACAAGAGTAAAACAGAGGCCAATTTACTACAAGTTTAAGAAAAAAAGACTTATGTGCAATAAAAAATATTTCTGCCACATTCTTTTTTTCATCTTAGTCATTAACAGAAACTTGTTTTTTAATGGCTACAAAGGAAAGAGTATAGTCTCAGTATTATCAATGGATGATATGAAGTATTGTTTTATAAAAGGTATTTTTCTAAGATCTAAGTTATTTGAAATTCAATGGTGCTTTAGAGAAAGTACATATATGTATAAAATTTTATTTACATATATATGTATAGATATAAAAAACAAAATTTTATTTTATTTACACATATATTTTAATTACATACGTATATATGTATAAAATCCATCACTACTGAAACAATTTCATGAGGTAGGAATTCTCTTGATTTTAAAGATGAGGAAGCTGAATTGTCTTGATTTAAAGAAATTGAGACTTAGATGAATTAAATAACTTCATCAGGATTATATAGCTTAGTAGATAGAATTTAAATCCTGGTCTGTCTCTTAAACCCACCCACTCATCCATCCATCCATCCACCCATCCATCCATCCATCCATCCACCTGATGTGGATTCAAGTATGGAGAAGATAATACTAAACTACTGTATCTCCCATTAACTACATTTGTGGTCAGAAAGAGTTCACGCTCCTTTCAAATATGTCCTGCCAATAGGGGAAACTGGTTTCACAGAAGGGAAGACAGTGACAGTGACTAATAAATCATTTAGAAACTTCTGTTGCCTCGGACATTGTTATTTTAAAAAAAGAGAAGAGAACCAATAATATTGAAGTCCAGAGGTACCGTACTTACATGTTCAATGAAAACTCATACTGAGATAAATGAACAAATATTCAAACTTTTGGAATAAAATAATCACAGTGTACGATCATTACTAGGTAACTGATATAGTTTTCTTGAACAAAAAAGCAAACTTTAACCTATATAGCTTTCATTAAGTTGTTCTCTGATAAACTTAGCCCAAACTGACTTAATTTTAGTATTATCACATTTCTTACATAGTATTTGTGTTCACAAATTTTTTCTCAATTTTGGCCAACACCTTTCCTTATGAATAGAAATTAGTTCATTTTGGTGATTCTTCTACCAAACACAAAAATCCCAGCAAATAAGAATTTATTAGGATTTTGGATGTTCTTCCAAGAATTTTTGGCACAACATAGAGCTACACTCTATTACTTGATAATCTGTGTTTTATTGGAGAAATTGTTAATTTCCCTAAAGAATTATTATGTCTTTACATTGTATGCTTTACAGTATATATATATAATAGAATTATATATATAATATATACTATATATACATATGTTATATATTATGTATACATATAATAGAACCTTCTGATGTCAATCTATTCTTTAATTAGGAGAGAAAGGTACTCACGGTTGAGCCCCAATTTCTCGTAGATGATAGAAGAGCTGGGGGAGATAGGTTTGAAGAAGAGTTTCAAAAAGCAAACAGAGGGACACAATACCCTGGATATAATAAGAAAACACAAGAGAAAGACATATTTTAGTATTTAAAAATTGACTCTGACAATAAATTATTCAAATGGAAATGAGGAAAAAATTATCAACATAAATATTTTTATATTGTCTAAGAGTAAAAAACAGGAAATGCTCTAATGTTCTCTAATACTTTGTTTAAAGATACATTTTCCCCCCTATTTATGGATACCTACTATTTTAGGTATGCTAAGGAGCCTCCTTTTTAACACAATAGGATCCCCATATAACTGGTGTATAATATTCAGAGTCCAAGGAAAACATCATTTTATAGAAAACCTGCTACTTCGTAAGCCCTGTATTATCACTTATGTCCAGCAAACTAGTTTTTAGTGGATGCATTCCAGTTTCCAGGTATTTCTCTGTACTACACCCACACGTTTTACTCTCTCCCTCCACATGTCCCTTCCCTTCCCTTCCAGCTGCCTCACCCATCCAGGAAAATATTTCCTGCTTTTTTTCATTCTTTCTTTGAAATCCATTCCCAGGGGAAAACTGACCAGTGACTGTTTGAGATCTGTATCAGGAAGTTATCAAACAAGAATGTTTGATTACCTTAGTATAAAGATATATATATCTACAAATGATGCCCTTACAAAAAGTACACACACACACACACACACACACACACACACACATAAAAGTATAAAAAGTATCCCATTTAAGCAGATGGTTTTTCAGGTGTGTTTATTACTGGACAACTCTGAATAAAGTCTTTCTTGTAGCTCAGCATTCCTCAGGGTTGATCTTTGTGAGGAAGTTTTAATCCTCTTTGTGAGTTTCTAAGGAAAAAAGGGCTGGCATGGTTCCAAATAGTTCAGTCTGGCTACAAGCCAGAAAAGGAGCTGACTGCCTGTAAGTCTACTCCACTGAATAAAGAAAGGGCAAGGGTCAGGGCTGGCCCAACCACTGCACTGAAAAAGGACACCTCAAGGTCAGCATGGAGCTAGAAAAGGAATATCCAGGGTTGCTGGATGTCCAGCGTCGGTGCTCTGCACAAGGAAAACACTATGGGTGTATACTGTATACTGCACAGCCAGTTAAAAAAAAATTTTTTTTAACTCCGAAGCATAAAATGATACAGAATATGAGAGTAAGAAATCTGAGGCTAAAAATGAGGTTATTAGGAAACAGAATTATTTATATATTTCTGATTACTCTACACTAGAAATTATTGTAAGATAAGCACTAACTCAAGTTGTTTCAGAGAACAGGAAACCCCCCAAAGATAATTGGTGGTGCTTCATTTGTTCATCAGAAACACCCTGGATTTCTGTTACTTGTTGGCTTCTGCTAGCAACGTAGGAGAGCAAAGGTGGAGGCAGAGGGAGGTGGACTAGAAATACACAGGATTAAACTGTGGGGGATAAAGAAAAGTGACTTAATTTAATAGTAGTGACAGAGTCTTCTCTTCAGGGAAATCTGGTAGCCCTGATACATTCCCATTTAGTGTTTCTTCTGGGGAGTCAGTCGAATTACACACAGGTGGACCAGAGCAGGCCCAAAAGTGAAAAAAAGTGTAACGAAAGTAACATTAATACTGTTTTTACTCATGCTCATGTGTGGAAAAAAAGATGTGATGAAGGACCAGCCAACATCAAATAGATAAAAATGTTTGACTCCCAGTAGGCTCCTCTTAGAGGTCAACGGAGCTATCTATTGAACACAAAGAAATTATCTAGTACGGTAACTGATAATTAGTCAAATATGAAATTAAAAAATAAGTGACAAATAAATGTTTGATTTTCATTAACAGATGACAATCACTACAATAGTAATAAAAGCAGCAGTCACTTATTTACTGAACACCTGTCATGTTTCTGTAGCCCTACAGAAACATACTAATCGCATCTCCTAGATGAGGACATCAGCATTCAAAGAGGGTAGGCATCCTTGTCAAAGTGAACAATACAGACATTTTTAATGTTTTTTTTCAGTTAACATATAAAAGACAATGTAAGTGAAATTGATAAAGGCCCTTTTCCTCCCTAACTATCACCAAAAATATTTAAATATCAATTTCTTCTTCTCTTTCATTTATTCTATAGAAATATGCTGCTTGACATCACAAATTGAAATTTGTTGCTTTATAATTTAGCTGAGTAGGAGACTTTTCCTTAAGGAAAGAAAACGGAGTAGAGTCTAATTTGATCCAATTTTTATGAACTTACAGAAGGATGAGAAGAGATGGAATGGAGTCTGAAGAAAAAACGCACATACATCTCACGGAATATCTGATACAATTTGGAAGGTTCATGGTAGAGAAAACAGAGTGGTGCAACTGAAAGAATAAAGAAATTAATCAATAACATGGCAGAACAATCAAAATTTTAGAGATAAATTAATGAAACATGAAAGAATCAATCAATATTTTATAGTAATATTCATTCACGATAAATTTAAAATCAAACAATTGTTTTTTCATGTTGTAAAGGAAATATATACACATGTAAAAAATTCAGTCATTAAAAATTGTAAAGAAAGGGGTAATTAGAAACTACCATAATCCCAATTTAACAGAATGACACAATGGAATTACATATAGAGGGATATTCAAAATTCAAAGTAACTTTAAAAAACTATGTGAAGTCAAGTCTCTGTTTTTTAAATTGAAATAATAAGAAAGTGAGACGCAGGCAATTCATTTTCACTTTGTTCCACAAAGGATCCAGCAGGTTTTTCAAAGTTTTTTATTTTGGAAGTGAGGTAAGTAAAATATAAGATGATTTATGACTAGCGTTTAGAATCACGGTCTTCAACTAATTCAATTTGAAAATAAAAATTCTCATTAACTGGTTTAGACTAACTGGTCCTTGAGACTGGCAAATCTCAACATTTGTACAAAGACAGTTTTTATAGACTTAAAACAACTCTCAGGCAGAGGATTCATTTCTCTAGTGAATGTTGAATTAAGTTTTCCTTTGCACCCAATTCTTGGCAATTAAGTACAGGTGAGTCAACTCAATCACACATCCCACAACTGAATGTCAAAAGTCCTAATCTCAGATGCTGATGTGACAACATGATTATTCTGGACTGACACGGTCATGCTTTTCACCTTTTCAAACCTTGAGAATTTTACGCAGCACGAACACATTCATAATGCAAATACATAAAACTGCATTACCTAAATATTAATTTAAAAGCAATGATTTACTGAGTAATTTTAACTCTGACATAAAATGGACAAGTTAGAAATTCTCAGGCTCCATAATCCATCAGTACTGCCCCTGAGGGCAGTAGGCATTAAGTTATTAGGGAAAGCAATAAACCAACTCAACTCACTTCGTTTTGACAAAGTGAAAGGAAAAATGATAAAAATTTTAAACTCTTACAAATATAAAAGTTCAACTATCTAGAATAAATGGCAGTGCACAGTATTACAGACGAGTTAATCATCAAAGGCTAGCGTTGCAAGGGAGAGATCTCACTTTTTCTGAAGAAGAAAAGGGAGACAAATCAATTTTAGGGGAGTAAGTAAATACCTACAAAAATAAACTACTTTTATATATAGAGAAAAAAATTACATCATATACATACACATTTAAAAACTGACAGCCATATCTTTCCATTTTAAAACTAACTTGAAAAACTTATTTTACTACCAAAATAAATTGCTATTTGTTAAAGTAGCCCAAATTAAGGTATCCTATACATTTAAAAAGAATCCATATTCTAATTGCAACAACCTAAGAAAAAGTAATGTGGCATAAATACATGGCATTATTATAAATTCAAAGTGAAGCTTTGAAATTTATTTATCTTTTTAGGCATATTTTTCCCTTTAACTTTGAAAGTTATTGGTATGTAAAAACCTATAATCTGAGTCTAAAGATTTTATGGATTCAGCACTCATTAATTATCATTTCCAGTGAAGGAATAAAAGAGAATTTTAAAATCAGCACTTTTTTATAAACATGTATAATATAAAACATTTACAATTGGTTATTATTTAAATTACCACTACTGTTTGTGTTGAATTCCCTTTATAAAGCTATGAAATGGAAAAGCTTTAGTCCTTTATTTGTGACATGTAAAAAGTCTACATGAGTTTACTTTTTATTTAAAGCACATTTCCCTATTTGTTTCTTCCATAAAAATGAATTAGCTCATTTTATTTTATTTTATTTTATTTTTTCTTTCCCAAATATGTTTATTTTATTTTTTCAGTGTTACAAGATTGATTGTTCATGCACCACACCCAGTGCTCCAAGCAATACGTGCCCTTCTCAATACCCCCCACCAGGCTCACCCAACCCCCCCACCCCCTCCCCTCCAAACCCCTCAGTTTGTTGCTCATTGTATTTTAAATCAATCAAATATGGTGCCATAGGAATATCTTTGTGAAACCATCAAACTATACTAATTGGTATAAATGGGAGAGGGCAAGGCTAGTTTAAAAAGTTTAGAATCAGTTTTTAAATGAGAGGAGTATTGTAATTATTAAGAAACACAGTAGCTAAAACTGAATTAGCAAAGTACTATGGGGAGCCCTTGGGGATGCTCTGTGGTTATTCTAGTATACTGGTTCTGAATAAGTGGTTGTTGCTAACCTGTCTGTGGATACTTAGCATACATTTCTAAAGTAATATAAAGAAACTCCGTATCAAACATTTTGCATCATCTAATTCCCTAGCCAACATTAAACCTTAGCCTATTTAAGTAACCAGAAGTGGAAATAAGCAGTCAGAGTCAATGATGTGTTTTGTTCCCTAAGAATCACTAGATTTAAACTTTTATAACACCATTAACATTCTCCAAATCTCTCAAGTTCACTTTTTAAAAACTATTTACTTGAAAAATTCTTGCAGTTAGAAATAAAATAGATAACAGGCTAACATTTTTATTATTAGATGTAAAACTTTATATTCTTAACCTTTTGGGGCTTTTCTAGTTTAAATTCCTCACATATTTATAAAAGAGAAATGTGCGGAAAGGTGATCATAATGTTATGTATTATGTTATGAAATTCTGGTTTCTCCAGAGACTAAAGCAGAGTGCCCTGTAATTCAAGCCTGCGATCAACACCATCAAGGGCAGCATAATGCGAAGTTCCTAGGGCTTCTGAACTCCTTCCGTTGTTGGCTCGTTTTAAAAAGCCTTACATTATGTCATTCACCATTACTGTCTGATGTTGAACACAGAACGGCTTTTACAAAGAAAAGTGTTAATGCGTTGCTGATTCTTTTTATAAAAGTAAAACATTAAAGTATTTCTGTTTAGCGTAAAGGTGGGGAGATAGCAGCTGGGGTGACAACACTCTTCACTGTGTTTATATGTAATGTGTGACAATTTACAAATTAAATCGCATTAAGGTGTAGAGCATTCTTCCTCTTGTTCATCTTTGTTAAGCTTCTTGCATTCCTTGTTCGATGACACCTGGGGCCGGAAAGGCATTCAGGGTCCTCCCGCCTGCACGTGAGCTTTTCACACGGTCCCCCGGGGAAGTGCGAGCCTTCAGTGAAACCTGCGGTCTATGCCAGCAGTCTGGAGAAAGCATAGACTTGAACTCAGTCTTGGCCCTCCCTTCACATTCTTTCTGACCCATTATTTGTTTAAAAGACTTAGGAGAATTAATTCGGGAATTCAAGCAACCTCATTTTCCACCTATGAGAACTAAATATTAACATGTATCTCTAGTTTCCATCAGATTAGAACCTGGTCAACACAGAAGCTCTTTCACAGTATGGTCTAATTTTAATTTGTCAAGCAATCATCATCTGAGAAATTATGATGACCCTTTATTTTTAAAATAGTTAATTGGAGATATAAACAAATACTAAACTCAATGTTTAAAAATGTTCACGATAACTTGTCAAGTGGGTGGGTGATGTGGTATAAAATGTGATCTTCATGTTTAATTTTCTAAAGTGTGATAAAAACAGTGAATATTTTAAAGCCCAACTTACCATACATTGAAAATCCATGGAATGGGATCACACCTAAAAAAAAAGAAAAAAAGTTTCTTTTCAATTACTATACCCACTGAATTATTAGGTAAATTTGAGAGGATTAAAACTGAAAACAGAAAGGTTTCCTATTTTTGCTTCAACTCTGTTCATGAATGTTAGAAAGACTTAGTGATGGTAACCAACAACAACATAAAATGCTTTTTAATGCCAGTATAAAAACAAACTAGAAGTTTTCATCCAGTTAACTTTCTACTGATAATGTTGAAAGACTAAAACTTTGAATATGTTACAAAAATAAGACAAAAACCGAACATGGCAGATCACAGCACTAAGTTTAAGAACAAATTATAATGGTCTCAGAAAGTCAATAGATTATATCCTTCCTGAAACAACTTCATCCTGTATATTAGAATCCAATCTGTTAAAAAGGTAAGTGGCCGCCTTACACAAACTAGCTGGGTAATCTCAGGAAAGTCACCGACTTCCTGAGTTTCAGTAACTGCTTGTCAAGCACAGGAACTAAGACTGTCTCTGAAATACCATCCAGCTCTAAAAGTCTATGTGTCTAACAATTATGCCTAGAGCAGAAAGAAAAATTTGTGAGAGCTAAAGAAAACTGGACATGGGAGGATCTTCCAGTTTAAGATTCTTTACCAACTTAAAGGTCTTTTGCTTCTAGAAACTGAAAAAATTCAAAGCCAGATTAGATTCACATTACAAGTCAACATTCCTAATGACGTGATAGCCACCAGCTCAAGTTCCAAGGAGCACTTAGAATGAGGGCCCAAGGGACATCTGGGTGGCTCAGTCAGTTAAGCGGCTGCCTTCGGCTCAGGTCATGATCCTGTCCCACATCAGGCTCCTTCCTCAGTGGGAAGCCTGCTTCTTCTCCCTCTGCCTGCCGCTCCCCCCCCCCCCCCTTGTGCTTCCTCTGTCTCTCTCTCTCTCTCTCTCTGACAAATAAAAAAAAATCTTAAAAAAAAAAAAAGGCTGAGGGCCCACTCAACATCTTTCTTCAAGTTTCTCTCTCTGGACTCCTAAACTCATGAAACAAACTGAGGGTTGCTGGGGAGGAGGGGAGGGATAGGGTGACTGGGTTATGGACATCGGGGAAGGTATGTGTTATGGTGAGTGCTGTGAATTGTGTAAGCCTGGTGATTCACAGACATGTACCCTGGGGCAAATAATACATTATATGTTAATAAAAAAAACCTTTCTCTCTCTGCTTATATCTTTGGTTGAGTCTCTTTTTCTTCTTATGAATGACCATCTTTTCCTACCTTCCCTCTCAGCTGCTTAATTTTATTTCTTTTACTACTTATAGGCTTTTTTTTTAAAAGATTTTATTTATTTATTTGACAGAAAGAGATCATAAGTAGGCAGAGAGGCAGGCAGAGGGAGAGGGAGAAGCAGGCTCCTTGCTGAGCAGAGAGCCCAATGCGGGGCTCCATCCCAGGACCCTGAGATCATGACCCGAGCCAAAGGCAGAGGCTTACCCCACTGAGCCACCCAGGCGCCCCACTAATTATAGGCTTTTAACAGATAATAAAAAAGTCTATCTTTTCTAACTTTTCTACAATAAAATTATTGACATCTGAAAATAAACAGAGAAAAATGAATTAAAAAATAGACATATTTTGATGTTTTATAGAAATGTAAGTATATATTACATCTTTCTAAATACTACTTCTCAAAGCAAATGGCTATTATACAAAAACCCATATGTTCTTACTGCAAAAACCCTTTTTATTTCCTCTGTCAAGCTACTGCAGCAACATTCGAACCAGCAGGTTAAGGTAGTCAGAAATGGAGCTGTTACTATTATTATTATTTTCATATGGTACAAATATGTATTAAGGATCTGCTAAGGATAGGAGTACCCTAGTCCAGACAAGCCACTTTTAATTAGGAAGCTTATAGTGAGTGAATTCATGAACTGCCAGGCAGCGAAAAGGGATGCATATATTAAGAGGACTTGTGGCTAATTGCGCTTCCCCCACATTTTCCCCAAGTTCTGAAATCTATAGCTGCTTTATAAGCAGCTAGATTATAAGCTCTTTGAGGCAAGGGGAGCAATTGATACTGTGTATTATCAACACCCAGCACAGTATCTTCTAGAAATAAGATATAAATTGATGGAAATTTGAGCATTTACAATCAAGTCTTTTAAATAAAGTATACAACGGAGAACAAACTAATGGTTGCCAGGGGGAGAGAGTGGGGAGGGGGATGGGCAACATGGGCAAAGGGGAGTGGGGGTAACAGGCTTCCAGCGATGGAATGAGTAAGTTATGGAGACAAAAGGCACAGCATAGGGAAGACAGTCAGCGGCACTGCAGTAGTGCTCTACGGGGACAAGCGGTCGTTGTACTTGTGAGCACAGCACAACGCGTAGGCGGATCCAATCAGCATGTTGGTCACCTGAACTAATGTGACATTGTGTGTCAATGATACTCAAACAAAAAAAAATTAAAAAGTGAAAAAACATTAAAGTATAAGATTCATTTATGAATAAGTGACTAACTGTAGGATAAGATGCTCTCACAACCTCAGTGTTGAAATTAGAAATGGCCAATGAAATCATAGGGACATGAGTATGAATTCCGTGTGACTCCAGGCAAGTTACTGACACCTTCGGAGTCTCTATCTTCATTTTTGAAAATGGAGCTAAATAAGAGGAGCTACCCGGCGCCGTATAAACACGCGTGAGCTAACGTCCTTAAAGTGCAACAGTCCAGTATTTAGGACACAGCAGATGCTCCGCAACGTAGCTATTTTATGCTTTCAGAAGGGAGAGTACCACTTTAAGTATCAGTTTAAACCTAAGAAAATAGTTTTTTGGTGAGTATTAGATAAGGGTTTGCTTCAGCTTAATCAAGATTAGCCAGGGCTTACGATTCCAAAAAAGGGTGCACAGTCTGCTCTGTTGAAGAAGGACAAAGTGAAATCCTGGCAAACAAAAGCAGAAGGCATAAGAAGTAGTGAAGAATCCATTAACACTCTCGGGCGCATATCGCCTAGAACGTTTCTTTGATCTCAGAGGTTGTCATGTTCTTGGCCAGTTTTCCACAATCCTTTCCTTTGCCTCTCATCACTTTAGCCTTTCAAGGGTCCAGTTTCATGCATGTGGCCATCGTCCAAGAGTGTATTTCTAACAGGCGTCAGGATGCTTGGGACACCATCTCTTCTCTGGCCTTAGAGTTCTGCAAGTCTGCCATAACTGATTATTTTAAGATACTCGCCTTTGTCTATCTAAAGAAAGTCTAAAATAATAACTGCCGGTCCCATTCAATAGGAATAACTTTAAAGAGTAATGGTTTCATTGGCCTTTGACATCGCTCAGAATGGTAAGCATGGTCAACAAAAATAAATCTTGAACTAGATAAGATATAAATAGTAAATATGACTCAGAAAATCACCAAATATTAACATGTTTTACACTTACTAAATATTTTCCCTTTATTTCCTCACTGTCTCTGTTAATACTTAACATTTATAGTTGTATCACAGCTCTCACATCTGACTCACTTTAATATCATTCCAAAGTTTTACACTCCTTCATTTGGGAATACTTAGTACAGTTTATTGAATTCATTTCTGGAAATAATAATGGCTTTTGGTTATCCTCATTCTACACGTAGCCTACAGGTAAGAGTAGGCATTAGAACAATGGTTACACTCTTTTCTTGCTATTTATGTCATTTTTCTGAATTAGAACTTCAGAATATGACTTTGTTACTTTATTTCAGTAATTGAAGTTTCCCAAATATTGGAACACAACCATATTTAAAGATCAATCTAAACCAATCATACTCTAAATACAATTTTCATTAGGTTTTCAATTTATGTCTCAAGTCACACATTGAATAAATTTTGGATTATGAGATGTTTTTAATTTAGTTAATAAAGATGACAAAGTACATTGCTATTTATAGACTTGACACTTGTAAGAGGATTTAAAATGACATATTTTCACTGTATCATCCAAGAGCCTTTCCCAATCTTTGTTGTGAGGGCCTGTCCAGTGTACTGTATAGAACGTTTAACCACATCCCTGGCCTTACTCCTGAGATACTGATAAAACCCCACATCCCCCTGGCTCTGCCAACCAAAAGTGTCCACAGACTTTGGCAAATGTTTCCTGGGGGATGGAGGGTGGGGCATGGAATTACCCTTGGTTGATAACCACTGATCGAGTCCCAAAACTCCTCTGCCTGATGTTCACTAGCAACTAATTATTTTCTCTTTTCTTGTAGGAAACAAATGGTATTAGTAAATTGTAGTGTTTGTTTACTGAAATCTAGATCTATGTCTATTTCTCCTGTAGGTCTTGTCCCCTTCTATTTTTGTTCTCCATATTCTTCTATATTCACTCTCTCATTCATTTGCTCTCTCATTCAACAATGTCTACCGAGCAGTGACTTTATGCTATGCACGATTCTTGGTGCTAGATATGTTGGTCATCAAAAGGTCCTTGTTCTCTTAGAGCTTATATCAGAGTGACATTTCTATTCCACACAGTAGTAAGGATGATCTCTGAATTGGAGAAGAGATGTCACTGAGAAGAGTAGAATAGGGAACTCCAAAACTCTGTCCTTCTGCTAAAGTGATGGCTAGAACTGTTCGATCAACTTTTTTGAGTTCTGGAATCAATAATAATAATAATAAAAAACCTCACCATCAAGGAAATGCTTAATGAAAAAAAAGCAGCTGAATTTTAGAAAGAGAGCATTGTGGTATTTTAATTTACCCATCTACCATTGCCCATTGTCCAGTTTGGTGGCAGCTGTGAAGATATAGTCCCCCATGTTCCTAAGGCAGTTAGCTGGTCCCAGAGTGGACAATATGGACCTTGAATCAAAAAACTGTGGTGTGTCTTGACCTTTTTAGTAGCTACCTGAGGGACTGGGCTGAGGTGGCCTACCCACCACCAAGAGCCGGTAAGTGCAAATATACTCGATGCAGTGCCCTGGGTCATCCAGGACAAGAGATGGGGCAGGCAGCAGACAGACTGGCAGCCCGGGGAAGGAAGAGGCTGGGCAAAGCTCCTCTCTCTTCAGGGGAAGCTAGAAAGGACCTAAGAAGCACTTTAGCTTTCACTTCGGCCAGACTCCTGGGCTCTGTGCAGGCAGGAGGAAAGGCTAAGGTAGAACTATAAATGGCCTGGCTAGGCCTTGAAAGAATACCTCAACACAGAGCCAGGCTGCAAAGCTGGGGGTAATTCTTTTTTCTTTTGGTTTCAGATGTTCAAGGAAATCTCTGTCAAATTATTAGCTGACCACTAAGCTAATGGAACAGAGACTTCCATGGGCACTCCCTACAAAAAACATAATCCTGACAAAAATTTTTAGAAAAGTCACTAAACAAACAACTAGCGCACAATAAACAACAACAACAAATTCTGGGGAGGGGAGACAATCCAATTTCTAGTCGCCACACTATCACAGTCAAGATATCTAGTTATCAACGAAAAATTTACCAGGTGTGCAAAGAAATAAGAAAGTATGGCCTCAGGGGCTCAGAGTACACGCGCCATGACGAACACTGAAGAACAAATGGAAGAGTCGACTCACTCTATTGTACACCTGAACTAATGTAACACTGTATGTTAACTAACTGGAATTAAAAATTTTTTAAAAAGGATAGCTCATTCACAGGAAACAAGCAATTAACAGAAACTGTCCCTGAGGAATCAGCCCAGACACTGGACTTACCAGATAAAACTGTTGATCAGTTGTCTCCCTACCGGACCCGGTCCCTAAGTCTCCTACCTCACTTTATACCAGATTATGTTTTGCTCACTGTCACCTGTCCTGAGGGGCCATCTTGTTCTTCAAACCATCAGGTACGCTCCTGCTGTAGGCCCTTCACCATGCTATATATTCCCTCTGGAACATTCGCCTACCTCTTTGCACAGCCCACTCTGCATATTCTGGTCACCGTTCATATTCTACCTCCTCAGAAGTACTTTTTCCGATAAAATAGCCATGCCCCCACTATAAGTTTCTGTTTCCCTTCATTGTTCATGTCCTCATTCTCTGAAATTATTTTCATTAGCTATTTATCTACTTATTTATTGTTTGTCTCCCTCAAGAAAATGTAAACTCCTTGACAGCAGGTGCTTTAGGTTATTACTGAAGAACACCCAGCTAGAATAGAAGAGAAAGCCGGGGCAGGACTAAAGCATTAAATAAATAAATAAAGACAAGTTATATAAAGTGAACAAAAAATAAAAACAAGAGAAGCTAATACAATTCCTATGAAGAGTCTTCTCAGCTCAGAAATTATGCCTATCAGTTGTTTAGTGAATCTACTACAGAAAGCCCGTCCACTAACAAGGCCTCAGACGAGGTGAGAGGGTAATGTCCAATGCCACTACGGCCTGTCATTTCAACCCTAGGAAAGGTGATTCGGGGAGGGAGGTGCCCCTGCGGAGGCACCTGCCTGGTCAGGGACGGAGAGTGTCAGTGGGCTGTAGGCCAGCCTCTCCGTGAGGGCCCTCGGGACCCAGAAAGCCAGGCCAGTTCTGGTGGCAGTGGTCGTAGAGGTGTCCTTAAGATTTTATATTTTTAAGTTTTTAGATTTTATTTATTTATTATTTGAGAGAGAGAGAGAGAACATGTGGACAGGAGAGGCAGAGTGAGGGGGAGAAGCAGGCTCTCTGCTGAGGAGGGAGTCTGACTCGGGGCTCAATGCCAGCAGCCCAAGATCACGACTTGAGCCAAAGGCAGAAGCTTAACCAACTGAGCCATCCAGGCGCCCCAGAGGTGTTGTTAAGATTTTAAAGTACCCCTATCTCTGGCAGAAGAGAGTGGGTAATATAAAATGTCGCTTTGTATTGCCTTGAGTAAAGAATAAAGGGCAGCACACTGACTAGTCTTTGTCTCTTCTTATTCTGCAACTTCAGACTCATAGCCCAGAGAGGAGAGTTCTCTCTGATTCTGGTAACATTCTAAAATAACCTGAAAGAAGAAGAAATTATTCTGAAGAATTAAATTTACAAACAGCTGTAGGTTTACTCCATTTAGCAATAAACTATATTTTTATTCTGAATGAAAATCTTCCTAGAACCTATTATACACATCTAGTTTTTCAATCTATTTCAAAATGTTAGCCCCTTCCTTTTCTTCTAAAAGACACTCTAGTGTACACGGTCACATTTCCCGAGGCAATGGTGATGGAGAATACTGCAGTCAGA
>CM052800.1:18362706-18400088 GCA_028533885.1 Nasua narica | reverse complement strand
CCCCAATCTACAGCCGGTTGGTCAGAGGGACAGTGGGTTACGTGGACCTGTCCTAGGGCAGGGGTTGTAGTAATCAGGTAGACAGACTCGGGAGATACAGGAGAAACAGTCGCTTTCTTTGTGGGAACAGCGGAACGATCATACACAATGGGGTTATAAGCTCTCAGCGCTGGGTGTTCGCCACTTAATAAAAAGGAGAAGTTGGGAAAGGCTTCCAGCTGAAATTAGATCTGCTGTCAGGTGACAGCAAGGTATTGAAATAGCAATACCCTGTAGGCAGCTAGTGGTAAAGAAGAACAGAAAGCCCTCAAGTAGAAACTAGAGCGCTAATAGCATATAAGTTACGTCAAAGTTTAAGGGTGGTAGACCATTCCGAGGGAAGGAATAGAGAAGGGAAAAAAAGAAGTAGAAAAAGCAAATTCTTGTGATAAACTCATAGTTAGGAGGGACAATAAAAGTCAACAAAAACAGCTACGGAGGAGAGAGTAAACAGGAAAGAAAAAGGAGGCAACTCTAAGTGCCGCTTCTGGGAACCACTTGCTTGTGATCGTGGCGAGTTGCTCGGGCCGTGATTGAGTAGGAGGGAAAGGACGGTGACAGTAATCTTAGAGAAATCTCATTAAGAACTTTACAATAAAAAATTCGACAACACCAACAAATGCCATAAAATGGAACAGTCTTGGTATGACTTTGTCAGCCTTAAATACTCCCTTTATGTAACTAAAATTTTACCTCTTATGTATGATTTCGGTGGTGAAGCACTGTTGTACGCAAAATGACCCAACACAGATGTATCCCGGGAAAAACAAAGTAAAACCTGGGTGCGACAGTGGAAGAAACAAACAATTAAGCACTGTTTTATAACAGGTAATTTATTGCTATTTCCCCGCTTCGGAGGCGCAGGGGTGGAATCTTTCCAGTTCGCTGTGGTGCCTGGAAATGGGAGGAGCGCCCTCTATTGGTACAGCTATGCTAAGTGCGATAGTGGATGCCAATGTGATTTTTCACTCAAAGTTCACCCAGAGATTTCTCACTGTTAGCCACATAAGCCTTGAATACTAGCAGATAACGTAAGGCACTAACTACCAGTTGATTCTTTTATTGTTTTCTCTCCGGAAATGAGAAACAGCTGGGAGAAATTTAACCCGGTGACAAATGGATAGCGGGGACCCTAGTTAACTACAGTGGCACAGAGCAGTTTTTTTTTTTTTTTTTTTTTGGCACAGAGTAGTTTGGGAAGCGCAGGAAACTGGACCTACAGCCTTCTCAGGAATGCAGCAGCCAGCAGTTGGGCATGTCAGGGTGGGAGGGAAGGCAGCTCATGGCATCTAGAAGGAAAGGCAGCTGGAGAGCAAGTGGCAGCCCAACACAGGTTAGTAGCTGGTTGTCCTGCCCAGCAGGTGGAGTGTGGCGTCTGCCGGGAGATGAAAATAGGAAGGGCGGAAAGTCGGAATCAAGGATGTCCCTAGGAGGAACTGGGTTGCTGACACCAGCTTAGAACTTGGGGGCAGAAGGTCGATCCCAAGGAGGGTGACAGGAAATCTGAGTCCTGGTATTGGAAGACCTGGGATTCAAAAGATGTTACTGAGAAAAGAATTGGAAACAACGGGAAAAGGCAGAAGTCCAGTTAATAGAATAGGGGCACAAGGTCAGGGTTGGACTAGCAACAGGAGCCAATAGAGAAACTGTGGGTCCGAGGCATAAGAAGGGGGCCAGCTTTAGAAAAAGAATAGGTAAGGAGATTGCGCATCAGTGAGGCTCAATGGGGAAATGTATACCAACCACTGCCACTGACTTATTTTTATTATATTTTATAAGACTATACAAAGAATACATGGTTATGGGAAAAATTAGAAGTACAGATCATTAAAAAAGGAGACAATATACACCTAAGCCCACCTGTGTTAACATTCTGATGTATATCCTTTCAGACTGCTCTTATACGTACGTCCATTTTTCAAGCAGAATTATGTATGCTCTTCTATAATTCATTTTTTCTCAATAATATAAGTATTCTCTGCCCATATTTTTTAATGTTGCAGAAAATGTGTCACTATATGGATAAACAATAGTTTATTTAACCTGTCTTTTATTGTTGAACATTTAATTATTTCCCCTTTTCCCCAGCTATAAACAATGCTGCAATAAGCCTCTCTATAGTTAAAGATTTATGTATGGTTTTATTCAAATTCCCAAAACTGAACTAGATGTCTGGTCAAAGCAATAGGCATTCTAAATCTAAAACCTTTGATACACTTTGCCAAACTGTCCTCTAGATGGAGTTTGTTTTTATTTTTAATAAATACAGCGATAACAGTGCGCCTTTTCTATTATTTTCATCAAAACAGGTTATCAGCATCTTTTAAGTAAAAATAGCATTTTACTTTAATTACTAATGAAATTGAACACTTTTCCATTTGCATTTCTTTTGCTATTTTCCAGCTCATCCTCTTAGTCCATTTTAAAATTAACGTCTTTAAAATTATTTGTTTAAATTCTTTGTATATGAAGAATTCTAACCTTTGGTCTAATAATGTTATGAATGGCTTTGCTCAAACAATTTGTTACTGTTGACACAGATGTTCTTCATTTTTAAATGCTGAGGTCTACCAATACTTCCTTTCATGCTTAGAAAGCTCCTTTCCACATTTAAAATACTCTCTAGGGTGCCTGGGTGGCTCAGTGGGTTAAAGCCTCTGCCTTTGGCTTGAGGTAATGATCTCAGGGTCCTGGGATCGATTGCTTCTCCCCTCTCTCTCTGCCTGCCTCTCTGCCCTCTTGTGATCTCTCTCTCTGTCAAATAAGTAAATAAAATCTTTTAAAAAAGAAACAAACAAATAAATAAAATACTCTCTCTATATTCACCTAGATTATTAAAGTTTTTAGTGTATTCATCAAATATTTCTGGTTCTTTCCCTTTAGGATTATATGTCAGCTTGTGTTTTCTGGCCACTTTGGGGTAAGGTGTGGCCATGTGATTTGCTCTTTAGTCAATGAAACAGATATGTGTCATTTGAAAATTTCTAAACAGAAGTTTCAAGAACTAGAGCAATAACCATATTCCCTCTTTCCCTCTTCACAGCAACCATGGTTACAGGAACGGTGGTTACTCCATCAGGCTAGGTTCTGGAGTGAAGATGACACATAGCTAGGTCCCTATCAGATGGACATAACCATGGGCAAGAAATAAACCTGTGTTGTTTTAAGCCACTGAGATTTTGGATTTGTGTGCTATCGCAGTATAATCTAGTGCATCCTGACTAAAACAGGAAATTCTGTCTAGCATTTGTTTAGTGGCTTCAAACAACAAAAATGTGTTCTCTCACAGTCCTAGAGACCAGAGGTCCAAAATCAAGGTACTGATAAGGCCATATTCCCTCCAAAGCTTCTGGGGGAAAATCCTCTCTTGCCTCTTTCTTCCAGTGTCTGGTGTCTCCAGGTGGTCCTTGGCTTGAAACTGTACAACTCTAATCTCTGCCTCTGAATTCACATGTTCTTCTCTTCTCTCTCCTCTAGGTCTCTCTCTTTTTTGTTGAAGTATAGTTGACATACAATGTTATATTAGTTTCCGGTGTACAACACGGTGATTTCATAGTTCTATACCTTATGCAATGTTCATCTTGGTAAGTGTAGTTACCTTCTATCACCAAAGTTATTAGAATATTATTGACTATATTCCTTATGCTGTACTTTTCATCCCTATGACTTATTTATTTTACAACTGGAAGTTTGTGCCTATTTTGCCCATCTTCCCACCTCTCTCCCACCTGGCAACCACCAGTTTGTTCTCTGTATTTACAACTCTGTTTTTGTTTTTTGTTCGTTCATTTGTTTTCTTAGATTCCACATATAAGTGAAATCATATGGTTTTTGCCTTCCTTTCCTTGACTTATTTCACTTAGTATGATACCCTTTAGGTTCACTCATGTTGCTGCAGATGACAAGAGAGATGAATGGATAAAGAAGGTGTTGCATATAAATACAATGGGATATTACTCAGCCATAAAAAAGAATGAAATCTTGCCATTTGTCTAGGATTTCTGATAAATTCATTTTGTGGGAAAATCACTAACCTATCTGGAATTTATTTTAAACTGCACTGTCAGAGTTCAAACTTTAGCTCCACCACTTACTAGCTGTGTGACATTGGGAAGTTACTAGACTTCTTGGTGTTAAAGTTTCCTCACCTGTAATATGCATACCATAATAATATCTACATCAAAGGCTATCGTGGGGATTAATTAATATGCATAAAGTGTGATGGGTGTCTGGGTGGCACAGTCAGTTGAGTATCCGACTTGATTTTGCCTCAGGTCATGATCTCAGGGTCATGATATCAAGCTCCGTGTCAGGGGGAGTCTGTTGAGAATCTCTCTCCCTCTCCTTGCCCCTCCTGCTTGTGCTGTCTCTCTAAAATAAATAAATAAATCTTAAAAAAAAGTGTGCAAAAAACAGTGCCTAGCTCATGCTGAATATTATTAAAATGTTAGCTGCAATTACTACTACAACTACTACTATTACTTTAACTTTATTCTATATCCTGTATTCCCCCACCCCCTAGTATATTTAACTTGGGGCTTGTTTTTATTTATATGGCTCAAATCTGTCATGTTTCTTCAAATTTAAATTTTGTTTATCCTTATTTCTGGAAAATTCTCAGCCATTATATTTTTGAATGATGCCTTTACCCCATTCTCTGTTCACTTCTACTTGACTTCTATAAGATGTAAGACTGAGCGACACTTACTTGACCTGCCGTATTTCTTAATTACTTTTATTCTGTGCTCCATTCTGAATGATTTCTACAGATGTTATCTTTTTTTTTAAAGATTTATTTATTTATTTGACAGAGAGAGAGATCACAAGTAGGCAGAGAGGCAGGCAGAGAGAGATGGGGAAGCAGGCTCCCCACTGAGCAGAGAGCCAATGCAGAGCTCAATCCCAGGACCCTGAGATCATGACCTGAGCCGAAGGCAGAGGCTTAACTCACTGAGCCACCCAGGCGCCCCAGATGTTATCTTTTTAAATCAGTTCACTAATTCTCTCCTTCTGTTTCTGCTATGCACGGGACACTCTTCTAGGTGCTTATTGTTTGGGATACAACAAAGGAAACAGACAAATTAAAAAAAAAAAAAACCCTCTCTGTGGAGCTTAATTTAGGGGGGTAATAAATAGCAAACATTATAAATAATTACATGATACGGTATTTTAGGTTGTAGGTGCTATGGAAACACAGTAAAGGGGAAATGGGAAGGGATGGTCACCATTTAAGAGAGAGGGCTCAGAACTTTCTTATACTGTTGGTGAGAATGCAAGCGGGGGTAGCCACTCTAGAAAACAGTATGGAGGTTGCCCGAAAAGTTGAAAATAGGGCTACCCTATGGCCCAGCAATTGTACTACTGGGTATTTACCCCAAAGATACAAATGTAGTGATCTGAAGGGGCATCAGCACCCCAGTGTTTATAGCAGCAATGCCCACAATAGCCAAACTATGGAAAGAGCCCACCAGATGTCCCTCAACAGATGAATGAATACGTGTATGAATGTATATCTATATATAGATATATACACACACACGTCTCTCTCTCTTTCTCTCTCTATATATACATATATTATATATAATTATATACATATTATATATATGTATATATATATCCACACAATGGTATACTACCCAGCCATCAAAAGAATGAAATCTTATCATTTGCAATGATGTGGATGGAACTAGAGGGTTATTATGCTAAGTGAAATAAGTCAATCAGAGAAAGATAATTATTATATGATCTCACTGATAAGTGGAATTTAAGAAACAAAACAGAGGATCATAGGGAAAAAGAGGAAAAAATAAAAGATGAAACCAGAAAGGGAGACAAACTAAAGAGACTCTTAATCATAGGAAATAAACTGAGGATTGCTGGATGGGAGGGGTATGGAGGGATGGGGTAACTCAGTGATGGACATGAAGGAGGGCATGTGATGTAAGGAGCACTGGATATTATATAAGACTGATGAACCACAGGCCTGCTGAAATCAATAATATATTATATATTGATTAATTGAATTTAAATAAAAAATGTCTAAAGGTTAAAACAAAAGAAAACAAAACAAAAAGAGAGTGCTCAGGGTAGAAATCATTGAGAAGATAACATCTTTTTTTTTTTTTAAGTTCAGTTAGCCAACATATAGTACATCTTAAGTTTTTGTTGTAGTGTTCATCGATTCATTAGTTGCATATAGATAACATCTTATCGAAGTCTTGAGAGGACTTGAGAAAGTTAACATACGGATATCCAGGGGAGAGCATTCCAGGCAGAAGAATCAACAATCCAAAAGCTGCTAAGGCAGGCCAATGCCTGATACATCAGAGGAACACCATGAATACAATTGTGGTTGGAGCAGATGAGTGGGAAGAGATATGTGAGAAAAGTAAAGAGAAACAGAGTTATGCAAGGCATTGCAGGCCACTGTCAGGATACCGGCACCGGCTTTCAATGGAAGTGAAATGGAGAGCCACTGCAGGCAGGGTTTTCAGCAGAGGAGTGGGGTGATCTAATTTATATTTTATAAGAATCACTCTAGCCACTGTGAAGAAATTGGCCATGGGAGTGGGGCAGGGGCAGAAGGATGGAGATCCTTTAGGAAACTACTGAAAACAGCGCGGACTAAGCTGGTAGCAGTGTGTGCTGGCGACTGGGATGTGCCACCCGGATTCTCTCTAGGAATAAAGGACTTAGGGGCTAGTGGTGCTGAAGCAGACGATCCTCCACTGCCCTCAGCAGTCAGCCCCTTTCAGGGAATGCCTCTGCTCAAGAGAGCTATTTTGCTCAAGGATCATGCCCCTTTCCTGGAATGGCCTGCATCCAATGACAACTGGTACTTGGCCAAAAGGTCTGAACTTCCTGCCCCCATCTCAGGACAGGTCTGAGGGTATATCTTTATATCTTTAGAAGTCTCTGCAGCATTAGCTAAGGCTTCCGTTTTCCTGTCTGGCAGCTAGACTTCTTCCTCTGCTCGAGCCTGCTTTATTCACCGACGTTCTGCAGGTGCTGATTGTAAGAGCACTCCGTAATAAATCTTTGGCATGCTAATCTTAATTTGAGTCTGTTTCCCTGGGAACTCATCTTGCAACATAGTGGAAGTGGGGAAAAATTGTCAAATTCTAAATAAAAAGTCAGAGGAATCAAGGATAATGCCAAGTGGAAGGATGTTTAATTTGAATAAGTGTAAAGCTGGGGTTACCATTAACTGAGATAGGGAAAGTTGAGTGGGACAATTTTGGGAATGATTTCAGGGCTTCAGTTTTCAACGTACTAAATTCCAGGTATCTATAAAATATCTAAATGAGGTATTGAATAGGCAGTTGGAGATGGCAGTCTGGAGTATGGGAGAGAAGCTTGGACTGAAGACATAAATTTAGAAGTTATCAATATACAGATGATAATGAAAGTCACAAGATAGTTGAGCTTGGTGAAATCAGCAAGTGAGTAGGTATTACTCGAGAAAAGATCAAGAACTGAGACCTGGAACACTTTAACATTAAGATATGAGGGAGAAGGGAAGGAACCAGTCTTGGAGATGGAGGAGTAACCAAGAGAGGTGAATTTCCCATGATGCTAATGAAGGTTCTCTTTAGGACCTCTCATTAGGATGGGTCCTTTTGAGTGGTGGGAATTGCTGGGAGGTGTATTGTCCTCTAAGTAAGGAGGAGAAGTCAGGATGTGATCAGAAAACATTTCTGTGTAGGCATTTCTAGTAAACTGCCTAATGAGATCTCGGAAAAAGAGATCCAAAACAGATCTCTTACTGTTCTAATAATTTGTTATTGATTCCCCCCTTGTTCTAAACCATTATGCATGTGCTTACCTAATAATGATTTATTTGTAATATTATATTTTCTATCTTTAAAGGGTTTCCCAAATTATATAAACTTTAGGTTCCCAAAATGCTAGATTTGCCTCTGGTGACCAGTAAAGTAAGAGGAGAACCAAAAACAGTGTAGAGTCTTAAAAGCCAAGTAAAGCAAGGGCACAATTGGGTCAAATGCTGTTGAGAGATCAATTAAGAGGAGGACTGATCATTGATCATTGGATTTAGTTATTGGGGACCTTCACAATAGCTGTTTCAGCTCAAAAGGTAGAATACCATATACAATGTTCAGTATCTGACTTTTTTTTAACTTAACAATGAATTTTAAAGATTGTTTCATACCAGTATGTATGAATATATTGCTGCTTTATACAGATCTGTTTCATTTTAAGAGTTATACTGTATTTCCTTATAGGTATATACCATAATTTATTTAATGGGTTAATCACCTATAAATGAACATTTAAGAAATTTTCAACTTTATGCTGTTTCTGGGAATGCCAAAATAATTTGCCTTTTATTGTGTCATTTTCACATATATACAAATATCTCTGTAGGACAAATACATAGAAATAGAATTGTCCAAAGGATATATGCATTGAAAACTGTGATGAATGTTTGGTTATGTATCAAAGTCTTTGTTATCTTCTATCCAGCATTTCTTTATGTTTATAGTATGAGTGAGCAGTCTCTTATGTTATCCAACTCTTTATTTTCCACTGTATATTCTAAATGATTACTTCTCATATTTAAAAGAGTAAATAATTTTAATATTTTATTTGGTAAACACATATTTAACTGAATTATTTTATTAGTTCTAATAGCTTTCAGTTAATCCCTTTAAATTTTTTAGTATCTATACTTGATAATAATTTTATATTTTTTCTTATATTTGTAACTCTAATTTATTTTTCTTATCTTGTTCATTGGCTAGAAATTCCTAAATGATTCATGTTCTTTCTTTGCTTTAGTGGGAAGATCTCTAGTAATTCAACCTTAAGTAACATTAACTTATGTTAAGATGACAAATGTTGGTTTCACATAAATATATTTATATGTCATGAAAAAATACTGCCATTCTTTTATATAAAGTATAGAAAAAAAAGGATGTTAAGTTTCCTAACAGTGTAAATATACTTAACACTACTAAACTGTACAGTTAGAAATGGTTAGGATAGTAAATTTTATGTTGCGTTTTAATAAAAATTTAATAAAATAGTTATTAAATATAGTTTCAAATATATTTGGGTATTTATTGACAAAATCATATCTTTTTGTTGAGGCATAATTGACTTATACTAACATTATAATAGTGTCAGGTATACAGCATAATGACTCAATATTTGTATATATTGTGAAATGATCATAATTATGTAATTTTTATATTTAGACCTAAATTTTTATATTTAGACCAAAATTATATTTAGAATTTTATATTTAGACATTGTGATGAATATTTGCCAACAATTTAGTAAAATCACTAATTCTAAAAAATTCTAAATCTAAAATTTTATCAAATTAGTAAATATTAATCTCTTCTCTTGTCAAACCTTCCTGTACCACCATGGTAGAGAAAATAATGCTCTGCCAAGAGACACTCACATCCTAATCCCAACTCAGGGCTTGGTCCCAGCCAAAGGCAGATGCTTAGCTGACTGAGCCGCCCAGGTGCCCCTAAGTTTTTTTTTAAAGATTTATTTCTATTTATTTTTGAGAGTGAGAGAGAGAGAGTGAGCACAAGTGAGGGGAGGGGAAGAGGGAGAGGAAGAGAGAGAATCTCAAGCAGACTCCATGCTGAGAGTGGAGCTCAACGTGGGACTCCACCCTACAACCCTGAGATCAGGACCTGAGCTGTAATTAAGAGACAGACGCTCATCTGACTGAGCCACCCAGGTGTCCCAGGAAGGGATTATTCTAGATTATTTTGTTAGGTCCAATATAACCGCAAGGATCCTTGTAAACGAAAGAGAGAGGCAGCAGGATCAGAATCAGAGAAATTTGAAGATACTATCTGCTAGCTTTGAAGATGGAGAAAGGGACCATGAGCCAAGGAATACAGGTGTATTCTAAAATCTGGAAAAGGCAAGGGAATGTATTCTCCTTCAGAGCCTGTAAAAGGAACACATCTCTGACAACACCTTGATCTGAGCTCACTAAAACTCATTTCAGACTTCTGATCTTCAGAATGGTAAGAAAATATACTTGTTTTAAGCCACTAAATTTGTGGTAATTTGTTACAGAAGCAATAATAAATTAGCACAATTAATATAACTAATAAAGTAACATGGCTAATATAATAACAAACCAATGTAACCAATAATAAATTAATTAAAGTAAAATAATGCAAAAGAAAAATATATTTACGAATATCTTTCCAGCATTGCCTGGAAAGAAAACAATTTCTAAAGAAATGTTTATATTAACTCTCCCTTAGCAGGCTGGTGGGAACATAATAATGTTAGGAAAAGATCTGTGCTTAAATATATACTCCTTGAGTCTCTGTTGCCCTAGAGAAGACAAGATATCTGAGACTGCTCTAGAGAGAATCCTGGTGCCTGTGAGGTGATAATGCCTGAGGAGGTATGTCAGACATTATGTTCTGATGGGCCACTCTAGCGTACCAGCAAAGATCCGCCAACTGCCATTCTAACCTGAGTCGTTTTAGCTTCTGAGATTCCAAATTTATATCTGTAAGGAAGTAACAGTTCAGTTGTAAATTTGCTATAAAATTGCGTGATTATATAAAGATGACAGTTTCAATTAACCAGAAACTAGCCAATTAACTAGAAGGTTTAACTTTGATTATTTACTAATTAAGGGAAAATTGAACTTTTTGAGGACCAGGTTACACATGGTAACGATTTACTTTATGCAGGAGAGCTGTAAGAAACTGCATTCGTCAGTCCCAGCTACGGTTTATACAGCAGAATTATACCTAAAATGTCCACATATAGCTACGAAAGATTTACTTGAGACTATAGATTTTTTCAGTCTCTTGGAAACATATTTATGGTGAATGTTTCTAAGAAATAAGTTATTTATGTAATAAAAAGCACAGAAGAAACAATGGATATCAATTGGAAGTCACTTTCACTTAGAATTATTACACAAGTTTTTTCATTTGTGGCTCTTCCATTTTTATTCAAACCAACTTGGAGAATTTCAAATGATACATTTTCAAAAACGATTCTTTAAAACACTCTTTCCTGATTTAAATTCTCATAAATTAAAGGGTAAAATTTACAGGGACTTTGAAAGCTTGAGGTCATGGTAGCTGTGCTGAGCTTAGACTCTGAGCCTCTGCTTCTCCATCTGTAAAATGGGAATAAACCTACCTTATCGTTTTTGGGTAATTCTTATGGGTCAGAATAACTAATAACATAATATATAATATTATAATATTATTATATATAATAACATATATAATGGTATACAACTAATAACATGGTATATAACTAATAATTCTTACCTATAAGAATTAGTTATGAAATACATAAAGTATCTGGAACTTAACAGGCAATGCATAAATAAATGACAAAAGGGTGACAATCTCACTTGCAATGATTAGAGAATGCTGGGAGAAAAATAAAAAAAACAAAGCCTTTTTCTGGACTAGTTTCTTGCTTAGGCAAGGGCTCTCATCTTCTTATCACATTCTTTTAGAGAAAAACAAACATTTAGAATCCTTCCCTTCTCTGTCTCCCTGGCTTCCAAACTATACATTCTATACATTCTTTCTGTATGACTAGTCTGAATTCCTGGAAGCACCAAGCTTGTAACTACTGAAAACTTGAAAATCCGGTCATTCTTGAATCTTACATCTCCCTCAACCTGCATATTTAGCCAGTCACCAAGTTTACCTCTGAGAGTTGCCCTTCCTTCCATCCTTCTCCCCTTCCCTCCCTTTCTCCTTTCAACGAGTATTTATTGAACGCTTACTGTGTGGCAGGCACGGGTCAAAATATACTGTATGTCACGTGGTAAACGCAATGGAAAAAAATAATGCAGACATGAGGGATAATGCACGCACGCATGCACATGTCTCTATTAGGAGAAGTTTGCTACTTAAATTGGGACCTAAAAGTAGTCAGGAAATGAGCCTCAGGTAATAAGGCTTTTGGCAGAAGAACAGCTCCCGGGAGCGCATAGGTAAGCCTGGAGTTCAAGAGAGAGGCCCAGAAAATGGGGAGTTGTTAGTACATAGATGGTATAAAGCTGTGAGAATAGATAAGATCACCAAAGGCAAAGACAGAAAGAACAAAGAGGCCTGAGGACTTCTTCTTGGGGTACTCTAGGATAAGACACTGAGAGGAGGAGAAACCAGCCAAGGGGAATGAGGATGCCAGCTAGTAAGACAGAAGGAACCCCAAAAGCAAAATACCCTAGAAGAGAAGAGAAGAAGACAAAGAGAGGGGATGATTAACCAAATGAGATGAGTAAGATGAGAAGTGGGAACTAAACTAATTGGATTCAGCACGATGAAATCACGTGTGACTTTAGTGGAACAGCTGGGACAACAACAAAAAAGTAATAAAGAAGGACTCAAGAGAGAACAGGAGGATGGAAATTGAAAACAATGCAGATTTTTTTAAAGACTTAATTTGTTTGAGAGAGAGAGAGCACGGGCACAGACTGCTTGCTCATGACCCGAACTGAAGGCAGACTCGTAACCGACTGAGCCACCCAGCTGCCCCAATATCTATGGATTTTTTAGAAGAAGTTTTGCTGAATAAGCGAAGAGAGGAATGGGACTGTAGCTGGAAGGAATTGGGATCAAGAAAGATTCTTGTCTTCTTGTCTCGGGATGCCTGGGTAGCTCAGTCAGTTAAGTGTCTGACTTCGTGGGGCTTAGGTCATGATCTCAGGGTCCTGGCATTGAGCCCCGTATTGGGCTCTCTGCTCAGCAGGAGTCTGCTTCTCCCTCTGCCTCTGTCCCTCCCCCAGCTCATGCTCTCTCTCTCTCTCTCAAATAAATAAATCTATATAAAAAAAGATTGTTTCATTTTATTTTGCTCTGCTTTTTGGATGGGAGGAATAACAGCATATTTGTATACTGAGAGGAGTGACCCAATAGATACGGGAAAATGGACACCAGAAAAACTAACAATTGCACTGCTTTTGAGTACCTCTTTTGAGGTTAGTCGTCATGAATGTAAAAAGCACGGCTAGTTATCATGGTTCCATGTTTCTCTCCAGCGACATTTAAAAGCATACTGCTGCCACAGAATGGGTAAAGAATTGTATTTAAGCAAAGTGAAGGTTTTGTCAGGCCATTACTACTAGATAGTGGGAGGAAGGCAAGAGAGTTGAACATGTATTCAAGAGGAAGTGATTACAATGATAGATCATGGTATTGACATTTCCTTATTTGTCCCCTCTCGTCTACTCACACAGACCTGCTCTCTAGCAGGTGCTCATTACCATTGACCTGAGCCACTGGAGCGTTCACTGCCATGCCCCGCTACTCTCTCCTCCCCAGTCACTGTGTGCACGTGGTTCTTGTGCATTTTTGTTTTTCCCATTCTCCTCTTAATTCCTTGACTTTAAGAACCAGACATTTCTTATAACATTTCTGTTCTGAGGTCACCACTCCACTGCATTACTCCTGGAATTCATGTGTACTTTAACTGTATTTGCATGGAACATTACATAGACTTAGAGCATTTATCAAATTATAACTATGCATTTGCCTTTCCCCTATTTTCCACTAAAATGTGAGCTTAATAAAATCCTTTTATGTGGCACCTAACACAGTGCCTGTATCAGAACACGCTCAATATAATGTGACATGGGTACATGAACAAATGATATTTGATTGCCCCTCAGCCTTTCTTAAAGTCCATTCAATGGCATTAAAGTATCCGTAAGTATGACATACTCTAATACGTCAGTGCAGCTGAGTATATGCTAGATAAGCCAAGCATAGGACAGAAGATTTGTCACACAACAGAATGAGTAAATCTTCCCTTTACTATACAGGGGTTCTTCCTTACGAATATTTTATATACTTTGGACCACAAGTTAACTTTTATAGGTTGTCATGATGTACTAGAACCCCCAAATGATTAAATTACCCAATTTACTTCTGTGGAATAAGGAGCATCTTCTGTTTGAACACATTTTAAAGCTGACAATTTAAAACTTTCAACATCACAAAGTATTTTTAAGAATTTCATGCAAAATAAAAACTAACTGAACTTTGGACTACTAAAAAGTTTATCTATTACTCAAAGCATTATTTGTATAATATTCAGTGTTGTTGCCTATAAAATTTAGGTAACTAGCATGAGACACTCAGGAGCGGTGCCTGGTGTATCCTTGTAACATAGGCCCAGATTTCCCTTAAAGAAGGACTGCTGGAGGTTTTCTCATCTATCTGTGGACACAGCAATGTCACATGCCATCTAACTTTGTAGTCTAATGCAAAACTTAGTAAATGGCTTAGGACCCAGGGCATGGCCAGAAACATTAAATTTACTCCATTATCATCTGTGATTTCCTCACAGAGCAGTTGTGTAGCTAGGCAGTTCTGCCAAAGGAAAGCCTATAATTAATGATTAAAAACAACAACTATGTCTTTTCTCTCTCTCTCTCTCACACACATATACACACATACATGCACATATATGAATAATTTTTTTCCCAGAGAAAAATCAGAATTCAATTTCTGATAATAGAATATTGTTTTCAATACAATTACATATATTTTTACCACATAAAATGAACTTCTCTCTTCTTTAGTCAGACTATTTATAAAATGCCTCATTAAAAGGTATAATCACAGAAAGTGTTTCCTAAATAACTATCTGCATAATTCCCAAAGACAAAGCTTATGTATTATAATTATCCTTTATTTTATAGGGATAAAGATCTACATTAAAGCTTATTTAATATTATTACTGAAGTACTAAGAGTAGCAACAGCTATGAGATCTGACTGAAAAAAATTATGTAAAATCCAAAAATAATTACAATTGAGATTGGACTATTGATAAGAATGAAAAATAAAGGTTAAAGCACACTCCTAAAGTATTACTGTCTGCAATATGAATTAATATCTAATGCTTTACATAAGCACCTCAAAACAATTTCAAAACATTTTTTATGTTGTTTTGTCTCCTTAGCTAGAATATAAGCCCATCAAAGGTAATATAATTTACATATAATATAAAAATCAATAAAGATCAATAAATATTTACTGATGATTACTCTGCTTTTCTCAGAGAATATATCCATTGTTCATAAATAATTCTGTTTGTCAGACTTAGAGTCACTTATAAGTTTTCCAAGTTTATGTGGGAGAGGCAAAAATGACTATCTACCTATATACCCCCTTAGCCATAGGGAATATGTTCTAAGACCCGCATAGGGAATATGTTCCAAGACCTGAAACCACAGGTAGTACAAAACCATATATATATACATTATGCTTTTTTCTACTTATACATACCTATGATAAAGTCTAGCTTATAAATTAGGTATACTACAAGATTAATAACAATAACTCATAATAAAGAAGAACAATTATAATACTCTATAATACAAGGTATGCGGATATGGCCTGTCTCTCCCAAAATGTCTTGTACTGTACTCAGCTTTCTTCTTATTGTGAGGATGTGAGATAATGAAATGTCTACGTGATGAGATGAAGTGAAGGGAATGATGTAGGCATGTGATGGAGCCTTAGGCTACTATTGACCTTCTGACTATACAGCAGAAGGAGGATCATCTGTTTCTGGACCACGGTTGACTATGGGTAACTGAAACCACGGAAAGCAAAACTGTGGATACGCAGGTGCCATTGTAACTTCAAGGGTAATTCTGGAACTTATTAAAAAAATTGTTACAACTCTCATTTCAAAGGCTACCTTTACTGATTCTATTCACTGAAGGAAGCAGATTTGTTACCTGGCAAGTCCCTTTTACGGCCACTAAAAAGCTTTTGTAACTGTAATTTGAAATTGACAATCCTCTTCTCTCTAGTCACCAAAGGGGATGAAATTTTCAACTTTACGCTTTCTCTTTACACTTTATCCACACGCTGAAGTAGAATAGTCAACATACTATAAATCATGTCATTACTGATCTTTAGTTGATATTATAATATATACATTCCTATGTTTATTGTTGTAACAGTTTCATGTTTAGGATCAAAATAATTAGCACAGGAAGGACCGAAAAATTTAACTAGTTAAAATTTTTGCCAAGCAGTAGATATTCAGTTTGTTTGGTTTTATTTGTTTTATATTTTTAATATTGAGCAACATTAACTTATCTGTTTCCCTTAGGAGTGAGTTCACAAAAAGGATCTATCACCTCTAGACCTAAACTTGACTTAAGGAAATCTTCAGCTCTGTATAATGATAGCCAATAAGTCCTAAAATTAAGCCTTCAGATAAAAGAAGAAAGCTTCCTTTTCAACAATGAAAAAATCAAAGCTCATCCAAGGAAAAACATATGATGTTAAGATAAGCATTTTCATTCAGTATCTATAGCATGGCATGCACTGGGACTAACACTGAGGACGAAAACACTATAGAATTTACATGGGAGAGGCAATCATAAAATAATCAAGCCATAATAAGAGCTATAAATAATAGGTATGGAAAGTACTACATAGTACTTTAAAAGCACATTTCAGATGGCCATGACCTTGCTGTGTGTGTTTGTGTAAGGAAGTAGGGTGTAGGTCAGGGAAGACATATGTCAAGAAGTGATATTTTAGCTGAGAGCTGCGGGAAAAATAGGAATTCACTCGAGGGAGAGGAGAGGGTAACCATCTTTCACATCAAAGGAACCGTAGGTCTGATGACCCTGAGGTAGAAAGGAACACTGGGAACTTGAGGAGTGAAACTATCAGTGGTTGGAACACACTGGGCTGGAGAGTTCAGGACAGAGGTAAGCAATGTGGCTAGGGAGCTGGGCCAGGCATGTAGGGTCATGGAAGCCTATGAGGGGTTTTGGTCTTTTTGGTTTTAATCACACAAGTGGCATGAATTAATTGGTATTTTTGAAAGACCACTCTGGGCAGATAAGAAAAAGAAATAAAAGACAACTGAAGAGGCAGAAAAAAAAAGTCTTTATTTGTAGATGATATTGAGACAGGGAAACTGAAGGGACCCCATGAAAAAAAAAAAACTTGCTTTATTTTTTCCCTTCGCTTCTTTTCTGGCTTCTGTTCTTGCTAGGACCTGCACCCTGCCCTACACATGCCTTAATGTATGTCCTCCTTGTAAGGGACGAAGATTTAACGATTTCTTTGGAGGCTTCCAGCACGACAGATACCATCTAAGGAATGACCAGGTGAGGCCATCATGCGCATATTCCAGACCACTGTCACTGAGCACCTTGACATTAAAACCTTCTGGCTCTAGGGAATAAGTGACTATGATGGACACCTGGATCCTGTTCTTGTTTTGACCAGTTCCTGGATGCCTGAGAAGACACGTGTACCAGAGCACAATGTCAATAAAAACCTGGACCCCAAGCAGAGGCTCTCCTGTTTCCTTTCTGAGGCTCCCGGACACTCTCTCTCATCTGCTCACTCTCTTCTCTCAGTAAACTCTGCTTTTGCCTCCTGCTGGCTCGAGTTCGATTTCCCACCCCGTGTGAAGCTAAGGACCTCTTGGCTGGTCCTGTGGGACGCCCTCTGGGTCCTCAGACCCAGCTTGCCCGCATCATCTTGGCGACCACAAAGGGACCCACAGAGGAACATCGGTATCCCCAAATTGAGTCTGCGAAGCACAACTTGGCTTTCGGGAACTGGTAAGTTCCTCCTCTCGGAAACAGAGCTGGTTTAATGCTGATGTAATTTTTGTCTCTGTGCTTCTCTGTTTTCTTCCTCATTCTCCAGGGAGGAGGAAAAACTGGGAAAACTGGTCTGTGAAGCTGCTCTTCTTACTCCCCACTCTCTCTGTGCTCTGCAACTCTTTTTACTCTGGCTTCCAGACAACTTCAAGGCTGTTAGCTGTCATGAGGGACTGAGTCACTCATCTCTGAAGAAAAGGGACACTTGTTCCTTCCCGCTGAAAAGTGTTCTGAGACAACTAAGGACCAAGGGAAGTATCAGAGATTATTTGAGACAGGTGTGGTCCCATAGAAAAATTTCCCCCAACCGTGGTAATTAATTTGGGACTCACCCAGGGATGCACGTGCGCACACACACATACACACACACACACTAAAGAGTGGTTCTGGTGCCCCCAGTTGCACTGGGTTTTTGGCTTACAGGGATGAGACACACGGCATCTTGTTGGATGAGGGAGGAGAAATGTGGCGAGCTGGAATCTTTTGCACCCTTTTGCTCACTATGCCAGACCCTATCACTCCTCTACACCTATTTCTACCACTCTGAGTTTTCACCTTTTTTACCCATTGTTCACTCCATCATTGAGGAATTACATCGTTTGACCATAGTATTCAGCATTAGCAGCCTTCCCTTATCCTTAAGAGGTTATCTTTCCTTTTGGTTTCTAGGGAACTCCATGACGTCTATCTGATTCATTTGGCTGGGGCCACTGTAGCCAATGACTCCCTCCTCTGCTTTAGAACTCTGGCATTCTGAACAATATTATTCTAGAAATTTATCCTCCCTTTGCTCCAATCTGACTCCTTGCTTATGGTCCTAAATGGGGGCAAGAGTGAACATTCCCACGGATTCCCATTTGTTTCTTACATAATTAGGCGCAATTTGTGCTGGAGAAGTTGAAAAGAGAAGCTACTATTCTATTGTAATAGGGTTGGCCCCAGTATCACTTGGGGGACCAAGAAACCCAGCCTGCAAATGGGACTTTGAATTACAATACCATTTTACAGCTTGATTTGTACTGTAAGAGGGAAGGGAAATGGAATGAAGTGCCTTCTGTGTTACCTTTTATGGTCCTGTATCAGGACCCCAAAGGACAATGTAGTTTGCGTGGCCTGAGTTCTTAAATCAGTAAAGGCACGTGACCTCTTGGACTGATTTTACTGTTTGATCTGACTTGGGGGAACCTACAGATCTTACTGTCTCATCGCTGCACTTTAGAGGAGGGAATGAGACCCATGCATAGTTAAGTAAGGGATAAAGTAAGGGAATTCGATAAAGTAAGGGAATAATTTGATAAAGTAAGTTAATTCGATAAAGTAAGGGAAGAAACTCAAGGAAAGGATGAAAACCCAGCTCTCTTTGGAGGCTCTGTGGTGGAGGCTTTCCAGAAGTATACCAATATGGACCCCGATTCTCCAGAAGGGCAGTCACTGTTGGCTGTGTACTTTATCCTGCGATCTGCATCAGATATCAGGGGAAAATGAAGAAGGCAACTGGTGGGCCCCAAACTCCTATAACCAATTGTTGGATATGGTTTTTTCTGTCTTTAATAACAGAGACAGGCAGAGAAGGAGGACAAGTTTATCCCAAATAAATGCCATGCCCAACTTCTGGCCACAGAATTGGCAATCCCTGAATATGGAAACCTGTGAGGCCGGACTCAGGCAAAGCCAGACTAGAGCCCCTGGCTCACAAAAGGATCCCAAGCAATGTGCCTTCAGTAAGGTGGACAGCCACTGGAAAAAGGATCATCCCCACCTTGGAAGGAAGGTGGGTCCAGTCCCAAAACCTTGGCTGGCCAAAGTTACAGAGGACTGAAGGGGCCTGAGCTCTCCCTATGGTTCTTCCTGGACATCTCAACATAATGTACCAGGAGCCTTGGGTCATCTATGATGGGAAAAGTAAGGATATTGAGTTTTTATTGGACACAGGAGCCACTTACTCTGGCCTGACTAAGCGTAATGGGCTTCTACCCCAGCACTCTTGTGCAGTTACTGGATTAGATGGATGGCCACAGGTGAGACAATCTGCTTGTCTACCAGCTTGTGGCATGGGCTGTCTCTTGCTTTCACTTAGCTTTCTCCTGATACCTGAATGCCCTACTCCCTTACTGGGAGCAACTCACTTGCTAAGCCACAAACTATCAGCCAAATAGGACTGACAGACCCAAACGTAGAGAAAACAAAGTTTATAATGGTAATGGGCCTAGATATGCAAGTGGAAAATAACATTTATGTGCCAGACTGTATACTGTCCCATATTACAATCAGAATAATGCCCAATGTATAGGAAACAGAAGTTCCCAGGAGAGCCCATATTTTACCCACTGTTATCTCCCTAAGACCACATGTAGAATATTCTTAGAATGCCCAAAAAGGTATTCAGCCTCTAATTAAGAAATTTTTGAAATATGGATTTTAACTTCCTGTCAGTCACCCTGCATATCCCCATTCTACCAGTTAAGAAGCCAAACGGGGAGTACTGTTTTACCCAGGATTTGAGCACAATTAATGAGGCAATGATCCCTATTCATCCTATAATCCCTAACCCTTATACTATACTGACACAAGTTCCTCCAGATGCAAACTAGTGTATGGTATTAGACTTAAAGGACGCTTTCTTTGCATATGAGAACACCCTAACTCCCCATATCTTTTTGCTTTTGAATGAACTGACCCTGATACTTGTGAGACCTCCCTGCTGACCTGGATGGTGCTGCCTCAGGGATTCAGAGACAGCCCACATTTGTTTGGGAATGTTTTAAAAGGAGAATGACAGCGTGTGTGTGTGTGTGTGTGTGTGTGTATTTACAACTGGTTAATGGAACTTTACTTCAATATGTGGGTGCTATATTGATTGCCAGCCCAACAAAAGAGGATTCTGATGAAAATACAACTTTCGCCTTTAACTTTTTAGGACAATGGGGGTACAAAGTATCTCCCCAGAAAACCCAGACTTCTAAGGAGAAGGTTCATTATCTGGGCTATGCCCTCACTCCAGAGGCACAGACACTGGCCCAGATCAGAAAAATCAGCCATACTGAATATTTTAGTACCTTAAGCAAAAAGGCAATTGAGAACCTTCTCAAGCCTGGTAGGCTTTCATTGCATTTGGATTCCAGGGCTTAGCCTTATGGTCAAACCCCTTTATAAAGCATTACAAGGAAGTGATTTAGGACCCCTGGAATGGAATAATGACCACCACCAAGACTTCGAAGGTTTGAAAGAAAAACAGCACCGCTCCTATCTTGGGGCTCCCAAACCTGGAAAAACCCTTCACCTCATATGTGTGAGAAAGGAGAAGAACGGCTTTGTGTGTCCAACTCAAAAACACAGTCCCATTCCTAGACCAGTAGCTTCTTTCTCCAAACAATTAGATCTGGTAGCAGAAGGATGGCCAGGCTGTTTATGAGCAGTGGCTGTGATTGCCCACCTAGTTGGAGAAGCTCGCATATTTACTCTAGGAAAACATCTGGATGTCAGGATCCCACAGCAAGTGCAAGGGTTTTAAGAAGCCAAAGGGCACAAATGCTTCAGAGGAGAGAGATCAGTGAGGTATCAAGCCCTCCTCCTTGACACCCCTGATGTAACTAACCCTCCAGGTGTGTGGAGGCTTGAACCCAGCTCCTCCATTACCTGATGAAGGCAAGCAGGAGCTTCTAATCCACTCCTGTGTGGACACTGAACAACACGTGCATTCAGGTAGGCCTGATTTAAAGAACAAATCTCTGCCCAATCCAGAGGCCGAATGGTCTACAGATGGAAGTAGCTTTACGCACGAGGGAACCAGAAAAATCGGATATGCTGTTGTCAGCCTACAGGATTAACTGAGGCAAAATCTTTCCTTCCCCATACTTCAGCACAAAAGGCCAAACTGATTGCTTTAATCTGAGCACTACAACTAGGTAAAGGGTTAAAGTTAAATATATATCTTGATTCTAAATATAGCTTCTTAATATTTCATGCCCATGTGGCCACCTGGAAAGAAGGGGTACTATCAAATTCAAAAACCGCCCCTATGAAACATAAAGAGAAAGTTTTAACATTATGAGAGGCTGTATAGCTTCCTTGGGAGGGGCGGTTGTACATTGTAAAGGGCAGACCAAACCATAACGAGTAAAGGAAATGATTTTGTGAATAGAATAGCAAAAGAGGCAGCAAGAAAGAAAGCGCTTGCTACACAGGTTTTAGCTTCCAGAAGGTCCTCTGCAAGAAAGAAGCCCAAGCTCTATTCCCTCTGAGGCTCAATGGGCCTAAGAAAGGGGATCTGAAATCGATTGGGATGGTATACATAAAATAACAAATATGTACTCCCCAAGGCACTCCAATGGAAAAGAATTAAGCCTTCTTCTGCCACTCCCGGTTCTGCCTGTGTGCTCGCTCGGTGTGGACCCGCCCCCTCTCTGGTGAAGTGGCAGCTGAGGAGACTCCAGTGCTCGCCATGGCGGAGGAGAAGCCCAAGGAAGAAGTCACGACTGAGAGCAGCAACCATATTCATTTGAAGGTGGTGGGGCAGGATGGGTCTATGGTGTACTTTAAGATTAAGAGACATACGCTACTCAGTAAACTGATGAAAGCCTACTGTGAACGACAGGGTCTGTCCATGACGCAGGTCAGGTTCCGATTTGACGGGCACCCGGTCAAGGAAACAGACACGCCGGCGCTGCTGGAGATGCAGGATGAAGATATAATTGATGTGTTCCAGCAGCAGACAGGAGGCATGTGCTAAAAAGGGAACTCGCTACTTTACTCCAGGACTCCGTTCGTCCTGACCAAGAAGACACTCTCAGTTAGAAAACCACAATTTGGTCCCACCACAGCCTGACTACTGCGGTATAGTTTTCTCTATTCTTTCATTTTCCCCTGCCCCATTCCCTTGGTGGAGATAAAGTAACTATACATGTGCACAAGCACATTCCCCCCCCCTTTTTTTTTAACTAAATGGCCAATGGTATATTTTGATCGGCATCAAATGGAGATGGGAGGGGGAAAATACTGGTTCTGTAAGAATACCCCTCCTTCCATTCGTGGCATGCTCAGTCAGCTCTTAGCTTCCCATTCCAGTAAGTTGTTTTGCTTTCATGGTTTAACCAAAAAAAAAAAAAAAAAAAAAAAAGAACAACATAAAAATCTTTGCATACCTTGTTTGATTGGAGAATTTCAATGTTTTTCATTTATCATTGTAAAACCAAGGACAATTTTATAACTTTTTTGTATGTAGCTGTTATATGTTAAGACGATCTGTCTTTAAGTGGGGATAAATTACTCTAAAAGAAATGAATCCTAGATTGTTTTTTTGTCAAGTGTTTTGTTGTTTAAATAAACTTCTTGTGTAAAATGAAAAAAAAAAAGAAAAGAAAAGGGAAGGAAAGAATTAAGCCAATCTGTGACTCCACTCACTTTGGTAGAGACACTACGGAAAATCTATTGCAGCAAGTGTTCAGAGGCAAGAATCTAGCCAAAACTATAAGAGAAGAAATTATTAGAGAAGTTACCAGAGCATGTGAGATTTGTGTCAAAAATGACCCAGGGTCCTATCCTATGCCTCCCCTCTTAATTAAGTCAGTTCAGTATAGAAGCACTTACCATGGAGAAGACTGGCAAACTGATTTCACTCAAATGCCTCCCTCTCTGGGATATAAGCATCTGCTGGTTTATGTGGATACATTGACAGGGTAGGTAGAGGCCTTCCCTATTAGCACAGACGGGGCTTTAGGGGTTTCTAAGATCTTACTAAAGGAAGTCATATCTAGGTCTGAACTTCTCTGGAGTTTGCAAAGTGATAATGGACCCTCTTTCGCTGTTAAAATAACACAACAATTATCAGTGACCCAGTGATCATCTCTCTTGGAAGCTTCCATCTTCAGGAAAAGTGGACAAAATGAATGACATCTTTAAATGAACTTTGGCAAAACTCTGTCAAGAAATTCATGAAACGTGGTATAAGGTGTTGCTGATTGCTTTACTAACAATAAAAGTGGCTCCAAAGGGGAGTCTTAAATTGAGCCCCTTTGAGAAAACATATGGAAGACCTTTTCTCACTGCAACTTTATGGTTTGCTGAGGAACGCTATCAGATTTCAAAATATATTACTAGTCTGGGTAAAGCACTAGTCTCTCCAAAAGTCCGGAAATAAAGTACTTCCAAACCCCATTGAAGACAAGCAGTCTGTGCCAATGCCATCAGGGAGCAAGATACCATTAAACACATGGAGAAAGGGGTCACCGGAAGACCAGCTGGAACCAAGGTGGGAAGGGCCCTGTCCACTTTGACTCAGCTGCCCCCCTCCCCCCGCAGCAGTACAGCTTAAAGGTATCTTTAGCTGAGTTCACCTGTCCAGAATCAAACCTGTCTCCCCTGAGTCTCTGCAGGAGCCAGCGCTGATACTGCCTCCAAGGGAAGAAGGGGACACACATGCCTGTGAGCCTGTCAACGAATTAAACTACCTTTTTAAGAAAATACCCGCTGCAGTGTCTGCCTGAAGCTTCCAGCATCTACCCACACCTGCGAACCTGAGGAAAAGACTAAAGTTGCTGCTCTGATGGACCAATAAGTAAGGCTCGATGGCACTTTTAAAATCTTTCACTTTTCTGAGTTTACTCTTTGCTTACCTATCTCTAGGGAAAACTACTGGCTCCAACTTATTTTTACGATGGGCTCAACATTATGCTGACAGTTTACAGAAAAGTTCCTGCTGGATTTGTGGCCTCCTTCCTTTATCCAGCACCTCAGGCCTCCCGTGGTGGGTTTCTCCTTTACAAGGCACAGACTGGCATTACTTACACCAATATGTAAAAGATATGGTTTTCCAGCCAAATACAAGCATATACAGGGACATCTCTATCACTAACAAAAATGTTTCTTGTTGGCCTATGGTAAATACTACCTGGAATTCTCCAGGCCACAGAAGACCTTTTTCCTACCTCTGGACTGCCAAAATCATGACTGAATATGCCAAGTCTAGGATTGAAAATAAGAAAGCATTGTGGGGAACAACTAAGCCTAATAATATGAGATATACTGAGGATGGTTATTTTCAAGTATGGGATGAATTTATGTGGCTTACTCCTACCATAGGCCAATTAAGCCAGAAAGCTCTTTTATGTTGGGAGCAAAGAAATCATTCCTATGATGCCTGGCCTAATAGCACCCGTAAATTAGGATGGCTCTCCCCAGAAGCCTGTACCCATATCATTGTTTTACAAGCAACAGATTGGTTTGCTACTGATTGGATAAGACGACCAGGCATCAGATGGTTAGCACCTAATGGAACTCAATGGCTATGTGGCACAAATTTGTGGCCATGGCTACCCCCTGGATGGATAGGGCGCTGTACCCTGGGCTTTCCCTGGATCCAAGGGAGAGTGCGTAAAAAATTACCTATGCCTGCAAATTATCCCCATCTACTCCATCGCTGGACACGGTCAGTCTTCCACTGGTATGATCACCTGTTAGGTATTTTCCTGCCCCATCTGGGAATAGAAGACATAATCTGGCACATAGAGGCCCTCACAAACTATACCTCACATGCCCTTAATGATACTATGCTGGCACTCGGCCTGCTAAATTCTGAAGTTGCATTAATGAGAAAGGCTGTATTACAAAATAGGATGGCCTTAGACATAATAACAGCAGCTCAAGGAGGAACCTGTGCTATCATTAAGACTGAATGTTGTGTATATATCCCAGATAACTCAGCTAATGTATCTAAACTTTTATCAGACATGCACACCCAAATTAAAGAAATGTCTGACTCCTCTAGTTCCCTCAATGATTGGATTTATTCCTGGTTTAGTGGAAATGGATGGTCTTGGTGGAAAAAACTTCTTTTAATAATAATAGCAATAGTTCTGCTAGGGCTTGTGCTTTGCTGTGGGAGCTATTGTTGTTGTATGTTCTGCATAAACATGTCGGAAAAATTATCAGAACGGATATTCTCTAGGAGGCGTTCTATTTTAATGATGAGACCTCATGAACATCTCTGACAATCTACAAGTAGGGGCCCTTCATTTAACTGGAATTTTTATGCGTTCCAATAGGCAGGGTCTACAATCCCTTTCAGCCTGAAGAAGCTACAGAAGATGAGACCTTCGCCCTTCAACACCCCTTAAGAATAGGAGGATGAAAATCCCATAGCAGGGAATGAGACAGGGAAAGCGAAGGGACCCTATGAGGAAAAAAAAAGCTTTATTTTTATTTAGTTTTATTTTTTTGGTTCCCCCCTTTGCTTCTTTTTCCAGCTTCTATTCTTGCTAGAACCTGCACCCTGTCCTACACATTCCTTAATGTATGTCCTCCTCATAAGGGGCAAAGAGTTAATGATTTCTTTTGGAGTCTTCCAGCAAGACAGATACCATCTAAGGAATGACTAGGTGAGCCATTATGTGCGCATTATAAACCATTGCCACTAAACATCCTGATGCCAAGACCCCTGGCTGCAGGGAATAAATGACTTATAATGGACACCTGGACCCTGTCTTCATGCTGATCAGTTTCTGGATGCCTGAGAAGACACATGCACCAGACCACAATCATCAATAAAAACCTCAGATCCCAACCAAAGACTCCCTCTTTTCCTTTCTGAGTCAACCAGATTCTCCATCTGTATCTGTTCTCTATACCTTCAATAAACTCTGCTTTCACCTCCTGCTGGCTCATGTTTGACTTCCATCCTGTGTGAAGCCAAGGACCCTCTTAGCTGGTCCCCCTCTGAGTCCTCAGACCTGACCCACCTGCATCAATATGAACTTATATACATAAAAATCCTACCGACTCAACCAACAAGTTAAGTTGTTAGAACTAACTAATTAACCAATTCAGTAAAGTTGCAGGATATAAAAACAACACCAGAAAACAGTTGCATTTCTTTTTTTTTAAAGATGTTTATTTGAAAGAGAGAGACAGAGCATGAGAGAGTGAGAGAGTAGGAGAGGGAAAGGGAGAAGCAGACTTCCGGCTGAGCAGGGAGCCCAACACAGGGCTCCATCCCAGGACCCTGAGATCATGCCCTGCGCTAAAGGCAGACACTTAACCAACTGAGCCACCCAGGTGCCCAACAGTTGCATGTCTATACGCTGATAACAAAACAGCCTAAAAAAACCCAACAATAATCCCATTCATAATAACATCCAAAAGAATAAGATACTAAGGGATAAATTTACCCAAGGAGGTGAAAGATCTACACTGGTAAGTATAAGACTTTGATGAAATAAATTGAAGAAGACAAAAATGGAAAAAAAAAATCTCTGTTCATGGATCAGAAAAAATAACATTGTTGAAATGCTGATATTCCAAAAGCCATCCACAGATTCAATGGAATCCCTATCAAAATTCCAGTGGCATTTTTCACAGAAATAGAAAACCTGATCTTAAAACTTGTATAAAGACGAAGGACCCCGAATAGCTAAAGCAATCTTGAGAAAGAATAACAAAGCCAGAGGCATTACATTTCCTGATTTCAAACTACACTTCAAAGCTACAGTAATCAAAACCATATGGTACTGGCATAAAAACAGACACAGAGACCAATGGAACAGAATCAAAGAGCACAGAAATAAACTCCTGCATACACAGTCAACTCATATTTGACAAGGGAGCCAAGAATACTCAATGCAGAAAGGGTAGTACTTCAATAAATGGTGCTGGGATAATGACATACAGAAGAATGGAATCAGACCCCTATTTTACATCGCTCACAAAAGTAAACTAAAAATGGATTAAAGACATAAATTTAAGATCTGAACCATAAAACTCCTAGAAGAAAACATAGAGAAAATCTCTTTGGCATTGGTCTTGGTAATGATTTCCTGGATATGATGCCAAAAGCATGAGGAACAAAAGCAAAAATAAATAAGTGAGACTCCATCAAATGTGAGTTTGCTTGCTTATTTGATTACTGACATGGTTGGAATACTTTATTGAAGTTTATTTCTCTCACAGTGTGAAGCCTCTGATGTATGTCAGAGGGCACAGCCTTGCCTATAGTCACTCCTCGATAACAAGTTTTAGCAGGGCTCCCCTTAATTGTCTCTCTCTCTGACCTCTCTGCTAAGCTTTCTGCCCCTGCCTGTATCACAACCAGATGTTAGGCTCCACTAACTGCTAGGTGATTGCTCTACTGTTTTCAACAATGTTCTCGGGCATAAATTATACCACAGTGTGACACTATTAAATTGGAATCCTTTACCGAAGTCATTTTTGAGGCCAGTCTCAAATTTGTTACTACCCCGGCAAGGCTCTTCCCAGCTGTCTCTCTCTGGTCTCTCTGGTAAATTAGGTGGCTTGTAGTTTTAGCTCATTACTCTTATGAAGCTAATTGCCTCCACTTAACTGCCTATCATTAAAATCTCCATTGTTTTAGAGAAGCCCATTAAGCTTGAACTTTCCCTTAAAGTCAGTTCTTTGTGGACAGCTTCATTAGTCTCTTTTCTTACGTCCCCAGACAAAATCTCTGAGTCACTGCTCTGGAGCTAGGGGGAGGGACAGGGCCTACTTCCGATTTCTGAGAAAGGCACTGGTTGGGGACAGTAACTTCTGGTGTTCTCAGCTTGCCTCTCCCATTGAGGAATTGCTACCCTATGAGCAAACTGGGGTGAGGGAAGTGGGGCCCCAGTATCCTCAGCCTGGGAGCAGGTAGAGCATTTGGGGTAGACACCTGCCCTATGAGTGGAGGCTAGGTGGAAGAAGGGAGCTTCTGACTTCTTGGCAGCAATATTCTGCACTTTATCATCTGCAACAAAAAGCTAAAGGATATGAGAAATACTGGCTACCTACACCTTCTGTAGAGCTACTGTAGCCCTTGACTGGAAGTTAGAGGAAAAGGGAACCCCATCTTCTTGGTCACACTGAGATGAACTGAAGCTTCTGTCTTGTTGATCTGGGGGTGAGGGGAAGGAGAGAGGGTCATGGCTCAAGTGCCACAGACTGTTCTTACTGGGATTTAGTAGCTTCTGTTGAGCAATTTTCTTTTTTTTTTCCTGATTTGATGTATGACCTTAGGACCATTTTCAGATAACTAAAATGTTTCTGTTTTTAAAATAATTTTCACCAGTTATGGTTTTTCTACTGGGGATGGTTCCATGCAACCATTCTAAAAGTGATAATATCCATTCAATTTTCTTAAGTTTAGAGGTTATCAGTAAAATAACAATATATAAATGAAATGTTAACTTTACCCGTATATTCAGAATTTAACTGATTACTAACACTTAGACACTGGGGCATACATACTGGTGCCATAAGTAAATAAACTTTCAGATTTTTGTATTTTCTAAATTTTAATTAATAACTGACTTTACATTAAAAATGGAATTATAAACATTTTTTAAAATAAAAAATTAGTCACATATGTGAAATCATTAAAATCCTCTTAAATTTGTTTCTAGTTTATTTCAAAATTTAATTTTATCAATAAAGTCTTTGGATTTCAGTTCTTCGAATGAATGATTAATTAAACCTGGAGAGATTATTTTTCAACTCTTTTTCTTAAATAGATGCATACTACTACCACTATTACTAACAGAAATCTGCTAATCCAAGCAGCTGGAACTGATATATTTAATCAAGCTGAAATTACTACATGAAAACTAGATATTTATACCATGACATTTATATTGACACTCAAAATAAAATTATTAATATATATGTGTGATCTTTTAAAAAAAGAATATCATCTAGGCAATTCTATAGAAATTACACATTTTCTACTTATGATAAGATGTTTTAATTTTAGTAGATATGAAAAAGACTTAGGTAAGGACCCAAACATCTACAATATCAGGATATGAAATGATCAAAGAATAATCAAGACGCCTCAAACTGATTTTTCAAAACATTCAATTATTTATTCAATACTTTTAGTAGAAAAGTGTCATGTAAAATGCTTTTTCTAAACATCCTGGGATGGCTTAAGTATGAATTTAACACCCAATTTAAGACTGTGTGCCTATATCTCTCTTGGTCATAACAATTATGACCAAAAGAAATAGTCCAAACAATCATTTGAGAACTCTTATTCTCCCACCCAGTTCCACATAAGAACAAAAGTTAACCTTATTCTAAACTTAGAATATTTGATAAAAAAACAAATATGGCTTAGATTTCAGGAGGATTCAGTTAAAAACAGAGATACCTCCTAAAGTATGCTGAGTTAGAACACTTAAAACAAGAACATTATATATTTTGATTTTTCAACTTACCTGATACAAATAATCTTCAAATACAAAATAATAATCATCATTGCTTGCTGTCAACTTCACATCCTATAATTAAAGGTAGAGAGTACAGAAAAGAACCTAAAGGAATATGTATATAGTATTATGACATAAATGCATTATCTAGAAATAATACTGTAATGATTTTACTTATGTATGATTATAAATGTCTCAGATTTCATCGCTACTATAAATTTACTTGACTAATACATGTGACACATTATTGGACCTCAATTGCTCACAACTTTTTAGGCTCCATTAATAATTCCTTATTATTTATTTTAATTTTTATCTTCTTTTAATCTAATATTTAAGTGCCTTAAGGTTGGAAAAGCAGATGCAATCATAACAACCAGAAGAAACCATAACAAGTTGGCCCCAAATTTCTGCTCCAAAATCATCCTCTACCGTTCAAGTTCACATTCTTGCCACTCCCTTGAAATATCCTTGAAAAAATACTGTGATTATTCATTTGCAAGTCATTGTATATGACCCAACAAACAACTGTTTATCTTCAAGAAGTCTATAATCTCACCAGCAGGAATACATATGTAGTAGAAATATGGGAACAATTAGAAAGAAATATTAAAGAAATCCAAGATAATATTGCTCAATCTACAAATTTCAACCAGACTGTTGAGCAAAGCAGCAATCAAGGGAGGATGAAATGAATCATGGATGATCCTGGAGGTAGTAGATATGTGGTAAGTCTAGAAAAACTTAAAGACACAAAATAAGAGAAAAGAAAGGGGTCAGTCTTCTAAATCAGAAGACAATACAGGTAGAGATAGAGATCATGCATTCTCAACAAGGATGATATTACCTCTACAGGGGTGAGAATTAGCTCTCTGAAGCCAAAAATTTTTACATATTACAATGGTTTATAGACTTCCAAATCTTACTCTTTGGTATTATTTTTTTTTATTTTAGAGAAAAATTAAATTTTCTCTTCAGGGAGCTAATAATGAAGAAAAGGTTGAGAAACACTGGTATAAACCAGTGTTTATAGTAGGTGGTACAAGGTCATAGTAGGTGCTACAAGACTGTAGAAAGTGTGAATATAAGGCAACTTTGTGGAGGAAAAAAAAAATCAGTCCAGAGAGAACATTTAATAATTTAGCTTAGGGAGGGTTTGGTGGTGTTCTAAATTTAGTATTGCCTTGTTCCATCCATTCCTTCAACCACTAACATAATTTTACTTTATTTTCAGTTAAATTAAAAATTAGTCTTTGCCATAGGGAGCTATAAAGAAACTTCAAATAATTTTTTTAAATGCCCATTCCTTCAAAAGCTGACTTTAATAACATTTAGCTTTGCTCCAAAAAGATCAGCAAAGCTCAACACACACAAGTCAGGAACAACCAGAGACAGGTATCTTCCTAAAAATACTCATGCTGTGGACAGTCAGGATTGATTCTACTAAAACTTACATTTAATTTTTCTAAATACAAACTGTTTACCTCTTCCTTTACTGATTCAAACTGAAATTCATCCTGGCAGCAGAGAAATCTCATGCTAGCCCTCCCTGACTTTCTGAACTTCTCTTGTGAGTCTTCTTTCATTTGAATAGAAAAAGTGGTTGAAAGGTCTGAAAGCCCAGAAGATCCTAGGCTAGGGCTAAAATAATCCCCTGAGTATGACTATTTGACCTCAGTTAACAACAGTATCTGTGATCCAAACCTGTGTAAAACTTCTGAGAGAGTCAAGACTTGGCTTCCTGCAGTGAATAGTGATTTAAAAAGTACAATTATGAAGTCAGATTATCTACATTCAAATCTTGACTTTGCTACTTAATATGTGAATTTAACTAATTTCTCTAATCTTTCTTTACTTCAGTTCCCTCATACGTAAGATGGTAAAAGAAGAGTACTTCCTATTTTGCTGTAACACGTGTCAATATGTGGCTGGGGGTCAAGGGAACGATATATGCTATAACATGGAAATCGTTGGTTCACATGCAACTTTTCTTTTAATAGAGTGCCAAAATGGCAAGAGTAGAACTAGAACCTTCAGCAAGAAAGGAAAAATGCCTTTAGCTCAGCTGTTGCACATGCATGAGCCTTTATAATTGCATTTCAAGAAAATTAAAAGTAAATGACCATATGAGGGGTTCCCTCTCCAGACAGGCGCCCCTGGCCCTACCCATCTCCTAGCTGCTGTACTTCCTCCTATGCCCACCTTAAGCAGCCCCCAGAGGCCCAGTGCACCACTTCCATCTGCATTCTGTTAGCATTTCTACTTCATTATATTTGTACACTTTTAATAGCTCCTGCAGGAGCAGTCTGCTGGAGCTGTCCAATTCATCTTCTAAACTATCAATAATTGTTTTTATTGGTACTCTGGCTACAAAGTTGCAAAAGCTACCCCAACACTATTTTTCCCACGAGCTCTATTATCTTTAATATATGATTTAACTGAATGTAAGCTTTTTCCCAGGAAAAAAAAACGCATTTATCTATAAATGATACCTAAATGCTGGTATCTGATACTCTGGTAGCTTTCAGGATCAAGGACAATCAATGTGAAGGGTCTGGAACACTGTATGGCACATGGTAGACAGTCACTAAATGCCAATTCTTATTATTAACCTTGGTCACATTCTATCCATAAAAATCTTCAGGTCTTCAATGTGTAATTTTCTTTCTCCCATTTCTGAAGCTTGAAATAATATTCCCTTCTTCTCTATCTTACAAGTCCTAAATTAAAAATCCAAGTCTTTTACTAATCCAGAATCAGGCATATCCTATATCATGCTTATACTATCTATATCTCAATCCTCAACTCAATATCAGATGCCTGGAGACAAAAACTCAATATATCCCTATCATAAAACTTGACACATGCTTGACCAGATGTCTAAAACTAGAAAAAATTAAAAATAAAAATGAATTCAACACAAAAGAATAAGCAAGTAGCCCCTAAAGAATCACGAGATAAATAAGATAAAAATATTAGTCTGATTTTGACTCTGAAAAATATAGTCTGATTTTTCTTTCAATTGCATTTTTATTCGTTTTGTGTGGAAAACTTGAATTTATAGGAACAAGAAATGTTTATCGTTCTTTTAATCAAAAAATGGGAGTATCAGGGAAGAATCATGAGGGCAGCTTCAAAGGGAAGGAGGATAATATTGACTAGAGGCTACAAAGTTTGAAACTGAACCTTACTTTTACAGGTACAATGATCATTTACAATTATTTTTAAGGTTAAATGTATTATCATACAAAGTATAGGTCCTATATGTTAAAGACTCACAATAATTGTTTAATGATATTACCGAAATGAAAAAACTATGTACACCTTTACTTACTTTATAAATTAGACTGTCCACCAAAAGGTCATGTTGTATCACATTGGTCTTAAGTTGCTCATAATACAAGATATCCTAGAATTAAAAGTAAAACAAACACACAAAATTAAAGGTCAATCACATTTATAAAGCTAGCCTCAAATTTTAATAAATAATAATCATTAATAGTATCATAACCACTAAGAGGACTTCATTTTATTCACTTTTATATTCTCCATGCCTGGCCAATAATAGATACTCAATAAACATACCTAATCCCATCACTTAGGATAAGAATCGGGGACCTGGTGGGTATTTAATCAATGTTTGCTAAACTGATTAACCATTATTTAACTTTAATAGCAAACACATTAATATTTATTATTAGATGCCAGAAACTGTTTTACCCACTATACATGGGTTAACTCACTTAATCCCATACCAAAGAAATAAAATAGTTAAGTGATTATTATTCCCAATTGTATTTGAGAAACAGACCCAGAGAAGAAAGCAACTTGCTGTCAAAGGCCACAAAGGTAATAAGATTTGATCTCAGGAAACCTGGCCCGGAACCTATGCAAAAACCCAGAAGGACACTCTATACTGTTTTTCTAATATCTAAATTATCATAAAATAAAAAGGTTAAAATTCCTAAATCATCCCAATGAATAAAACCAATCACATAGCATATGAAAGAAATCAGGTTTTTTTTATATTAGAATATGGTCCCATAACACCATAAAATCTGATTAATGGTACATAGTGAAAAGATTAGAATAATGTTTAATTTAATAGATCATAAGACATAGAAAAAAGAAAGGGAAGATGGAAAGGAGAGAAAAAAGGAGGAAAGGAAAAATAGGGAAGGAGGGAGCGAAAGAGGGAAGAGAGATTTGAGATGATAATCCAGTTAAGCATCAGGCTAATAGCTGGCCAGGGCATTCAAAACATAGAATGAAGGTAAGGATGAAGTGGATAATAGTTGTCTTAAAGACAGATAGAAATATCATCTCATTGCTTTAGCTGGCCCTTGTGTTCCTCCAATCCCTCCATTCATCTCTCAGGCATTTTCAGCTCTGGTTCCTGCCCATATCCAAACACTGCTTGGCACCACTACACACAATCTGTACGATTCTTTCTGAAGACATTTCTTCAGACAAGTAAGAGGTGGGGGCCAAGGTCATTAGGGACAAAGAATATCTGTTATGAGCAGCTGCCTTGGCAGGACGGTGTCTGACCCTATGTTTCCTGAAATATGATTTCTTAACATTGAAAGATGCTTAATACACCGTTCTCTGATTTAGGTCATGGTGCTCTTTGCCTAAAGATCAGCTGGAGATTTACTAGCTATTTTTAGTCATTTTAATTTTAATAAAAAAGGCTTACTTTGCTGTTTTTTTTTTTTTTTAAGATTTCATTTATTTATTTGACAGAGAGAGAGATCACAAGTAGAGGCAGGCAGAGAGAGAGGGGGAAGCAGGCTCCCTGCCGAGCAGTGAGCCCAATGCGGGGCTAGATCCCAGGACCCTGGGATCAGGACCTGAGCCAAAGGCAGAGGCTTTAACCCAGGGAGCCACCCAGGCGCCCCGCCTTACTTTGCTCTTATTTATGATGCTTTGATTTCTTAACTAAGGTAAAATTATTTCATTATTTTATTTAACTTCCACTGTATCTATTGAATCCATTTCTCTCACTAGAATAAAAGAACATTCTTAAAGACAGGAACAGTACCTAATTCAAATACCAATCCTTGACAACTGACAAAGAGCCTAGTATTATACTTTAATGTTTTCTAGCAAACATCAGAGTGGAAAATCTAATAAAATCTAGTAAGTAAGTAATCTAGTAAGTCTAGAGTTATGCCTCTTTTTTTAAAAAAAAATCAAATAAATTTTTTTATTTAAAAAAATCAAATAAATTTAAAATCACAAACTGATATGTGACTAAGGAAGTAAGACAATCTAAAGCTAGATAAATAAAAAGGCAATCATCCTTTCTTTCCCATTCTGCCTTCCCAAAGAAACTAATGTTATTTGCATTGCATTTGTAATATTACTTGTGATTTGTATTCTTCCATAGCTTTCTACATGCTTGTATAAATATATACTTATTACATAAGGGTTTTGGTTGTTAGTTTTTAAACATAAACTGGTATCACACTATACTCATTATTCAGTCTCTCTAACTTAGCTATCTAGCAAGATCATCCCTCTATGTTCATAGGTATACATCTTTCTTCTTAATAGCTACATACACTTTAATATTTTTAAAGCTGTGCCATAGACAGATCACCATTTATTTAATCATTCTCTTATAGAGGATACTGAAGTTGCTTGTCACTACAAGTAACACAGTAATAACTATCCTTATTCACATGTGCTTTTCTATGGGATACACTGGCAAAGGAAGGATTATAGGCTGAAGGTGTTTTACATATATATATCTTTAGCTGGACTACAGTTTACTTGATCGTTTTCCAAAAATCATTATCCTCACCACTTTTAACTTTCCCACAGATGAAAAACTGATTCTTTTTTTTTTTAAGATTTTTATAGTCATGGAGGGCATTGTGAGAAGGAAGGGAAGGGTGAATGGGGGGAAATCGGAGGGAGCGATAAACCAGGAGAGACTGTGGACTCTGAGCAACAAACTGAGGGTTTTGGAGGGGCGGGGGTGGGGGGTTGGGCGAGCCTGGTGGTGAGTATTGAGAAGGGCACATATTGCATGGAGCACTGGGTGTGGTGCATGAACAATCAATCTTGTAACACTGAAAAAATAAAATAAACATATTTGGGGGGAAAAAAAGATTTTATATATATATTTGAGAGAATGAGAGAGAAAGAGAGAGTGTGAGAGGGGGGAGGATCAGAGGGAGGACCAGACTATCCGTCAAGCAGGGAGCCCGACACAGGATTCAATCCCAGGACTCTAGGCAGGCTCCCGAAAAATGGGGTCTTACTGTTGTGTTAATTTGCACCTTCCCAAATATCAATAAAGTTGAACATCCTCTTATATGGTTACTGGGCATTTGAATTTATACTTCAATGATTTGCCTTTTACAACATTTCCCTATTTTTCTATTAGATTATATTTATTTTGTTAACTTATTGGGCTATTTATAATAAGGATTAACACTTTGTCATTTGTATTACAAATACTTTTTCTTCAAAAAAAAAAGGGGGCTTGTTTGATTCTTGTTTATGGTATACATTGTCAAATTTTTTAAAATTTCCTTATGGCTTTGGGTTTTCTTGCTTGCCTTAGGTAAGGCTATTCTACCACATGTTTATATAAATATTTTTCTATTTTTTTCCAAAATTACCATTTTTTATTTGAATATTTATAATCTACCTGAAACTTATTTTTAAAACATGTCATAAGCAAAAGGTCTGTTTTCTTTCAGGAAGATGGTTAATTATCAGCATCATTTATTAAATAAACTATACATTTCCAATTGAAATAAAACTTTATTACTTCTCTATTAGAAATAGACAAATTCAGCAGGTAAAAAATCAGTAAGGATGAAGTTGAGCACAACACCATTAACTGGATATAATGGACATCTACACATTACTTCATGCAACAACAGCAGAATACACATGCTTCTCAAGCTCACACAGACCATTCATCAAGACAGACCAATTCTCGGTCATAAAGCATCCTTAACAAATCGAAGAGAATGAAAATCACACAATGTCTGCTCTCAGATCACAATGAATTAAATCAGAAATCAGTAACAGAAAGATAACTGGAAAATGACTGAATACGTGAAATTAAACAACATACGCATGGATCAAATAAGAACTCTCAAGAAAAATGTAAAATATCTTCAACTAAATGAAAATGAAAACAACTTAAAGAAAATTTGTGGGATGTATTGTAAGTAGTGATTTTTTTGTTTTGTTTTGTTTTTTTGAAAGTAGTGCTTAAAGATAAATTTACAAAAGCTCTGAAAGAATATATTAGAAAACAAGAAAAATCTAAAATCAATAATGTAGGTTTCTACTTTAGGAACCTAGAAAAAGGAAAGAAAATTAAATTCAAAGTAAGAAGGCATCCAAATTGGCAAAGAAGAAGTCAAACTCTCACTCTTTGCAGATGATATGACACTTTATGTGGAAAATCCAAAAGACTCCACTCCAAGACTGCTAGAACTCATACAGGAATTCAGTCAAGTTTCAGGATATAAAATTAATGCACAGAAATCA
>CM052800.1:18241612-18362206 GCA_028533885.1 Nasua narica | reverse complement strand
ATGTGGATGGAACGAGAGGGTATTATGCTAAGCAAAATAAGTCAGTCAGAGAAAGACAATTATCACATGATCGCTCTGATATGAAGAATTTGAGAGGCAGGGCAGGGGGTTACAGGGGGGTGGGGAAGAGAAATGAAACAAGATGCGATAGGGAAGGAGACAAACCATAAGAGACTCCTAAACTCACGAAACAAACTAAGGGTTGCTGGGACGTGGGGGGGTAGGGTTATGGACATTGGGAAGGGTATGTGCTATGGCAAATGCTGTGAAATGTGTAAGTCTGATGATTCACAGACATGTACCCTGGGGCAAATAATACATTATATGTTAATAAAAAAAAAAATAAATAAAATAAAATCTTTAAAAAAAATTCAAAGTAAGAGCAAAAAGCAATCATAATATTTAGAGCAGAAATAAATGAAATTGAAAACAGAAAATCAGTAGAGAAAAATTGTCAAAACCAAACTGGTTCTGGAGCACCTGGTTGGCTCAGTCAGGCAAGCATCTGACTCTTGGTTTCATCTCACAGTCATGGGATCGAGCCCAGTGGGGAGTCTGCCTGAGATTCTCCCTCCCTCCCCCTTTCCACCTCCCCTACTCACATGTGTGCATGCACATGCTCTCTCTTTCTCTAAATACAATCTTAAAAGAAGAAAAGCTGGTTCTTTGAAAAGATCAATAAAACTGATGAACCTCTAGAAAAAAGGAGAGAGGAGACTAAGAAAAAAGGAGAGAGGATACAAACCACTAATATTGGGAAGGAAAGTGGGGACATCACTACAGATCCTGTGGACATTAAAAGGATAACAAAGGAATACTATATACCCACAAATTTGATAACCTAGGTGACACGGACCAATTATATGAAGAACACAATTTGCCAAAATTCACGCAAAAAGAAACAGACAATCTGAACAGGTCTATAACTGTTAAAGTAATTGACTCAATAATGGATAACCTTCCAAAACAGACAATATTAAGCTCAGAGGGGTTCACTACCCAACATTTAAGAAAGAAATTCTACCAATCCTCTACAATCTCTGTCAGAAAACGGAAGCAGAGGAAGATTTCTTAACTCATTCTGTAAGGTCAGCATTACCCTAATACCAAAAACAGACAAAAACAACACAAGAAAAGTACAGACCAGTATCACTTATGGGGACAGACAAAAAAAAATCTTCAACAAAATACTAGCAAAACGGAATCCAACAATATATAAAAAGAATTGCATACCATGACCACATGGGCTTTACCACGGGTCTATAAAGCTGGTTCAATATTTAAAAATCAATTAATGTAATCAATGGATTAATGGATTCAGTCAATGGATCAATGGATTAAAAAGTAAAAAATGATTATATCCATAGATAAAGGAAAGCATTTGATAAACTTCAACACTCATTCATAATAAAAACTCTCATAAATTAGAATTAGAACTTCCTCAACTTGATAAAGAATATTTACAAAACACTTATAGCTAATATTAATCCTTTTGCTGAGAAATTCAAAGTTTTCCCTCCTAAAATTAAGTACAAGGCAAGGGTGTCCTCTCTCATCACCATTTTCAATATCATGATGGAAGTCCTAGCTAGTGTAATAAGACAAGAAAAGGAAATAAAAGGTACATGGATTGACAATGAAGAAATAAAACTGTCTTTGTTTGCAAATGATATGACTATCTATGTTGAAAATCCCAAAGATTTGACCAAAAAACCACCTGGAACTAATAAGAAACTATAGCAAGATAAAAAGGTCAACATACAAAAGCCAATCACTTTCCTATACATAAGCAATGAACAAGGGGAATTTGAAATTAAAAACACAATATCATATATATTAGTCCCCCAAAGAAAAATTTCAATTTAGGAATAAACCTAACAATATATGTATAAGATCTATATGAACAAAATCACAAAATTCTGATGAATGAAATCAAAGAAAAACTGAATAAGTGGAGAAATATTCTATGTTTAATATTGTCAAGATTCAAGATGTGCATTCTTCCTAACTTGATTTTTAGATTCAATGCAATCCCAATCAAAATCCCAGAAAGTTATTTTGTGGATATCGATAATCTGATTCCAAAGTTTATATCAAGAGGTAAAGCCCAAAATAGCCAACACAATATCAAAGGAGAAGGAAGAGATTTTAAAATCTATATCAAGAGGTAAAAGACCCAGAATAACCAACACAATATTGAATAACAACAAAGTTGGAGGACTGACGTTACTGAACTTCAAGACTTACTATAAAATTATAGAAATCAAGGCAATGTGGTATTGGCAAAGGAAGAGACCAATAAATCAATGGGACAAAATACAGATTCCAGAAATATACCCACATAAATATAGTCAACTAATCTTTGATAAAAGAGCAAAGGAAATATGAGGGAGTGAAAAAAACAAAAAACAATCTATACAAAAAATGATGGAACAAGTGGACATCCACATACAAAAAAGTTAATCTAGATACAGACTTTACATCCTTCATAAAAATTAACTCAAAATGGATTACAGACCTAAGTGTAAAGTGTAAAACTATAAAACTCATAGGAGATAACACAGGAGAAAACCGAGATGACCTCAGGTATGGTGATGCCTTTGTAAATATAATACCAAAGACATGATTCATAAAAAGAAATAACGGATAAGCTTTCTGCATTAAAATTAAACACTTGTGCTTTGCAAAAGACAATGTCAAGAGAATGAGAAAACAAGACACAGACCAGGAGAAAATATTTGTAAAAGATATATCTAATAGGGGAGCCCACGTGGCTCAGTTGTTAAGCATCTGCCTTTGGCTCAGTTTGTGATCCTGGAGTCCTGGGATCAAGCCCCACATTGGGCTCCCTGCTTGGCGGGAAGGCTGATTCTTCCTCTCCCACTCCCCTTGCTTGTGTTCCCTCTCTCACTGTCTCTCTCTGTCAAATAAATAAAAAAAGTTAAAAAAAAAAAAGATACATCTGATAAAGGACTGTTATCCAAAATATACAAAGAACTCTTAAAACTCAATAATAAGAAAACAAACAACTCAATTAAAAAATGGGCTAAAGAGCTTAAGAGACCTTTACAGGCACCTCAACAAAGAAGATGTACAGATGTCAAAGGAGCATATGAAAAGATGCTCCACCTTATATGTCATCAGGGAAATGCAAATTTAAACAACAAAATACCACTACATACCTACTGGAATGGCCCCCAAACCTGGAACACTGACAATACCAAATGCTGGTGGAGGTGGAGAAATAGGAACTCATGTTCATTGTTGATTACAGTGCAGAATGGTATAGCCCCTTTGGAAGACAATTTGGTGGTTTCTTACAAGATTAAACATTCTATTACCATCCAATCCAGCAAGTTTGGTTTTTACCTTGGTTTTTACCCAAAGGAGTTGAAAATTTATGTCCACATAAAAATTTGCACACTCATGTTTATAGCAGCTTTATTCACAATTGCCAAAAGCTGAAAGCAACCAAGATGTCCTTCAGTAGGTTAATGGATAAACTGTGATATGTCCAGACAATGGAAGATTATTCAGCATTAAAAAGAAATGAACCATCAAGTCATGAAAAGAAATGGAGGAACTTTAAATACATATTACTATGTGAAAGAAGCAATCTGAAAAGGCTGCATAATATATGATTCCAACTATGTGACACTCTGGAAAAGGCACAATTATGTAGACAGTAAAAAGATCAGTAACTGCTAGCATGTTGAAGGGGAAGAGAGGAATTGGTAGAGCACAGAGGATTTTAGGGCAGTGAAAATCCTCTGTATGATACTATAAGGATAGATCTTGTCATTATACATTTGTCCAAAACCTTAGAATATACAACACCAAGATGAACCCTAAGGGAAACACTGCATTTTGGGTGATTATGATATATCAATATAAAAGCTCATCAATTGCAGCAAATGTACCATTCTGGTGGGGGATGTTGACAACTGGGGAGATGTTGCATGTGTGGGGCACAGCAGGTATATGAGAGATCTCTGTACCTTCCTATCAGTTTTGCTATGAACCTAAAATTGCTCTAAAAAAATAAAGTCTTAATAATTTTAGTATGAGTGATTTTATTTTTATATTTTTTAAAGATTTATTTACTTATCTTGAGAGAGAAAGCGCACACATGCACAAATAAGGGAGGAGCAGAGGGAGAAGAAAGAATGTCAAGCAGACTCCCTGCAGAGTGCACAGCCCCATGCAGGGCTTGATTTCACAACCCTGAGATCATAACCTGAGTTGAAACCAAGAGTTGGACGCTTAACCAACTGGGCCACCCAGGCACCCTGAGTGATTTCAATTTATTATTTATTTTATTTGCTATTTTAAAATCTTGGGTTTATATTTATATTAACATAAAAAAATGAAGTAAAATCAAAGAAAATATTTTAGGTAATATATACTGCAAACATGTATATATTCATATCTCTATTATTGCCTATAATAAATAAATTCCCACAGGAAATTTAATTTTAATTACTATTCTAAATAGTAATTTATAATTGTATTTGTAATGCTTTTTATTATAAATTAATAATAAACACACTTCATGATCAATGCTAGAAAGCTAATAAATATTTTAATAAAAGCAAGTTATTAAAATTCTAAATTTTAGTGCAGTATGCTTCCATAAACAAATACGTCTTCAGAATGCTGTGAATAACTCAACATCTACAACTCTTGACATGTAACAGTGCTACTGACAAAAATCTACTTTTAATTCTGGAGAAAAAAAATGTATCAGACAATTTGAGATCTAGAAGGGACCTTGGAACTATCTAGTCTATTTGCCTTATTCGCACATTAAGAAAATGAGATCTGGTCAAGTTAACTGCCTTAGCCAACATTATAGAACTGGCTAGTGACTGAACTCATCTTCCTCTTTCCAGTCTATAGTGTTTGGCTTCAATAACTTCTAGTGTAATTTATCCATATAAAAGGAAAGAAAAACATGGTTAGGAGAGTTGAAATTATAATAATGTTGATTGAGGGATGATTTTTATATTAAGAGTTTAATTTTATTCTATAAAATACATAAGTATTTATAAAATGCAATGATTATCAATAATACAACAGGACATTCTTAAAGACTATTTTGTATAAGCTCCAGTAATATAGATATTTAACAGTAATAAATTATAATTATAAAAAGCAATCACCAGGCAAGCCTGGTGGTGAGTATTGAGGAGGGCATGTATTGCATGGAGCACTGGATGTGGTACATGAACAATGAATCTTGGAACACTGAAAAGAAAAAAGCAATCTCTGAAAAACAAAGTAGCCCAAGTTTTTAGTATTAGAGAATATTTAAAGTTTAGTATATCTATTTGTTTGGTATTTTATGCAGACTTACACTACCTCTTTAACTAAAGAAAAAAACGAAATGTACTCTCAGGAAATGAAAGACCTCAAAGAACACTCCTAACATTTTATATGGTTCATTAAACATCCAGACACTGTACAAGATACTGACATTCACAGATGGTGAAGAGGAAAAAAGTCTCTGTCCTTACGCACTCAACCTAGAAAGAGCGACGGCCCAACAGAGTACTAAGTATGGTACATTTTTCTGTGTCTTTAGGCCTTTGCCGCTGCCCCGGTTATTACAGGAGAAAAAAGAAAAGTATCTTAACTCTAATGGTGATGGAACTGGGAGAAGGCAAGGTAGGGGAGAGAATGTTAGAAAAGCTTCTCAGAAAAGGGGATGGAATAAGCTGTGAAAGATGAGTAGGAGTCTCCAAGCAGACAAAAGTCTGAGAAGGTTTGTTTTGTTTTGTTTTGGCGTGGTGCAAAGAGAGACAATAGAGCATCTCTTAGAGGACCACCAACACATCCAGGTAAAGATTATGCCTTTTCTTTTAGACATCACGAATCTGGCATACATTCAGAACACATATTGGAGTTCTTTTTTTTCCCCCCTTAAGATTTTACTTATTTATTTGAAAAAGAGAAGATAAGCAGGGGGATGAGCAGAGGAAGAGGGGCAAGCTGACTTCCCACTGAGCAGGGAGCCTGACTCAGGGCTCCGTTCCAGGACCCTGAGATCATGACCTCAGCCAAAGGCAGACGCTTAACCAACTGAGCCACCCAGGCAGCCTCACATATTGGAGTTCTGCAGGCAACTGGAAATAAAAGGCTTATGAGAGAGCTTAGTTGAACAGAGTCAAAGCCATTAGGGAGTAAATGACTTGTGGATGAGACAGTCCAAGAAACATGTACAGAATGAAAAGAGGATCAAAATGGAATTCTTAGAAATACAAGCCCTTAAGGTTTAAAAAAGGAACTCAAATGGACACGGAAAAAAGGGAACAAGAGATTGAAGAACTAAGAATATAGGGCAAACTAAATTAGAGACCAAGAATATTTTAAGGGCAGAGTAGGCAAGAGTATCAAACGCAGTAGACGTAAAGACTAAAATGTGTCCACTGTGACTTTAGCTAGGGCAGTTATAGTCAAATGACAGGGTGTATGCCAGGACTACGGGGACTGAGTAATTAATGATTTTAAGGAAGTAGATGCCACCAGCATAGACTTTTTTTTCAGAAGGCCTAGCTATAAAAGTAGAGGAGGTAAGAACAGGTGCTGATGCAGTTAAGGTTACAGGTTTGGTAGAAGAAATATGAATGAGTTTCTTAGGATGGTTTTTGTTTTCTTTGGGTAGGAGATGGTGAGGTGTTTTGCTAAGACTCTAAAAGTGTTGAGGAGAGTGAAGGTCAGAAACAGGTACTGTGAAGACTAAATGGGATGACCAGGAAAATCTGGGGAGGTCAGAAGTTGTCGTGGACCTGTGTAAGATTGTGGGGAACCTTATGAACTAAAAAAAATGTTAAATATTAATACTAGTCCTGGCTATTTTATCAGTAAGGGAGTACCTAGAGTAAAGTATAGAAAAAATTTCCGCATTCTTTAATTAGCAAATTGAAATTAACCAAGAAAGTTTAAAATCTGAAAAATATTTACTATAGATTTTTTATATATACCTAGAGATTTGCATAAAAGAAATATGTAAAAGGAATCCTTTTAAACATATCATATATTTTCTTAATAGGAGAAAAAATCAAAGTTAGTAATGTTCTAGTGAAATAAATTAATTACTAGGAACTTAAAGCATCATATCCAGTCTTTCTGTTGAGATAAGATTTTTAAAAATATCCTTATGGGTGTGAAATCTGAACTATTCCACTTTCTAACTCCTTAATTATGATGCATTTATATGTGTAGCTTATTTTCAGTGATTGAAAAGTAATTGAACAAAAAGTTCTGATTAAGTATTCTTGTTAAGAAGCAACCATTCTCCCTCTCTTTTCTCCCCTTTGCCCTCTAATGCATTACCTACAACAATGATTTTGGAACAGTTTGTTCCAGTTTGCTGAGGTCATGCATACTTTTTTTTTCATTAACATATAATGTATTATTTGCCCCAGGGTACATGTCTGTGAATCATCAGGTTTACACATTTCACAGCATTTACCATAGGTCATTCATACTTTTATAGCTGAAAGTAAGTGTAAGTGATGGAAAGTGTTTTCGTCAATAAAATCAAAACTGCTTTTCTGATAATATTAATTTCTATTTATAAACTTGCCATTTTGCATTTAAAAATTAAGATGACTATTAGCTCCAAAATTCAAGTGCAAAAACTGCCTTTGCATTTTATAATAAACAATCATTATCTAGGATTACTACTTTTATTTTAGAGTGATACTTCTGGAAAAATTCTAAATTTGTTTCTAAAATAGCTGCAGTTAGTTCCTCTGGGGAGACAGAGTTTGTTACTGTAGCTTCTGATTAGCGAACATGGGAGTTATTCTGCACAGTTAGAACAAGAATTACCATCTTTTCTCCACGTGTTGATACACGTACAAAAAATGCCCTATATACACTCAACATCTATGCTGTAAACTATTACGTCTAGTGTCACCACAAAAGATCAGCAATATCATTTCTTATTTCAAAACTTCTCTGAAATATATCACAATGTTTATTCTTTCAAAAAGGAAGAGAATAATTTTTGACAGTGCTGTTCACGGAGGGAGATTTAAAAGAGACATATACACACGAGCGCACAAGTATATATATAATTTGCAAATGTTAGAGGTGTAGTTTTTATAATATTAATAATATTTAATTTTCTTAAAAACTGCATTATTATAAATTATAATTAAGTTGTAACATAATAAATACAACCTGTAAGTATTATTTTATTACTATCATTAACGGTGACCATTTTGTCAGGCACTGTGTTAAAAGACTAACATACATCATTTCATTTAATCACCACCACTCTATGATATAAATATTATTACCTATATATAAATATGCGTAAATTGAGGTTTCAGGAAATTTAACTTGCTCAATGGCTCATTTCAAATAAGTTGAGTAAGCTAGGAGTTGAAAACAGGTCCACGTGATTCCAAAACCCACGCTTTTAAGGACTAGGCTAGGGAAGTATTGGTTTGCTATTTATTAAAATCTTTAAGTGGGTGGATTATATGATCAATGGGCTTAAAGTAAAAAAAATAAAATTTTTTTTCAAAAGGAATCAATGTCTTATAAAATTTTCCCTTATTGAATCTATTACTGGTCTGTTGGTGATTTCTCTTCGTATTGATTATATTTCCTAAAATATAATATTCTTATACTTAGAAAAATAATATTCCCATATAATATATCAGTTTTTAGAACCATAAAAATAGTAATACATTTCAAAAGTAACTGTAGGGAAAAAGAGAGCTCATTTACATATACTGAGTGGTCCTTTATTTCTCCCTATGCTAACAACACAGTTCTACCAGATGTCTTCACTGACCTCTACTGGAGGATTCCATTTCTTACAATTTCATTTACTGGTTTTTGTACCTGTAAGTTTAAAGTATCCAACTAATTATCAATAACAAAAACTTCTGTGTTAAGCACAGAGTGATTAAATTCTGTTAATCTTGTCTTGGAACTCAAAACTACAGTGATTTTGAAAATTTAAAAAAGGGGGTGAACACATTAGACTAAGAAACCAAAGTAGAGAAAAAAAGAAACAAAAGTATTTCTATTTTGAATAACTGATCATTGAAGAATAAAAATTAATAGCTCAAATTTGGCCCACCCTTTTCTTCTTACCTCCGGTTGACTGGAGATATTCAAAATGAGAGCCCATAATTCTGCTCTCAGTGCTGTGGGGCTTCCTTGTCTGATATACTGTTGGGCAGCAGCACTATCTTGCTCGGCTAAAACTGTCAAAAGTATAGGAAAATCTCATTAGAAAATTCATAACATAAGAAATAACACTGAAATCCTTAATTAAAAATCTTTGGGGAAGCTAACATTTCATCTTTATCTCTAACATTATGTCATGTCTTGACAACCTTCTTTTACTCTCTGAACTTTGATGTGGCCCTGTTTACAGCCCTATATGTGCCAAGCCTTAAATTCCCCCACCTCCTACCTAATCTGGTAAAGTTTTTAATATAGTCATCTGGAAATCACTTTGCTTTAACTATAGCTGCACATATATATTTAATCTTTGGATTCCATGATCAAGTAAAGTTATATTTACAAAAAACTCGAATTTCTTATGCATATTCTCTAAGTCATGAATGCTCTAGTATTTGGAAGTAGTATGGTATTTAAAGTACTATGGTTAAGAATTACAAAGGTGATGAGCACTGGGTATTATATGCAAATAATGAATCGTTGAACATTACATCAAAAACTAATGATGTATTATATGTTGGATAATTGAACATAATAAAAAAAAGAATTATAAAGGATGTAAGATATCTATTAGATAATTTCTTAGCTATCTGCCAAAATCAACAGAAAAGAGAGATTAAAAAAAAAGAGGTAAAAAAATAAAAGATCTGACAACCTTTAAGAAGGCCAAAAACTATTTGTAAGCAGCCAAATTCACAAATTAATACATTATCCTTCTTTCATTTTCATTTTCTTTCATGAAAATACCAGCTATTAAGTCTGGAAATAAAGGCTCTCCCAAAACAAACAAAACAAAACAAAGCAAAAAAAGATATTCCAGACAACTACTGATATTTATCTAACAAAATGTTTTCTTATTATTTTCTTCTTAAGAGGGGAAAAAAAACTTAAACTAAATGAAAATGACATAACCTAAAGAAATAAAGGGATCATATAAAATAAAAAGAGACGAGGCATATTTAATTTGTAACTGTTTTTAATGCAAATGTCAAACATATGAAGGAAAAATGATGAAGTCTGGAATAAATATGATTTTGAAAACTGCACTAGGGAGGTTAGGATATGACAATACAATTGCCATAGAAGGCACTTTGTGACACAAAGACTTATCTGCACTTTGTATTTCAAAGACGAAACAAGATTTATAAAAACAAGGAAAAGAATCTTCAAAAGGTAGGGAAAATTATTCCCCAGAACACTAAGAGCCGCTTTGGTTATTAAGCCTTCACATTGTGAACAGTCATCGAGAAGCGTGGAAGTTATAGTTTCTCCTGATGCAGGGGCATATTCCCATTACCACTAATGAGAAGTGTGTGGGCGCATCAAAGAGAGAGCCTGCCTCTTTGATTTTAAAATGAAATTCTGCTGAATGGAATAAGCTAACATTCTTAAAGAATGTGTGTCTGCATTTATTGCTTCCTTTTTAGCGAACCATCTGTGTACTCCTTTATCTAACACTTATTGATGAAGCGAAATGATGCATTTCTCCTCTTTATAAAGACTCCCATTATATTACCTTCCCAACTAAATATTACTCTTTTTTAGATTTTTGTCTTTTTAGAGATTGAATTTCAGTTGGAGGTACAGAATGCAGACACTTACTTCAGACCATTTCATTTTCAGAAAGTGTAAGTATAATCAAAAGCTTACCTTTTTGCCCAATACGTACATGCTCATTTTCAAACAGTTCTAAAAATGATAAAATAAAGGTATTAGACACAAATATGAGTAACCATGTATAGAATAATCTTAGGTATATATTTTTTAAGTTGTTTAAAGTTTATGGAGATTAAAAATGAGTTAAGTACATTTAATCAGAAATGTAAAAAGCTGATAACTAATTTTCCTTTGTTAAAATAAAACAGAATATCTTTTCACAACAGAAAACTGTCTACTCATCTTGACAGCTTCATCTGCAAAGCCCTACTTTTGCTCTCTAATCTGCCATGACAGCATAGCTAAAAAAATCCTTAAAGCTATTATAGGTAAAATCCCACTATACAAATGCCATTTTAAAAGATTATATTAGAAAAACAAAGATTTGCTTTTTTTTTAAAAGATTTTATTTATTTATTCATTTTGAGAGAAAGAGAAAGCAAGCACAAGAGAACAGGATGAGGAGCAGAGGGAGAGGGAGAGAGAAAATCTCAAACAGACTCCATGCTGAGCTCAGAGCCCAATGCGGGACTGGATCCCATGACTCTGGAGATCATGACCTGAGCCAAAATCAAGAGTCAGGTGCTTAACCAATTGAGCCACCCAGGAATCCCCAAAGATTTCCTTTTAAAGTACCAATCATAATGGGAAAGACTCAATAAACTAGACCATATTAAAAAAAAAAAACAAAACAAAACCAACTTCTATTCATCAAAAGACACCATTGAAAGTGAAAGGTAAGTCGCAGAGTGGGAGAATATATCTGCAATCATGTACCTGACAAAGAACTTGTATCTAGAACATGTAAAGAACTCCTGGTAAAGACAGATAATATGACACAATAGGCAAAACATGTGAACAGGTTCTTTACAAAAGAGGAGACCCAAAGGACTAGGCAAGTTATGAAAAGAGGCTCAACCACATTAGTCATCAGAGAAATGCAATTAAAAGCATTATGAAATGCACACCCATTGCAATGATAAAATAAAAGACGGACAATTCTACATGCAAAGAAAATGGAGCAAATGAACTTTTCATACAAAGGTGGTGGGAATGTAAATAGTGCAGCCACTTGGAAAGGCAGCACCTACTAACACTGAATGTATGCACATCCTAGGACAATCAGCAATCTACTTTCGGGCATACTTATGTGCCCCAAGGGATATATACTAGAATATTCATGGCAGCTCTACTGGTAATAACTAAATAGTGGGAACAACTCAAATGACCATCAATAGTAGAAATCATCAAATGTATGATCCTGTATCTGCAAAGTAAAAAATAGGCAAAACTAACCTACAATGTTAGAAGTCAGGGTAGTTGTTACCCACTACTGTGGGTTGCTAGAGTCTAGAATTGTACCTGGAGGCTTGTGGGATGCTGGTAAAACTCTATCTCTTGATCTAGTCAGAGGTTTCACAAGTATTTTCACTTCATAAAAATTCACTGATCTGTATACTTAGGATCTGTGTCCTTTTCAGTATGTACTATAATACTATAAATGTTATTCAAAAATTAGAAAAAAAAAGATTATGACACTATGAGAGGAAAAGATTTTAGCTCTTTTTCCCATCCCAGAGAAAATCAGTTTTTCAATTTCCTCTTTCTCTTTCTCCCCACCAGCTGACAAAGGAGGAGCTGTTAATTGGATTTGTTAGATTCTACAACAGTGATTAGTTTGCCTTTTCTAATGAATGGGATAACCATGTGTTAAGGGCCATGAACTTACATGTGACTGTCTGAGTAAGTAGAGCCTGGGTCCCCTGGCAACCTGGTGACCATCTTGGCACTTGATTCCCTCCTCCCAATTTCTAGCAGTCCTGCTTTGAGGAGTAGAAAATAAAAACAACTTCATCAACTGAAGAGACCATCAGCCTCCTCTAGCAGATGTAGGGTTCCTTCCTCTGCTCCTACTGCCCCTTGAATGTAATAATAGCAAATACCACACTGATTCTTAGCTGAACCTTACTTTGTACTACATCTTCACCAAGAGTAAATATTATATCACATCTATGTGTTCTCTAGTTTCTGACACTTAGCAAGGTCTCACATTTGTTGTGTTACAGTGAATCAAAGAAGAAAGAACTGTATCCTCGATTAAGAAAATAAGTAGGCTGGGGCGCCTGGGTGGCTCAGTGGGTTAAAGCCTCTGCCTTCAGCTCAGGTCCTGATCTCAGCGCCCTGGGATCAAGCCCTGTATCGGGCTCTCTGCTCAGTGGGGAGCCTGCTTCCACCTCTCTCTCTGCCTGCCTCTCTGCCTACTTGTGATCTCTCTCTCTCTGTCAAATAAATAAATTAAAAAAAAAAAAGACAAGAAGTAGGCTTTCTTGGGGGCACCTGGGTGGCTCAGTGGGTTAAAGCCTCTGCCTTCAGCTCAGGTCATGATCTCAGGCCCCTAGGGTCGCGCCCCACATCGGGCTCTCTGCTCGGTGGGGAGCCTGCTTCCCCATCTCTCTCTGCCTGCCTCTCTGCCTACTTGTGATCTTTCTGTCAAATAAATAAATAAATAAAATAAAATAAAAAAGTAGGCTTTCTAAAGCATAAGTACTACAGGATTTAGAATAATTTTAAGCAATTCTTAAGGGCTACTTCAAAAATGAAAAACATAAGTATTGTTCAGATACTTATTATTTTATTTTCCTTTTGTTATATGTATGGCTATCACTGGCCATGAACAGAAATATATTTGTCTTAGTCTGTTCAGATTACTACAATAAAATACTCACAGACTGGGTTATAAACAACAGAAATTTATTTCGTACAGTTCTGGGGACTGAACGTCCAAGATCAAGGTGCCAGCATGGTTGGGCTCTGGTGAATGCTCTGATCTGGATGGCAGACTGCTGACTTTTCTCTGTGTCCTCACATGGTGGAAGGAGCTAGAGAGTTCTTTCATAAGAGCACTGATCTTATCCATGAGGGCACCACGCTCCTGACCTAATCATCTTCCTGAGGCCCCACCTAATACCATCACCTTGGGGATTAGAACTTCAAAATATTTCAGGACAAAAACATCTAAACCATAGCAATATCTTATTCCGTAAGATATCTGATATCTTCTCATAAAATAAAAAAGGACTATCAAAGGGGTTAGGAGGGGAGGCAGCATATAATGGCAGACTTTGGAGGCAGACTGTTTAGTTTCGAATCTTGGTTCTAGCACTTACTAGCTTCGTGACCTTGGGCAAGTTACTTAACATCTCCACTTCTTCAACTTTAAAATGGTAGTAATACTTCTATCTCACACAATACTAGAAAATTAAAACCATAATGCGGTATAACTATATACCACCAGAATGACTACAAAGAAGATGGCATACATCAAGCATTAGCAAGAGTATAGGACAGCTTCTACTCTCATACCTTGTTGGTGGAAGTGTAAATCGGTACTATCATTTCTGAAAATTCTTTGGAAATTATCTATCAAAGCTGAACTTATACAAACCCCAGGAGAGACTAATCGTCTTCCCAGGTGTATACTTAACAGAGGAGTATGTTACATGTACATATGTACAGAGTGTACATATGCTCACCAAGAGATACATACTAGGATGTTCATAGCAGCCTTATTTGTAATAGCCCCAAACTTGAAATTTCCCAAATACTCATCAACAGTGGAATGAATGAATAAACATGTGGTATATTAATACAGTAGAACACTCTAATACAAAAAAAAATTGCCCACAAATACATACAATATGGCTGAATCTCACAAACATAATGTGGAACAAAAGAAGTCAAACATCAAAGGGTAAATACTGTACGCTTTCATTCATATGAAGTTCAAGAATTGGCAACATTAATCTATACTGCTAGAAATCAGAATAGTGGTTATCTTTGACAAAAAGAATAAAGATTGAAAGAGGGTAGGAGGGGGCTTCAGTTTATTGATCTGGGTGGTATTTTAATATGTATGTCCAATTCATAAAAATTCAATGAGCCATTCTCTTACATATGTATTTTTCCTTTTTAAAAAAAAACATAATCTCTACAGGCAACGTGGAACTCAAACTCACAACCCAGAGATCTAGAGTCACACGCTACCAGCTGAGCCAGGCAGGCACCCCTGTACTTGTCTATATGCATTCTACATTAATAAAGTTTTTAAAATGGTAATAGTACATACCTTCTAGAGCTGCTGGGGTTACAATGAGATAATACATATGCAACATACAGTATGTCCTCAAATGACTTTATTATATTTGTTATTATTATTAATAATAAGAAACAGCCAACTTCCTTATTTTATAGAGAAAGAAACAAGTCCAGAAATGTAAAGTGACTTGTCAAAGTCATCCAACTAGCCAGTGGTGGAAGAAAGCCTGGCACAATTCCACTATAAAACAGGCCTCCATATTTTAAGCCAATTGTTACTTCTAGTTTATTATAGCTAAATACCAGTCTGGTCTTTTATGAAAAATGCATTGTATTTGTGCACAAAAAAGAAAAGCTAGGTAAGTTTTCTGTTTGATTTAAAAGATAGATTTAAAAAAAAGATTTAAAAAGATTTAAAAGATACTAACTTTATAGCCTAAGTTTATACAAGGTAGAATATATGTATACAATTAACTTGGTGATACAAACAGTAATAAAGATAGACAGTAATGGCCAGTAAAGGAAAATATGAATGCTGCAGTGACAATTATGACAACAAAATAATGTAAGTATGTTTAATGACTTTTCAAAATTAAAGATCTTCAAGGTAAAAGACAAAATCTAATTGAATTCTGATAATTACAACATACAGAATTCTATTCAATAATTAACAGTAATCAAGGAGAAGCAAAAAGTATGCTTGGTTTTCAGACATAAAAAAGTTACTAGATTAATTTGGAAATGACAAGATGAGCCTTCAATTCGTTTTCATTTATCATTAATTATATACCGTATGGGAGAAACACTCACCAGGAGGCACTTGTGTAGAATCATCTATACCCAGCTGTCCTGTAGTTAAGCCGAGTTCTACAAAGAATTCTTTCTGAAAAATAACACACATAGAATTAACATACATCTCAGACTTTGCTACACAATATTAAAAAATCAGTCTCCTCCAAACATCAGCTTATATAAAAATTACAATGTAAAATGAATCTTTCCTTCATTCAAATATCTTAAAAAGAAGAGGTTATTATTGAACTTTTCAAGAGTAATGCATTAGTCAGAATTTTGCCTTTTTAAGTAATAGACTAATCAGTTAACTAAGACATAATAATTATACTTTTTTAAAAAAAATTTTATTTATTTGACAGAAAGAGAGACAGCGAGAAAGGGAACACGAGCAGGGGGGCTGGGAGAGGGAGAAGCAGGCTTCCTGCTGAGCAGGGAGCCCGATTTGGGGCTTGCCCGATTTGAGGCCTGATTCCAGGACCCCGCGATCATGACCAGAGCCGAAGGCAGACACATAACGACTGAGCCACCCAGGTGCCCGGATAATTATACTTTTGAGTAAAGAACTAATAACATTCAAATCTTTCCTGGAACACACACACACACAGTATGTGTAGAACTCAACAATTTTATCTCTTAAATTCATTGCCTAAAATTACCAGAATGATTCTCTACCTGTTTTCTATGGTACTATACTTCACTTTGCTTTTAATCAACTAAACAGTGCAAATATCCAAAACAACTTAAATTAATTTTTAAGTAAAATTAGACTACCAAGTGTTCTGCTAAACTAAGAACAAATTAGATTTATTCTCCAGACTTCCTCCACTTATCTAGTAATGTCCAGGGAAAGTAATCATGTTTGTCTTTTATTTTTTAAATATACAGCAACCCCATATTATTCACATTATTTTTATTACCTAAGTAATTAAATATTTCTATTAATATTTGCCTCAGTGTTTTGTTATTATTCTAATTGCTTAAACCAAACTTCCTTCTCCTTTAAAAGGTAGTTAGTTTTAATCCTTCATAGTTATGTATTATTATTTAAGTTAGTGATTTATTTCTGCCCTTCATAAGACAGTTATCCAATCTAACATGCATAGTCATTTCATTTTTGTGTTGATTTTAAATAACTGATGTTATACTTCAATTTTTAACTAAACTTGATTTTAACATATACTTTTAAAAAGCATTTCAATTTATGTTTCTAATTTTTAATGACTAAAGAGGAAAAGTCCCTTCATACTACAGAAGGGACCTAGATCTAATAAACATGTCGATATTAGCTTCTGTAACCACAATGGAGAATTTTACTTATGTTAAGCCATGTTAAGGCACAGAAACAGAACTCTGAACCTTCATTTTCTATCTCACTGCTCTGTACTATTTTTTACCAATATCAGTAGGCCCGCACCCCAATCTCAGATTTCCTTCAAAACTCACCCAAGATACTAGGCCTTCTAGGACGCCTTCCTTGATATTCTGGGCTAATAGAAACAACTTTCTATGCTACATGTATTACCTTTTATAAACCTCTAGCAAAGCACAGGATCATATCATATTGAAATTATCTTTTTACTGTCCATCTCCCCAGTAACCTGAAGCTCCTGGAAGACAAAGACTGTGTCTTACAAATATTTGTACCCCCAGAACTTGGCAGTGTGCTAAGTGACACATTGCAGAGGGGCCCCCTAAACAATGAATCACCCTGCTGACTCTATTTTTCAACCTGTTGCCTCTATGTGACTGAATCAGTAAATACGAATGAGTCGACAATTTTACTTTGGAGTTAATAAATTTCAGTTTATTAAAAAATGTCCTTTTAACATGGATGAGTCTACATAATATTGTGAACTAGATTTGAAAGCCATCTATTGTAGGATCATTTGACTCAGTGAGCCTCCCAAGTTCAATGCTCACATACACAGAGCAGGGTCTCAAATAAACCATGCATCCTGGAGTCAGAACCATGATCCAAGGAAAGCAGGAACAACTAGCCCTAGTCACAGCAGGAAAAGAAGGACTAACCATACTCTTAGGGGGTATAGCTACAAGTTTTTGGAAAATCAGCCACAGGCTTTGTTTCTTCAATAGCTAAGAACGAATCCACATCAACTCCAGGTCCCCCAGACAGACAGAAGACATAAATGGTCCCACTCACACACACGCTAAACCTTTTCATACAGTATCGTTTCCCTAAACTCCTTCAAACTAGTCCAAATGGCAGTACCTCTATGAAGACTTCCCACCACTTCCAGCAGAAGGATCTGCCATTGCTCTTCTGTACACTTTGTATAAACTACTACAAACAGGACTTCTGACACTTAAAAAAAACCCAAAACTTCTTAAAAATTAATTTTTAACTGACTAGATTTTTAACAGAATGATTAATAGTTATATACTATTTACAAAGTTTTAGGTACCATCTATATGCCTTATATTTTAGTTTCTTAGGCCTTCTATAAAAAAAAAAAAGTCCCACTGACTGGGTGGCTTTAAACAACAGAAATGTATTCTCACAGTTCTAGAGGCTAGAATCAAGGTGTTAACAAGGCCATCCTCACCCTGAAGACTCTAGGGGAGATCTGAAAGACCAATTATCATATGATTTCACTCATATGTAGAACATAAGGAATAGTGTGGAGGACCACAGGGGAAGGGAGGGAAAACCGAAAGGGAAGAAATCACAGAGGGAGACAAACCATAAGAGACTCTGGACTCCAGGAAACAAACTGAGGGTTATGGAAGGGAGGGAATGGGGGGATGGGGTAACTGGGGTGATAGGTATTAAAGGAGGGCACACATGGTGATGGGCACTGGGCATTATATGCAACTAATGAATTGTTGAACATTACGTCAAAAACTAATGATGTGTTATATGTTGACTAATTGAACATAATAAAAATAAATAAATAAACAAAGACTAGGGGAGATCTGTTCCAAGCTTTTCTCTTAGCTTCTGGTTTTGCTGGCAACTTTTCAGTGTTCCTTGCCTTATAGATGCCTAACTCCAATCTCTGCCTTCACTGTCTTCAGAAACTCTCCTTGTATGTCTCTCTTCTGTATCTCTTCTCTTCTTATAAAAAAACTGGTCATATTGGATTTAGGGCCCACCCTACTTCTGTAAGGTATCATCTTAACTTGATTAATCTGCAGTGACCCTATTTCCAAATGAGGTTACATTCACAAGTACTGGAGGTTAGGACTTCAACATATCTTCTTGAGGGACACAATTCAACCCATACTTTACATCTTAACTTGTTGATCTATATAATACCTCTATGAGATGTTATTATCCTTTTTTCACAAATAAGAAAAGTAAGGCTCAGTGTCAAGGAAACTTGCCCAAGGTCACACAGCCAGTAAGGGGCAGAGTAAAAATTGAAACCCCAATTTGGTGGCTTCAGAATCTAATCAATTAATGATCATGCTATACTGTTTCCACATACAGCAAATAGTTTAAGAAGTCAAATCAGCTAAAAACATGTAACAACAAAATAGCAGTTCCTTATCTTATACATTCCTCTGCCATATACACACACACACACATAAATATACATATGTGCACACACAATCATAACTGGCCACTACCCAAGGACAACCACTTTCAGCTTTTTTCCTGGTATTTATCTCCATATTTCAAGTAACATATATTGCTATTTTTATCAGTTTCAGATATCTATTGATTTTTTATTGTAAATAAGGATTTTAGCTCAGGTATATTCTCTTTTCTTCTATCATTCCAATATAAGTTATATACCAATTATTGATTAAATCCATATTAGGAGTTTGCCTTATGACTATTTAAATATCCACTGCTGAGCCATGTAGTATGCTATAAATGTTTCCTTTGTACTATTTTTTGTATATGCACCTCATAATTAAATCCTTTTTTCACATGCACAATTTTCTCTAATCATTTATCTCTTCCTAACCCTTCAACAACTCTGAAAATACCCTCCACAATATAATTTTGCATGTGGTCAAATCTTCCAGACACTCATCCTGGAACCCTCTCTATCTGGAATCCCTGTGCTCTGGTCCTATGCACATCTTTTGCCCTGAAACTTTTCTTCACTCTCATTCTGGAAATTTTTCTTCTCTTAGGTTGGAACCCTGTTTCCTGGGTTCCTTATTTTCCTCTTTTTATGAGCTTATTTTGGAGACTTTCTACCAATAGTTCCCCAAATAAGAGTAAATATTTTAGGTCACATACATCTGAAAATGTCTACTCCAACCTCATATTTGATTAGTTGTTGGCTACATATAGAATTCTTGCCTTGAAATCATCTGGATTGTTAAAGGGATTACTTCAAAATCTTCTGGCTTCCAGTTTTGCTGTTGAGAAATCAAATGTCACTCTAATTCCTGACACTTTATATGTACTCTTTTTACCTTCTCTAAAAAGTTTTTAGAGTCTTCTTTTCAGGGGCCTTGATATGGGTCTTCTTTCATTCATGGCATTGGAAAGTGGGTGGGCCTTTTCATATCAGAGACTCCTATCTTTCAGGTCTTGGGAATTTTAAGAATTCCCTTACCATTGTTTTCTCCCAGAACTCCTCCTACTAGTCAGATGTTAGCCCTTCTGGATTTATCATCTAGGTTAAAAAAAAAATCTCTTCCCTTTTATTTTTCATCTCTTTGGCTTTTTGCTTTTGTTTTATCTTCTGATGGAGATTTCCTCACCTTTGTTTTCAACTCTCCTACCATATTTTTGATTTCTAAATGTTCTTTCTCATTTTCTTTTGCTTTGTTGTTTTAATGAAATTCTGTTCTTGTGTAATTCTTGTTTAATGAGTAGTAACTTCTGAGAATATTAATGGTTTAAGTCTTCTATCAGGAAGAAATGTTTAATAGGTTAATGTCTTTGTCCATGTGAAGATGACCTTGGGTTTAGCTTCTCCCAGCACTGTTGCCTTGAAAATGTTCTGGATCTCACACATACCACAGATACTCACAGACACACAAATTCTGGCAAGGAACGAATGGGCTTTACAGAAAAAATATGACCCTTGATGGCAAATTACCTTTGAAATGGGAGACTGAGTGGACTATAAAAATCTATTGGAAAACACAGGCGTTAGCTGCCTGGTGTGGTGTTTCTGGACAGGACTTGGAAGTTAAACTCATGTGCATTACAAGAAACGGTTCCTATTGTGTATGACTTCCCTATGTCGTGCCTATGTAACGTTGTCACTTGCAATTGCATGCCTTCCTTGTCAGGGCTGGGAAGTAGCATAGGATTGGCTGTGAGGACTCCCAGGGAAGATCTGCAGACATTGTATACAGACATGATATACAGACTTACTTTGTTTTCTGTCCTGTACTATTCTACAAATCTAGGTGAACCCAGCCAGGTTATGATCTATTGTATCCTGTGAGTATGAATATAACTCCAAACCTAAAACAATTATTAGTGCTCATGATAAGCATTCATTCCCTAAATTGGCTATTTTTCTTTTCTTTTCTTTCTTTCTTTTTTTTGTTTTAATTTTGGTTTCTGCTTTTCAAATTGGAAGACTTCAAATTGGAAGATTTCAAATAAATATCTGGAGATTCTAGGCTGGTCAGTCATATTTAGGAATGAGGCAATTAACTGGAAGCTGTGTCATTAAGGATGGGGCATAGGGTGCAGTAGCAGGAGAGAACCTGGCAGGCAGAGTGATGGAGGTAGGGGATGAGGGTATTAGTCCCATCATTTGGTCAACTTTCACTTAATTTCTCTGTTTTCAAAACAGTGTCTCATTTTTGTACTGCTATAAATCTGAAGTCTCAGAATTCTTAGCCTTTCTGATTCTTTCTCTCTCATGAGTATGTCTCTGGTCTCCTGTGGGGAAGGAGTCACCTGAATGAATATGCAACGTGGTAAGAGTCTAGGGGTCTGCTTTCTCCTGATATAGACTTTCACGCAGTCTCATTTTCAACCCTATGGCTCACCAAGGCCTTCCACAACATGCGGTGTCTCCAATTCTTTGGTGTCTCCAAAGTTCTGTGGAGAATATCATCTTGCTTCTTGTATCAGTCAAGTGTCCAGTCAGAAAATATTAATTATACCAGAAATGTGAACAGGGAAAAATAGAATTAGCAAATGCAAAAAGCAACTATGACTTCTAGACTGATGAAGAAGGAACCAAGAAGGAACTAAGAACCCAAGAAAGGGTTCCCCGTGCCATCAAGACTGAGGTTCAGACTATTTTTTTTTTACGAAATGCTCACCATGGTAAGTTGTAGTTACCATCTGTTATCATACAAAGTTATTACACTATTACTGACTATATTCTCTGTACTGTACTATACAGTCTGTGCTTTATATATTTTGTAACTGGAAGTTTATACCTCTTGATCCCCTTCACTTATTTTGCCCATCTCCCCACCCCACTCCCCACTCTGATATCCACTAGTTTGTTCTCTGTATTTGTGAGTTTATTTCTGTTTTTTGTTTGTTTTCTATTTTAGATTCCATGAGAATCAGTCTTTTTTTTTTTTTTTTTAAGATTTTATTTATTTATTTGAGAGAGAGAGAACAAGTGGTAGAGAGGGGCAGAAGGAAAGAGAAAAGCAGGCTCCCTGCTGTGTAGGATCCCAGGACCCTGAGATCATGACCTGAACAGAAGGCACAGGGCTTGGGCTTGACCTTCTTTCATGTTTAAGTCATTTATCATTTGCCTACCAGCTCTCCAAAGGACTACATTAACAGAGTTATAAGTTGTTTCCTAGTTTCACCAAAGACAGTATTTATATTTCTGTGCTCCTTATTGCTTTGGAGTGATTAGCAAAAGAAGGAATGATAATTTCTTAACTCCACCACCAGGAATTCTCCCCACCTTTCTATAATTGCTCTATTTTAAAACTAACTTCCTCACCAAAATGTGATAGTTTCCAGAGCAAAGACAATCTCTACCTCATCTTCCCTTCCCTTTATCTCCCTCAGTGCCTCATCTTGTTAAGTTTAATAAAGGTTGGTTGAATTAAATAAAATGTACATTCTTTAAAATTTTTTTTCTCCCAAATATGTTTATTTTAATTTTTCAGTGTTACAAGATTGTTCATGCACCACACCCAGTGCTCCATGCAATACGTGCCCTTCTCAATACCCACCACCAGCCTCCCCCACCCCCCCACCCCCTCCCCTCCAAAACCCTCAATCTGTTGCTGAGAGTCCACAGTCTCTCCTGGTTCATCACCCCCCTCCGATTTCCCCCCATTCACCCTTCCCTTCCTTCTCACAATGCTCTCCATGATTTTCTTTATACTCCACATGTAAGTGAGACCATAAGATAATTGACTCTCTCTGCTTGACTTATTTCACTCCACATAATCTCTTCTAGTCCTGTCCATGTTGATACAAAAGTTGGATATTCATCCTTTCTGATGGAGGCATAATATTCCATTGTATAGATGTATCACATCTTGCTTATCCATTCATCTGTTGAAGGGCATTTTGGTTCTTTCCACAGTTTGGCTATGTGGAAACAAATTGTGAATTTTATTAAAAAAATTTTAAAGGTGGTCTTTAAAATTTTTTAAATAAAATTCACAATTTGTTTCAGTGAGTTTTATTGCCATAGATCATACACTTGAATCCCAATAAGCTATCTTATAAATCTATGCTGTTGATTAAGATGAGAAAAAAGCAAAAGTATTTATAGGCCCATGAAAGCTCATCTTTAGTCCTACCAGCAAAGCAATTAACTGTCTATATAACATTTTGACAATAAAAAATAAACCTTTCACTTAATTTATTTAACGAGCAGTCTTGTTGCTTTAGATATATGCTGCACTAAAATATTTTTCTATTGGCTATCTTCTAAAACATGTAATATTTTGAAATGCCTATACTTACCAATTCAGGGATGTCTTTTACTTTCAGAGGTACTTGGATTAAACCCAAATGAGTCCTGAAACTAAGACAATCACCATTTTCATAATTTGGGTTGCGAAGATTAATTAATACCTTTAAAAACAAATTCAACAAAATTGGTTAGTTTCTTTATAGAATGTTTACACTTATAAAATTGGTAGTAATATTCTTGGTGTATCACCACAAAATTAAAAACTATTTGCGGCTATGCATATATTTTAATTACATTCTAAAAAACTATTCAATTGTATTGAAATGTTAAAATATCATAAACATGCTTTAAATTTAATATTCCAACTAATGATCTACCATATGAAAGTCTAAAAAGTTAAGAATTTAGTTAAAATGAAAAGCCTTTTGATGGTAATAAAAATTGCTCGATTAAAATATTTAACCAGGAAGGTGAGAGAAATATAAAAATTGCTTGATTGCAGTATTTGCCAGATTTTAGAATCAACTCTAGCCCTTTTAAAAACAGCTACTGACAACATTTTTAGAGAGATAGGGGAATACTGCAAGGTATGCAGACAAATATCTGAGGAAAAAGCACTATGGGGAGAGAAAACAAGGAGCAAAGACCCTCAGACGGAAGGAAGCTGGGGGAAAGCAAAGAGGCTAAAGTAGCTGGAATAGAACAAATCAGGGACAAGTTATAGGAGATGAACTCAGAGAGGTAATGGACAGCAGATCAAATAGGATGTTTTATGCCACTGTCATGACCTTGGCTTTGAGATGGGAAGCCGCTGGATACCAGAGGAGTGATTTATCTGGAATGGTACTTAAAGGACTTCCTCTGGGAACTGCACTGAGAACAGATTCTGGGTGGGCAAGGGTGGAGCAGGAAGACCAGTTAGGAGGCTACTGCAATGGTCCAGACAAGACTTACGGGAGCTTGGACCGAGGAAGTAGGTGTGGTAGTGACAAGAAATGGGTGGATTCTGAATACATTTTGAAGGTAAAAGTGACAGGATTTGCTGATAGATTATGTGTAATGTACAAAAGAAAGAGTAGAATCAAAGAAGGGTCAATTAAAATAGTTAGTGAGTTCTAACCGGCTACTACAGAGTTGCACTTAATGATCCACATCCCTTTCAAACTTCACTAAGCTCATCATCTTCACTAACAAACTTGCTCCTCCTCCTGCATTCTCTACCTCAAGCAAAAGGCACCTCTGCCCAGCTACCCAATCTAGACACTTAAACATCATCCTTATCTTTTATTTTTCTCACACTCTCCAAACCTAATCAGGTCCCAAATCCTCCTGCAAATCTCTTGCAAATCTGTTGAACTCTTTCCATTTCCAATGCTGTTCTTTTAGTTCAGACCTTTTTCTGTTCTTGCCTAGATTATTAAAACAGGAGAGGACTAAAAAAGGAAAAGAGTCACTGAGCATCTATATGGGCCAGGCAACAGGCTACCAGATTTACAATTACTATTTTTTAACCGAAATCTTCCTAATTGATTTTCTTGCCTCTAATCTCTCCACATTCCAATGTATTTTTCAAGAGCTATTTCCAAACACAAATCCGATCATGTCATTATACTGCTTCAATGACTCTAGGGCTTTATACATGGCGATTCCTCTGCCTAGAGATATTCTTAGATATCATTTCTTCCTCTCATACCCTCTCCAATATAACCTACCTCCAGAAAATCCTTCGGTGCATAAACAGGTCTGAAAAGGCTTAAATCTGGAATTAATAAAATAGATTTGAACAAAATTTCAATTCATATAACACCTGAATAGTTATTAATAATAAATGTTAATGACTCTTTCATATGTTACTATGCAGCTAGATTAATTCAAACTTGCAGAGTATCAACAATTTATCATTCATTGTCTTAAGTATTGGGAACACAAAAATGAAAAGGCAGTCCCTTCCCTTAATAGCCTAAAATGACATATTCTGGAAGAAATTAAGAGACTCCATTCCGTAAATGTGTAATAAATTTATAACTGAATTGAAAAAACAATGTCAATATAACATAAACGTTCTATATGAGAATTCTCAAAGTACATAGAACATAAATAATAGTTTCCTAGTGAATTCCTCTAGTTGTGTTAAAGTGTTCTCCCTTTTGAATTTGTATAACACACTGCTCCTCTAGTACAGTATTTATTTCTTGCCCAGTCTCCCACACTTATTTTTAAAGGAGTGGTGATGGGATGCCTGGGTGGCTCTGTTGGTTAAGCATCTGCCTTTGGCTCAGGTCATGATCCCAGGGTCCTGAGATGGAGTCCCACATCCGGCTTCTTGCTCAGCAAGGAGTCTCTCTCTGCCTGCCATTCCCCCTGTTTGTGCTCCCTCTCTCTCTCACTCTCTCTGACAAATAAATAAGATTTAAAAAAAAATAAATAAAGGAGTGGTGAGGGATTATGTACATGTCTATCTATACAATTATATACATCTATTTATCATAATAAATGAGACAGAGTTGTCACTCATATGTTTATAAAATTGACTAACTCCATTTTAACATTAAAATGAACCAAAATAAATACTTAAAAACATTTAGAAGTCTCAAAACTTTTCACCATTTAACCTACCTTTAAAGCCTGAAAAATATTTACCTTAATTATGAGTCTAAGAAATCCACTGAAAGATTTAATCTACTTTTCTATAAAAATGTTTTCAAATGCTGCTTTAAAAAAGGGTAACTGATTTAAATACTCTAGAAATAATGCAAAACATTGGCCAAAGTTAGGGGTTTTTGAACTCTAAAGTATAAGTTTAAGCAAAAAATGTGGAGGATAATAATTAGCAGGGGAGGAAAATTGCTATTTTTCCAACAGATTGTTAACATTGTTATTCTGGATCCAGAATTAAGAAGGTAATTTGTTTCCTACTACCACATTTTGAAAAAAGTTGTTCATATACCTGGTTCATCAGTTCCCATTTCATTCCATTTATTGAGAAGTTCTTTCTGTTCTCCAACTGGCCTCTAAAAAAGGTAATTTTAAAATTGGTTTCATTTTGTGAAGTTTAGCAATGCAGCTGAAAAATAAGAACCAATAACTTATCTAAAAGTTTGAATAAGCTACCATAACATAAGAAAAAATGATTTTACTACATATGGCAAACTGTTTTTGGAATTACTCTTAAATTATCGTTATTTAACTATTATATCTAGTCTCGATGGTTCAGGTAGAACGTGGTACTAATGAGCCCAAGAAAAGAAGGTAAATGGTCTCTACTGGCCATTAAATTCCACAAAGAAATACTGCTCCTCAGCCACATACTCCATCCCTCACCCCATCCAGCAACCTCAGAAAGGCATTTGAAGGGGGACTGGCCAAGAGAGTGTGACTGTGAGTCAGGAGCATCATCTTCCTATATGAAAGACAGCCTAGTGCACAATACTACATACTTCGACAGTTCTCCATATAAATTCATCTGCTTTTTACACCATCCTACTGGTGCCTTCAGTGACTTGTCCTTGGGTATTATCCAAAGTTCATCCACTATATCCTGTCCTACGACAAGGAATAAATAGCACGTAGGGAGAATAAAGTGAAGAGAAACTTGTTTTTTTCTACACAGGAACAGCCAAAAAGAATCCAGAGCATTCCTAAGTGGCTTTTCTCTTTTTCTTTATCTCTCCCTGCTCACAGCCCATAGTGACAGATAAATTTTGAGAATTAGATCTAATACTACTACTATTAGAACTAAATAGTTCAACACAGAGATGACAAATCATCATTCCATTCTCTATGTTAATACTGAAAGATGGTATCATACTGGCAATTACAAGATGATAGTATGCCTTAAACCCATCTCCAATTCAAAAAATATAGTTATTGTGCTAATTAGCCAAAAGTAAGGAGACCAAAGGTAAGTAAAATTCTCAAAGTGCATTTATAACACTTATAATCTTTATTGCCAAATTTCTAAATAATCGATATGTAGATTATATACTGTATTTTTATTTATTCTCAAGATATGTTCATTACATTATATGTACACATTATATATATGTAATAGCACTACAATGTATGTAATAGAAATCTATATAGAACACACCTACGTAAGTGGCTTTTCATAGATTTTTGTTTCAAAACAAACTGATATACTGGTTAAAAAAAAATCTGTGGGGCGCCTGGGTGGCTCAGGGGGTTGAAGCCTCTGCCTTCAGCTCAGGTCATGATCTCAGTGTCCTGGGATCGAGCCCCGCATCGGGCTCTCTGTTCAGCCGGGAGCTTGCTTCCCCCCACTCTCTGCCTGCCTCTCTGCCTACTTGTGACCTTTCTCTCTCTGTCAAATAAATAAGTAACATCTTTTAAAAAAATTCTGCCTAAGGGTTACAACTTCATGGTACTCCTAGTATTTGATTCACAATAAAATACTTAAATGTTAAAATTACCTTTCGTGCCAATGGGATACTCAGTTCAGTGCACATACTATTTAAACTCTTCAAAATTCTTTTTTCCCAACTTCCCTGAAATGTAAAGAATAACTCATTATTGTTTCTGGTTAACAATACCAAAACTAATTTTTAAAAAATTAAAGATATTATAAGTTATATAGAATTGGTGAGGTTGGTTGAGATTGGTTAATCATTCATTAGTTCATTCAACAAATATTGATTACTGTCTACTATGTGCCAGATACTACCCTTAGGGCTGTGAATTAAGCCATGAACAGAAGGTCTCAGTCTTCATAGAACTGATGTTCTAGGGGAGGATGGCAATGAGGATAGGTTAAAAAAAAAATCCACAACTCATAAGAAAAAACAGCAGGTAATAAAAAGGTAAATTACATTTAAGCATTTTGTAAATGTTTGATACTCAAAAATCCCGTTAATAACCTAGTAAAAATAAAACTTTACAGGAATTACTATATTGTAATTTTTCCAAACAAGACATTTCAGTCCTAAATACTTCAGCATGAATGTTCTAATAAGAACCTTCTCCTACATAATAATCACAATACCACTATCAGAGAAAATTAGTAATAATATTTCACATCATCTAATACTTAGTCCACCAACGAACTTTCCCAGTTGACCCCAAAATATCTTTTATTGTTTTTTAAATCCATAATCCATCAAAAATGCATGCATTGACAACAAATCTTGGAACACTGAAAAAATAAAATTCAATTAAAAAAGAAAGAAAAATGCATGCATTACATTACATTTGGTTATTATGTCTCTTCCCATGTAGCTGAATCTAGAGTCTCTTTGTCCTTTTCTTTTTCATGATATTGACTTTTTTGAGGAGTCCAGGCCAATTATCTTCTAGAATGTTTTACAATATGGATTTGTCTTATTGTTTTTTCGCATCATTGATTACCTTCTTCTCTGGCCCCCATATCTCTTTTAAGCTTGAAAAAATAAGTTCTTTTTAACAGTCAGTCATAAATTGATAACCATGTATACCATGTTTTAGTATTACTTTTTTAAACACCAAGCTAAAATGTCATAACTTTTTTTTTAGTCTTTTTTACTAAAACATGCCCATGGACCACTTCTGACTCATTGAAACCAAAATACAATAATACCAAAGCTTCAAAATTTAGATCAAGAGAGGAGAAAAAACTATATATAACATCATTGATAATGGATAGTTATATCCAGTCAATAAAAGTAGAATAATAGTAATAGCTCCTTTATGTGGCTGTCATAAAGATTAAAGACATAAAGTACCTGGAACAGTGACATAATAATGATAGTAATAATTGCTGAATAATTGATAGCTTTTACTATAGTTATTACTGTTCATAGCTCCTCTTTAACACACATATTTAAATATATTGCCATCTTTATCTGGAATATACTCTCCATGCTCTACTCCCATCCCCAACATACTTACTCCTATTATCTGAATAAATCTTATTCACTTCTCAGGTCTTCACCTCTATCAAGCCTTCTCTTCCTGGTGCCTCACCCCAGATCGTAGTAGGTGCTTTGCTTATAGTCTCTCACAGCACCCCTTCCTTCACCTATCACGCACATAATCACACTTTGTCTAGCACATAATAGATGCTCAATGATTGAATAGATTTCTTTTTTTAAATTTTATTTTATTTTTTCAGTGTTCCAAGATTCATTGTTTATGCACCACACCCAGTACTCCATGCAATACATGCCCTCCTTAATAGATTTCTACTCTATGTTGAAAGCATTTTAAAAAATTTTGATACAACAGCCTAAGCAATGAATGAACAAAAAAGCATTCATCTATAGGAGAAATATAAAGCTGTGTGAAACGTATACGCCTTAGTTCACTGAATATATAGAAATAGATTTTCAGGAGTAAAAGAACAGTCTTCATAAATTATATGAAATACCAATAAAACTAATCCCACTTACTCGTTTATTTTCAATTATCTCTCTTTTTTTTTACTGTAAATATTTCTCATAGATCCAAGATTTAAAATACATTTGAGCACTTTATTCATGATAAAACATTAGTTATAAAAGTACAACCCACTTCCACCCCCAACATCCTATCCTCGATTTATCTGAATAAATCTTACTCAACTTTCAAGTCTCAGTTTAAATATCATTTCTTCTAATAAGCCTTCTGTTACTTACTTCCCCCACTCCAGACTGTGGGGGAAGGAGATACAAGAAAGCTTATTTGGGGGGGGGGGAAGGAATTTTAATTGAATCATTACTATAAAAATAAAATTTCCAAAAAGATTAAAAATCCAGTCTCTAGGGCACTTGGGTGGCTCAGTCAGTAAAGTATCTGCTTTCAGCCCAGGTCATGATCCCAGGGTTCTGGGATCAAGTCTCACAGGGCTCCCTGCTCATCAGGGAGTCTGCTTCTCCGTCTCCCTTTGCCCCTCCCCACTGTTTGTGCTCATTCTCTCTCTTATGCTCTCTCTCTCAAATAAATAAAAATCTTTTAAAAAATAAAAAAAATCCAATTCCTTTTTTTCTCATTAACCTCTTATTTTTAACATAGTTTTACAATAAAGAAACAGAAAATAAGTAGATCATTTAAAAAATACCAGCTGTCAATTTAAAATTTTAAATGAGGTTCTTGTTAAACAAAGCAGTAACACTATATCCTATAATTACATCTTTACTTGTATATACAAGAACTGTGTGCAAAGTGCTTTTCAAACTATAAAATAAGACTTTGGAATAGGATACAAATGGTTATCCCTAGTAGTTAGTTACCTCCTACTGCCTGTAATGAATCACAACTGCTTACATTCTTAATTTTCATTTAGTTAATTTATTTACTAAAGAGAAAAATCACCATTTTCTGATACCAAATAGATAGCTAATTTTTGAAAATAATTCCTGATCCACAGATCTACACCTTATTTTTACATATAATTCAGCTACTTGCTTCATTTTTCCCCCCTAAATAACTAGAGAACAGTTTTTAAAAAGCAAATATTAGTAATTCCTGTAGATAGACACATTTTAATCAAGATGTGATTGAAAAATAAAAAACACCAAGTAACATGAAAATTTGTATCACTTAGCTTTGCGCAGTGGCAGTATCGTAGCCAATGAGGTTTATCCAAGGTGTGATTATTGTTAATTGAAAATTTGTATCACTTATCCTATTATATAAAGAAAGGCTTAATTGAAATGGCTTAAGTTAGTGAAATAGTGAGTTCTCTATTTCCAGATGTACTCAAAGAAAGGGACATGAACTTCAGAGGTTGGACAAAATAAACTTGGATCCACTTCAACTCCAGCCTTATAGATAACTCTTCTCAGGCTCCATCTGTAGAAGTGACTAAACAAGCCCAAAGTCTCAAAACTAAATGCTAAAAAAAAAAAAAAAAAATCCTGTGGTATTATTTAAATTAAAATGTCAATATATAGTAGCACACATAGAAAAAAAGTGGAAGTGGCAAATAAACTATTGAGAAATGACAGTACACTAATGCAAAATACAAAGAAAATAATGGTTTCTACCCAAAGGACTTATGAAATTAATAAAGCTTTAAAATGCTACTTAAAAGAAAAATGAATGGCCTTTTACATTTAAAATGTTTAATAGGAAGACATTACCTTATACCCAAACCCATATCCTCTCCAAATGAAATTACTGTTGCCTTCAAATCAGTTTCCCTAATATAAAGCTTAATATAAATATAAAGCTTAATATAATATTAAGTCAAAGGATTTACCAAAGAATCACAATTGTATTGAAATCTCTAATTGGGTATTATCTATTGCCTTGCTACTTTTTTATAACAATGAAAGTAAATAAGTCTTTAAAAGCCATATAATTTAATGTGTAAAAAATTATGAAATTATAAACTTAAAAAATGATTTCCTTCGCTCTGAAAAAAATAAAGCAAAATAGTTATAACCCTGCTATCTAAAGGAAAAGATTTTAGTAATTTTCTGACTATAAAATTAACACATTTATTCAAGATAATTTGGAAAAAAAGAATAATATGTAAAGAATAGAATAATAAATAAGTATAAGTTTCCATCAGCCAAAAATAACCACTTTTAATATTTTATTTTCTTATTTCATTTTTTCTATGTATATGTGTGTACAATTGAGATATACACATATATGTATACATATACACATGCATATACATATTTAATTAGAGTGAATTATATTGTTTTATATTTTGCTTTTTCCATTTAAGATTATATCGTATACACTTTCCTATTTCATTCAAACATAACATTTTTCATGGCTGTATAACATTGTCTTTTGGAGATACCATGATATATATACAGCCCTACTATTACTCATTTAGATTCTTTTAAATTTTTAAATATTATCATGAACATAAATTTCTGCATTTCCCTGATTCTTCCCTTTAGATAAGGTTCTAGAAGTGAAATTATAGGAAAAAGGGTGTGAATATTTTCTAAGAGGGAAGATTTTTCTATTTTTTATTTATTCAATTCATCCATCATTAAAAAAAGAAAAGTATCTACTGAGCATCTGCCAAGAGGCAGGCACTGCGCCAGATGTTGATGATACGGTTGTGAAAGGAAAGACACTGATCCTGCTTCACAGAGATGGCAGCATCTAGATGATAAAACAGACAACCCAATACTGTGGGAGGAGGTATAGGGGCCTCCCGTATGGAGGACTGGAGACAAAGAGAAAGTACCTGAGAATCTGAGATGTCAGGGTCAGAAAGCCTTCCTAAAGAAACCATCATGTAACCTGACACCTAAGAATGTGCCGAAGTTAGCCAGAATATGTGAGCTACGTGGGGAGGCAGTTTGGGGTAGAAGCAACAGCATGAGCAGCAGTTCTCCTGTTGGAACAACTGAAGGAAGTCAAGTATGATTAGACAAAGGAGGTAGATGTGGGTGAAGTGGGCAGGGGAACGGCAGGATGGGGAGGAACAGTGTGAAGACATAAGAGATAAGACTCGAATGGTAAAAGGGAGCAAGATAATTTATAGTTCTATGAGCAAAAATAAGAAATTGCAGTTGTATCCTAAAAGTCTGGGAAGTTTGGGGTTTTTAAAAGATTATTTACTTATTTGTTTCTTTGTTTGTTTATTTATTTATTTGAGACAGAGAGCATGCTTGAGCACACCTGAGCTTGAGCAGAAGGTAGGGTGGAAAGAGAGAATCTCAAGCAGATTCCCCGCCAAGCGTGGAGCCCTATGCAGGGCTCAATATCAGATCCCCCGCCAAGCGTGGAGCCCTATGCAGGGCTCAATATCAGATCCCCTGCCAAGCGTGGAGCTCTATGCAGGGCTCGATATCAGATCATAAGATCACGACCTGGGTCAAAACAAGAGTTGGACGCATAACCAACTGAGCCACCCAGGAACCCCCTAAAAGTCTGGGAAGTTTAAGAAATGGAGTGACAAAACAGAAGGTAGAAAGGTCATTTAGGAAGAGAATGAGAATTGAAGTCACATAAAACTAATAAATTTTCATTTTTATTTAGGTTACTGGATTGACAGAGAACTGCACAATTCGACCACACAGCATATCTTGAATTTGAGCATTTCTGGAGAGGATGAAGAAACAGGCTGAATTTCATCAGGTAGTACAGATTCTAAAGCCAGACTGTCCAGGTTGAAATCCCAACTCTTCCACCTACTAGTTCTGTGAAACTGGATTGATTTAAGATCCTAAGAGTGACACACCTCACAGGCTTGTCACGAATGTTAAATGAGTAAATACTTGTAAAGCACTAGAATGGTACCTGGCACATAATTTTAAAAATTCACATCCTTATACTTAATCACACACTGGATATCAGTTTCTTCAAATACTGCTTTCTCTAAAAGGTGTAGCACAGCAGTTCTCAAGTTATTTTACATGGAAATAGGGTTTCACGGTCACATCGGTTTGAACAACACTGAATTAAATAAAGTTAAACAGCTTCTTGACTGCAGAACATCTTGGAGCCTTTAACATGCCAAAACAAACTGTGTGCAACAAAATTAAGGAGTATTGAATTAAAACCCAAAGTATAAAATAAACATCCATGAGCCCACAATGATACAATAAATAACTAGAGGGAGGGAGGCAACTCTTCCATGCAGAAACACTCCAAATAATTTCTGTAGAGACTTCTACCTCATGGAGATGGAACATAACTGTCTCATTTTATAGGTGAACCATAAATAGTGACTTCCTTCCAAAGAGTACAGTATACGAGGGAGTGGGAGCCGTTCGCAGTGGAGCAACCTCACAAATACTACCCAAGCCAGGCGAGCAAGGTCGACCTCAATGGTGCCAACCATGTTGACGGTATATACCCTGACATGATGTGAGGAACATAAACGGCACTTCCTATCTGTGGTCCTCCTCCAAGAACCTCCCTTCACAGTCTAATCCTGAGAAAAACATCAGACAAATTCCAACGGGGGGGATATTCTACAAAATTCCTGACCAGTATTTCTCAAAATTGTTAAGGTCATCAAAAACAAGGAAAGTCTAAGAAATTGTCATAGCCAAGAAGAGCCTAAGGAGACATGACAACCAAATGTAATGTGGCATCCTGGATGGGATCCAGGAACAGAAAAAGGACATTAGGTTAAAACTAAGGAAATACAAATAAAGGATGAACTTTAGCTAATAATAACGTATTAATATTGGTTCACTAATTGTAACAAATGTACCACACTAAAGATATTAATAATAGGGGAGACTAGGTGTGGAATCTATGGGAGCTCGATAATATCTTCTTAATTCTTCTGTAAAGCTAAAACTCTTATCAAAAATCAAGTCCACTAAAAAGTCATAAAGTTAAGTTGTGGTTCTAGGAGTGAAAGGTACAGCACAGGGAATACAGTCAACGGTCCTGAAGCAGCAGTGTATGATGACAGATGGCAGCTCCACTTCCAGGGAGCATCGTCACGTGTACAGAGTCATCAGATCTGTACACGAGTCATCAGATGCACGGGGTGCCTCCGGAACTATGCTCAACACCTGAAGCCCTGAAACTAATGTAACATTGTGGGTTACACCGTACATTATGTATATATACATCAATAAAAAATAAATACAAATAAATACAATAAAAATACAAATAAAAATCATGATTTTTTAAATTAATTAGTTAATTAATTAAAATTAATTTTAAAAATAATTAATTAAACTGTGATCACCAAGAGGAAGGCAGTATGGACCTCAATTTCCACACTTATTTGTCCATGGAACCCTTTTTTGTGGACCATCTCTCAGGGCTAGCATTCAGCAGAAAACACTCTGGAAAATGCTGATGCACTGTAAGAAACCTCTTTCCTTCATCAGCCCAGAAAATTGAACACCAATCTAGCTTGCCAAAACCTGCAGGTGACTTACATCCAACTCTAAAGACACAATCAAGAGCTAAGTAAAGTTCAAATAACTCATGAAACTTTAATAGGAAAAAAAAAACCAAATTTTTCCAGGCCCCAGTTCCAAAATATTTTCTGCCGACCTGTTTTACTGAATAAAAGGAGAAGGAAATACTAACTGGATTTTTTAAAAAATTCTTTTTGATTGTAAAGAGCAAAGACCAACTTAATAAGGAACCACCATGCCCAGGTCCTCCCTACAGAATGTTTTAGCCACTTCCCCCATAGCACATGGCACTTTCTACCTTACACTCTAATTATTTATGCCTGCATCTTCTTTCAATGATTAAACCATGAGTTACCCATAAGCAAATCTGTATCTCATTTCTTTAAGATTTATTTATTTATTTGAGAGAGAGAGAGAGAGAAGCTGGGGTGAGGGACAGAGGGAGGCAGAGAGAGAAACCTGAGCCGACTCTACAGTGAGCGCAGAGCCCAACATGGGGCTTGATCTCAGGACCCTAAGATCATGACTTGAACTGAAACCAAGAGTTGGATGCTTAACCGACTGTGCCACCCAGGTGCCTCGTATCTAATTTATTTCTGAATCTTCATAGTATATAGTAGAGTGTCTTTTAGTAGAAATTCAGCAAAAATTTTTTAAGTGAATGTCACAATAATTGGTAGAAGAAATGACAAGCACTTTGTTAATTTGACATAAACTTCCTAAGTTCTTGCTACTTAAAGGTCAGCATGCTAGATATAATGGGTATACAAAAATGTTTTTGAATTGTTACTGCTTCCAAGAGGCTTAAAACAAAAGTCAAAAAGATGTACACAGAAAATGCTATAACAGAATGCAATTTGTGTTAAGAACCGTAAAATGACAGTACGCTACAAGAGTACAAAAGAGGGACAGATCCTTTTCAACAGGGATGATAACTGTCACAGAGAAGAATGTCTTCTGAGCTGACCTCACAAATTAGATGGATTTTCATAATGCTAAGCAGGCAGAAAGAGCTTTCGGGACAAGAAAATAAAATGAGAAAAGTGTTAAAAGATGCAAGAGCAAAAGGCAAAATGATACACTCGGAAGGGCACACAGAACAGTTATAAGGCAGCAGAGATTGCTAAAGTGGAAGGGGAAGTAAGGGACAAACAGTAAAAATTCTTAAATGTTGAACTTTGGAGTAGGAACTTGTCAAGCATTGGGAGTCACTGAAGATTTGGGAGAAGGTAGTGAGATACATTATAAGGCTTCACCCACTTGTAGCTAAAGTTAATTGTAGTAAGATTATGTATGAAGATAGGGAGGGTGACAAGTTGAAAATCAGGAGGTATAAGAATAAGACAAGGATGCGATTTAATGTTTGAAACAAAGTTAGCATTTGATAACAGGCAGTGGTCCTCCACATCATCACAGTGATCACCGTGGTAATGACCTTGATAATAAAAAGGAAGAAGAGGCTATAAGACTATGGGAAGAAATAATTTATAGAAACTAATCATTTAGATATAGAAAACAGAGATCAAAGATATTTCAATTCTAAATTGCTATAATAATGACAAATTAATAGAAATAGAAGGTCAGGAGGAGACACTCATTTTAGGAAGAACATAATAAACTCAGTTTTAGACATGTTGATTTTGACCTCACAGAAGAAATGTACAGTAGATATTTGATTATAGAGGATTAGAGGCAAAAAAGATGTGGTGGCAAAGAAGAGGGAAGCTGTGGAAACCTGAATGAGATGACCTGAATATTCTTAATAAACTAAGTGGCAAATGTTAAAAACATTTAAACATTGAAAATGAGAGAGAATTAAAGGTTACACAAGGGAGAAAAACTCGTGGAAAACCTAACTGGAAAGCATATAAGGCATGATGAATAAAGATAAAAGGATTGACAGGAGCAAAATTAATCTACTGAAGGACAAATAAATGGATTTAGACTAACCTGATTGTAAACATAAAATTGATGTGACTTTCCTAAGCAATTCCACAGTTGGGGGGAAGAAAGCCGATGACAGAAGTAGCCGGAGGCTGAGGACTGGAAAGGCAGCAGAACAGAAGTCAAAGGGGGCAAGAGACAATGAGGAGCAAGGGAGCGCACTGATGGAGTGGTACTTATGCCATTCGGACTAAGGAGCTTTTGTGCAAAGAGGAGAGAACCGCCCAATGCAATAGGAAGTTAAGAATTAGATGACTCAGGGAGAACAAATAAAAGAGATAGGCAGACACTAACTGGTAGAGGATGTATTTAGTGTGGCCATAGTTAAAGAATCAATTATTTCAACAAATTGTGTTCTGTGGGCTAAGCACTGTGCTGGATGCTGAGGATAAAAAAACAGTCCTTGCTCTTAAAGAATGAGTAATGTGGTCCAGGGATTGATAAGCTTCCTGTAAAAAGACAAACGGCAAAGGTTTTAGACTTTGCAGGTCATAAGGTATCTACGCAACTACTAAACTTTGAGGGTATTATGAGAAAGCACCCACCGACAATGTGTAAATAAATGAACAAGACTATTTTCCAATAAAATGCATTTTATTCATTCCTATAATTTTTGTGGGTCACAGATGTTATTATTCTTTTGACTTTTCAGCCAGATGAAAATGTAAAAAACATAGTCTTAGCTTGTCAGATATACAAAACAGGCGGTAGGGCAGATCTGGCCCATGGGCTATGGTGTACCGACCCCTGAGTTAGTGGTTAAGTCTGGAAAGAAAGGAGAGGAGTGCCATACATCTATACCCGATACATACACTTACCCTTCAACGCATTCTCAGCAACTGCAGTGGGCTTGAAGAATGGACCTCTCTACCTCTTCTTTTCCACGATGATAGGAAAATAACTTCAGTATCTTCCTTCCTACACTTAATACACTAAAACTGATACTTTCTCCAAACCCTTTGGAAATTTTCAAATTTCACCAAAAAAATATTCAGACCCAACCTTTTTATTTTTTTTTTTGAGTTTATGTCTTTATAACAAAAGATCAAACACTTTTTTCACACATGTATCACTTAATGATTATGCTTTGTGACATATCAATAATACTGTCTGATTGCGAGACCTAAAGTTACCACCTAGAGATAGGACTATGTTACATATTTCCTCAAATACCTCCATGTTATTGCTTCCTTTCACCATCTGATTTTGAGAGCTTTTTAAATGAAAATAAAAGTCAAAAAATAAAAAAGCTGCCTCAAATCCACGGCTTGGACTGTGATAACTCAAAGCAGCAGATTATTTCCCAGGAGCAGAATGAACCAATGTGATAACTGAGGCTGAGTGATGGGTTCATGGACGTTCTTTGGGGTATATTTGAAATTTTTCATGATAATCTCCGAGACTGTGATTGAGAAAGGTCCACTCCGTGGTGCCCATGAAAGCCCTTGGCATCAGGAAGTGCCAAGGGGAGATGCCGTGAGGAAGGCTCGCAGAGGCTACCTCATAGACCACCTCACAGGTAGGTGCACCAGGCTCCGCTGAGGTGAAGAACAGTCTAGAGGTCAAGGGCATGTGACAGAACTTGTTTCTATTTTAACAGTTCTTTACAGTTTTCTGTGTAAAATCATTTCTTTTTTTAAAATGAATTTTAGTTGTTTCAGCCCATTTAGAGAGCAGGTTCATCTGAGTTCTGTGACAGAAGACAGTTAGTAAATAGCAGCCTGCTGTGAGAACAAACCTATTTCAAATACAGTATCAGTATCACTGGCTTCAAAAGCCAGTATTTCAAAGGAAGAATGAGTCAGTTTATTCCCATCTCCTTCTTTTAATATCACAGAGCATGAGGAATAAATGGTCACATAATACTTCTATCACATTTAAAATTTTAGGCCAGTACGGTACATGATTTTTTCTCCTTCTACTCCACATTTTCAGGATTACTGTAGTTAAGTAGGTGTGCTTCTTGGTTACTGAAAGTAAATAAGAAGAGCATACAAATACTATTCACAGTGCCAGAGTGGGTCTTACCCAGGCTTCTATATAATGAATAATATATACTCCTGATATCAATAAGGATCTTCCATTCTGTATTATATGACTTGGCATGGAAAAAATAAAATTAAAATGAACAACAGCCAACCTGTGCTTTCCTCATGTAAACCAAAGGTTCTTTCAGATGTTCAGGAGGTGCAGCAGGGTGACTAGGTAAAGGAAACCTAGGGACAAAAAGAGGCAGCTAAATATTGTGCATTATCTTGATAACGAATTAATTCTCTTTGTTAGAAATTACTTACCTCTGCGGTCCATGTCATGAGTGAACTAGAATATCTGTTAGCAATATTGTGTCTTTATAGAAGGTACAACAACATAATAAAGCGTTCTTATCCTACTAGTATTGTAGTTTTAGATTAGCAGTCTAATTACTTGTTAAAAGTTGAATTGCACAATAATCTGAATTCATAATTTGAGGTAATTTTAAAATTACTTAGCTTTGTAAATGCTCACATAAAAATTCCCAGAGCTGTTATTTTTAGCATATAAATATTGTAACATTTACAGGAATTTTTTAAGGTTGAAAAAAAAATCCATGAACTTGTTAACATATCAACTGTTTTCATTTCTCCCAATTTCCTTTTCCATATGATTATGTATTTTTTACATAGTTGAAATGATAATATAAATACTATCTTTCAAAAGAGCCATGTTCTAATACATAATCCACAAATTTAATAAAACTTTAAAATGTTAATGTCTTATGGATTCTTTCTGTTTTCTAAGTAACTTTACATTCATATTCAAAATGTATTGTTTTCATAAAGAAAACATTTAATCAACAAATATTGAGCCATTCTAGGTTACTAAGTATACGGTGGTAATTGAGACAATATCCCCTATTCTCATACACCTAACATTTTAGCGAAGAAAGACAGGCAATAATTACAAAAAGAAACAAATTCATAGAACAATATCAGATAGTAATATGTGCCATGAGAAAATAAGAGCGGGGTAATGCGATAGAAGTGATTTGGAAGGGGTGTCTCCAGGAGAAAATACTTGAACTAAGGCATAAGCGAGAAGGAGCCAACCATACGAAGATCTAGGGGAAGAACATTTCAGGCAAGACGCTGAGTTAGGAACTTTTAGACTGTTTAAAAATCAGAAAAAGCCAGAATGGTTTTAATATAATGATTGAGACACAGAGTGACATGAAATCACAGAAAGCACAAGGGGAAAACATAACAGTTCAACATTTACTTAGAGATTCCAGTCTCTTTCACGGGAACAAATAACTCCTATTGAAATTACTCTTAACACTTGTACCTACAGCAAAGCAACCAGGTTCTAATACTCAAAACCATACACTGAATTTTCAGGAAATGCCTCATCCAAAGTGGGACACCAACATATAAAGTGTTTATGATATACGAAGCTTAATTATACCTATCCCAGGACCTAAGAGTAAAATGCTCAAATGTCCAATTTTCAGGAATGGATTAGACTACAAAAATAGCAATCACCAGTAATATCTCCTCAGATAAGAAGCCAATGTTTGTAATTACACACAACCAGATGCTTTTATTCCATCAGTACTGGACATAAAGACACAGTTATAAGCTTTCTGTGTAATAGGGAAAGAGATAAATGACTATGTTCATATTAGTTTAAGTAACCTGTGGCATCTCTATACCTATTGTATATTTAAAACCTTACTTATCACGATAAACATCTATTCCTTGGTGACTAGTACCAGGGGTATGGTCCCAGTCAACTTCCATTAACAGATAGCACTTAAATATGGTATTATTTAAGAATTTGTAAATCAACTGGGAAAATGGTGACAAGCAAAGAAGTAAATACTAATCTTTAAAATGTGTGTCTAAGCACAGGACTTAAATATGGTATTATTTAAGAATTTGTAAATCAACTGGGAAAATGGTGACAAGCAAAGAAGTAAATACTAATCTTTAAAATGTGTGTCTAAGCACAGGTCCACAGGCCTTCATCTGAGTCTCTTTATTTTAAAAACAGTTCTAATAACCTGGATTATCTTGTGTCCTACTTAACAGGAGATTAGAAGGGACAGAAACAGAGGTGTTAGAATCTAGAGAATGCTAGAGACAGAGACACATTGATAGCAGTAAAAAACAAAACAAAACAAAACACATAAGAACTCCATTAGACTATAAATTCCATGAAGGTAGGAATTGATTTCTTGTTCTATACTGTATTACCAGTGCCTAGCATAGAGCTAGCACATGGTAGGTGCTCAATGAATAAGTGATGAATAATGGAATATTGAATAAACTATAAAAGCTAACTCTAGATCCTTATTCTTTATAATGACAAATAGTTTTATACACCTCAACAGACTCTGAGGCAAGTCCACATTAACAAAAACATTGATTTTTCTTAATGACACCAATTTTGCAAAAAAAAAAAAAGGAAGTTAATTATATTTTGTATTTAGAAGGGTTGCTTTGTAAAGACAGAAAAAGGGTAATATCCAAAATGGCAACAATAAAAAGAATATTGATAAGCTTCAGTTATCTGAAATATTAACTTATTTCCCTAACTACACTAGATAAGTGAATTGTTAATATAAAAATATTGGTGGTAAAAAAACAACACCTATTATTCATTCTCAGGCAAGACTTTGACTTTTAAATGTATTAACTTACATGAAAAGTTATATAAATACTAGTAAAAAATAACAATATAATGAGTATACATAGCAATACTATATTCATTACCTATAAAGTAAATACAGCTAAACATAATAGTATCTCAAAATAGGTTGGAAAAACTCACACACTCAGTTCACTATAAACAGCATTCTGAAGTTTCTTCTCCCAACCTATTTTTAAAAAAGAATAAAATATATGAACATATTAGTCTTAAAAATAAGCATACATCATAATTAAATTTATCTCACTAAAACTCTAACATCATATTCATTTGTGAAAGAACTTTATCAATTGCCAATTGCTGTGTGTTATTAAGGAATTATTTCCTATACATTCACTTCGTTGGCAAATACTGAGTAGCAAAATTCTCAGTATGACACTATTTTTTAGGTAAAACTATTGTACCATTTTCTCAAGATGGGAGAAATTCTTCTTCCATTGCTAAGGTGCCCAATGAATACCTAAACAGTGCTGGCTACTGTACTACCAATACTATCAGGAATGTGCCAAGGGAAGGGCAAGAAACAGCCAGGCACATGACAAAGATCATAAATAATTAGTTACAACTAACTAGTCAATAAACTCCTGAAGAACAGAAACATTATTATGAGGTACCATCAGACCAGTGAACTTGGCTGCTAACTACTTGAACTTTTCTGGGTAGGTAAACCACTTAACAATTCGATTTCCATGTGCAAAGGTTAGAATAGGGAACTTTTCTTGCTCTAAAAGAAATCAGGATTTTCTTTTCTTTAAAAGGATAGAAAAGAGGAGAGGGGGAAAATATAAAAGGAAAAGAAGTCACAAATGAAACGTAAAAGAGGAAGTGCTTAGCGAAGGAGACTTCTCATACATTCGGGATATATTTTGATCAGGAAGTAAATAGCATTCAAAACTGATTAATTTAATGCAGTGATTCCCATAGTATTCCTGAATTTTTGTAGTATTTTATTGAAATATCTGAAAGTTCTAATTTTCCTCAAACATAAACCTATCCAGCCACTGTTTCACAATTTTGAATGAGTAATTGGAAGTTTGAGTATAAAATACTCCCTCCAAGTAAAGTGTTTTCTTGTTATGCCTTAAAGAGTCGGGCGGGGGCGGGGGGGGGGGTGCCTGGGTGGCTCAGTGGGTTAAAGCCTCTCCCTTCGGCTCAGGTCATGATCTCAGGTCCTGGGATTGAGCCCCGCATCAGGCTCTCTGCTTAGCAGGGAGCCTGCTCCCCTCCTCCCCACCCCACCCCTGCCTAGCCTGCCTCTCTGTCAAATAAATAAATAAAATCTTAAAAAAAAAAAAAAAAAAAAAGAATCAAGGGGGAAAAAGAAACTTACAAACCTGATATTTTAAAGAATTCCTTAATATCTTCTTTTAGTGATTGAAGTTTAATCTCAGGTCTCTGAAGACTGGCCTAATTTTAGGAAGAAGAAGAAAAAGAAGAAAGGAAAAGACAGAGGTCAAAACTAAGTCATTTGGGTTGATATTTAATATGAAGGAAAATTTTAAAAAGGAGTGTCCAAATGTGTACACTATTTTAAAAATCACTTTTGAAGTCAGAGCACTTTAGAATTATCTAGAATAGCTCATAAGAGAGAAGACTTTTTCACCTACTCTTAAAATACAAAATCTGTGATGGTACACTGCAGTCTAATACTTAACCTTTTTATCTAGGATTTTTCTTTATGAATACTTAATATCTATTTTTTTAGTAGGAATACTAAAATACTCACATTTTATAAATTTATTCTCTCAATATATATCAAACATATACGGTAGCATTTATACCTAATCACCAAAAACCCAGTGGCATCCCTTATAAATAGATCTTTGAAAAGATCTGTCTTCGTCTTCAGAATGCTGCTCAATGCAAACCTTCATTTGTTGTCCATATTTATGGAAAATACATAAAACTGTTAGTTCACAAATACTTATTAGTGTCTCCTTTATCTTTAAGTAAGTGCTTCCCATTCTATTGGTTTTTCACACTGTAATTTTAACAAAAAAAAATAATTTCTCCAATTTATAACGTCTTTATTTTCAAAGTGGTGATCTTTTACCCGTTCTTTTTATCAAATTCTAAAAGTTTATTCCTTAAGAAGGCATTAATATTAGGATAACTCATGATAAGCATTTCAAACCTAAGAAATCAAAAAGCGATCTTATCTTCCACTCATACTTTGTTCCTTCTCTTCTAGTTTTAATCCTCATCTATGAAATTACCATGCACCAGATCTTCTCAGTCAGAAATTTCACTTACTCTTGATTCCACTCTAACTCCTCAGAGTCAAACCCTTTCTGGGAAGACGGCATTGGAAGCAGTGAGTTGTCTTTCGGTTTGGGTGTTTTTTTGTTTGGTTTTTTAATCTCCCTGATTTCCACATAAAAAAAGACCAAGCAACTCAGTAGGAAAACCAAAATCCCCTGGAAACATTTACAAAACTTGTTGATAACAAACTTAAAATACAAACAATTGGGGACAAACCAACCGCCACAGACCGGTATGGTATTAGCATTTGCACAGGAAAAAGCAGAAGGAAACAGTGGGATATGTGATGGATGTGAAAACAGGAGGACCCCCAAAACAGCCAACACTGGTTTCACTGGAACACATGAAAAGCCAATTTTAGAACAGGAGCTAAAACTGGGAGGAGTTTTTGCCCAACTGAATATAGCAGGTGAGGTCGAAAAAGACTGTGGCAGCATGCCACCTATGAATTCTTGACACTGACCAACCGGGCGCCCCTTTCCAGGCAAGGTCATACACCCTCAGTCTGCTGGGGATTCCTTCCCCTTCCCCCTCCCTCCCCTCTGCTCCTCCCCCAACGCACGTGCGCTCTCTCTCAATCTCAAATAGGTAAATGTTTTTTAAAAGTTTTAAAAAAAATGTTTAAACTTCTTAAATTGCCAAGACTGAGTTAGAGTGTCTTCGTGTGAGGGATCTTCATTTGGTTAATAAAACTATCAAAAAATGTAGGAAAGCGATTACCATAAGAATCAGATCGCTTGGGAGAGAGGTGTTGGTGATTGTGATGGGGTGGGGCAAGTGGAGGGGTTTCTCGTGTGGCTGGCAAAGTTTCATTTCTTTACCAGGGTGGTTGTTACAAGTTCATTCATTCTTATAATTGATTACATTATGGGTTTGTTTTATAGTTTCTGTTTTACTTTATGATAAAAAGCATCAAAAAAGAAAAAGAAATATATGTCTCCCAATTTATTCCTTCTCTCCATTCTAAAGTCCCACACTTAAGCCCAAGTCCTCGTCATTTCTCATTTGGATCCCTGTAACTGCTTCCAAACCCTACGTCTGGCCACTTTATTCAAATTGCAGTTACTCCCCACCTGGCATTTTTACACTCCCTTAGTCTACTTTTCTTCTTTCCTAGCATCTATTACCTCCTTCTATGCCATACGATTAATGTATTCACTATGTTTATTGGTATATTATCTATCATCCTAAATTAGAAGTGATAAGCTCCACTAAAACAGATATCTTTGTCTTTCTGTTCAGTTATAGCCCAAGTGCCTAGAATAGTTACTTTACATAGTAGGTGATCAAGAAATGTTCACTGAACAAATAAACCAATTTCTTCCTTTATTAATCCACCTCCAGCATTTTCTTCCCGAAACTTTCTTTTCTTCCTGAAAGTAAGGCTTTCCTAACTGCAAATCTCCATAGCATAAACAAGAAATCTAAACTTTTCAACAGGGCACACTGGGCCCTTCCCAATGTAGACTAACTTCTCTCTCCAGACTCATCAGCTGCTCTTCCATCAAGCTAACAACATCCTCTCTTTTTTCACACCATCCCCCCTCCAAGACACGCTACTCTCTAGTCACAGTGAACTACATCCACTGGTCCCCCAACTGTTAAATATTTTAAGGATTCCAGGCTTTTGTTCATGTCGCTCTTCAGATGTAATTGCTCCCTCACCACCTTGGCAAATACCTACTAGTTTCCAAGACATCCCTCAAGTACCACCTCCTTTCTCAATTTGTCCCTACCCCTCCCCACAAAGACAGTACAGTCTGTTCCTCTGATGTAGCACTCATCAGATTACATTGTCATTTTCAGCTGACCTATTCCTCTTTTTGACTCTTAAATTCAAAGGACCATGATTTCATTTTTGCATCTCAAGTATTAACTCAGTATTGCTGCTTGATGAAATTATATTGATCAAACCACGTTCTATCCCTTTTATCCAATTTTTACCCAAATAAACAAGGAACTTTATAAAAGTTATTTTTAACTAAGGAGATTGGTTGCCAGTCTGTTATTCCTAGGATTTTAAAAGTTGCAAAACCTTGCTCATTATTCAAAAGTATCAAAGCAAAAGGAAATAGGTTTTCTTTTACTAAGTCTGTATTTGGAAAGGACTCTGAGGTAGCATAAGTAAAAGAAATTCAAGAGAAAAAATTGGTTATTCCTTTCTAAACATTTTCAATATTTTAAGGTTGCTAGACCTCCTAGATATATTTTTTAATCAAAGGCAAACCAAATTCATAATCAACATAATTATAAAAATCTTGAGAAATTTGGGCTGCTTAGGCAACTCAGTTGGTTGGGCATCCAACTCCTGATTTCAACTCAGGTCATGATCTCAGGGTCATGGGACTGAGCCCCATACCAGGCTCTGCACTGAGCATGGAGCCTGCTTGAGATTCTCTCTCCGTCTCCTTCTGCCCCATCCCCCACTCTCTCAAAAAAGAAAAAAAAATTGAGAAATTTGAAAATCAAAAGCAGGCCAGTGACAGGAAGACAACACGGTAAGACAGTTTTCAAACATGTTTTAGCAGCATAACCCTTTTTTCGAATGAAATCTGAACCCAATTATAAACCCCACTATAAAAAAAAAAAACCCTACTGTAGGAAACACATTTAAAGTGATACTAGAGACAATGAAAATGAGTATTCTCTCATTGCTAAGGTGTAATTATGTTAGAAATGCATAGCTTTATTATGATTTAGCCTCAATATCCAGTTGGTTTTTGTATTTTGTTTTGGTTGCTCAACATAAAGAAAGAGTCTTAATTCACGGAGATAAGTGTTTGCACTTTTTTTTTTTTGAAGCATAATTAACATACACTGTTTTATTAGTTTCAGTTGTACATAATAATGATTCAACAATTCTATACATTGCTCGCTGTTTATCATGATCTGTCGTCTTAATCCCCCTTCATCTATTTCCTCTATTCCCCCCTCTCCTTTGGCATCCATCAGCTTGTTCTCTGTTTTAGAGTCTGATTATTTTTGTCTCTTTTTCTTTTTATTGGTTTTGTTTCACTTTTAATAGCCTTCCTGGCAATCTCAGCACACTCCTAAATTAAACTGCAGTGGGAAGTCAAAAAGAGGAGTACTTGGAAATTTTTATTTTGAAAACAAATCACTGAAGAGGCACCTCGGTGGCTCAGTCAGTTAAGCGTCCAACTCTTGATTTCAGCTCAGGTCATGATCTTAGGATTGTGGGACTGAGCCCTGTGTTGGGCCCCGCACTCAGCTTGGAGTCTATTTGAGATTCTTTCTCTCCCTTTCCCCCTGCCTCTCCTCCCAATCACTCTCTATATAGATATCTATATATATAAAATCTTTTAGAAAACAAATCACTGATATTAGTTATCATAAATACAAAAATCAGATGAAGAGCTTCCTGATGCTTCTGACTGCCAGAACTACACATATCATGGCATAACTACCACATGATGGGTCACTGGCTCACTTGTCCCACATCACGGCAATACGCCATGAGGGGACACTCTGTTGAGCAGATGCACCTTCGCTCTGCCTACTCCCTGCAGTAATAGCCTCACCCACACAATGAACCATGAGCACACATGAGAAAGCCAAATATTTTGAAAGACCAGTGCAGTATTATATCCTTCTTCATCAATGACACATTTATAAGTCTCTCTAATATATGAAGAGGATGAAAGGAACAGGGTTTTTTCGAGACTTATCGAGAGACAAGTTAATTTGGAAGGACAACAGTGGGTTATGAAGTATTGAATATAACAACAATGCATTTGAAAAAGTGGTGCTCCCTAATATACTTTTTAAATTAAGAATTTTTAAATAAATAGGACATTTTCTGAGTCCTTGGGTATAACAGAGCACATTTTTAAAACTATTTGGGACTAAATGAGGATAAGATTTGGCATCAGAACACCTTGAATTATCTCAGCGTTATTTATTATTTTGGTCAAGTCATTTAACCTCTCTGTATCTCAGTTTTCCTTATTTAATAGAGAAAGTAATACCTGAACTAGGTTATTGTGGGACTTAAATAAAAAAATTTTCAAAGTTATTTTTAGTTGGGAAGTCCAGAGTAAATTAAAGTTGTGCTATAAAATATGAGGTATCCAGATGACAGTGGACTAAATGTAAAAGACTAGTAGGGAGGGAGTGCCTAGAGGCAGAGGTTTTTTAAAGAAAAGGGGTAAATTTTGTTGTAGATTTTTTTTTAAATCTACAACAAAATTTAACCCTTTCTTTAAACAAAATGCCTCTAACTCACTATAAGAGCTGGTAAAAATATGATAAAAAATATAATCCAGGGATGCCTGGGTGGCTCAGTTGGTTAAACATCTGCCTTCAGCTCATGTCATGATCCCAGAGTCCTGGGATTGAGCCCCCTATTGAGCTCTCTGCTCAGCGGGGATCCTGTTTCTCTCTCTCCCTCTGCCTGCCCCTCCCCCGTACTCTCTCTCGCTGTCAAATAAATAAAATCTTCAAAAAAAAAAATATATATATATATATGATCCAGCAAGAGTGTACATTACCCCACATATATTCTTCACGCATTTATTTATGTTGACATTTCTGACATCCTCCACCATTGTGCACTCTAAAAACACATGACAGTCCCTGCCCGAGACACACACACACACGCACACACACACACACACACGCACACACACACACACGCACACACACACACACACACACACACACACATTCAGTTTCTTTCTACTTCCATCAGAATAGTCTTAATCCAAAGCATTAGCCACTGGCAATCTTAAATTTCTAAACCTGGTAAGTAAAGAAAACTGGAGATAGCAAAGTGGCCGATGTTGTGGCTGAGTCCAAGAAGCTTGGAGGTAACCTGAGACTAAATACTCCATGAAGTACAAACCATAGCAAGGTCTAAAAAGGTGGTTTCAAGTATCTTTTAACTCCCTTTGAAGAGGCCTCATCCTCTCCAGTTCTCACTAAGCCATCATGCAAATCCTGGACTTCATCTTTCTGTGTCTGAAAAATCACAGAATTTCAGGGTTAAAAGAAGCTGCAGAGTTCTTTAATAAAACCCTCTTTTCCAAGTGTTTTTATAGCTTAGAAACTCTAAAATAAGGTAAGATTTAAGATGACTGAGTAATAAGGAGCTTGCTTCATCCCTCAAACACAGCTAGACCAACATCAAATCATGTTGAACAACTAGAAAATTGATCTGAAAATTAAGAAAACAATCTGCACAATTAGAGTGAGATGCGAGGTTCAGAGATGTGAACTGGGGGAGAGAAAAACCACAGTGCTGCGGAGGAAAGAGAGCCCTTTACATGGAGAGAAGTCACGGAGAGAGGTAGAGAGAGCAGCAGGTAGGGTTCCTGCAAGATGCTGTGGTGTGGAGATCCCCTGGGTCACACTGGGAAAGAATATGCCCCTTCCTGGAGTACATTTGGAAGAGGGTATGTTGCTCTCCAAAGACAAAAGGCCCACCAGGTGCCACTGAGTGGCTATTTCGCTGGGACAGTGGCTCACGGGGAAGGCAGATAACCTGATCACAGCTTTTCACTGTGCTTCACCATAGACTCCAGGTACCTGTGAGGCCTTGCAACTGCTTTTCTGAGACAGAGCAGTGCCAGGCACAGCACTGTGAGGCTCTCCTCCAGGGGAGGGGAAGGCCCATGCCTTGCTAGGTCCTTTAAGATTTGGAGTTTTGAATCCCAGCCACACTCCAAAGATAAAACATAGGAGAACAGTGGTTTGGGTACAGACAGATTGAGGGCAGGAATCTGGCAGAAGCCTGAGACACAGGAGGGGAGATTGTTTGCTTTTCTATGAGGGCCTTCTGAACAACTGCACACTTGAATTCCCCTCCCTGGGGGAAGAAAGCAGGGTGATGCCATCTTCCCCACCACAACCCACCCTGCCCACCAGCACCATCAGACTTCAGAGAGAAACACAGATTCCCCGGTGGAGGCTGGAGTTGCTTAGAGCAAACCCCACCCCCTTGCCTGGCAGGGGTGTCTTTCCGAGGGAAAGTCTGACTGTGAGCCAGTGCAGTGGGTCTCTCCCCAGAGGACCAAAACAGGCCCTCTGCAAGTACCAAGTCAAATGATCACAGAGTGCTCTAAAGCATCAGTTTCAGTTCTTGTGGAAATAGGACGAGGCTTTTTTTTTTCTTTTTTCTTTGAATTAGGCTTACGGGTTTTGTTCATTTGTTTGTATGTTGCTTTGTTTCCTTTTCTTGTTTTTGGCTCAGCCTGTTTTTTGGGGTTTTCTTTTTCTACTCTTGTTTTCTTCTTTCTTTCTTTTTCTTTGGAATCAGGCTTATAGTATTTTGTCTGCTTATTCGTTTTTTTGTTCCTTTTCTTTTTCTCTTCTCTTGGATCAGAGTTTGTTTGCTCTTTTCTTGGATCAGGGTTTGTTTGTTTGTTTGTTTGCTCAGGCTTATCTTAACAAACAAATCAAAGCACACCTGATTAAAGGTCCAAACAGCAAACAAGGAGGAACTCCACAGAGGACTAACCTGTGGGAAAGAGCAGCCAAAACACAATATCAGAGTGCACACAGAAAAACTTCCTGAAGTGCCAGGATCTGGACAGTGTATGACTCCCTTCTTAATATAGTACTCTCAAGAGTAGGAAACATAACAAGCTTTCATAACATGCAAAAGACAGAAATCTAGATATAATGACAAAATGGAGGAATTCTCCCCTAACGAAAGATCAAGAAGAAATCACAGCCAAAGATTTGCTCAAAATAGATATAAGCAATATACCTGAATAAGAATTTAGAACAACACTCATAAGAATACTAGCCAGGTGGGGCGCCTGGGTGGCTCAGTAGGTTAAGCCTCTGCCTTCAGCTCAGGTCATGATCTCAGGGTCCTGGGATCAAGTCCTGCATCGGGCTCTCTGCTCAGCAGGGAGCCTGCTTCCTCCTCTCTGTCTGTCTGCCTCTCTGCCTACTTGTGATCTCTTTGTCAAATAAATAAATAATAAATAAACTTAAAAAAGAAAAAGAATACTAGCCAGGCTTGAAAGAAGCATAAAAGACATCAGAAAAAATCTTGCTGAGGAGATAAAAGACCTAAAAGCTAGTCAAGCTGAACAAAAAAATACTATAACTGAGATGCAAAACCAACTGAATGTAATCATAACAAGGATGGAAAAAGCAGAAGAATGGACAGGTGATACAAAAGATAAAATTATGGAAAATAATGAAGGTGAAAAGAAGAGGAAAAGAAAACTATTAGATCATGAATATAGACTTAAGGAACTCAGTGATTCCACAAAGCACAATAATATCCATATCATAGGAGTCCCAGAAGAAGAATAGGGAAAAGGGGCAGAAGGTTTATTTGAATAAATTATAGCTGAGAAATTCCCTAATCTAGGGAAGGAAACAGGCATTCAAGTCCAAGAGGCATAGAGAAGCCCCCTCAAAATCAACAAAAGCAGGTCAACACCAACCCATATCATAGTGAAACTTGTAAAATACAAAGATAAAGAGAATTCTGAAAGCAGCTAGGCACAAAATGTCCTTAACCTATGAGGGTAGACACAGACACAGCAGACCTGTCCACAGAAACTTGGCAGGCCAAAAAGAAGTGGCATGATATATTCAACATGCTAAATGGGAAAACTATGCAGCCAAGATTACTATATCCAGCAAGGCTATCATTCAGAATGGAAGGAGAGATAGAGTTCCCAAGAAAACCAAAAACTAAAGGAGTTCGTGAACACTAAACCAGCTTTGCAAGAAGTATTAAGGGGACACTTTGAGCAGGAAAGAGAGGCCAAAAGCAACAAAGACTAGAAAAGAACACAATCTACACAAACAGTGACTTTTTAGGTAATATAATGGCATTAAATTCATATCTATCAATAATTACTCTGAATGTAAATGGACTAAATGCTCTAATCAAAGAACATGGGGTCTCAGAATTGATAAAAAAAAAAAAAAAAAACAAGACAAATTGATGTGCAGCTTACAAAAGACTCACTTTAGACCGAACAACACCTCCAGATTGAAAGTGAGGGGGTAGAGAACCATCTATCATGCTAATGGACATCCAAAAAAGCTGGAGGAGCCATACTTCTATCAGACAAACTAGATTTTAAAACAAAGACTGTAATAAGAGATGAAGAAGGCACTATATCATAATAAAGTGTTCTACCCAACAAGAAGATCTAACAATTGTAAATATTTATGTCCCCAACTTGGGAGCAAGCAAATACATAAATCAATTAATGATAAACTTAAAGAAACACATTGATAATAATACAGTAATAGTAATAGTAAGGGATTTTAACACCTCACTCATAGCAACGGACAAGTCACCTAAGCAGATCAAGGAAACAATGGCTATGAATGACACACTGGACCAAATGGACTTAACAGATATATTCAGAGTATTTCATCCTAAAGCAGTGGAATCCACATTCTTTTCAAGTGCACATACAACAATCTCCAGGATAGATCACATATTGGGTCACAAATCAGGCCTCAACCAGTACAAAAAGACTGAGATTATATCATGCATATTTTAATATGCTATAAAATATTAAAATGCTATAAAACTTGAAATCATAGAAAATAGTTATTTCATTAGTCGATGGACATTTGAGCTCTTTTCGTAATTTGGCCATTGTCGATAATGCTGCTATAAATATTGGGGTGCATGTGCCCCTTTGAATCAGTATTTTTATATCCTCTGGATAAGTATGTAGTAGTGCAGTTGCTGAGTCATAGGGTAGCTCCATTTTTAACTTTTTCAGGAGCCTCCATACTCTTTTCCAGAGTGGCTACACCAATTTGCATTCCCACCAACAGTGTAAGAAGGTTCCTCTATCTCTGCTAGTGAATGGATAAAGAAGATGTGGTATAGATATATACAATGGAATGTTATTCAGTCATCAAAAAGAATGAAATCTTGCCGTTGGCAACAACGTGGATACAACTGGAGTGTATTATGCTAAGCAAAATGCTAGTGAAATAAGCAGTCAGAGAAAGACAAATACTATATGATTTCACTCATATGTGGAATTTAAGAAACAAAACAGATGAACATAGGGGAAGGGAAAGAAAAATAAAATAAGATGAAAACAGAGAGGGAGGCAAACCACAAGAGACTCTTAACTATAGGGAACAAATTGAGGGTTGTTGGAAGAGAGGTGGGTGCGGGTTGGGTTAAACGGGTGATGGATATTAAGGAAAGCACATGTTATGGTGAGCACTGGGTGTTATATGTAAGTATGTAAGTGATGAATCACTAATTTCTCCTCCTGAAACCAACCAAACAAGAAAGAAAAGAAAAGAAAAGAAAAGAAAAGAAAAGAAAAGAAAAGAAAAGAAAAGAACCAACAAAACTCTAAACTAGCTTTCTAGTTTAGAAACTCACTACATCCCTACCTTAGCCAATTCCATCTTTGGATTATTACAATTAGAAAATTCTTTATTATGAGCTAAAATTGATTCATACCATCTGCCACCATCACACCCCCCTACAACACACACACACAATGTCACAAAATATAAACCTAATCCCTTTTCTATAGGAGACCTTCAAATATTCAAAGAAAGCTACCGAGTCTTCCCTAAAAGCTTTTTTTCTCAAGGTCACATATATTTCCAGATTCTCCAAGTTCTCTTCATATGACAGATTCTTCTTACCACCCTTCCCATTCTTCTATGAGCAAAGTCCAGTCCAACTTGTCCTAACAGATCTCTCTACTTCACTCCTTTCACTAGACCACTGATTCTCAAACTTTTAACCCTCAGGACCCTCACCCTCTTAAAAATTGAGGATCTAAGAGTACTTCCTTTATGTGGATTGTATCTCCTGATATTTACAGCATTAGAAATTAAAACAGAAAAAAAAAACCTATTTGTTTATTAGTATGGAATTTCCCCCCCCAAAATTAGAAACTGAATTACCGCATGATCCAGCATTTTCAATTCTAGGTACATACTTGAACATATATTTATACACTCATGTTCATAGCAGCATTATTCACAATTGTGGAAGCAACCCAAGTGTCCACAGACAAATGAGTAGATGAGCAAAATGTGATATGTGCACACAATGAAATACTACTCAGACCTTAAAAAGGAAAAAATCCTACACATCTACAACATGGATGAACTTCGAGAACATTATGCTAAGTGAAATAAGCCTGTCACAAAAGATAAATTCTATATGATTTCAATATATGAGGTACATAGAACAGTCAAATTCAAATTCAAATTCAAAAATTCAAATTCAAATTCAAAAAGTGGAATGCTGGTTACGAGAGGCTGTGGGGAAGGTGGGAATGGAGTGTTAGTATTTAATGGGTACAAAGTTCTATTTGGGGATGAAAAAGTACTGGAGATGGATGGACATTGATGGTACACAACAATATGAAGGTACTAAACGCCACTGAACTGTACACTTAAAATGGTAAAAATGGTAAGCTTTATGCATATCTTACCTCAATAAAAATGTTTATTAATTTGTTTAAATATGACACTATAACCTATTATATATTAGTGTAAATATATATATTTTTAAGATTTTATTTATTTCAGAGAGAGAGAGAGAGAGCACGAGCACAAGCCAGGAAAGGGGCAGAGGGAGAGGGAGAAGCAAACTCCCCACTGAGCAGGGACCCCCGACGTGGAGCTCGATCTCAGGACACCTGAGCCAAAGGTAGACGTTTAACTGACTGAGCCACCCAGGCACCACTGGCCTAAATATTTTTATCTCAAAGAACTGTATTTTCAGACACAAAAATACGTGAGAAGAGGAGGCATTGTTTTATATTTCTGCAAATCTCTGATGTTTGGCTTAACTGAAGACAGTTGGACCCTTCAATCTGCTGTGATATTCCATTTGCAGCACTAGGTTATTATGATGTATATGAAAAAGATCAGTGTCATACAGATATGACTGTATAACTGGAAAAGGGAAGGGTATTTTAATATCCTTTTCAGATATTGTAGTTATATTCCTGTGATAGTATTATCAAAATTTGACCAGCAGTTTCCTAAAAATTAGTTGCACTGTGGTATCTGAACCTCGGTAAAGTTTTCATGCTTTATTACATAAACATGTATCACTCTGCCTTGCACTCTGAATCAATCTTCTACCTATATATGATTTCATAACATTATACACTGATCGTTTTGAATATATTAAGTGATGCAGTGGACACATTTCATTAAATAATATCAAAAATTCTTTAGCATCACCATCAATAACATCAGAAAAGTCTTTAAAGGGGTGCCTGGATGGCTCTGTTGGTTTAGTGGTTGCCTTCAGCTCAAGCTGTGATCCCAGGGTCCTGATATCAAGCCCTTGCATCAGGCTCCCTACTCGGTGGAGGGCCTGCTTCTCCCTCCCCCTCTGTCTGCCACTCTGCCTACCTGTGCTCTCAATCTCTCTGTCAAATAAATTAATTAATTAAATCTTTAAAAAAAGAAAAGTCTTTTTTTCTCTAGATTTTATTTATTTATCTATTTATTATTTTTAAAGATTCTATCTATCTATTTGACACAGAGAGAGAGATCACAAGTGGGCAGAGGGAGAGGGGGAAGCAAATTCCCTGTTGAGCAGAGAGCCCAATGTGGGCCTTGATCCCAGGACCCTGAGATCATGACCTCAGCCGAAGGCAGAGGCCTAACCCACTGAGCCACCCAGGCACCCTGAAAAGTCTTTAAGTATTAAGGAGCCATCAAGTTCACAATAGTGAATTCAAGTTTTCCAGAATCTGAGTGTCTTTCATCTCTGTACCCCAAGAATCAGCACAATAACTATTATATAGTAAGTATTTCATAAACATGTTCTCAATGAATGCATTTGCACTAAAGATTCCTTAGACCTATACCTGCAAAACCCCATGGGAAACACAAGATGATGGGCCTTGTTTTCTGGAATTTTTAGTCCAGACATGAAGATACTTAATAAAAAAAAAAAAAGCTACCATAAGAAAAAAATATGTTACAACAGAGGTATCATCCTTAGAGCCAGGAAAAATTAATTCTAATTGAAAAACTGGAAAAGGGGAACAAAAGAGTATAGGCTAAGTAAACAGACTGAGTAAACGCATGGGGATGTTCTTATACACTGTCACTTTGTGGAATAACAAAAGTTCCATGAAAATAAGGAAAGAATAAAGTGGAAGATAAAGCTAGAACACTCTCTCCTATTCCTATCTATTGAACTCACCAGTGTCAGTGTCTTTAAAAAATCCTTCATGTCTTCACCCTCCTCAAAATACCTCAATAACCCCTTCAATACCTAAAGAAATAAAAGAAAATTCATTCTGGCATTTATGATCTTTTAAAAACCTACTACTACCCAACGGACATAATCTTTTATTGGGAAGGAAGAAATTTCCCCTAGGCTTCAGAGATTTTTTTTTTTTTAAGATTTTATTTATTTGACAGAGAAAGACACAGCAAGAGAGGGAACACAAGCAGGGGGAATAGGAGAGGGAGAAGCAGACTTCTCACTGAGCAGGGAGCCTGATGCGGGGCTCAATTCCAGAACCCTGGGATCATGACCTGAGCCAAAGGCAGATGCCTAATGACTGCACCACCCAGGCACCCCTTCAGAGAGTCTTCCAGCTGGTCTAAGAATTAAATTGACCTGAAGCAGATTAACAGGAGAAAATCAAATTTAATTTCATACATATGGAATTCCCACATACATTAAAGGTTCAAAATAGAAAGGTACAATGAGGTAGGTATATGTGCCATCCTGAGCTAAAGAATGGGGTAGAAACCTGGGGCTTCAAAGGGAAAGAAGGTAATTACAGAGCAGTAAGAAGAGCAGATGTTTCATAATTAGATGTTTGCCCTGCCGTATAGATGGGTCACTCAGATAAAATTTATCTCTGGTAATAACTCATATTCTGGGAAACACCCAATTTAGATTCTTCTAGGTAGTTAAGTGCAAAAGTTTCTTTTGAGCCTGCAGGATCTTGATGGCCTTCAGCTCAAAACAGTCCACATACCAAAGTGATATATTTTGGGGAGACTTGTTCTGAACTCCTTCACTCTTTAGAAGTGCCGTATAACAGAAACCTTCTGCTTAACTTTCTCACTGTTCCTATATTGGGAACTCACTCCAATCTTCCCACCTTGAGTGCTGGCCAAGTTTTCTCTACTCCTATTCAGTATATTTATACCCTAGTATATGCCCTTGAATTTACATTCTTCTTTCAATAATTAATTGAACACATACTATGTGCCAGTTGCTGAATATAAAAAGAAAAATAAGACATGATTCTCCCTCACTCTTGAGGAACTTACAATGTTTTGAGGGACATAAAAAGCTGACATTAAAAAAAAAGCCTTGCTGTTTCAGTCATTACAGCATGTGACTCTTAATCCTGGGGTCGTAAGTTCGAGCCCCACATTGGGTGTAGAGATTACTTAAAAAAAAAAGAGCTAAGAAAAAGTGTGATAAATAAATGTTCTTTCCTGCATCCATCCACAAACATTCTTCTCATTAACATCACTGTTCTGGATGTTGTCTAATTTTTCCCATCACCACCACAGAAGAGAGGCTCAATTAAAAACATGCTGAATTGGGTATCTCCATTCCTTCCTGGTATTTTTGGTTCTTTGTGAAATGGTAGACCATATCTGTTTCTGTAATCCAAGTAGTCCTAGTGGATATGCATTGTAGCCAGGAATGAGTTTTAGTTACAAATTGGGAATTTTGACTCTGTACAAGCTGACCATGCCTTATACTCAATTTGTGTTGTATAATTCAAACCCTGCTCTGGATTATCTCACCTGAAGATAGATTCCTCACTGTTTTTCTTTTGCTGACATCTCAAAGCTGACCTACTTCTCTGCCAGCACTGTCTGTCTTATCCCCCGTATTCCACAACTTTACTTCTTAGTCTCCTTTCATAATATACTTTATGCCTGACCCAGTCTTCAGTTCACATTTAGTAATCAATCTTTTCTCTCTTGTTTCAGCTTGACCTTACCTAATTCAAAAACCCTATACAACCTCCTCTAAGCAAGTCAGTGCTGAAATAAAATGCAAAGAGTATACTTACTTATTCAAAGTAAACCCATATTTTAATAGTTATCTTAACTACCATCCTCCCTCGGGTACATAAATTCTATGGAAAAAAAGGTTTCTTATTTTGAAAGGCTATACACAATAATTCATTTCTACACTGTTGTTAGAAGATGGGGGAGAGACAGTAAAGTATTCCCCAAATTGAGAAGGCACTTTGATGGTGCAACCACTCTGGAAAACAGTATGGAGGTTCCTCAAAAAGTTAAAAATAGAGCTACCCCACAATCCAGCAATTGCACTACTAGGTATTTACCCAAAGGATACAAATGTACGGATTCGAAGGGGCACATGCACCCTGGCATTTATAGCAGCATTATCAACAATAGCCAAATTCCTGAAAGAACCCAAATGTCCATTGATTGATTAATGAATAAAGAAGATGTGGTACATATATACAATGGAATGTTACTCAGCCATCAAAAACAATGAAATCTTGCCATTTGCAACGATATAGCTAGCCTGAGCTAGAGTGTATTATGCTAAGTGAAATGAGTCAGTCAAAGAAAGACAAATACCATATGACTTCATTCATATGTGGAATTTAAGAAACAAAACAGAGGAACAGAGGGGATGGGGAAAAAAAGACAGAGGAAGGCAAATCATAAGAGACTTTTAACTTCAAAGAACAAACTGAGGGTTGCTGGAGGGGAAATGGATGGGGGATGGGCCAAATGGGTGATGAGTATAAAGGACGGCGCTTATTGTGATGAGTACCAGGAGTTATATGTAAGTGATTAATCACTAAATTCTATTTCTGAAACCAATATTACACTATATGTTAATTAACTAAAATGTAAATAAAAAATTGATACCAAATCAATCAATCAATAAAAGAGAGAGAGAAAGCACTTTGAGACAAGAAAATGAAACTCCATACAAGTCACACAGCGTTTTACCAGGTAGCTTACTGACGGGGGTGGGTCAGGCGGATGACAATTCAGGTACTATATAGCTATTCTCCACAAAGTCTAGACCTTGGTCCGCAGATTTTATAGTGTGACAGGATGTGCAGAAGGGCACTATAGTGAGATGAAAGGGTCTGCATGCACCTCAAAGGCCTCGCATGCACCTAATTAACAGCCAACCTTGAATTAGATCTTGTGGTTACCACCTGTGCATCAGGAAGGAGAAAGACTATGTTATCTTTAATGGATTAATGGGAGGTCAAAACAAGGCTCCCCCCAATCCTAGCCTTGGTGGGCATTTCTCAGTTATGTATATTAATCTCCAAAGATCCAGGAACACATAGTTCCAAGAAAGATCATCCAGTGAACATGAACAGAATGAAGGGACAAAGATGGAGTCAGTATTGTGAGCACTCCTATAACTTCCAGAGTTAAAGAACACAACAAAAGCCATAACAAATATAGGTAAGAATGACACAGTCCTTGGATCATACCAAATACAGTCAGAGTCCCCAAATTATTAATTTTATATCAACTGAAGTAGTCCAATCTGAAGCTTAACCATATATATATGCCAAATCCTACCCTAGAGAGAAAAAAAAGACAGGAGATGGAAGTTCTACTCATGGCACAGGCCTTTCAATATCAATATATGTCCTCTGGCACTTTGGTGGCTCAGTCAGTTAAGCATCTGCCTTCAGCTCAGATCATGATCCTAGGGTCCTGGGATCAAGCCCCGCACTGGGCTCCCTGTTCAGGGGGAAGCATGCTTTTCCTTCTCCCTCTGCTCTTGCCCCCTGCCTGTGCTCTCTCTCTCTCTCTCTCTCAAATAAATAAATAAAACCTTTAAAAACATACATGTTCTATGTCCGACAGAAAATATAGTCAATTAAAATTTATTTAAATCCATTAAATTTTCATTTCCTTAAAATAAATGATAAATGAATGTCAGTTTCTTCTCTTTTTGTGATCTCTAAATTCCCTATACATGTATATATTTCTGATGATGATGAATGAAAAAACAATATTTGAGATATAATTTCATAAGTTTTTAGTAAGGGACACTAGCTCTGGTGTTCTAGACTTATGACAACATCCTATCAATTATATTATTCCTTCTCTCTCCAAAGCCTATCTTCTTTCAGGTTCCTTCCTTTCACAATTCTATTATTTATAATAACAATCAGAGGAACAGGATTTATTAAACACTTAATGGAATGCAAATAACATTTGAGGTTTTACACAACATCCATTTTAAATACAAATAATGAATGATACAAAATAACAATGCTGATTTTTGTGCTAAACATCAAATTTAGGTTATCATGCTATTGTCTAGAGGATGAGTGAGCAAATTTGATTTTAGAAGTAGGCTGACTTCATAACAAAGTAGCTCAAGATAACTCAGAAATCAAAAAATATCATCCCTTTCCAGAAATACAAAATTCCATGTTATCACATGAAGATCTTGATAATTATACTTTAATCTATAAAAAGATATATTAAAATACAGTTTAATTATACTATTAAAAAAAGGAGCGCTGGGTGGCTCAATCAGTTAAGTGTCCGCCTTCGGCTCAGGTCATGATCCCAGGGTCCTAGGATCAAGTCCCACATTGGGCTCCTTTGGGAGCCTGCTTCTCCCTCTGCCTGCTGCTCCCCTCCTGCTTGTTCTCTCTCTCTCTCTCTCTCTGACAAATAAATAAAATCTTTTTTTAAAAAAGTGATAATGGTGGGGGAAAAGTCTAGATATCATTTATATTTCTCTTTGAAATATTCTGTGTGATTTTATTTTTCTAATTCAGTTGAACCAATACTGCTCTAGTATTTTCACAGTATACCCAAACAGACAAAATGAAGAAGGTATAGAAAAATGCTGGTGGCAGGAAACTGCCCTCATGATTAAAATTGCAAAGGCATGTAACAAATAAATAGCCAGTTGTTTAAAAGTATGTTACTGAAACTGACTATAGAGTTGCCTTTTAAGAGCTGGCTTATTTCTATTAAATGTCTGCAGTAGGGGTGTCTGGGTGGCACAGTGAGTTAAGCCTCTGCCTTCAGCTCAGGTCATGGGTCTCAGGGTCCTGGGATCAAGCCCCACATCGGGCTCTCTGTTCAGCAGGGAGCCTGCTTCCCCTTCTCTCTGCCTGCCTCTCTGTCTACTTGTGATCTCTCTCTCTGTCAAATAAATAAATACAATCTTAAAAAAAAAAAATTTAAATGTCTGCAGTAGTGGATATAAGCTAAGGTAAAGTTGGTAACACATTTTTTCAAGTTCAAGTTTGTATTAATATTAAAAGATCTATAATTACATACTTTTAAAGTATCAATCTATAATATTATGGATCTTTTACTTTATGTATCTTAAGAACCAGACAAATATAAGTTGAGTTCCCATGTAATCATCTCCTTACCCAGCTTTATTTTTCTTTCTCTTCCCTTGCCCTAATTTTTATTATATCAAAGCAATTAACTGATATTATATTGTAGACACATTATCCTTTACTTGAAATTCCCTGAAAACCAAAGTTTTTTCATAACTGAATTAGTGGCATAATCGGTCCTGACTTGAACTCATTTGGCAGCAAAATTTGATCTGACCTGAATTGACATGAGACTATTTATAGTCCTTATTTATGATAATTAATGTGAAAATTCATACATTTTGTTGCAGAAATATTAATTTGTATAATTACAAGGTGCTACAAGACCATGATAGGGATATTAAATAAAATAGAATATGCCTAAATTATCCCTCTAAAATTTGAAAAAAAATCTGAATTCCAAAACATACCTGATCCCCCGATTTTAGATAAGGGATTGTGGGCCTAAATTTACTTGTAATACTATTATCTCTCCACGATGGCAGAACTTTATTTTATTCACTGTTGGATCTCCTGGCATTAGAATTGTGCCTGATAGATACTAAATGTTCAATAAATACTTGCTGAATAATCAAATAATCATATTTAATTAATGTAAGTGGAGTTCAAAATAGAAAGCAACAAATATACTTCCCCAGGCAGTAATCTCCAAATAGGGTTATATTATACACATGTCTTTAATCTCTCACTTGCAATTCTGAAATACAAAAAGCTTTAAAAATAAAAAGTTTTATCATTACTGCTTACTGTCTGGAACTTCTAAGGTTTCTTATAAATTGAAAAACAGCTATTAAGTTATTAGATCTCAAGTTTGAAAAAAAGAAATATTTAAAGGAAAAAAACCTTTTCAAAGAAAAGCAGAGTCCCATGTAAGACTTCAAATGGTAAGAATGCTTTCTGTAATCTTTTATCACCTGCTATAGTATCTCACACAGTATAGATACACCATATATATCATTATAATCAACATTAAAGAAGAATCTGGATTTATTCCACTTAATAAATACATGTTGAGCACCTGGCTCATGCTAGTCATTTTGGCAGGTGTAAAATACAGCAGAACAATGAAGATATACTCTCTTCCTGCTTTCATAAAACTTATACTTTAATGGGGAAAGCGGACATTTAAAAAATAAACACAGGCATGATAAATGTTACAAAAAAACAAAGTTCCAGGTACTATGGGCCACTAAACTGGGAGATTATAGAAGACCTACAGAGCTTAAATGGTCTTGGCTGAAAGAGTAGAGTAGGCATGATGAAGGATTTTGACCATTTTTCTAAGGGTCATTAGAAGCCTCGAGGGTTTTAAGCAATCTTGTTTGGACTTTTAAGGATACCCAGGCTCCCATTCACTAAGCACTTACAATGTAAGTGCTTAGTGAATACAATGTGCCAAGCATATTATCTTCTTCAGTCCTCACAAAATGGGACTTGCATTTCCAAGCTGATAAAAGAACTGGTGGCTGATCAGCACCCCTGCATAGAACTAGCAAAGCCAAGGGGGAGAGGGAGGGGGGAATCAACTATCTGAAGTCAGAAGAGAGTTGCTGAGAGAATAAGAACTACAGTAACAGAAATGGAAAAATCTTGACAGATGAACTGGTTTCTATAGCCATGTTTTCCCTGGGACCATTACTGAGCACAGAAAAGAGGCTGAGAATCAACACAAACCCAACACGAAGCAGGGCTACCAACAGTGGACAGAGAAATAAGGAGAGCTTTGGCAGAAACTTGGAGGTCTTAAGCACATGGCCGGTTTTGTCCCTGAGAACTTTTTTTAATATTAGAATTCTTTGGAGTAGAAAGTTGAAAATCTAAGAAGGGAACCTGTGAAAAAGTTTTTTTAGCAAATTTTTCTGACAAGAAAAAGATTAGAGTTTGGTACCCAAGGGGTAAAGAAAAAGAAAAGAATACGTCAAATTCTTATTTGAAAACCTTGTAGAGCCAAAAAAGAACCAGAGGAAGATTGAGCCAAAGAGGCTAAAACTCAGCCTCAATCCAGAACATCCTTAATTGGATTGCAGTAACCAGTGACAAGACTATCTTCCCAGGGGAGAGGGAACCCTCAATAAAGTAAGATATCATCTACAGGTTTTACAGTTTTTCACACACAATGTCTTGCATCAAATAAAAATTTATTAGTCATGCTAATAGTAAAAATCAGATAAACAAAAGCTAAGAGAAAATAACACCATAGACAGAGATCTACATGTGATCCAGATATTCGTGTTAACTAACACGGACTTTAAAATAAATATGAGTTATATGTTTTTTTGAAAAAAGAGGAAAAAATGATCTGTTCTACTGTTCTTTTGGTTTCTATTTCATTGATTTCTGCTCTGATCTTTATTAATTCTTTTCTCCTGCTGAGTTTTGGCTTTATTTGCTATTCTTTCTCCAGCTCCTTTAGGTATAAGTTTAGGTTGTGTATTTGAGACCTTTCTTGTTCTTGAAAAAGGCTTGTATTGCTATATACTTCCCTCTTAGGACCGCCTTTATGCATCCCTAAGGTATTAAACAGTTGTGTTTTCATTTTAATTTTTTCCATAAATTTTTAAAATTCTTTAATTTCCTGGTTGATCCTTTATTCTCTAGTAGGATGTTCTTTAGCCTCCATGTATTTGAGTCCTTTCCAAATTTCCTCTTGTGATTGAGTTCCAGTTTGAAAGTATTATAGTCTGAAAATATATAGGGAATAATCCCAATCTTTTGTTACCAGTTGAGACCTGATTTGTGAGCCAGTATGTATTCCATTCTGGAGAATGTTCCATGGGCACTCAAGAAGAATGTGTATTCTATTGCTTTAAGATGGAATGCTCTGAATATAACTGTGAAGTCAATCTGGTCCAGTGTCATTCAAAGCCCTTGTTTCCTTGTTGATCTTCTGTTTAAATGATCCATCCATTGCAGTGAATGAAGTGTTAAAGTCCCCTACTCTTATTGTATTATTATCAGTGTGTTTCTTTAATTTTGTTATTAATTGGTTTACAGAATTGGCTGCTTCCATGTTAGGGGCATAAATATTTACATTTGTTAGATCTTCTTGTTGGATAAACCCTTTAATTATGATATAGTGTCCTTCCTCATCTTTAATTACAGTCTTTGGTTTAAAGTCTAATTTGTCTGATATAAGGATTGTTACCCCAGCTTTTTTTCAATGTCCATTAGTAGGATAAATGGTTTTCAAACACCTCGCCCCACTTTCCATCTGGAGTTGTCTCTGGGTTTAAAATGAGTCTCTTGCAGACAGTATATCAACGGGTCTTGCCTTTTTATCCAATCTGATACCCTATGTCTTGATTGAGGCATTTAGTCCATTTACATTGAGTAAATATTGAAAGATATGAATTTAGTGCCATTGTATTACCTATAAAGTCAGTATTGTTTCTGCATGTTTTCTCTGTTCCCTTCTGGTTCGTTACTTTTGGGGTCTTCACTTAAAAGATCCCCTTTAATATTTCTTACAGAACTGGTTTGGTGATCACAAATTCTTTTAGCTCCTGTTTGTCCTGGAAGCTTTTTATCTCTCCTTCTATTTTGAATGACAGCCCTGCTGGATAAGGTATTCTTGGTGGCATGTTCTTCTCATTTAGCACCCTGAATATATCATGCCAGTCCTTTCTGGCCTGCTAGGTCTCTGTGGATAGGTCTGCTGCTGGTCTAATGTTCCTACCCGTATAGATTACAGACCTCTTGTCTGGAGCCACTTTCAGAATTTTCTCTTTGTCTCTAAGATTTGCAAGTTTCACTACTATCTGACAAGGTGATAACCTATATTTATTGATTTTGAGGGGGGTTCTCTGTGGCTCCTGAACTTGAATCCCTGTTTCCTCCTCCAAATTAGGGAAGTTCTCTGCTATAATTTGCTTTAATACACCTTCTGCCCCTCCTCTTTCTTTCCTCTCCTGGAATCCCAATTATTCTAATATTGTTTGCTTTATGGTATCACTTATCTCTCAAATTCTCCCCTCATGATGTGGTAGTTGTTTATCTCTCTTTTTTTCAGCTTCCTTATTCTCCATCATTTTGTCTTCTATATCACTAATTCTCTCTTCTGCCCCATTTACCCTAGCAGTTCCCCTAGAGCTGATAAATAGCTCCATTTTTTATTGCATCTCCTTAATAGCCTTTTTTTATTTTGACTTGATTAGATTTAAGTTCTTTTATTTCTCCAGAAAGGGTTTCTCTAGTGTCTTCTATGCTTTTTTCAAGCCCAGCAAGTATCTTTATAATCATTATTCTGAAGTCTAGTTCTGACATCTTACTTATGTCCATAGTGATTAGATCCCCGGAAGTCAGCACTGCCTCTTATTCTCTTTTTGGAGGTGAGTTTTTCCATCTTATCATTCTTGCAGAAAGTGGTTGCTTTTCTATTTGTAGAGTTGAAGCTATTCTTTTCTTAGATCTCCAGTTGAATTCATAAGTGTTCAGATTGATCTGGTAGGTATCTAGCTGAATTCCTGGGACCAAATGAAACTAAGATGTCCTACTCATCTGTCATCATAGACTATCTCTGTCAAGGGATTTAAATTACACATAAGAGGCAAGGTAAAAATAATGAAGGAAAAGAGGCATAAATGAGTAAAATGTTCCAAGTTCTAACATTAGCTAACAGGGAAATAGTAAAGTGATCATTTATATGAGACTATAATTAATCAAGAATAAATTCTGTAACCTCTAGGGTAGCTATTTAAAGAACAGCAAAACAATGTGTAACTATCACATTAATGGAGAGAAAAATAAATAATAAAATATTTGAATAATATCTGAATAATCAAAACAAAAGAGGGAAAACAGAATATGAAGCAAATGGATCAAATTAAAAAAACAAATATTAAGACCAATAGTACAAAACTAAATCAGTAACATACAAATACAAAACTAATGTTAGTAAACTCATTAAATACAAATAGACTAAATAATACAATTATAAGACTATGATTGTTAGACTGGATTTAAAAAAACAACTATATGATGCTGAAGCTTTCAAGAGACACGCTTTACATACAGTCACAGTAGAGTGAAAATAAAAGTATGGAAAAAGTCATACCATGCAACCACTAACTAAAGAAAGCTGGTGCAATTATACTAACATCAGACAAAACAGAGTCTACGGCAAGAAACTCACTAGAAATAAGAAGGACATTTCATAATGATTAAGGGGTTAAGCTATCAGAAAGATAACACAATATAAATCTTATACAACCAGTAAAATAGCCTTAAAATATAGAAAGTAAAAAATTGAGAGTATTAAAGAAATAGACAAATATATAATCATGGGGGAGATTTTAACATATTTCTTTCAATAGCTGATAAAACAAGCAGAAAAAAATTCAATAAGATCATAGGAAAGTTAAACAGCATAATTAACAGGTGGACCTCAGTGGCATATGGAGATAAACCTAACCAACCCAACAGTGACAGTACACAAATTCTTTACAAGTACACATGAAACATTCAGAAAAACTGATTATACACTGGGTTATAAAGCAAGCCCCTAAAATTCTAAAATATTTAATCAGTCAGAGGATGCTCTCTGACAATACTAAAATTAAGCTGCAAATCGGTAACAAAAATAGAATATCTGAACTGCTCAGAAATTAAGCAATATACTTCAGAATAACCCTTGCATCAAATTAAAAATCACAAAAAATATTAGGAAATACTTTGAATGAAAAGATAATGAAAATATGACTCACTAAAACTATGGGATACCTTTAAAATAGTGTTTGGGGGGAAGTATAACTTTAAGTGCATATTTTATAAATAAGAAAGGTTTCAAATCTGTTATATAAACTTCCATTTGAAGAAACTAAAAACAAAACAAAACAAAAAACAGCAAATCAATCTCAAAGAACATAGGAGGCAATTAATAATAAAGATATAATCCAAAATTAAGGTGAAATCATCAAAGCCCAAACTACTTTTTTGATGAGATTAATAAAATTGAGAGACCCTTAGCAAAACTGTTCAAACACACACACTACACAGGCACATTTATGAATTACCATTATCAGAAACTGTAATAGAATTTTCAGACATTAAGAAAATATGTTTATTATAAAGAATTTTAGGTCACTGATTTATATCATTTAAATGGAATTAACAAATCCCTTGAAAAACACAACTTATTAAAACTCATGATAAAAGAAACAGAAAATCTTAATACTCCTATATCTATTAAAATTTAATGTTATTAAAAATCTTGCCAACACAATATTAAAGAATAAGAACAAAGTTGGAAGACTGACACCACCAAACTTCAACTTATTATAAAGCCACTGAAATCAAGACAGTGTGGTAATGGTGAAAGAACAAACAGATCAAGAGAATAGAACAGAGACTCAGAAATAACTAACACAAACATAGTAAGCTGATCTTTGACAAAGGAGCAAAAACAATTCCATATGGCAAAGATAGCCTTTTCAACAAGTCAACAAGTTGTATTCAAACAACTTGACATTCACATGAAAAAAAAAAAAAATCATACACACATCACACCCTTCACAAAAATTAACTCAAAATGGACCACAGACCTAAATTTAAAGCCCAGAATTATAAGAGTTCTACAAAAAGATAACATAAGAGAAAACCCAAGTGACTTTGGGTTTATCAATTAATTTTTAGACACAACACTAAAAGCACAATCCATAAAAGAAAAACAATGATAAGATGGACTCCATTAAAATTTAAAAACTTTGCAAAAGATACTGTTAAGAGAATGAAAAGACTAGCCACAAATTGGGAGAAAATATCTGTATAAGACACAGCTGATTAAAACACAAAACAAAACAAAAAAAAAAACAAAGAACTTGTGCCCAAAATTTACAACAAACTCTTAAAACAATAAGAACACACATTCTGAAAATGGGCAAAAGATCCAAACAGACATCCACCAAAGAAGATATACAGATGGTAAATAAACATCTGAAATGATGCTCAGTATCATATGTCATTAAAGAATTGCAAATTAGGGACACCTGGGTTGTGTGTGCTCTCTCTCTGACAAATAAATAAATAAAATCTTAAAAAAAAAAAGAATTGCAAATTAAAACAACAGTGAGAATATCACAAAACATCTATTAGAATGGCTAAAAGCTAACACATTGATAACACCAAATGTTGATGGGGATGTGGAGCAAGAGAAGCTCATTCACTGGTAATGGAAATGGAATATGGTACAACCACATTGGAAGATAAGTCATTAGCTTCTAACAAAGCTAATCATAGTCTTACCATACTAGCAGTCATGCTCCACCACAAAAATCTACACAGGAATGTTTTAGCAGTTTTATTCATAACTGCCAAAACTTGGAAGCAACCAAGATGTCCTTCGACAGGTGAATGTATAAATAAACTGTGACATAGCCACACAATAAAATATTATTCCAAAAAAAAAGCTATCAAGTCACAAAGAGACATTGAGGAACATAATGCTTATTATTAAGTGAAAGAAGCCAGTTTGAAAATGCTACATACTGCATAAGTCCAACTCTATGACATTCTTCAAGGTGAAACTATAGAGAGAAAAGTTAGTGGTTGCCAGAGGCTTGGGAGGAATAGAGGGAGGGATGAGTAGGTAGGGCACAGAGGATTTTTAGGGCAGTACAACTATTCTGTAAAATACTGAAGTAGCAAATATATGACATTATACATTTGTCAAAACCATTAGAACTGTACAACACGAAAAGTGAATCCTGATGTAAACTATGGATTTTATTTAATAGTTATGTATCTATTGGTTCACCAATTGTTAAAAAGTACATTAATGAAAGATGTTAATAATAGGAAAACTGTGCACAAGGGAAAAGGGAATATATTGGAACTCTACCGTCTGCTCAATTTTGCTGTAAACCTAAACCCATTCTTAAAAAATGAAGTCTGCTAATAAAAGAAAAAAAAAAACCTTCCCAAAAGAAAATCTAAGACACAGACTTTATTGGTGAATTATTACAAACATCTTAGAAAGAAATAACACAATCTCACTTTTTCAGCAAACAGAAAATAAAAAAGGAGAGACCACTTCTCTACTCATTTTATCAGGCCATTTTATCATTTTATTTATAACCTTGATATAAAGCTTGTCAAAGATATTACAAGGAAGATTACAGACCAATTTTTCTCATGGACATAGATACAATTCTTTAACACCTGTCATTGGAGTTCTTCTATTATATAGGATGTAGAAAGCCAGCACAAGAATGTCTCTCCCACCCTACTGATGAAAAAAAAAAACAAATCATAATTTGTTCTTGAACCCATCAGAAAACCTAAGCTGGAGGGTAATTAAGTGAATTACATTTCAAAAAAAAATAACAAGCTTCTCCAAGGACAGAAGGGACTCCAAACTATTTCACCTTTGGCAGAGCACAGGAGGAAAAGGGGGCTACCATACAAGCAAAAAAGAAGTCAGTTAAAGTTTTAACTGTAGTACGTATGTAGGCTAACATTTCAATTTAGAATAACTGAAATCTCAAAACACATGGGGAATTACACTCACATTCATGCTCTGTTCCATGGGTCTCTACCTGGTGTTCATCCAGAAGAATGGGAGCAAAGCCAGGAACTGCAGAGAGCCCTCTTTTGTGGCACAGGTACACAAGAAGGGATAAATTGCCACTCCAGGACAGGCATAAAACCATGCTACCTTGCTTACCTTTCCACTCATATGAGGAAAAGGCCATAAACCTCTGAGAGAGGGCTCAGAAAACTTCCCACTCTGAAGACAAGGCAATAATTAATTGCTTCTGGGGGTGAAATAGATTAAAAAATGATCTTCCTCATGGGAACTTAAGAAAAACTCTCCTGGGTCCAGGATCCTACACCAGTACAAAGCAGAGGTAAGCCAGCACTAGTGAGGATCAGGAATCTCTCTTTCACCCATTATCGGCAACAAATACAAGGTAGAGTTTGGTTGCCAAGGGGAGAAGGGGAAGGAACGCTGAGAAAGACCCACTCCCAAGCAAGGCACATGGACTAAGACAGGACCAGTAGAATAGAGAATGCCTGTACCTACCATGAGCTTGGGACTGAATAACAAACAACATTCTACTGCTGAGGAAAAGATAAGAGCATGGAGAGAGATTGGCAGAGGCAAGCAGAAGCTGATAAAAGCACAGGATGTAGAAAAAACACTGAGAAAAACCTTCCAGTACTCCAGGGCCCTTTCTAAGCACAAAGTTAAAGCAGCCAACCAGAGTTGAAGCCTATGGTACACTGAAGCTAATGACAGTAATAACAAAGCTCAAGCCTAGCTTGATCCTCAACTATACTGACTGAAGCTTTCATACTCAGTAAGCTTCCACACTCACTTCAACAAAATTGCCCATCTACTTGACCTAACTGACATTTGTAGAATGCCAGGAGCAGAATGCTCATCCTTTTCAAACGCACGTGGAACATTCAACAAGATTAACAACGTGAATAGCCCTGCATATATTTTTTTACTTAAATTTTTTTACAAAAAATGTTCCCACCAAGAAAGCTCCAGGGCCCAGTGACCTTACTAGGAAGAGTCTACCAAGTATTTAAGAAGGAAATAATATTAATTCTATACAAATTCTTCCACAAAATAGAAAAGAGGGAACACTTCCCAACTCAGCATTACCTGATAACAAAATCAGACAAAGATGTTAAAACTACAAACCAATATTTTTCATGAAAATATTCACAAAATCTTCAACAAAATATTAGCAGATCAAATCAAGAAATATATACAAAGGATGATGCATCAAAACCAAGTGGAATTTATCACAGGAATGAAAAATTGGTTCAACATTCAAAACTAATCAGTATTATTCACCATATCAACATATTAAAAAAGAAAAATCACCTGAGCATCTCTACAGATACAAGAAAAGTATCTAACAAAGTTCAACATATATTCATAATAAAACTCTCAAAAAATATGGAATAAAAGAGAGCTTCCTCAACCTAAAAGAACACATCTATACACCATTGCAGGGGAGACACTAGGCAGTGCAACAAGGCAGAAAAAGAAAGAAAGGAAAAAAGAAAAGAAGAAAGAAATGAAAGGAAGGAAGGAAGGAAGGGAGGGAGGAAGGAAGGAAGGAAATGGGATAAGAGGAGAGGAAAGGAAAGAAAGAAAAGGCATAAGATTAGAAGGAAGAAACAAAACTGTCTTTATTCACATATGACACATGTTCTTGGAAAATCCTATGCAATCTACAAAAAGTGGTACTATAACTAATAAGTAAGCTTAGTAAGGTCACAGGATACAAGGTAAATATACAAATATCAATCATATTTCTGCATACTAACAACAAACATTTGGAAAATGAAATGAGAAAAAAATCAGCATTTATAATAGCATCAAAAAAATAAATACTTAGGGGAAAATCTAAGCAAAATATTTGCAAGATTTGCATACTGACAAATTTGTATACTGACAAGAAAAAAATAGAAATAAAGAGATAAAATATGTCCTAGGCAGAAAATTCAATATTGTTTACATGTCAATTCTCCAAAAATTGATCTGCATATTCAACATAATCCCAATCTAAATCCCAGCAAACTTTTTGTAGTAATTTACAAGATGACTCTAAACTTTAATACAGAAATGCAAAGGATCTAGAATAGCCAAAATAATTTTGAAAAAGAGGAACAAAGTTGGAAAGCTAATTACCTGATTTCAAGACTTACTATAAAGTTACAAAAGTCAAAACAAATAGATCAGTGGAACAGAACAAAGAGCCAGAAATAGGGGTGTGTGTGTGTACGTGTGTGTATCCTAAATCAATTTTCAACAAAGGTACCAACAAAATTAGTGGAGAAAGGATAGATGTCTCAACATATAAGTACTGGAAATAGGTGTGGTATTGGATATCTATCTATCTATTCCAAAAAATTAACTTAAAATGGATCACAGACCTAAATGTAAAATCTGAAACTATAAAAATTCTAGAACCAAACGTAGGAGAAACTTTTTGAGACTTTGGGTCAGGCAAAGATTTGTAGGTAGGGCACAAAAAACACAAATCATAAATGAAGAAACTGATTAAAAAATGGTCATCAAAATAAAAAATCTTGCTTTGAAAGGTCTAATTAAGGAAATGGAAAGATATGCCGCAGATTGGCAGAAAATATTTACAAGATGCATACCTGATAAAAGACTTGTGTCATATATAAAGTATCCTTACACTCCAATAATAAGAGAACAAACACAATTTTTTTTCCAAACACAATTTTTTTAATGGGCAAAAGATTTGCACAAACTACTTGACCAAAGAAGATATTAATCTATGGTAAGATGCTCAGTATCATTAGTCATACAGTAAATACATTTACTTTGATTACATCAAAGCCACAATGGGATATCATGCTCCTACCAGAGGAATGTAATTAATAAATAAAAATTAATTAATAAAAACTGATATCAAGTACTAAGAAGGATGCAGAGCAACTGAAACTCTCATAATTGCTGGTGGAAATGCAAAATGATACAGCCACTTTGGAAAAGTTTGGCAGATTCTCATATAATTAAACATACACTTACCATACAACTCAGCAATTCCACTCCTAGATACATATCCAAGAGAAAAGAAAACAAATATTCAAGCAAAAAACCTGTATCAAATGTATGTATCAGTTTTATTCATAATCTCTATAATCGGAAACAACCCATAGCTATAACGGAAAATGCCCAGCAACCAATGAATGAATAAAGAAATCATAGTACATCCAAACATGAAATATTACTCAGCAGTAAAAAAGAACAGAACCAGCGAAATACCAACAATATGATTAAAGCTCAAAAGCATTATGCTAAGCGACAGAAACCAGACATGAAAATTTACATACTGTATGATCCCGTTTACATGACATTCACACAAAAAGCAAAGATCAATCTCTGCATCCGAAGAAACTTAGCACATTGGAAAATACTTAGTAAACCCTGGATGGAGAGAAAGAGGAAGAAATCACTGCAGGGAGGATAGCGTGCAAGAAGGTGATAAATTAATGGAGAGCAAAAGGGCACCTGGGGGCCAAACGTCCTACAGGACTAAAAATTCGAGCGAAGGCATGGCCCGACCCATCTCCACTGATTCCGGAACCTTAAAAAATTAGACCCTGGAAAGGACCACCGTCTGAATGAACAGCCTCAGCATTCTCTGGCCTAAAGAAAGGCGGGATGCGCCCCACCCTTTCTTAAAAATCTACTACCCCGCGGGCGAGGCTGAGCAAGTGGAGCTTACACCTGCAAGCGAAGCTTTTCCGTCCCCAGGAGTGGGGCCGGCAAGACCAGGAGCGGGCTCCCGCTTAGGTTAGCGGGTTGAAGACGGAGAGCAGGCATCACCGCGGCCCCGCCCGTCTCCATCCCTTCCCGCTCGGCCTCACTCACCCAGGCCTGCCGTTCCAACTGAGCGTACAAATTGGAGCCCTTGAGCTTTTGCACTATCTGGGCAATAATGAGAGACAGATCCGACTCCTCCTGCAACATTTCCCCTGCACTAGCCCGCCAAGCCGCGGGGACAGGCTGGCGCGGAGAGAACGGGCTACGGGGTCCCACTCGGGGCCAGTGACACTTCTCCGGGACCTTCTAACGCTGGGACTCCTCCAGCGGGCGTTACCAGGCAACTGCCGGGCCTTGAGTCCGTTCCTCTCTGGTCCCCCCGGCGGCTGAAGGTCCCAGCGCCTGCGTTCCGCGGGCGGAAAAAAAGACCTGGTTGAGGGTCGCTTTTCATTCCGTTGTTCCTGCTTGGTGTACATCTAAAAGGCAACAAGAGGAGCGCTTTCCTCCACAACTACAGTGTGTCTGAAGGGCAAGGTGAACTCAGAGTCGTGTATTTTTGTGTTTTGTTATAATGGATCATTCCTTTCCCACCTTTGAATCTCTGCAGAAACAGGGCTGTGCACACAGTTACATGGAAAATTATTGCCAAGAATTATCAGGCTCTGACACTAGCTGTGTAAACTTGAATGAGGTACTTATATTCCCGAACTTAGTTTCTATCTCTGTAAAATAACACCAATTCACAATGTTGTGATGATTAGCTGAGGTAACAACTGTGAAGGTGGCTAGCTCTGTATTTAACAACTCATTTTATGTCCACTTCTGTTTCTATTCTCTGGGGTCTTATGCCAGGAATAAATAGACATCTTCTCCTCAAACAGCTACAACTTAACCAAGAAGGATTTATTTATTAATAGGCTTTCTGTGCCGCCTTGGCAATTCAAGGATGACTAAGACATTGTCCCAGTCCAAGAGCTGTACCATCTAGATGCCTCTTCTTCTGTGTATTCATCCATTCAATCATTTATTAAAAATTCTTTCAGCTTTCGGGGCTCCTGGGTGGCTCAGTGGGTTAAAGCTTCTGCCTTGGGCTCAGGTCATGATCTCAGGTTGCTGGGATGGAGCCCTGCATTGGGCTCCCTGCTCGGCAGGGAGCCTGCTTCCTCCTCTCTCTCTCTGCCTGCCTCTCTGCCTGCTTGTGATCTCTCCCTATATATCAAATAAATAAATAAATAAAATCTTTTAAAAAAATTCTTTCATCTTTCAAATTATTGAGCATTTACATACAAGAAACTGTGTGGGCACAAAGGTATATAAAATATGGTTCTTGCCTTCAAAGAAACATATCGAAGGTTTTTAGTCAAACTAGAAAAAACAGATTTAGCTAATTGAATGGCATTCCCAAATGCAGCTAGAAAAATCCCTGTGGAATAATATAAACATTAGAATAACCTCACCAAAATAGTCAAGAATCAATTTCAAGTGTGTGTATATATATTTTAAGCAAAGCAAAGGTAAATTTCCAAGAAAACAGACCAAGATGACTGCAAAAACTACTCTAGCCTAACTACATTAAACTTTGATGTAATATTGAATCAGATAGGCTTCTTGTAGGACCTGCTAATCTGATTTCTGGCAAGTTCCAAGGAGATTGTGATGCTGGTGGTTCAGGAACTACATTCCGAACACCAAAGGAGTAAAGCAGGTAAATGATAGAAATTCTAAAGAACTGGACCTTTGGCATCCTTGCACAACACCTTGGCATTCATAACACCACTGTTCAGAATATTCTGATGGTAAATAAAGATTCCAAATAACCCATTTGGTCATGTTTGTTTATTAAAAACAAGTTTGGAAAGAGGTAGGCAGGGGGAAAACAGTACTTAAAGTCAATTAATGATAGACTCCACACAACATGTAGTTTCTCCACAAAATATTCCCCCCACAATTCAGAATTCCTGCAACTTGTAGATGAGTTAATCTCCTCAACCCTTTACAGCCTCTCCATCCCCAGCACCCCATCCACCCTTGAATCTCCAGCACAAACCTCACTTTGAACAAAAAAAGGAAAATTATGGAGAGAGTTCCTTTGAGGTTAGAAAGGGGAGGGTGATTAATAACTAAAGAGATAAGAATGCTTAGGTTGAGGATCATAAATCATAAGGAGAAAAGAAGATGAAACTTCTTTAAGATGAAACTTCTTTTCATCTTTGGAGTGGAGGAAAGCCATGGTACCTGGAGTCAGACTGCAACCTCACTCTTTTTCTGCTACGTACCCTTGGGTCCCTTCCCCTGTCAGAGTTTCAGCTTTTTTGTCTGTAAACAAGAGGAAAAAATACCAACCTGAGGGGACATCTTTACTCTGGGTAAAGATGTAGCTAGTGTTAAAATATTTTTTAAAAATATGAATAAATAAACTATTAAAATTGAGATAATAAATAAAAATAATGTCCAATGCTACAGACAAGGGAATGGAAAGTACATAAATGTAGAAACATGTGTGGAAGTGCCCAGCACAATTTTTTTGCACAGATGGAGGCTTTAAAAAGTTTTTTTTTTTTTTTTTTTGGAGGGGGTGATGAACCAGGAGAGACTGTGGACTCTGAGCAACAAACTGAGGGTTTTGGAGGGGAGGGGGTGGGGGGGGTGGGCGAGCCTGGTGGTGAGTATTGAGAAGGGCACGTATTGCATGGAGCACTGGGTGTGGTGCATGAACAATCAATCTTCTAACACTGAAAAATTAAAATAAACATATTTGGGGAGGAAAAAAAGGTTTTTTCCTAAGGAGCAAACAATTTGCAGTCTTATAGCAACAATTAAGAAGTTTGGATTTGATTCTGAAGACATGCCCAAGCCAAAAAAAAAATCTTAATTCTAATAGTAAATATTTGTTTCCTACACTCATAGAAGCAGGTGTGTTGGGCAGGTTATAATTCAATTCTAGAATTCTCTCTGTTCTCTTTTTCCAATTCAATTTAGCAAAACTTTTTAGAACACCTGTTCTGTGCTAAGAAAGGCAAGGAATATGAAGATGAGTAAGAAATGGTCCTTTCTTTTAAGACGTTCTCAGTCTCAAAGTGGTGGTGAGATCAGTACACAAAGAGCTAAAATGGTAGATGGGCCACTTTAGGCTCCCACCTGTGTATCTGGAAATTTTATTACTCTAAAGTCATTTTCCAGTAAGAAGCAAAAGGTGCAGATTTCCATCTCAATCTCACAAGCAGAACTTTGCCTTGGAAATCCTTATTCTACCCCGGGGGGCGGGGGGAGATTGGGAAAACACTCTATTTCTGACATTTTAGAGTGAACCATGGCTAAGAGATCAATAGCAAAAGGAATCCAATCTCATCTGAGTAGCTAAAACTATATGAACAGAAACAAAAGTAAAATAAATGCAGAGAGAATTCTCCTCAAAATCCCCTCAAATATGAAACAAAGGCACTTTTGGGTCAACAAGTGTAAGGTTCTGGGCTCAATTCTGCCTTTCTCAGATCTGCTCTGCTTTGGTTTATTTTATATATAATATTGTGTCAGATTTCACTGTGGGTGAGGTGGTGGGGGGAAACCACTGACCAGGGGTCTCATATGAGCAAAGATAAGGAGCACATCCAAAACACCTGGTGAGCTCAACACAAAACCGAGGCATGCATAAACTCCACAATCTGCAATGAAAGTATGCTCAGCTGTTATTTCAGGAGACATTGCTATTAGCATGCTATATCTGCAGAATAGCTTGAATTGTATGTTGTCAGGAATTTACTTAAATAAATAAAAAACTATTTTGTGTGTACCACAAATGTCACAGGTCTCCTCGTCTTTGGGAACAAATAAGCTCGTTGTGGTATCAGTTATCTGTCCCTGGATCCTTAGCCCCCATATGCTAGCACAGGACCTCGGGCTCCTCTTCCAAGTCTCTTCCTATTACTTCTGGGAGTTCTCAGGAAGTGGTGCATGTGTGCTGAAGAGCAAATCCGGTTGTGATCTGCTCTTCCTGCTTTGATGGTATCCAATGTCTCAAAGCTACTGTCTAGGGTGCTGCTTTTCGGTTGCTCCCAAAGCTGCAAATACCCGGAGATGCTTAAATCCCAAGGCTCACAAAACCCCTCCACCATAAGGGGCTTATGGTTCTGCTTACCACCTCTCTTTACAAGGTGGTCAGATCTTTCTGAACCCACACTGAATATCAGACCATGCTATTGGATGAGAGCAAATTTTGCTACTGCAAAATATGTCTCTTTGGCATAAAGATTACTTTGAGCTAAGGGCATTTAAAACCCAGCAGATTCAGGAAAAGTTCTTTACTCAACAGCTTAAATTTATATTGGAAAGGGGACCTGTACCAGGAAGAGAGTTATTACTAGAGACATCGTTTTCACTAAGAAATTTATCTGCATAAGAGGTTTTCTACAAAGGTTGTCACCTTTGTTTCCTAAACATCTTCTTTGCCTTCCTGTGAATAGCATTCTCCCCTTTGTATACCCAAACCTCTACCCCTTTCCTTAGCTCAGGATGTTATATTTAAAAAAACTGCCCTTTGAGTCTTCATATCTTTCCCCATCTATTAAATTTTGTCTGTTTTCCTCCTATTGATCTATCTTATACCAATTTAATCATTAGGCCAGCCAAAGAACCTAGAATGGAAGAGGAAAATTTTTTCTACCCTATACTATACTCCATTTCTCCATCTTTCCTGTCTCTTGACCCAGGCACTTATGTGTAAATGGGGAGGACTAGGCTATTGGTTCCATGAACACTCTACTGCGTTGGCTTCATGTTAAATATAAAACTCATGGGAAAAATCCAAGTAACAGTGGTTTAAATCATAGGATATTTATTATTATCAACAAGTCTAAAGGAATGTACAAAGGCTGTCCACAACATCATAAAAAATCTAAGCTCTTTTCTTCTTTTCCATTCTGCCCTCCTTAGCATGTTGGCCGTCACCATTCATCTTACTGTCTTAAGGTGGCTGCTGCAGTACCAAATGCAACATTATTCTACCACTGCCTGCAAAGGGAGGCAAGAAGAAGACAAAATAAAGGAGTTCTCAATGATTTTGTATGTCTCTTCTTTTTTTGAGGAAAGATTATTTTTCCAAACTGCCCCCAAGAAGACTTTCCCATACATCTTATTGCCCAAAGCTGAGTCACCTGACCACCTATAACCACAAGAGAGTGGCAAGAAATAATCTGGTATTTTATCCTCAATCCTGGGAGGAAGATGAAGGAGAAGAATAGCTTGTTGATTCTACTGTATTGTCCAAAACGACTTCAGGTCTCAGATTGCATTGTGATATGAGCACTTGTAGGTGAGCATTCCTGACTGACATTCAGGCCAATTGGACCACAAATAAAGTAGAGTTGAGCAATAGCCAAATCATTTATTACCCACAAAGTCGTTTCTGTGAAGTTCAGAATCCGGAATCTAAATTATAGTACTTATTGATGTGGCATTTTCTCAGTATTATGGTGACATTCTAAAAGCTAAAAATAAATAAGGTTGACCCATTTGCAAAATAAGATCTATAAGTAAAAGATTATGTGACAAGAACAGAATATTTGCAAGTGTTATTATTTAAAAAAAAAAGACAAAATTGTGAAGAAAACAGTTTGTTCATAAATAACTTTTCATGAAGGCTTCCCTGTATCTAGAAGTTACTGGAATTCTAGGTTATTCTCTCTGGTTGTACAAACAGAAGTGAGCACTGGAAATAACCTATTCTCTAATACAGCCTGTACTGCTTGGAGCAAAAGAGGTTTACTGCTGCAAAGTGATGGATGGCCTAGTTTCTCCAGACACTTCCTCTAGGTTTCAGGTAACATAGTACAGCAAGATCTACTTGACTCATTTTCTCTTCAACTCTCTAATCATAGCTCTGCTTTCCCACCTCCCTCACCCAAACTACACCACACACACACACACACACACACACACACTTCCATCCCACGATGTTTTCTTTTTAATTATTCTTTCTTGTTTTATACAGCCTTTCCTCCATTGCCTCCTAGGAAACTTATATACAGTCTGCCATCTTTGTTTCTTTTCAGTTTTTTTTGAAGGCATAGCAACATGTACAAGGCAAATGTGTATATATATTTCTATTCTTATATATATGATAGAACAGCTACAATATTAAGTACTTTAGATCAAATTGAAAGTCGCAGTGGAAAAGAAAAAATGTCCATATGGATGCATATGGGGAATTGGGATTAAGTTATAGACCTAGACAGAAGATCAAAAACTGTCACAAGCTTAGTCATCTAGGAGCAGCGCCAGTGAGGAGCAGAGCGTGGAACTCTAATGACCACCAGCAGCCCTACTACAGATGCTTGTTAACAGGAGGGATCCTAGGGGCTGATGGGTCTGTTACCAGGACTTAAGCCTGAGACAAGCTCTGTGCATTGCAAAGAGCAAAGCTATGGACTCTAGAACAAAGTGGGTGTCTTGGCAAGGAGAAGCCTTTCAAGTGGGAAGCTGAGTGGGGAACGGAGGACACGGCATGGTGCCACCATTTCTTCCTCTTGGGTCTCAGTGCCTTTCACAGAACTTCCGCCAGCACCATGTTGGGACAGAGCATCCAGAGGTTCACACATAGAAGCCACTGTGAGGCGGACCTAGGGAAGAATCTCCTATTTTCAGGGAAAACAAGTGGCAGTTACTAATTATCAGTAATATCAGTAATTATCAGTGTACTTTGGATCTGAATTTGCTGCATGTTTTTTTTATGTAAACTACCAACTACTTAAGAAATAAGGCTGTTTAGTTAATCCACGAGATAGACAAGAAGAAGAGCCTTATTCTTCTGTTCCTGGTTTGCCCCTGAAGAATGGACTCCACTCTTGGGAATTGGCCTCTTGAGCTGGTTCAGACCCCCTAGCAGAGTACATCTTGTCTGTCATCTGGGTCCAGAATGACCCATTCTGGTGGATCCCAGATGTTATTTTCTCCATAGTCCCCAAATAATACAAAGTTTAATTCGTAGAACTAAGCAAGAAATTTGTCAAATAGCACTTCTGTTAAGGGATAGGGAAAGTGGCAAAATCAAACCTCAGTCTCAAGGAGGAAGGGAGGAGAGGCTGTGATTCATAACTGGTGTTTTAGTTAGACCTCCTGTGTGTGTGTGTGTGTGTGTGTGTGTGTGTGTGTGTGTGTGTGTGACTTAATATATAAACACACTGGAAACATTTTAAAAGAATATCTTTGACACATTACGTCAGATAAATTACGTTCATCTCAAATGACTCATGTGCTGGAACAATCTCACTTGACAATACAAATAAAGTACATAGGAAATGTGGACGGTGGAAGAGCATGTTTTAAGGTATCCAATATATGCGTAAGGATGTAGAAGTTTTTTTTTATAAATTTTAAGAATTACTTTTTATATTCCTGCAACAGACTGTCAGAATTAGAACAAATCTGGGAAGTCAAAAATTTTATTTATTTTTGACAAGAATGAAATTTGTTTTTTACAAGAGTAAAATTAAGAGAATTGCTTCACATCACAAAACAAGATGGAGGCAGAGTTCTAAGTTCACACCCAAATTTTCTAATAATTCAGCTCATGCTTTCTCATGATTCCAGAATGTTTATTTTTGGTGCCTATGGTCTGTTGCTGACATTCTTTTCTATATTTCTTCCTCCCTCCCTCCCTTCCTTCCTTCCTTCCTTCTTTCCTTCCTTCCTCTCTCTGTCTCTCTTCTCCAGAGCTGCAGAGATTCAACATGAAGGGGAAGAAACCAATATTATTTCATTTAACCCTTGTAACATCTCATAAGATAGGGGTTATTTTCTCTAAGTTTTACAGATGAAGAAAATGAGACTTAAAAAAAAATAAGAAAATAAGACTTGAATGTTAAATAACTTGTCAAAATTCACAGTAAAGTTCATAATAACAGAGCTTGGATTTGAACCCAACTTCTTTTACATCACATTACCTCTCTGGGATAAATGAGGGTAATTTTTGCCTCAAAAATGTTTAGATCCCACTATTGCCTTACAAGCCCAACTAGTAAAACTAGTGATACAAATGACAACTTCAGAAGTTTTCAGAAATCTTTTAATAATGATAAATTTAAATTAGAGAACTTCTATTGACTAAAGAGTTTACAAAGTTTAAAAGGGGATGATATTTCCTTTTATTCATTCTGCATTTCTGCACATCTCTATAAGAAGTTCCTATGAACATCTTCCAATATCTTCCTCTACATTATTAATTTCTAGGCATTAGGAGAATAATAAGATTTTATTAAATCTTAGAGATGCAATCTTGAAAATGTAAGAAACATGATTAGTAAGAAAAAAAGAATGTAGGACTCTGCAGCTAAATAACACTGTTTTGATCTATTCTTCTTGAAAATGTATAATGTTTTTCTAATAATAAATGAAGGGACCTAAGGGTCAGTTTGCTATTCTTCACTTCAAAGATAATAATAATATTCAGGGAATTATTAGTTTTGTATCTGAGAGCAATTACTCCTTCAAGCTATTGCTTGATTTAAATAAGTTTTATTAGACTTTGAAGTTTGTCGTATCTACCCTAGAGACTATTGTTTCACTAGAAAGATTTTTGTTAGCCCAAACCTTTTCTTTAGTAACTAAATGACCTGATCACAAAGACTGGGATATTGTTGTTGGGTGTTTTGTGGGGTTTTTAAATATTTATTTATTTATTTGAGGGGGGGAAGGGGCAGAGAAGAGTGAGAATTTCACTCTGCTGAGTGCAGAGCTCAACATGGGGCTCAATCCCAGGACCCTGAGCTCATGACCTGAGGTGAAACAAAGAGTTGGACTCTTAACTGACTGAGCCTCCCAGGTGCCCCAAGACTGGGATATTGTTAAGTTTTAAAAAATTATTTTGGAGGAATCTGATTTAAATTTAAATGAAACTCATCTTAGGCTCTTCTGAGAAGAGAGAATTCATGCAGAAGAATGTAGTGGTCATGAGCTTGGGAGTCCCTTGGCTCTTGGGTTTAGATACTAAAATCTACTTATGAACCGTGTGATCTTGGGTACTTTTCCAAGGCTCTTTAGTCCTTGGTTTTCTCATCTAAAATATGGGACTAATGCTATTTTCTACTTCATGAGGTCAATATGAGAATAAAAAGAGTCACTGAGTATCACATGCTTTGAAGATGCCTGGTCCCTAGTAGGTCTGAGAGAATTTTTATCCAGAACTTCTCAAAATTTTGTGGTTATTATAATATCACAAGGAACTTGGTAAAAATAAAAACCTTATTCTCTCTCAGTGAATCTGGGCCTTCATGTTCATTATTGGCTTCTAGGTGATGATGATACACATCAAAGACAAAGAACCACTAGTTTAGACACCAATAATAAGGGTTTGTTCATCTACTACATATGCCAGGCATTGTGTTCAATGTAAAGACACAAAGAAGAATGCATCAATCCAGGTTCAGTTGCAAAAAGCAGACACTGCTCTAGCTTTCTCAAACAGAAAGATATTTTATATAGATCATTAAATACTTATGACATAGCAGGAAAGTCTTGAGGAGCTGCTTCTAGACCAAGGTTCCACAAATGACTCTCAGAACATTGTCAAGGTGGCCCCACCAAGGTGGCTGTTACTCATGCCATCATCAGGGGTAGGAGAATCAGATGATCCCATTCAGGGGGTGCCTGGGTTAAGCATCTGACTTTTGATTTTGGCCCATGTCACAATCTCAGTGTTGTGAGATCAAACCCTGTGTTGGACTCCATGTATAGCGTGGATCCTCCTTAAGATCTTAAGATTCCCTCTCTCCCTCTCCCTCTGGCCCTCCTCCTCCTTCCTCCTCTTCTTCTTCGAAGAAGAGGAGGAAGGAGGAGGAGGAGAAGAAGGAAGAGGAGGAGAGCAATAAAAGGAAGAGAAAGAGGAAGAGGAAGGAGGAGGAGGAGGAGAACGGGAAGGAGAAGGAGAAGGAGAACGAGAACAAGAACAAGAACAAGAAAAGGAAGAGGGTGAGGAGGAAGAGGTGAAGATCATCCTGTTCAGGAACTGTTGAGTTTGAGGTTATTAGAGTCTTAGCTGCCACCTGACAATCAAAAATCTACCTTGATCACCAAAATAACTGCCTCACAACCTCCTTCCAACTAGGACTGGACACTAGCTTGTTTCTACAGAGCAACCCAGCACTTCATGACTGTGCCTGTCCCAGTAACACCCACAGCAGCCTGATGATGGCCCTGCCTCACATCCACCTTCCAAATTTCCCTTGAGAGCATCTAATCAGTGAAATTAATTTACATTTGGGACTGAAGGAGAATATTTTAAACTCTCTGGGCTCCACAGTACAGGAAGACACACTGGAAGGAAGTTGGAAGGGATGCTGAATGCCAGTCTTCCAGATTCATCATAGATAAATGTATTAGTTGGCTAAAGCAGCCATAAGAAGATACCGAAATACCAGACTGGGTAACTTAAATAATAGCAGTCTATTTTGCAAGGTTCTGGAGGCTAGAAGTCTAAGATCAAGGTGTTGACATGTTTGGTTTTTCCTTAGACATCTCTCCTTGGTTTCTGTATGGGTACTTCTCCCTATATCCTCACCTGGCCTTTCATCTGTGAGTGTGCATCTCTAGTGTTTCTTCCTCTTCTTATAAGAACACCAGCCCCGCTGGATTAGGGCCTCACCTTTGTGACTTCATTTAGTCTTAATTATCTCTTTAGAGGCCCTATTTCCAAATACAGTCACACTTCAAGTCAGGACTTCAACTTATGAATTGGGAAGGTAAGGGCACAACTCAGTCCATAACAGTAAATTGGGCCTCTTCCCTGGAAGAATTTCCTCTAAGAGAAAAGGTTATGAACACAACTGCAGGTGTTAAGAGCCACAACAGAAGTAGGTAGAGATTATAGTAAAAATACAGCACAGGATGGAGGGAGCCTTTGATGATGGGCTGCATGTGTCTGCACAAAGCTTATAACTGGAATCCTTGGAATCCTTATGCATATTAATTCTCCTTTTCCGTCCCAGAGGTGGAATTCCAATGCAAACTCCAAAGCCCAACAATAAGGGAAAGGATGCTATACAAAATGTTGCCTGTAGGAGATTGCTGACATTCTGTACAAATCTCCACTCCTTTGACTTCAGGAGCAACCTGGTGGCTAATCAGCTACAGGGAGGAAGATAAGATAGTTTTGCTCATTAGCACCCTGTTGATTGATTTAAAAAATGGGCAGAAGACATGAGCAAACACTTCTCCAAAGAAGACATACAAATGGCTAACACACACATGAAAAAATGTTCATCTTCAGCCATCAGAGAGATTCAAATCAAAACCACACTGAGATACCACCTTACACCAGTTAGAATGGCCAAAATCAACAAGACCGTAAACAACAAATGTTGGAGAGGATGTGGAGAAAGGGGAACCCTCCTCCACTGTTGGTGGGAATGCAAGTTGGTGCAGCCACTTTGGAAACCAGTGTGGAGATTCCTCCAGAAATTAAAAATAGAGCTACTCTATGACCCTGCAATTGCACTACTGGGTATTTACCCCAAAGAAGCAGATGCAGTACAAAGAAGGGCCACATGTACCCCAATGTTCATAGCAGCAATGGCCACAATTGCCAAACTGTGGAAAGAACCAAAATGCCCTTCAACGGATGAGTGTGATAAGGAAGATGTGGTACAACTATACAACGGAATATTATGCCTCCATCAGAAAGGATGAATATCCAACTTTTGTATCAACATGGATGGGACTAGAAGAGATTATGCAGAGTGAAACAAGTCAAGCGGAGAGAGGCAATTATCTTATGGTCTCACTTACGTGTGGAGTATAAAGAAAATCATGGAGGGCATTGTGAGAAGGAAGGGAAGGGTGAATGGGGGGAAATCGGAGGAGGTGATGAACCAGGAGAGACTGTGGACTCTGAGCAACAAACTGAGGGTTTTGGAGGGGAGGGGGTGGGGGGGGTGGGCGAGCCTGGTGGTGGGTATTGAGAAGGGCATGTATTGCATGGAACACTGGGTGTGGTGCATGATCAATCTTGTAACACTGAAAAAATAAAATAAACATATTTGGGAAAAATAAAATACAAAATAAAAGGTGACAGTGTTCAACAATAAGAAGCAGGTTCAGTGATAAAACCTTTACATGTTTATTTCCTTTAAGCCTCATTTCAAAATCATCTAGACTTTCCAGGATTTGAATCTGGGCTGTCTCCAATGACTGGTCTCCTATTTATGGTGTCAAGAACCCAGATCCTCTGCTTTCTTATTCATCCAGGATTCTAATCCCTGAGGATCACTGCAGGGAGCATCCCAACCCTGCAGTTCAAACCTTCTACTTAATACCTTATTTTTTTTTTTTGCCAAATTTATTTTGCTTTTTAATCTTTTAGCCTTCTTTTGAATTTTTACCCATAAAATCATTAAAATTATTTAATAATAATTAATAATCATTTCCTTTTATTTTTTTATTTTCCAATCATCTGACTCTGTTTGTTTTATTTAGTTTTGTTCTTTAGTCATTCGTAACTGTTTCCAATTTCTCTATTTGGTTTAGAGGAGTTTCTCCTTTGCACGGCAACTTGAAAATTAGTTTTCATTCTAAAGGAAAGAAAAAGATATAATTAAGGCCATCTGTCTTCAGTTTTTGGGTACTCATTTAATAAATATTTATTCCGTGTCTTTCATGTGTCAGGCTCCATCTTAGGCACTGGAGATCCAGCAATGAACTAGATCACTAAGAAAATTGACCTTACAATGCTCACACCCCATGGAGGAAATGGACAAGAAAAGAAAGGATAATCACGTTTCCAAAAAACAAAACAGTGTGATGGGTGGTGCCTGATATGTGGACTGTGTGGTTCGAGAAGGCATCTCAGGGGTGGTGACATTTGACAAGGCTGACCCAGGGTACTTAGCCATTGACGTCAACTTATATTCATCATTCAAATAATTAACACACACTTAAAGGTAATTATCACTTCTGTGAAGAAGCAAAAAACAAAGGAAACAAAGCCCAAGCTGTTAATGGTTAGATGTTTGATAGCAGTGAGCTGTAAAACTTCTGAAGACTGATGAAAAGTTGTGGCTAACAACAGACCTCTCTCATTTGGTATAATCTCTTCTTTTTGTGTGTGTTTTTTCTCCCATTTTCTAGGCACTAGGGATTTCTTCACTGAACTCTTAGATGAGTGTGAATCCTTGAAACTGCATGTTATGTGTACATGTTTTTTCTTACTAGTAATCAGTGGACCTCAGGACTTAGCATTCCAGAGACTCTGCCATTCTATTGAAACATCTCCAACAATTTTTTTAAGATTTATTTATTTATTTGAGAGAGAGAGAGAGAGAGAGTGAGCGAGCACAGGGGGAGTAGAGAGGCAGAGGGAGAGAGAGAATCCCAAGCTCCCCACTGTGTGTGGAGCCTGATGCAGGGCTCCATCCCAGAACCCCAAGATCATGACCTGAGCCAAAATCAAGAATCAGCTGCTCAATGGACTGAGCCACCCAGGTGCCTTATTGAGCATGTACATTTAAAATGCAAGTTGGTGCAGACACTTTGGAAAATAGTGTGGGGATTTCTAAAAAAATAAAAAATAGAGCTACCCTATGACCCTGTAATTGCACTGCTGGGTATTTACCCTAAAGATACAGATGTAGTGAAAAGAAGGGCCACGTATACTCCAATGTTCATAGCAGCAATGGCCACAATGTCTAAACTGTGGAAAGAGCCAAGATGCCCTTCAACAGACGAATGGATAAAGAAAATATGGCACATATGTACAATGGAATATTATGCAGCCATCAGAAAGGATGAATACCCAACTTTTGTATCAACTTGGATGGAACTGGAGGAGATTATGTGGAGTGAAATAAGTCAAGCAAAGAAAGTGAATTATCATATGGTTTCACTTACTTGTGGAGCACAAGTAATAACATGGAGGACATTAGGAGAAGGAAAGGAAAAGTAAATTGGGGCAAATCAAAGGGGCAGATGAAGCATGAGAGACTGTGGATTCTGAGAAACAAACTGAGGGTTTTGGAGGGGAGAGGGTGGGAGATGGGTGATCCTGGTGGTGGGTATTAAGGAGGACACGTATTGCATGGAGCACTGGGTGTAATGCATAAACAATGAATCTTGGTACACTGAAAAAAATTATAAATAAATAAATAAATAAATAAATAAATAACATCATGTTTAAGCCAACAGTGTGCTGGCTTCTGATTATAAAGTTGCACTGGTTCACTTTGATCCTTTCTCTTACATGATATTTTTCTTTTAGCGAATTTTTGAGCATGTGAGTTGTGCATTGCACATCAACTAAGTTATGTTCTTTCACTAAGCTAGTAATCATCCAGATCTGTGCCTTATCAATCCATATAGAAATCAATATAATTTCCAATTATATTCCAGGTAGAACCAAATTGTTCCTTGATGCTACTACAGGTTTGAATTTGACTGTGTCCATTTCTGCAAATCTGGATGATAAAAAACTCAGGCTAGAGAGTATGATACTAAGCAAAGTAAGTCAGTCAGAGAAAGACAAATATCATATGTTTTCACTCATATGCGGATTTTAAGAAATAAAACAAAGGAACGTGGTGGGGGTGGGGGAAGAGAGGAAAACCAAGGAAACAGACTTAACTCTAGAGAACAAACTGATGGGGAGGGGGGTGGGGCATGGGTGAAACAGGTGATGGAGATTAAGGAGGGTACTGGGCATGACCACTGGGTGTTGCATAAAAGTGTTGAATCGCTGTATTGTACACCTGAAACTCATATTACACTCTATGTTAACTAACTGGAATTTAAATAAAAAGTTAGGGGAAAAAAAAAAACAAAACAAAACCTCAGACAGTCATTTAATGCTTGCAAACAGCTATCTACTTGTCATTATGTAGCCAAAATACCCAGACAATTGACTGTTGGGTATTGTTTTTTGTATTTTGTTTTTTTCCAATATTCCAGATGATTCAGTGTAGATGCAGCCAAGGAGATCTTTGAATCATAAATGCCCAATTTTCATGGCAGATTACAAACTTCTACAACCAGCATGACTCATCAGTCTTTTCTCAGAAAGAACAGTTCCTCCAAGGACCAAGATTTTGGTTTCTCAGTCAATTTTCCCAGAAATTCTTTGATGCTAATCTTAAATGTAACCTTAGCTCTTTAAGATGAGCTTCTGAATTTTAAGCACAAAATGGAAATACTTAATGAGGAAAACATAGAACAAACAGCTAGTTCAGATCTTATTGGCTTTATCACTCAGTTACACATTTTCCTTCCTCATAAGGCCAAGCAAAACAAAAGAGCTGAATGGAAAAATCAAACCCTTAGAGGCTCACACATCATCTATGAATATTTCCTGTGATCTCAGGAAGCCTGGGAGAAGAATAACATTGTCTCTCCTCTCCTCTTCCAGAATTTGGTCTAGAACAAAGGAATCATACCAGTCAGTATTTCTAGGTTTGCGGTATATTGATACATGTCTTTCTGGAGCCACATGAGACTTCTGGGCTTATAAAATCATGACTTGTGGTATGGTGGACAGAGACTTGGACACAGATTCAGAGGATATAGGCTCTCAATCTGGTTCTGCTACAAATTAAGTGTGTGGCTCTTTGGATCTTAGTGTCGCATCTGAAAACATGATGTGGCTAACCAACAAGATCTTTAAAGACTTTCCATTAAAACTAATGTTGATGTAAACCTAACAAGGAATCCAGTGGCTCAACAATTTTAAGGACACCTTTGGTAATGTGATGAAAGAATGAAGTATTAAAAAGAATCTGTTGACTTTTCTAGTATTCTACTATATATTAAATTCCATATTTATGAATATGAATATGCAATCAGAAAAGTTTAATGCAAGTAATAATGATTAATCTAGGGACAAATGGTAAGGATTATACCAGATCAAAACAATATATCAATAGGCACTGGAATAGTAACTTCTCCTATTGCTCAAATATGGTTGAGTTACATCTATGCAACAACAAAAACAACAACAGCAAACCCCAAGCATCCTGTGCCTGGCCAGTGTCTAAATGACAATAAAACACTTCAAGATACTTTCTTGATCAATTCAATGTTTAGTCCTCATATTAACAGCTTCCTTGTTTACCAAAGCATTTGAATTTTGTGGTTTTAACTAGCCAGAATGATTTAGACTTCCTTGTCTTCAATTTTCTTACCTTCAAGATGCGAAATGACTTTCTTACCACCAGAATGCGAAATGACTTCCTAAACAATTTCATTGCAGAGATATCAAAAAAGACACTGCCAGTCCTATGCCCTCCCTTCCCCCAGAAAATCTCTCCTGCTACATGATTTATAAAATTACAGATTCATCTAAGACCTTATCTTCTGGTAAAATACAAATGCTTCTGGAAAGGTCACACATTAAATATTATCAGTCATTTTTACCTTTGTTTGAATGATTTTTTTTTCCAATTTGACCCTGCCTTGTTCCATAAAGGATCTGAAGCAGCTTACTGGAAATGAGTTGATCAGATTTGATGAAAGCCCATGGGGACCAGGAGGGAATGTGAGAAGGAGGGTGCCACCAACAAGAAATGCTTTATGTAAATTGTAAATTGCAAAGTGTTGTAAAAATATTAGAAATTGTTATTAAGAAAGGGAGTGGTAGGATGGCTAAAGATAAACCTTGTTCATTTCCCAGTGATTCAGTCTACTATTTCAACAGGTCAAATTATTGTCCATTCTTCTTATGAGGTTTAATGTTCTTTGTCTAGTTCTTTGGACAGTCTGTTAGAAAAAGAAATACATTCATAATTTGCTCTTTACCTTGCTCATGTTGCTTTCCCATTTCCTGAATGGCATAAAATTCTGTTAGCCACTGTGCTGTCTGGGAGCACTATTTGCAGTCTCATGATCTATTTCCTGGAAACGCACAGATCCTTTCTCTGTCTTTGCATAAATAGGTGTCTATTAAGCTCAGGAAGGAAAAAATGACTAATTTTAAATGGCTCTCTCAATGTTGCCAGAGCTGATTATAGCAAAATGAATAGTTCTAGCATAAGATGGCAAAGAAAAGCCATAGCCCAATTTCAGAAATAAAAACTTTAACCCAACACAAAAAATTCATGTCATTTCCATATTATACTGTACAGATTATATTTTGTTTAGGTCACAAAGATAACAGAGCTTTGAAAAAAGAAAGCTTTAAGCCCTGAGAATTAGACCGAAAATAACTTACCTTCCTGGAAAATACCAGCCCATGAAAGAGATCTACTACAGGGTCAGAGACCAAGAAAGAGAAGCAGGCCTTTTGAGCTAGCCTTTCTAACCCTGCTGGTACATTCAGGGCACCTGGGTGGCTCAGTTAAGCATCTGCCTTCAGATCAGGTCATGATTCCAGGGTCCTGGATGGAGCCTTGCCTTGGGCTTTCTGCTCAGCAGGGAACCGGCTTCTCACACTCTCTGTGCCCCTCCACCCCACTTGTGTTCTCTCTCTCTCTCTCTCTCTCTCTCATATAAATAAATAAAATCTTTTTTTAAAAGATTTTTTTTTTTTTTTTAGAGAGAGAGAGAGACTGAGAATGAGAGGGGAGAAGGTCAGAGGGAGAAGCAGACCTCCCGCAGAGCCAGGAGTCCGATATGGGACTCGATCCGGGGACCCCTGGATCGTGACCCGAGCCGAAGGCAGTCACCCAACCAACTGAGCCACCCAGGCACCCAATAAATAAAATCTTAAAAAACAAAAACAAAAAAACCCTAGGTATTGAGGAGGGCACATATTGCATGGAGCACTGGGTGTGGTACACGAACAATTAATCTTGTAACACTGAAAAAATAAAATAAAAGTATTTGGGGGAAAAAAAGAAAGAAATGAGTAAAGTATCTGAATATACAGCTTTCCAGATAAGATATACAAATGGTTAATAGGCACATGAAAAGATGCTCACCATCATTAGCTATTAGGGGAAGATAAATCAAAACCACAGTGAGATACCACTTCACAAGCAGTAGGAATAACTAAAATGAGAAAGATATAATGGTGAAAACGAAGACAAACCAAAGCCCTCATTTGCTGCTGGTGGGAATTTAAAATTGTGCATTAGCTTTGAAAAATTGCTTTGCAGGTCCTCAAAAGGTTAAACATACAATTACTGGTAACTCAGTAATTGTACTCTTAGGCATATACCCAAGAGAAATGAAAATATACATCCAAACAAAAACTTGTACGCAAATGTTCATAGCAGTATTAGCCAAAAACTGTAAGCAATCCAAATATCCATTAATAACAGAAGGGTGAATACAGAAAATATGTATATCCATACAATGGAATATTATTTGCCATAAAAAGAAATGCTATGCTATAACATAGATGAATGTTGAAAATACCATGCTAAGTGAAAAAAGCCAGCCACGAAGAACCACATGTTGTACTGTTCCATTTATATGAGATGTACAGAATAGGCCAATAACGACGAAAAGTAAATGAGTGGCTGCCTAGAGCTGGGGAGGGGATTGAGAGGGGTTGGGGAGAAATGTAGAGTGATCACTAAGAGTAATAGGGTTTCTTTTTGGAGTGATGAAAATGTTCTAAAATTTACTGTGATGATGGTTAATCAACTCTATGACTGTAATAAAACCACTAAATAGTATACTTTAAATGGGTGAATCATACAATACATTAATTATAGTTCAATAAAGTTGTTAAAAGGAAACATAAAAAAAAAAAAACTAGGACTTTCAAAAGCAACCACATATATAGGAGAAATTGAAAAGTCACCACACATGCCCAGGAAAAAGCTTAGTTTCAGAAAAAAACTAACAATGCCTTAAGTTTATACCTCGGGCTGATCCTTGGCAACAAAGTAGCTTACAACAATCAAAACAAAGCCAAACAGAACAAAACCCAGCAAAACTTAGCAAAGGGGAACAACCTGATTTCATTTGACTCAGATGTTCAGTTTTCAACAAAAAAATCACAAGGCATATGACAATATATGAAAATATAGGAAAATATGATCCACTCATAGGGAAAAATAAACCAAAACACTGTCTCCAAGAAAGACCTGACAGATGTATTAGACAAAGACTTGAAAATGACATCTGAAAGATACTCAAAGACAAAAGAAAGACCTGAAGAAAATCAAGGAAATGATGTATGAACAATATGTAAGTATCAATAAAGAAAGACAAAACTAGATAGATAGATAGATAGATAGATAGATAGATAGATAGATGATAGATAGATAGATAGATAGATAGATAGATAGATAGATAGATTCTGGAGCTTTAAAGTATAATAACAAAAAGAATTCACTAGAAGAATCCAAAGGCAGCTTTGAGGAGGCAGAAGAAAGAATCAGCCAACCTGAAGAAGAAGAATGGAAATTAGAAAGATAGAAAGATATCAGAAAGAAAAAGAAGGAAAGATAGATAAAAGATTTTAGAAAAGTGAATAGAACCTAAAAGATTTGTGGGACATCATCAAGGAGGAGAGGAAAGGGAAAGAAGCAGAGAGAATATTTTCAGAAACAAGAGCAAAAACTTCCCAAATTTAATGAAAAGCATGATTATAAGCAATCAAGATACTCAACAAATTTCAAGGAGGATAAACTCAGAAAGACCCCCACTGAAATGCATAGTAATCAAACAGTTGAAAGACAACATATCTTTAAAGCAGCAAGAAAGAAGTAACTCGGGGCGCCTGGGTGGCTCAGTTGGTTGAGCAACTGCCTTCGGCTCAGGTCATAATCCTTGAGTTCCAGGATCAAGTCCCCCATCGGGCTCCCGGCTCCACGGGGAGTCTGCTTCTTCCTCTAACCTTCTCTCCTTTCATGCTCTCTCTCACTTTCTCTGTCTCTCAAATAAATAAATAAAATCTTAAAAAAAAAAAAAAAGAAGTAACTCATCACATATAAGGGTCCTCAATAATATTATCAGCAGCTTCATCATCAGAAACTTAGGAGGCCAGAAGACAGTGGGCTGATATATTTAAAGTGCCAAAACAAACAAACAAAAAGCCAAAAAAACCTGTCCACCTATATCTGGCAAAACTGTCCTTCGAAAATGAAGGAGAACTCAAGACATTCCCAGATAAACAAGCTGAGGGAGTTCATTACTTCTAGACCTTCTCTGCAAGAAATGACAAAAAGAGTTTTGCAGGTTGAAAGGAAAGGACACTAAACTGCAACTGGAAGTTGCATAAAGAAATAAAAGTTAGAGCAAAAATAAATACATGGGCAATTATAAAAACTAGTATTATTATAACTTTGGTTTGTAACTCACATTTTGTTCTCTACATAACTTAAGAGTCTAATCTATTTCAAAACAAAACAATTGGGGTACCTGGGTGGCTCAGTCGATTAAGCATCTGCCTTTGGCTCAGCTCATAATCCCAAGATCCTGAGATCCAGCCCAACATCCTGCTCCTTGCTCAGCGGGGAGCCTGCTTCTCTCTCTGCCTGCTGTTCCTCCTGCTTGTGCTCTCTCTCACTTGTGCACTCACTCTGTGTCAAATAAATAAATAAAATCTTTTAAAAAACCAATTATTAGTTTATGTTTTTGGAAACACAATGTATATAGATGTAGTTTTGTGACATCAGCAACCAAAATCTTTGGGAAGGGAACTGTAAAGAAGCAGAGTTTTGTATGTTATTGAAGTTAAGCTAGTATAAGTCAAATTAGAGGGCTACAACTTTAGAATATTAAATGATATTCCCATGGTAACCACAAAGAAAACAGCTATAGAATATACACAATAGGAAATGAGAAGGGAATTAAACATTTCATTACAAAAAATCAACAAAACACAAAAAGTCAATAAACACAATAATGCGGGAAATGAGAAACAAAAAAGCTATAAGGCACATAGAAAACAAACAGTAAAATAACAGAATTAAGTAACTCATCAGTAATTAATTTTAATGTAAATGGATTAAATTCTCTAATCAAAAGATAAAGATTGGTAGTGTGGATTAAAAAAGCATCATCCAATTATATGCTGTCTATAAGAGACTCACTTTATTTTTTTGTAGTTCTTTTTTTTTAATTCCAGCTAGTTAATATATAGGGCAATATTCGTTTCAGGTGCAGAATTTAGTGATCCATCACTTACATACAACACCGGTGCTCCTCACAAGTACCCTCCTTAATCCCCATCACCTATTTAACCAATATCCCCCACTGACCTCCCCTCCCCAGTAACCATCTGTGTGTTCTGTACTGTTAAGAGACTGTGTCTTGGTTTGCCTCTCTTTTTTCCTCCATGTTCACTTTTGTTTTGTTTCTTAAATTCCACCTATGAGTGAAATCATACAGTATTTGTCTTTCTCTGACTTATTTCACTTAGCATAATACTACCTAGCTCCATCCATGTCATTGGATGGCAAGATTTCATCCTTTCTAATGACTGAGTAACATTCCATTGTATACATACATACCACATCTTCTTTATCCATTCATCAGTCAATGGACATTTTGACTCTTTCCATAATTTGACTATTGTTGGTAATGCTGCTGTGAACAATGGGGTGTATATGCATCCCATTGAATGAATATTTTTGTATACTTTGGATAAATACCTAGGAGAGCAATTACTGGATTGTAGGGTAGTTCTATTTTTAACTTTTTGAGGAACCTCCATACTGTTTTCCAAAGTGTCTGCACCAGCTTACATTCCCACCAGCAGTGTGAGAGGATTCCCCTTTTCCCACATAATCACCAATATCTGTTGTTTCCTGTGTTGTTAATTTTAGCCATTCTGACTGGTGTGAGGTGATATCTCATTATAGCGTCAATTTGTATTTCCCTAATGATGAGTGATGTTGAGCGTCTTTTCATATATCTGTTAGCCATCTGTATGTCTTCTTTGGAAAAATGAAGAAATTCACTTTAGGTCCAAAGACACAAACAAGTTGAAACTGAAAAGATTGAGGGGTGCCTGGGTGGCTCAGTCAGTTAAGCATCCAACTCTTGATTTTGGCTTAGGTTTGTTCATCTCAGGGTTGTGAGATCAAACCCTCTGGTAGGCTTCATGCTCAGCAGGAAGTCTGCTTGAGATTCTCTCCCTCTGCCCCTCCCCCAATCATTCTCTCTCTCCCTCTCTCTCTCTCTCTCTCTGAAACCGAAAAGATTGGAAAAGAAATTCCACGCAAACAATCAAAAGACAACAGGGGTGGCTATAACAAGGTCAGACAAACTAGACTTCAAGTCAGAAGAGGTTATAAGAGACAAAGAAAGACCTTATGTATTACTAGAAGCTTTAATACAACAATTATACACTTAATAACAGACCATCAAAATATATGAAGCAAAAACTAATGGAATTGAATGAAGAAATGTATAATTCTGCAGTGATAGAGACTTCAGTATCTCAATCCCAATAATGGATTGAACAACCAGACAGAAGACAAGTAAGGATATAGGGGACTTGAACAACGCAATAAACCAACTAGCCCTAACAGACATATACAGGATAGTATACCCATCAATAATAGAATGCCTATTTTTTTTCAAGTGCACATGGGATATTTTTGAGGATAGACCATATATTGGGCAACAAATTAAGTCTCAATAGATTTAAAAAGACAGATATACAAAATATATTTTCTGACCACAACAGGATGATGTTAGGTATCAATTAATAGAAAGAAAATAAGAAATTCAGAAATGTGTCAGAATTAAATAACATACTCTTAAACCACCAATGAATCCAAGAAGAAATCACAAGAGAAGTTAGAAAATACTTAAAGGTAAATAAAAATAAAAACACAGTATACTAAAACTTATGGGACATAAAGAAAGCAGTGTTGGGGAGAGGTATTTACAGTTCTAGACACTTACATTAAAAAGGAGAAAGATCTCAAATCAACTGAACTAGAAAAAAAGAGCAAATTAAGCAAAAGCTAGAATGGAAGGAAATAATAAAGATTAGAGGGAAAATAAACAAAATAGAGGAAAAGCAACAGAGAAAATCAATTAAACAAAAAATTGGTTTTTAAAAAAATCAACAAAATTGACAAAACGTTAGCTAGATGAACTAAAAAAATAAAGAGAGAATACTTAAATTACTAAAATTGGAAATGGAAGTGAGACATTACTACTGATTCTACAGAAACAAAAAAGGAAACTAGAATCCTTGTGCATTTTCAGTGGGAATGTAAAATGATACAGCTATTGTGGAAAACAGTATAGCAGCTCCTAAAAAAGTTAAAAATTAAATTACCATGTGATCCAGTAATTCTACTTCTGGGTATATACCCTAAAGAATTGAAAGCAGAGTCTGGAAGAGATATTTTTATACCTGTGTTCATAGCAGCATTATTCACAACAGTTAAAACATGGAAGCAATCCAGGTGTCCATTGATGGATGCATAGGGCATTCTGACGTGCTATAATACAAATGAATCTTGAAGACGTTATGGCAAGTGAAATAAGCTAGGCAGAAAAAAGACAAATGTTACTATGACTTCCCTTAAGGTCCTTAAGGATGAGGCCCTTAGAGTAGTCAAAATCACACAGGCAAAATAGAATGGTGGTTGTTAGAGACTGCAAGGAGAGGGCATGAGGAGTTACGATTTAACAGGTATATATAGTGTTTACTTTTGCAAGATGAAATAAGTCCTGGAGATGGGTGGAATTGGATGGCGGTTATAGTTGCACAACAATATGAATGTTTTGAACATTTAAAAATCTCTGAGATGCTAAATTTTATGTTATGTATACTTACCACCAAAAAAAAGAAGATTGCTTATGGGGTGCCAAGGTGCCTTGGTTGGTTAAGCGTCTGCCTTCAGCTCAGGTGATGATTTCAGGGTCCTGGGATGGTGCCCAGATCAGGCTCCCTGCTCAGTGGGAAGTCTGCTTCTCCATTTCCCTATGTCCCATTCCCCTGGCTCATGCTCTCTCTCTCTCAAATAAATGGATAAAATCCTTTAAAAAAAAAAAAAAAGATTGCTTATGAAGGTATTTTAAAATAGCAACAACAAACCCATTATATATTGGAACTGCATTTTCAGAAACAAAAATTAGTGAGAAAAAGGGCATTGTTTTAGATTTCTGCACATCTCTTTGATGTCCGGCTTAATATAAGACAGCCAGATTCTTTAATCTGCCAGGGAGTTAAATATGTGATGCCATGTCATTTGTGGGTGATGAAAAAATCCAGTGTCACAGATAAGTAACTGGAAAAGGGAGGTGTGTTTTTATATATCCTTTTCAGCTATTGTGAATGTTCTCCTTTGATAGGACACCAAATCACATTAAAACAAACAAACAAACAAAAATCAAGCAGGCAAAACATGAAAGAGCCCTACCACTTTTCAGCAATATTTGAAATAATGTGATATCAATCTAGTACTCTTCAACATTTCATTAAGTTGGGTGATAGGTATTTAGAATGCTCATATGAGATGTTTGTTTGTTTGTTTGTAAGATTATATTTATTTATTTGACCAAGAGAGAAAGAACATAAGCACGGGGAGCAGCAGACAGAAGGAGAGAGAGAACAGGCTCACCATGGAGCAATGAGCCCTATGGGGGGCTGGATCCCAAGACCCTGAGATCATGACCTGAGCCCAAGGCAGACGCCCAGCCAATTGAGCCACCCAGGCGCCGCTCATGTGAGATGTCCTAAGACTGAAACCAAACAAGCCACACACCGCCAGTGGAAACACTCGTTCTTCCCATGGTGGTGAAAACGGCCAAAACAGTATATCGAAAACAATATAGTTAAAAACAAATACATATTTATCTGTCAGAAAATACCTGCTGCAAAACTGAATCAAAATCATTAGAGGTCAAGCAGTTTGGGAAGTTTGTTATTCTGTTGGAGGAAACCACAAACATTGTAGACATACTTCAACATGACAGTTTGCAGGGTTGGGTTTCACTCATGAACAGAGGAAGGATTTTTGTGTGTCCATGAGAACCTCAAAGGAAACATGTCCGCTAGAAGAATTCAGTGGGGAATACTTTGCGTTGAAAAAAAAAAAAAGAAAAAAGTGTTAGCTTTGTTAAAAGCCATGTGAGGGTAACTCCTGATGGGGCAAGAGCGTTGACAGGAATAAATAAAGACATTCTGGGGAAAAAGTTACAAAGATAACATCCCCTGTGGTGAAGTTTGTATAATATGTTTTAGAGAGATGAGAAGTGACCACAAAAATCTTAGGAACCTGTGGTAAACTGCAAGACTGACCCCAATTCTGAGTCCGCTGCTAGAAAAGTACATTTTAATACCCTTGACAGGGATTCACCCAGGGCAAACTGTTCTTTCCACTCTTGACTTTGGGTTCAATGTGTGACTCGTTTTGACCAATAGGATATTAGAAGCTGTTGCACTAGCCAATCATGAGCCGAGGCTTAAAATGCAGTAGCAAATCCCTACTCACTTGCTATAACCACAAGAAGACCATTCCCCGCTGCCCATCAGCGTGGGCTCTGTAATAAGACCAATGGGGCAGCCTGGAGCCAAGCTCAGTGACCCACAGCTTGAAGCAGAGTCTCCCTGGTCCTATGAGCAGGAAATAATGCTCTCTGCCTAGGCCATAGGTCCTCCACTTGTTTGTTAGTACAGCAACAGCAGACAACATGGTACCCCACGGACAAAGCAGTTATTTCAAGGTAAAATCATTGCCATGTTTAAGATGCTACTCTTTTTTTTTTTTTACAAAAATTAGAAGCATTACAAATCTGCTGACCTTTCCTATGATGAGCAGTAAATGCCACTAGAATGCTAACTAGCACATGTTTGATAGATTTAATCTCGTTTCAAGGTAAAGGTAATTTTTAATGATGAGTAAAAAAGTCATTGTTTTAAAAAATATATTTATGCGGGGTGTCTGGGTGGCTCAGTGGGTTGAGGCCTCTGCCTTCGGCTGGGGTCATGATCCCAGCGTCTCTGCTCAGCGGGGAGCCTGCTTCCCCCTCTCTCTCTGCCTGCCTCTCTGCCTACTTGTGATCTCTCTCTGTGAGATAAATAAATAAAATAAAAAAAAAAAAAAAAAAATATATATATATATATATATATATATATATATTTATGCTATGGAAATATCAGTTCAAAACTCATGCCGGAAGTGTAATATTTTAGATGACTGCTCCAAATGACTTGTGTTTATTCCCTGTAAAAGCAGCCAAATGTGCTCACTTGAGAAACTTGGAATCTGAATTTTCTTTTGCTTAGAAGTCCTCTTTTGAGCTTAAGACCAGTGTATTTCACTGTGCGTAAGTTGTCACTCAATAAACAATATCTTTTCCCATTTCCTTTTTTTAACTGAGGAATAATTGGCATACAACATACCAGTTTCAGGTGTAGTACATGCTTTGATATTTGCATATTTTGCAAAATGATCACCACAATAAGTTCAGTTAACATCCATCATCATACATACTTTTTCCCTTGTGATGAGGACTTTTAAAATCTACTCTCCAAGCAACTTTCAAATATGCAATTTGGCATTATTAACTATAGTTGCCATGCTGTACATTATTACACGCCCATGACCTATTTAAACTTGTTTTCCAAACAAAGAACTGCAGTGGCTTTTAAACATATTTGTTAAAAATAGAGACAGAATACTTCACACTTAGTTTACAAGAATGATTGATTGACATGAGAGAAGATGGAAATTTCCCAGCTAAATTTTAATAACAACCCTTGGATAACTGATGGGTGGAAATGAAAAACAAGGATCATGATTTGGTAAGCCAAGCAAATGGTACACTACTTCCAATCAGATCTACATATCTTTGTGAGGTATCTTTTTCAGCCGTAACAGACAGAAAATCAAGTATCAAAATAAGCTGAAATTAGAACCAGACCTTTGAATTACTACATTACAAAATGTTAAATCAAGATTTTCAAAAATAGTGAAGGATATTCAATCACTTTGCTGCCACTAAAAATATTTTTATCACTATTAATAATATATAATAGGGGATATAAATAATTTCAAATACAAAATACTTGTGTATGAATAACCTATTTTAAACTATTTTATTTTTATATCATCACTTCTAAATATCCATTTTGCACAATATTTAAAGATGTATATAACAATGGCATATGTAAGGAGTTTTTAAATCAGTTAACATACCTGAATTCAAAGTAAACCCTCAAAAATATTTTACCCATAGCAATGGCACATTCTGAAGTTTCAGGACCACTCACCTAAAAATGTCTTATGTCTGTGGGCTCACACCTATGCATTTTTGTCCAATATCTGTAGTTCTTCTCGGTGTCTCTTCCTTCCTATTCAAGCACGCGCACTTCCATCCTTTCTTGAAATCAAACACACACAAGAGCATCCCTCATTTGATCCTGTAACCTCCTCTAGCTGAGATTCTATTTCTCAGCTTTTTACTGCCAGATTTCTTTCCTTAGGGGGCATTAGTGATGCCTCTGTTGCTCTAACGCTTGTTACCTTCATGCCTCTCTTCCTCCTCACCACCGTCCCCAGCATGCCTACCACACACAGACCCTGTTTGTAACACTCTACAATTACGCCTCTGAAACTGGTGGTTTGGATGTTCCCTCAGATCTTAAGGCCAAATCTCAAAATCTTTCCTTGGTCCTTGACGTTTTGCCCCCAGTCAAATTTATTGCCCTTTTGTATTACTTTTAAAAACTATATACAAATAGGGGTGTCTGGGTGGCTCAGTGGGTCACAGTCTCTGCCTTCGGCTCAGGTCATGATCTCAGGGTCCTGGGATCGAGCCCTGCATCGGGCTCTCTGCTCAGCGGGGAGCCTGCTTCCCTCTCTCTCTCTGCCTGCCTCTCTGCCTGCTTGTGATCTCTCTCTGTCAAATAAAAAAATAAAATCTTTAAAAAAAAAAACTATACACAAATAAAATCTTTAACCTTCACTCCACAATATTATGAGAAATCCAGTGTCTTGTCAGATATAGCCGAAGATTACTTAGTGAGAGATGCTTGTCACTTGCCTCGAGATGGTTGTACCAGGCTGCTCTGTTGGATACCTCTTGCCCCCTTGCCATCCTTGCCCAGCTGTGGACACAGCCCCTCCCCTCCTTCCCCATGTTCCTGCTGACACAGGTTTACTGTGAGGAATTATCACAGAAGGCAACAACAACAACAACAAAGCAAAAACAATAAAAGCAAAAAAAATAAATATGACATCAGTCATAAGTCACACACTAAACCCTTTCAGGGCATGGTGGGCAGGGATAGAAATGAAAGTCGGGGAGGACAGCCAACACTGGCTGTCTAGCTCCTCAGCCCTAGGCCAGCCATCATGTAGCAGAGCGTCCGTTCCTCAACCAGATCAAAGACCACCTCTCATCTTTTCACTTATCCAGTTTCCGACTCGCCATCTCTAATCTCATGCAGAGGCTAAACTTCTCAAAGCCGTATACAATCCCTGCCCCCTAGGAAAACCATGCTTTGACCTTACCACATAAAACAGTTTAGTTCAGTGATTCTCAAACCTGGTTACACACTAGAATCACCCTGGGAGCTCTTAAAAAATTCCAGTGATTGGACTATACGTGCTGAGATTCAGAGTCATGTGTTCTGAATTGGGGCGAGGGTATGGTTATGTTTGAAAAGCTCCCCGTGTGGTTTAAGGTGCAGCCAGAGTAAAGAAATCCCAGTTGTCTGCTCACTGTGTCCACTTCTCAATTCCAGTATAAAAGTTTGCATTCTTCTTTGCATAGCTAAAGATCTACTCATTGCTTTCTCCACCAGAAGCAAATCCCAACTTGTGACCTTTAACAAAATAAATAACAGGCAGAAGCTCTGAAATTATTCATTTTCTTTAAAGGCTGCAGAGTCTCTCAGATCAAGGCCAAGTCCTCAGGCTTTTTCTAAGTGGGAAAGCTTTCTCTAACCCATGGGGAGACCAGTTCCAACTTGGGTCATGAGGGACTGTAGCAGTGGGTTGAGTCTCATCTCTTTCTTCCAGAACAAACCTAGCGAGATGTGACTTTCTAAAATTTTTTATCCTTTTCCACTTCACTGCAGTTAACATTGCCGTCTCTCTATTTTCACTGAAACTTTATCCTCTCTTGACTAGAGCAATGCCAAATAAGCCAAATGTCCCTCCTGGGACTTATCTCTGCTTGGTTCTTCATCTGCCTCTTCTTCCTCTTGCTTGATTTATTTTAGACCCTCTGCAAGGCTTAGTCTTTGGCTCTCAGCTCTGCTTTGTGTTCATAATTCCTCAGACAGGTTATTCATGATGATATCTTCAGCAATTACAATCATCCTTTATTCTAAGTGTTCTAAGTGCTTGCATTCATGATACAATGGCAAGTTTAAGTCAACATAGCCCCTGCCTCACAGGACTTACACTCTGGTGGGAGGACACCAACTTATTCAGAAAAGGCACACAAGCAAATATATAAATGCAATTTGTTTTAAGGACAGGGACTTAGCTCTATAAGAATGTACGACAAAGAGATGCCTCTAGTTGAAGATATTAGGGATACTGACATTTGCCATGATTCCTGTAAAACTTGTATTAATTTTGTGAACTAGTGTAGGATCCACAATTAGTTTCAACCAATTTGAGTTAAAATTCTGCCCTTTACAACTGACAAAGTACTGACTAATACATTCTGGCTCAACTCTGATTCCTAAACAGGTATTTCTGAGGGGGTTGAATTCGTCTTTAATTAATAGAAAGATGGTGCCATTACCTATTGTAAGTAAAATCAACAAACTATATGGCACTGGAACTACAGAGATGAAAAAGAAGAGGTTGCTACTGTTAACGATGCTCACAGTCAACAAAAAAAACACTCAGCAAGTAGTTCCACAGAGTATGAAAAAAGCAATGACAAAATTATATAGAAGATGTGGTCATCCTACTACTATATTAACTCCAATTTCACCTTATCATTTAAAATTTATGGACAACTAGTATTTAAATGGCATTTGCCTCTGTCCTCCATCTACCCAGAACATGGAGGTGGATAATTTATTTTAAAATGCTTCCATTCATAAGTTTAAGTCATGTAGCCAATCAGCACGCCTTTTTCTCAGTTACAAAGTACATCATTTGAGAGCAGGAAGGTTTAGGAAACTTTGTTTCAACCCTTCTCTTCCTTCACCATGAATGGATTGGCTTTGATCTTTTCTTCTTGGGACCCAAACCTCTCACTCCAGATAAGAGCTTTGTCTGGTTCCTTGAGATTCCCCTGGGAGTCTATTGAGAGCAGGCTGGGTGTGACCTGGAGCAAGTTACTAACTCCTGGGAACCTCAGTTTGCCTATCGGTGAAGTGGGGATGATAATATTACCACTCTTACAGGATTCCATAGTGCCTGGTCTCTTAAGAGTATCCAATGAAATGCCAGCTGTGATCTTTCTAGAGCATTTGGTCCAGTGTGAGTGGCACTAAGATGCCAAACCTCTGCCCTGTGTATCACCAAGTCTTTTACAACCTCACTCACTGCCCTTCATTTCCCCCCAAATTTGTCTCACTTTTTCTTTTTGAAGCTTATTTTTATTCCTGAGAGATCATTTTCTCTTTGGTAAAGGTGATGTTGAATTACATTTATTTTCTCCACTGTGTTAACGACAAGGCTCAGTGGAATAATCAACAAGCAATATAAACAAGCTTTAAAATGTTTTCATTCACATAATAAGAACTAAATCATTTTGACCTCTATCTTATAGAGTACCAATCAGCATGATTCTCCAGGGTGATTCCAGTCACCGGTCAGTCTTCTGATGCCACATCTTCCTGATTTAATGAGGAAAATCATTAGAGCCATCAGATTTTTATTAACTGCCTGAAGCAGTGGTAAAAAGGAGAGAGGGAGAACACCAGAAATACCTGCTCTTGCTTACAGAGAGAGAGACATCCAGAATAAACTTCAATAGGCCATCTAGATGGCTAGAAATAAAACCAAGGATAAAATATTTAACTGCCTTTTGGAGTAGGAGCCAAGTTCAAGTATTTTACCTCCAAAAAATTACTCCCAGCCAAGTCCTATTCTAGGCACTGGGGATATATGACTGAGTAATAGAAAGTCCCCGCTTTCATTGATTCACAATTAGTGAGAGGCGACAGACAAAAAAATAAACATCAGAATGTATATATTACGTTAGATGGCTATTGATCATTGTGAAGAAAATAAAAACAGGTAATAGGATAGAGAAGAATGTGGTGGGAGGTAGAAAGAGACCATTATTTTAGAAATAATAGTCAAGAAGAACTTTTTTTGTGAAGTGCTATTTGAACTGAGATCTTAATGGAGTGAACTATCTGGCCATGCAGATATCTGTGGGAATACTTCTCAGGAGGGGGACTAGAAAGTGCAAAGGCCCTGAGGCACTGTCATACTTGAGGAACAGTGAGGAGGCCAGTGTGACTAGAGCATGGGGCACTGGAGGGGCAAAGAGAAGGAGGAGATAAAGTCAGAGAGGTGAGGTAGGGGTATGGGTGACTAAATCATTTAGGGTCTTGTCAGACATAGAATGGCTTTGGATCTTGTTCTGGGTGGGCTGGGAGGCCACTGGAAGGTAATGGCAGAAAGACCAATCAGGAGGTCTTTGCAGTAATAATTGAGAGACAATGATGGCTTAGACTACATGAGTAATGGAGGAAGTGAAAAGAAGTTGTCAGACTGCCAGTAATTTTGGACATAGAGCTGATGGATGCAGCATGGAAAAGAGAAGAAAGCAAGGGATCAAAGTAGATTCAGAGTTTTGGCCTGAGCAACTGGGAAAAGGAGCTAACATTTACTGAGATGAACAAGGAACAAGTTTGAGGTTAGGGGTCGGGTGAGCAGGGTAAGGAATTGAGAGTTTGGTTTTACCATGCCAAGCAGGGCCCGGGTCAGGACGAAGCAAGTGTGGCATTTGCCTTGGACAGAATATTTAAGGGCCACCAAAACACCCAGTAATCAAAATAATATATTTGAAAGATTTTATTTATTTATTTGAGGGAGACAGACTGAGAGAGAGTGTGGGGAGGATGAAGGGGGAGGGAGAGGGAGTGGGAGAGAGAAACTTGGGCAGACTCTGCTGAGCAGGGCTTGGTCGCATGACCCTGAGATCACGACCTGAGACTGAAACCCAAACTGGATTTTTAATTGACTGAGCCACCCAGGCACCGCAAAGTAAATAATATTTTAAAATATACTTTTTAAAAATAAAAATAAAGATTAAAAAATACTAAAAAATAAAAATCTGTGTAAAAAATTGACGTTGAGGGGCACCTGAGTGACTCAGTGCGTTAAAGCCTCTGCCTTCAGCTCAGGTCATGATCTCAGGGTCCTGGGATCCGAGCCCTGCATCGGGCTCTCAGAGTCTGCTTCCTCCTCTCTCTCTGCCTGCCTCTCTGCCTACTTGTGATCTCTCCCTGTCAAATAAATAAATAAAATCTAAAATAAAATAATAAAACTATGGGCTGGTTGAGTTCGGATGGACTAACAGCAGGAAGACAAAGGAAGTGAGCTCTCTGAGGAGTACATCTGGGGAAGGACAGGAAGACAAGAGAGCAGACCCCCAGATGTGACCAAGGAGGAACAACCAGGAAAGGACATGAGGGACCAGTGTCACCGAAATCAAGGAACAAGAGTATTTAAGAAGGAGGAAATAGATATACAGAGATGCTACTTTTACATCTCTGAGATCAGTAAACATTTTCTAAAGTTTTAGTACACTTGTAGCAGGTGGAATGGTGGCTCCCAGAAAGACGGACCCATGTCCTAATCCCAGGAACCTGTGAATGTCAACTTTATTTGCGAAAAGAGTTTTGGCGGACGTAATTAGGTTGAGAATCTTGAAATGAAGAGATCATCCTGAATTATCCAGATGGCCTGAAATCCAAAGACCAGCATCCTCTTGAATGAGGCAGGGGGACGTTACCACAGCCAGAAGAGGACAAGGCCCTGAGGACAGAGGCAGACACCAGAGTGACAGTGTTACAAGCCAAAGATGCCCACAAGTCCCTGGAACCACCAGAAGCTGGATGAGGGAAGGACGATTCCGCCCCAGAACCTCTGAAGAGGGCATGGCCCTGCCAACATCTTGATTTTAGACTTCTGCCCCCCAAAACTGTGCAGAAATAAATTTCTGTTGTTTTAAGTCACCAGATTTGTGATCATTTGTTATGGTAACCTCAGAAAACAAATACAAACTCTATAATTGAGGGGGTGGGGAAGCCAATTCTCTCACACATTACTAGTGGATGGTGAATTAGAGAGCACCTTTTATGGAAGGCAATTTGGTGATATTTATCAACATTTCAAACACATATATCATTTGAACCAGCAATTCCAATGACAGAAGTTTATCACACAGCTAGACTCACATGCCTACCAAGTTAAGTGTGTGCAAGGTTATCCACTGAAGCAGTGTTTGTAGCAATAAACTAGAAGCAATCTAAATGTGTTGACCTTTGTGGTAAATGAGCTTGGCTCTAATAGGGAACAATAAAAACATACCTTTATGTTTTCTCCCATTGTGGGCTTAGCTTTTTTCTACCCCTGGATGAAATCACAGGCTGTTGTCATATTCTTTTTTCCCAGACACTTAAGATAATAAAAAATGCCTTTGGAGATTTTTATTACCCCATTGGTCCTATTGTATGAGCCTGAATATCCAGTCTGGGGTAATATTAAAATTGTCATACTCTTGGCTTGTTTAAGGATGTCCCCTCTCCCCAACCACGGGTTGAAAGTCTGCAGTGGAGGGAGGTGCTTATTTCCCTCCTCCCTGCCCCACACTGAGTCCAGCCTCTGAACTTCTCCGGAGTTAGAGGATTGGGGACGGGGAAGGGGAAGAGAGATAAGGGACAGAAAAAAGCCTTAGCTGTTTGTCACAGACACAATCTGGCAATGGGGTCTTCTAGGACTCAGTGTACTAATCAGATTTACATGAACTATAATAACAAATGGCCCCCAATTAGAGTGAGTTAACAGGGAACATTTATTTCTCACCCATGTCCTGAGCAACCCGCATCAGCTTTTGAGCCAGGTGGGGCGCCAAGGCTCAGTTCCAGTCATCCAAAGCCATACTTCCTCCAGTGTGTGGCTTCTCCATTTTCCAGGGCCTCACCCTGCTCTGCTGTGGGTGGGGAAGAGAGGATCACGAGGATCCAGTGGGGTGTACTTCAGCTGGGAAGGTGTCTGTCACCCTCTGCTGCCCCCACGTTGTCGGCTGGAACACAGTCGTAGGGTCCCACCCAACTGCAAGGGCAGCTGGGAAATATGGCCTAAACTGTGTGCCTGGGGTGTTAAAATGCGTAGCTTGGTCTCCACTGTATGGGGATTCTCAAATTGATTCTTTCTCAGCAGTGATGCTTTCATGGGTCCCCCAGAGATGCCCCACGTGATTGCTTCTTCCTTCATCACCACCACTCCACCCCCCACCCCTGCAAATGGGCACTTATCAACTCCTCTGTTGGGGTCCCATTACTCCTCCATCAGGTTCTTTTGGGCGGAGTCCAAGATGACTTCTAACTGAATCCCTTCGATTTGTCCTCCAGTTGATCCCCTCAGAAACATTTGTGCTCCCCAGCAGTGAAATGCAATTTGTTCCCAATGTGGGTCTTTCTACTCAGCCACCCAAGCCTGCATCACTCAGCCACCTGCCTGTAGAATTTTTCAGAAATGGGTCAAGTACAAATCAAGGAGTTCCTTCACCTCCAGGGACACGTGCTAAGATCTCTTGTAACCTGCCAAATTTAGTGTAAGGTAGACAGGCAAGGTTCTTAAGGTTAGGTTAAGGTTTCTCTTAACCCCTTATTGAAGGAAGATTGAATGCAACTTTCCTCAATGTTGACTCTCCAGATAATTCATCTGGGGTCATGAACCAGGTTTTCCAAAATTTCTTTTGCAGGTCCTGCAAAGATGGTCTAGTATCTCACTTTGGAATGTAGAGGTTCTTGACATATTATATCGCTTATAGTGTATTTGTCATGTAAAAGATTTTTTTATTGTTATTTATTTTTCCCCCAAATACATTTATTTTATTTCTTCAGTGTTACAAGATTCATTGTTCATGCACCACACCCAGTACTCCATGCAATACGTGCCCTCCTCAATACTCACCAACAGTCATGTCAAAGATTTTTGTTGTTGTTTGTTTGATGTAATCTAATTTGTCATTCTTTTGACCCTGGCTCAAAAAAAAAAAAAAACAAAAAAACTTCTTTTTTTTTTTTAAGAAGAATAAAACTTCTTATCCTATTCCTGGTCTTAAAAACTTCGATTCTCCTTCCGGTTCTCCCATTACTAACTGAACTGTGGTGGGCAAATTACACGACAGGTTTAAACAACTTCGTTCCTTGACCAGCGAAGTCTGAAGTCAAAACTTCTCAGACTTATCGTGGAGGTTAAACTGAACACTGTCTGTGAAAACATGTAGCTCCATGCTCTGACAAACTAAATGTTCAACAAGGAAGATTTTCATTCTCTTCTGGAAGAAAGATGTCCAAGCTGTTTCTAAACTGTAAATCAATGAGTAAGTAATGGTTTTGGACTTGTGTTTGTGATTAACAAATGGCTTTAGGACAGAGGTCCTGACGAGAATGAATTTGCTAGAAATCTAACCTGGACTTACCCTTTCATGTTCCTCTCGGTTGGGTGCTCTTATTTGGTAGGCAGTGTGCCGCTCATTTAAACGAAGAGCCTGGAATGAAAAATAGGTTTAGATTTTACTTCATTTCACCCACCCCCAAGCCTCATCCTGTATAAACACCGCCAAACTGTAAAAGCTACCTACTGTTTCCCGGGAAGATCTTCTCTGCGTATAAAGTGCCCTGGGGAGACTGATAATACCCTCTAAAAACAAAACAAAGAAAATACATCTGGCTTGCAAAGGGCAGTCGGTTCCCGGTCAGTGTTAGGGTAATACTTCTTTTTAAATTTTTTTTTAAGATTTTTTATTTATTTATTAGAGAGAGAGAGAGAGACTGAGAATGAGAGGGGAGAAGGTCAGAGAGAGAAGCAGACTTCCCGCAGAGCCGGGAGTCCGATGTGGGACTCGATCCCGGAACTCCGGGATCATGAACTGAGCCGAAGGCAGCCGCTCAACCAACTGAGCCACCCAGGCGCCCCGGTAATACTTACTCCTGACATAACCTGTCTGTCAAGTTCACATACGCAGCAACAGTGAAATAGGTGATCCTGATGTGTGAAGCCAGTCTCTGGCATATCTGGCAGCAAGCCAAGCCTGAGGCTTACTGTTACCTGCTGGGTGGTTTCTCTGACCATTTGCTGTATAAAACATCTCCTTTCTCTGGGAAATTGGGTGTATTTGGAAAATGGGTAGCTCTGATCATTCCCAAATCCGAGATGGAAATCCCAGCTGTTTCAGATTCTTGGGGCTCTGATTAAGCTCTTACTGTGTATTGGGGTACATATCAGCGCCCGGTAAATTCTGAACTAATTGAGAAATTAGACAAAGGAATTCTTTTTTTTTTTTTTTTTTTTTTTAAGCAAGCATGTTTATTTGCTATTCTGCATTGTATTTGTCTCTTGAAATTAGGGAGGAATGGGGCCCCTGGGTGGCGCAGTGGTTGAGCGGCTGCCTTCGGCTCGGGGCATGATCCCGGAGTCCCGAGATCGAGTCCCACATCGGGCTCCCATGCTCCATGGGGAGTCCGCTTCTCACTCTGACCTTCTCCCTTCTCATGTTCTCTCTCACTCTCTCTTCCCTAATAAACAGATAAATAAAATCTTTTTAAAAAAATAAATAAATAAAGTAGGGAGGAACTTGAAGCACACGTTCCCGGCTGAGGTCGAATGAATGAAGCGATGAATGCTCTGCCTTCTTGTTCCAGTTCTCCTGCCTTAAACAAGTGTCTCTCCCAGTCTATTTTGTGCCCTGGTTGTTTTTTTGTTTGGTTGGTTTTTGTTTTTTGTTTTTTTCATTCTTTGCATTTTGTTAGTGATTTCTCTGTTTAAAATAGTCCCTGTGCATCATGGTGAAAGGCTTTCTAGTGTTCCTAGGTGCCAGAAGGCTGTGATGTTCCCTGTAGAAAAAATACATGTCAGATAAGTTTCAAAAATACATGTGTCAGACAATGAATCAACACTATATGCCAAATATAGTGTCTTTAAACAGAAACACACATGAAATAAGGTTATGTATTGATCGATCGATGAAAATGATGTGATGGGAATCTTGTATGTACCTAACCTTTCTTTTCCCCTAAGAATAATGGTTTAGTATCAATTTATTTAAAGTTGTCAACAACTCCATAGAATATAACTACTGTAAATAATGAGACTTGACTATAATCACGGCAGTCACAGTAGTATACCAACATGGCCATTTTGTCATTATTAATATACAATAATCAGAACTATTATTATTAAGGCAGAACAATTCTCAATGGAGCATTCCAGTCCCAGGGCCTCCTGATAAATCTTGCCCTCCCCTTCCCCGGGGCAAAAGGAAGAGAGAGGGGAGGGGAGATTGCAGTAATGTCTGAAGGTGTGGTAGGCTTACAAACAGTATTGGGGGAGGCCACCTGAGCCCTATTTAGTCACTATGCCTTATTAACCCTTCCTCGACCCAAGTGATGTGGTAAGATTTTATTTCAGAGTTTTCACAAGTCTGTTGCAGGATGTGGTCAACCTACTTTGATGTAATTTTTTTCATAGTTGGTAGGGTTGCCAATCGGAAGTGTTTATATGATGAAAGGGTTGGGAAAATTGGCTCCAGGAGAAAAGACTAACAAAATTGGCATTATTTTCCACAAGGAAAGAGGTGAAAACACCATAATAGTCTTCCAATAGGTGGAGAGACCATCATGAAGGGCTATGAGTGGGTATTCTTTCTGTCAACTAAGTACAGATGGCTTGAGCTGGGAATACGGCAAATACTGTTACTGAAGTTGAAACTTCCAGGTGAATCCGTAAATCCCAAGGTAAGGGTGAGTTCTGAGATTTCTTTTCCTTGAAATGGCTTCCTTGTTTCTATTGACAATAAAAGCAATACATAGTCTTTTTAAAAAACGAGAAATACAGAAAAGGATAAAGGAAAGAGTTAAGCATGCTTGTAATAAGCGATGGCCACTGTTAATTTTTTTTAAGACTCTTTGTTTTAGAGAAGTTTTAAGTTCTTAATAAAATAGAGAGGAAGGCATAAAGATTTACATACATCTCCTGCCCCACACATATATAGCATCCCCTATTATCAACAACCCTCACCAATACGGTATATTTGTTATAACTGATGAACCTACATTAACGGGTCATAATCACCCAAAGTCCGTAGTTTACCTTTGGTTTTACTCTTGTTATTGTACATTCTGTGGGTTTGGGAAAGTGTATAACAACATACATCCATCATCACTGTCCTAAAAGTCCTCTGTGCTCTGCCTATTCATCCCCCAGCCACAGCAGACTCCTGGCAACCACTAATCTTTTTACTGTCTCTACAGTTTTTTTGCCTTTTCCAGGATGTCATATAGTTGGATCATACAGTATGTAATCTTTTCAGATTGGATCCTTTCACTTAGTAATATGCTTTTGAGTTTCCACCCCACCATTTCATGACTTGATAGTCCATTCCTTTTTAGCCCTGAATAATATTCCATTGTTTGAATTACCAGTTTCTTCATGCATTCACCTGCTTAAGGACATCTTGGTTGCTTCTAACTTTTGGCAATTATGAATAAAGCTGCTATAAACATTCATGCACAGGTTTTTGTATGGACATAAGTTCTCAACTTCTTTGGTAATACCAAGGGGCACAATTGATAGATTGTACAGTGAGAGTATGTTTAGTTTTATAAGAAACCAACAAACTGTCTTCCAAAGTGGTTGTACCATTTTGCACTTCTACCAACAATGAATAAGAGTTTCTATTGCTCCACATCCTCACCAGAATTTTTTATCAGTGTTTCAGGTTTTGTCCATTCTAATAGGTGTGTAGTGGCATCTCATTTTTGTTTTAATTTTCATTTTCCTGATGACATGTGATATGGAGCATCTTTTCATATGCTTATTTGCCATCTCTATATCTTCTTTGGTGATGTGTCTGTTACAGTCTTTGGCCCATTTTTTAATTGAGTTGTTTCCTTATTATTGAGTTTTAAGAGTTCTTCGTAGATTGTGGATAACAGTCCTTTATCAGAGGTGTCTTTTGCAAATATTTTCTCCCAGTCTATGTCTTGTCTTCTGATTCTCTTGACACTTTTTTACAGAGCAGAAGTTTTTTTTAATTGAATAAAATCCAGCTTATCAATTATTTCCTTCATAGATTATGTATTTGATGTTATATCTTCAAAGTGATCACAATACCCAAGGTCATTTAGATTTTCCCCTTTGTTATCTTTTATGAGTTTTATAGTTTTCTATTTAAATTTAGGTCTGTTATCCATTTTGAGCTAATTTTTGTGAAGGGTTTAAGATCTGTATCTAGATTAATTTTTCTGCATGTGGATGTGTAGTTAACCTAGTACAATTTGTGGAAGAGACTATCTTAGCTCCATTGAATTGTCTTTGCTCCTTTTGTCAAAGATCAGTTGAGTATATTTATGAGGGTCTATTTCTGAAATCTATATTCTATTCTATTGATTTCTTTTTTTAAATTTTAATTCCAGTATAGTTAACATATAGTGCTATATTAGTTTCAGGTGTAGAGCATAGTGATTCAACATTTCTATATATCACCCAGTGCTCCATCAAGACATGTGCCACTCCTTAAGCCCCAACTCCTATTTCATCCATCCCCCCAGCCACCTCACCTCTGGTAGTCATCAGTTTGCCCTCTATACTTAAAAGTCTGCTTCTTGGTTTCTCTCTCTCTCTCTCTCTCTCTTTCTCTCTCTCTCTCTTCCCCTTTCTCTCTCTTTGCCTTTGCTCCTTTGTTTTGTTTCTTAAATTCCATATGTAAGTGACTTTCTTTGACTGACTTATTTAGCTTAGCAATATACTCTCTAGTTCCATCCATGTTGTTGCAAATGGCAAAATTTCCATCGATTTCTTTGTTTATTCTTTCTTCAATATCATGCTCTCTTGATTATTGTAGCTTTTTTAGTAAGTCTTAAAGTCAGGTAATGTCAGTCTTCAACTTTGTTCTCCTTCAGTATTGTTTTAGCTATTCTGGGTCTTTTTTTTTTTTAAGGTTTTTTTAGTTTGTTTAATACATCTGAAAAGAATGCATATGCAAAGAACTGAGACATGAGAAAGCATTGGTTCAACACTAATGAATCTACAAGAATTAGGATTTGGAGAAGGTGGAGAAGACTACCTAAGATTTTTAAAAATTGGAAATTGCAACCAAAGTAAGTGGATAAAATCCCTATTAACACTTATGAAGAGTCTTCATAAGACTCCATGATTTTTTTATTAAACTAGAGAACCTTAACTAGCTACTCTAGGGTTCCTCATATGCTAAAAGGAAATAAGGGGATTTCCCTGGCTGGTCCCCATATTGTTAAATGTTTTCCCCACCCCCCATCCACACCCCCAGCTTCTTCATGAAGCAGGTCTCCATCCTCCCAACATGAAAGAGGATGTGCATCATTCCATAGACATCTGTCTCCCAGCGCCACCCCTCACATTTCCTCAATTTACCAGGTCTTCAGCTGTGTTCTAGGAACACCACATCATACCCTAATAGGCTGGACATTTCTATGCTAAGCATATAAGACAATGACTGACAGGGAAAAAAAAAGTTTTTTAATTACGTACTCAATCCATTTGGTGTATTTCAAAAGGTGCAATATGTTTCTTCATTTGTCAGTGAAAGAAGTTAGAAATTAACTTCAAAAAAAAATCAGCAAATGGCAAACAAATTTCCTTGAAAGTCACAGTCACATACATAGTGCATCCTAGAAAAAGAGGAGGGGCAAGACAGGTTCCATCCACTTTCATGGGTTTCATCAAATACTGGACCTATTCAAGGGTGGAGAGAAAAGGCAACTTTCAAAAAGGAGTATGTTATTAAATGAGGCATTTACTATACTCCTTCCTAAGAGCACCAGGTGGGGAACAAGTTTTCTAAACTAGATCTAGAAAGTGGAATATGGAATCAATCCGTCCTCCTCCCCTTAAGGGCTGTCCAATGGTTAATGAATTTAAAAAACATGACTAAATAAAAACAAACCCCACACACACTCCCTGCACCCCACCTCACTCCCGCAAAAAACAAAAACAAAAAACACCCCTAAATGTCCCAGATCATTCTCCAGAGTGGATGGAGCCCGGGAGCAGCTTCAGCAACCCAAATTAATCTGTTACAGAGTCATCACAAGCATGCCTTGCTTTTAAACAAAAAAAAAAAAATTTTTTTTTTGAAACAACAAAACAAAAACTAGTACTAATCACTTTTCTGACAATACACAATTACTCAAAGTAACTAGTACTGAGAGGGGGAAGGGGACCACACCTACGGGCCTTGTCTCACACGAGTGCATGTGGGTAGGTGCAGGGCATCTGTCGTTGTTGCAAAAACGAATTTGAATCTTTAATCTTTAGTTTGATTTAACATTGCTTTTAGTATGATGCTGACCCCAGCTGTGCGCAAAGGGCTCCGGAGAGATGTTCACAGCAGCACACACCTGCGCTCTTCTTCAGTTTGGGAGGTTCCAGGGCAGCCAATATTGCTTCGTTAAATACATTTTTTAGGCCTGTCTGTGTGAGTGCAGCACACTCCACATACTTGACCGCCTTCAGGTCACGGGCCAGCTTTTTGGCAGTCTCTGGAGCGATGGGCTTCTGTTTGTTCTTAGCAAGTTTCTCAATCGTAGAGGGGTCACCTCAGAGATCAATTTGGGTCCCAACAAGCAAGAAAGGAGTCTTTGGACAATGGTGAGTTATCTCAGCACCCACTTTTCAATGAGGGTTGAAATTTTCACATTTCACATTTTCAAATGAGGATGGAGAGACAACTGAAAAACAGACTAGAACTACATCTGTGGATAACTCATTAATCTGTCATAATCCTCTTGCCCTGCAGTATCAAAAAGTCTAAGAGTATATGGCTCTCCACCAATCATAACTGTGACTGCATAGTTGTCAAAAACAGTTGGTACATACTCAGATGGAAATTCGTTTGCTGTGTAGGATATCGGGAGACATGTTTTACCAATGGCACCATCACCCACCACAACACACTTAATTGTCTGCATTGCTGAAACAGGTTTGTAGCCACTGAAAATATTTCAAATTCGATGATGACCTCAGCTTCTCCATCGGGGCATTGGCAGCACTTATTCTGGGTCTTTTGCCTCTCCGCATAAACTTTAGAATCCATTTGTCAATCTCCAGAAAATAACCTCCTGGGATTTTGATTGGGATTGCACTGAATCTATAGGTCAAGTTGGGAAGAACCAAAATCTCAAGGATGTTTAGTCTTCCTACCCATTAACATGGAATATCTCAAGAAGATCAGGATCAAAAACTGGACTTGTGGCAGTGAAAGCCAGGGGGAGGGAGGAAGGCGAGAAAGGGAGAGAGAGAGAAAGAGGAGGAAGATATTAAGAATTGAAGATACTCTGCTGCTACTTTGAAGATGGAGGAAGGAGCCATGAGACAATGACTGAGGGTATGCACTGGAAGCTGGTAGAGGCAAATAATAGATTCTCCCCCAAAGCTGCCAGTAGAAAGGTAGATCTGCCAACTAATTTTAGGTTTCTGGCCTCTAGAACTGTAAGAGAATAAATTTGTGCTGCTTTAACCCAGTAGGTTTGTGGTAATTTGCTATAGCACCAATGGGAAACTAATCATCCCTCAATTGTATATCTTATCAGAATTCCTTTAAAAATCTAAGTAGACAAACCACTTATTTTTTCATTCTTTTTGCTATTGTTTATTAGAATTCTTTATATGAGGGGAGAGAGAATTATGGATACAATGTTTCATTTGTTCATGTATTCTTTCAATAAATACTTATTAGAAAAAAAACATGGAATATCTCTATATTTAGTTCTTCTTTTATTGTGTTTCTCAGAGTTTTATAGTTTTCATCAAATAAGTCTTGTAGATAGTTCATTAGACTTATAACTAAGCTGAAATCTTTTTTCTTTTTGGATGTTAATGTAAATGGTATTGTATTTTTAATTTCAAATTGTACTTGTTCATTATTGGTATATAGGAAAGCAATCAACTTTTGTATATTAACCTTGTATCCTGCCACCCTGCTATAATTGCTCATTAGTCAGAAGAAATACTTGGAATTTTGTACATAGACAATGATGTCATCTGCAAAGATAGTATTATTTCTTCATTCTCTCTCTTTTTTTTTAAAGATTTTATTTATTTATTTGACAGAGAGAGAGAGATTACAAGTAGGCAGAGAGGCAGGCAGAGAGAGAGGAGGAAGCAGGCTCCCTGCTGAGCAGAGAGCCCGATGTGGGGCTCGATCCCAGGACCCTGAGATTATGACCCGAGCCAAAGGCAGAGGCTTTAATCCACTGAGCCACCCAGGCGCCTCCTATTTCTTCATTCTCAATCTGTATACTTTTAATTTCCTTTTTTGCCTTATTGTTTTTGCTGGAACTTCTAGCATGATGTTGAAAAGAAGTGGGGTGAGAAGGGACATCCTTGCCTTGACCTTAGTGGGAAAACTTCAAAACTCTCTCCTTCAATATTTTACTGAATGGTTTTCCAGAACCTTTTTTTTGTACATTTCCTCTTATGGCAGAAGCATAGAGAAAAATGTAGACAAATCCCCAAATTGCATCTGATACCTTTGACATGAAATTGTAATGCTGTTTCCTTCTCATGGAAACAAATAAGTTCTTAAACAAGGTATGTCAAACAAAGTCATTACCTCTTTTCCTTTAATGAAGGAAAATTAGTGTCATCCAAAAATCTGTACTTCAGAGTTCTTATTTAAATAAGCTTGTTTGTTTGCTCTTTTGATACGTATCTGTCTCCCTAAGGTTTGGAAAAACTTATTTCTTTTCATCCAATATAAAGAAAAAGAAAGTATTAAATGGATTTCTTCATTAGTTTACAGTTGCCACCCTGGGACATAAGTCTTCACTTGATGGGGGCAACCTGACCACTTTAGGAAGCAGACAGTACAGGCTCACTGCAAGGAGACAGCATCCAGCCTCTCATCTCCAGTACAAATGAGGATACCGGTAACAAGCTCCAAGACAATTAAGAAAAATTAGGTTTCCATCTTCAGAAGGGGACTGAAACAGTGCAGGGAACATAATCATGATAGCTAATACTTGGGTAGCATTTACTATGCGCTAGGTACTGCCATAAGAACTTTAGGCATTAACTCATCGAAAATTCTGAACAAATTAAAGAGGTAAAAACATCACCCCCTTTTTACAGATGAAGAAACACAGGCACAGGTGGGTGGGAAACTTGTGCAATAACACAAAGCCAGTAAATGGTAGAGCTAAGCCTTGAACCGAGGTTATCCGGCTCCAGAATCTATGCATACGACCACTCGACTAATAGTGTCTCAAACAGCATTTAAATACTACTTACTTGAGCATTGCATCTATAGAGGATAAAAGGCTTGAGAAACCAAGGTATAGAATCCATATGATACCCTTGTTTAGGGGCGCCTGGGTGGCTCAGTGGGTTAGAACCTCTGCATTTGGCTCAGGTTATGATCTCAAGGTCTTGGGATCGAGCCCCGCATCGGGCTCTCTGCTCAGCAGGGAGCCTGCTTCTCTCTCTCTCTCTCTCTCTCTCTCTCTCTGCCTATTTGTGATCTCTCTCTATCAAATAAATAAATAAAATCTTAAAAAAAAAGAAACCCTTGTTCAAGTCTGAGGGTTGCTTATCTAAACAGTAAAAGGTGAATAGAAGCACAAAAAACAAGGTAGGGTGGAAAGAATTCAAGCAATAGTGTTAGGATGGACCTGGGTGTGACTCCCACTTCTGTCATTTCTGTCGAGACTGCACTTCTTCGGAAACATTACCTCCCATCTTGAAGCTTTGATTGGCTCATCTGCCAATGAGTTGAACAATACCTGACAAAATGAGGGGTTGAATAATGCCTACGTCCTGCTCTCCGCCTTCTTGTCTTCTGGCTCCTGAGTAGCTGTGGGCAGCCGCTGTGTCTGATTGCCCCCTACTCACTTGCCGGCACAACTCAAATGACTTTTCAGTTTTCTCCAAAGAAGGCATTTGCACAGAAGCATTTGTCACATTGTAACAGTTACCGAAGATTGTGCAGGGGCAACAAACAAGAGCTTTACATATCACTCACCATAGCACATGAGTTCATATTTTTCCCCCAACTCCCTTCTTTACCACCTGCCTCAAGAGGAGATGAGGTCGTGTGTGGTGATGGTTTGAGCTCCCCCCGCCCCTGCAGTCTTTGTCTCCCTTCTTCTTTCTCCTTTTCACTCCCCTTTATTGCCCCAACTCCATACTCTCAACACGTAGACTCTTTTTCTTTCCAAGATCTCTCAGCTGCAACATTCCATCAAACTTTCATTCCCATATTATTTTGGCTCTAAGTCAGCTCTGAATTCTACACTAACACATGCAAACTTGAGGCACTGCTCAGCAAATAAAGGCCCTCCCCTTATTTTATCAGAACCCATTATTTGGTTTTAGATGGCTGCATTGAAAGCCTACCCCCAGTCTTACTGGCATAATGTAACAACAAGTATTTATCTCGCGCAATTCTTTGGGTTGATTAGTCTCAGGCTGGTGGCGCCTCTGCTCTGCAGGGTGTCAGCTGGCCTGAGAGTCATCAGGAGGCTGAAATGTCCAAGATGGTTTACTCACATGGCTGGCAGTTGGTGCTGGTCCTCTACTGGAAGCCAAATTAGAGCAACTCAATCCTCCTCCACGTGGCGTCTCCACTTGCTTGAGCTTCTCACAGTGTGGCAACTCGGTTTCAGGAGGGAGCATTCCCAGCACTTGGAAGCAGAAGCTGCAGCTCTCTTCAGGCACAGGCTTGAAAGTTCTACAGGAAAAACGTCTACTACCTTCTACTGGTCAAAGCCAGAGCCAACCACAGGAAGGGGAAGAGGGGCAAAGAATCTGTGCCACCTTTCACCGACCACACCCATCATTTTGAAACAGGGTCGTCAACAGCAAAATGATTTTTCCATTACCTATTCAAAGTGTTCGGCACATAAACGCCGGAATGAAGTTTTCTGACTTTTTCCATCTCTTTCAAAGAAATGGGTACATCAGTGGGTTTACAGGAGTGGGAATACAAAGAATGGAAGATACTGGCTAGGAATAGATGCTAATTTTCGTATCTGCTTACAAGAAGCCTCTTTTGTTTAATCTTAAAATACAAACTCCAAAACAATCAAGATTGTATTGATCATATAGCTCTTCTTTATCTCCTCCCCAGCTGTGGGGTATCATTCATCCCTTCATCCACCCCGGAGGGGGTGGGATATGACAGTGTGGGGGATACGCCCCGTGTCTGCATCGCTCCCAGGCTAAGATTACCAGCAGCTCTGGGTCAAGACCCTGATGTGTTCCTCTTCTTCTCTCCAATTATTTTTGAAGATTAAGTTTATTATCATCTGAATGGTACATTTGAAATCTGACAGGAAATCAAAAAGCAATATATTTTATGTTGCCAGTAAAAAGCAATTGTCAGATCCTAGCTAGCCACGAGAGCTGAGTCCAAACATTCTCCAGCAGATGTAATGAAAAAAGATAAAGAGGATTCTTTTTAACTGCCCCACGTCAGCCTTCACTTAAGCAATAATATATTCAACAATAACCTTGTAAACAGAGCTGAGGGAACTGGAAGAAAAGTCTATATTGTGACTCAAGTCATTCCTCTTGCTAATTAAAAGAATCTCATAAGTCTAGACGTGGATTAACTTAAATTCCTCTAAAAGACAGAAAGTAATTTGGACAATAAAAATAATTAAACTTTCCAAATATATAAGAGCAATTCTTAAGAGACTGGGAAAAACAAAAGCTTCTTCCTTAGAAATAGAAATTATTTTCTGAAGTAGAACAGAGCAGGTTTTTAGGCAATCCTGA
>CM052800.1:18224778-18241112 GCA_028533885.1 Nasua narica | reverse complement strand
GGGCTCTTTGCTCCTTGCTGCCTCATTTGCTACTTCAGTCAGGTGTTCCCACACACTCCCCTCCCACAGCCTCAAGTTAGAGACAGAGAGGAAAGAGTCTTACCTGGGGCTTCCTAAGGACCAGGTTCAAATCCCTTTCTACCACTAACTGGCTACGTGGTGTTGGGCCCCACGTTATGCACGTAGGACAACAGCCACAGCAGGGTCCGAACGGGGACGTTAGTTGTCTAGGGCTGCCATAACAAATCATCACAATCCGGGTGTCTTGAAACAACCAAAATTTGTTTTCTCATAGCTCTGGAGGTCAGAAACCTGAAATCAAGGTGTTAGCAGTGCTGGTTCTTTCTAGAGGTTCTAAGGGAGCATCTACTGCATGTTTGTCCTAGCCTCCAGTGGCGTTCCTTGGCATTCCTTGGCTGACAGACACACCCCTCCAATCTCTGCCTCGATTTCCACATCCCCTTCTTTTTGGGTACCTCCGCCCTCTCCAATCTTATAAGGACATCTGTCGTTAGATTAGGGCCTACCCTAAATCTAAGATGACCTCATTTGGGGATCCTTAATATTACTGAATCTGCCAAGACCCTGTTTTCAGTTAAGGTCATATTCTGAGGTCCTGGTTGGACACGGTTGGTCAAGGGGGACACATATTCAATCCAGTACAAGGAGTAAGTAAAGATCAAAAGCAAGCACCTGGCTGAGGTCAGTGCCTAATTCCTGCATTCTGATCTGGTTGCCCGGGAGCCACACAAGTGATGGGTCAGAGCCTGAGGACTAAATGAGGGGAATAAGAAACCCAGCTCACCATAGAGAAATAAAGCAAGATGGAGAAATAAGGATATTAACAAGATTAATAAGAAGGTCAGGGATACTTGGAGAAGTTTGAACATAACCAAAGGACCAAGAGAAGTTAGGCTGAAGAGAGAGTTTGCCGCTGCGGCTGATGTAGCTACCTACACGGCCCTCCCATTTCTGTGAGGATTAATTCCAAGTGAACTGGATTGGATCCCAGCCTCTTCGAGTCGACAGGGGCCAAGTTACTCTGATAGCTGATAGTCAGCTGATACTCATCTGCAGCTGGAGTCTGAAATTTACTTTGCAAGAAAAGTATGTGTTTTGCCTGGAAAGGCTCTGGCCGACCACTCCAGCTTCTGGTCCATAAGCCTCCTCCGTGCTTCTCTGTTCCCAGGTCCCTTCCACATTACCTCCTTGATTTTCAGTAACGCGCCCCACTTGGACTAACCCCCTGCTTATCTGTGAGGTTAGACACTCTAGCCAACATGTTCCACCACGGCCCTGGGTCCTGTTCCGGACTAGCTTTTGCTGCTAACATGCCTTTGTCCTCTTCTGGCTTTTCCCTGAAGGACCAATTCCTCCCTCGCTTTCTGTCCTTGTGCCATAGATGGACTTGTCTCCTGCTCTAGCTCTAGGGTGCGCATGTGCCTTGGGGTTGGCCCCTCAGATATTTTTCTGACCATACTGATGAGTGAAGGGATGAGCGTGTCACCCGGTAGAAGCCAATGAGACATAGTTGGGCTTCTGCTGGGACTTTCTGGAGAGGGGCAGACGCCCTTCACTGCTGATTATGAACCCAGGAGTGGGCCTGGATGTTTTGGCAGCTATCCTGCTGCCAAGATGAGCCTGAGAAAGAGCAAACATACAGGAAGGTATTGCTCAGAGGTGGAAAGACCGGGTTTGGCGACATCAATTGAATCTCTGGGCCAAGACAGATACTCCTGAACATTTCAATTTCATTAGCCAAGTAATTTTTTTTTTTTTTTTTTTTGCTTAAAGTAATTGGAGTTTGTTTTAAATTTCTTGAAATTTAGTCTCCTGATTCCTACCTTCTCCAAACTAGATGGATCCCCTCTACTTCCGAATTAAAACCCTGCCAATGCCTGGGTTCTGGGGTCGCCAATGCCCAGTCTCTTGCAATTGTGCCTTTCCTTTGCACCTCCCTATCACTTGGGGCTGTCTCGATGGAGTGGGCACCCATGACTTTTGGCTACCCAGAATCTGCACTCCTCACCCTTTCTGTTCAAAGGGATTCCTCTCCCTGATTCCTGGCTACTGTAGCATGGATGCCTGGCCCATGGACATCTGGCCCATCGAGAAGGTAATACAAAGATGTAGGGATGGTATTCATGGCAGAAATGGCAGTTTTGAATCCAGTGGGCACAATGCCAGTGGTAGTCTAGCCAGAAAGTTCCTGAGCTTTGGTTATGGTTGTGTTTCGACTAATCGAGATTCCTGCCACTTTTTCCAACTGGCTCTCTAAATCGTCCATCATTTCTATTAGAAACATACTATCTTTCTAATGACTCTTTTTTCTGCCCAGTTTACCAAACTTAATTTCTGTTGCTTACAAACAAAAGCCCTGATGGTACATTTGACTTGTACATCAGCGCACAGGGAGCCCATGGTTTCCATGGCCTGCCGGGCACTAAATTTTGCACAGAAATTGGAGGGGCTCAGGAAGAAACAAGCATGAGCAGTGGTGAATGATGCTTTCCTCCTGAATCAAATGCTACTTGGAGTTGAAACCAGAACCAGAAATACATACTGCTCGCTGGAGGCCCACGTCTAGGATGGCTCAGTGAGTCGAAGAGAAAGATCTCCTTAACAAGAAAGAACTTAACAGCACCTAACCTCTGTGTGCTTCATTTTGCTCATTTGTAGATATAATAATGTAAACCTTGCAAGGTTTTATGAGACCTAAATCCCCCACTGTATTGTATATTGTATGGAGTAGTCATCATGTACATCTTGTGCACTGTTGAACAAGATCACTAGGTCCAACAGTGCCTAGAACTTGGGAGGTACTCTGTAGATATTTCTTGAATAAATTAATAAAATAATATTTGTAGGTTGCCTGGATGGCTCAGTTGGTTAAGCACCTGCCTTCAGCTCAGGCCATGATCCCTGGGGTCTTGGGATTAAGTCCCTCATGGAACTCCCTGCTCAGGAGGAAGTCTGCTTCTCCTTCTCCCTCTGCCCCTCTCTTATGCACACATTCTCTCTTAAATAAATAAAGTCTTAAAAAAAATAACATTTGTACATCACTTAATTAGGCCACCATAGAAAACAACAATTACTATGACAAGATTATTAGGACCATATAGTTTAACCCCCTGATTATTCAAGTTTGATAGATCTCTAGGGTCAGGATATCTTCCAAGCAAAATTTCTAGTTTCAAGGAAGGGCATCAGAAAAGTCAGGCATTTTCATTGGGTTTTCTAGACAACAATGATATAAGTGTTTATATTAGGATAAGTAACTCTAGCTGCTGTAACATTTCTCCATGACGTCACAGAAGAACATTTATTTCCAGCTCATATAAAGTCTGATAGATGTCAGATGATGCTACTCGGCAGAATGCCTTCAGTAGTGACTCAGGGATACAAGCTCCTTCTAACAAATGGCTCCATCATCTTTGGAGACCTTTGCTTCTAGCCACGTAGCTAGGGAACAAAACAGCATAGAGAATGGCACAGTGTATTGATCGGGGTTCACCAGAAAAAACAGAGCCAATAGGATCTGTGTATATGCGAAAAATTTTTATTTTAAGGAATTGGCTCATCCAATTATGGAGGCTAGCAATTCCAAACTTTGGAAGGTAGGCAGCCAAGCTGGAGACCAATGAAGAACCAATGCTGCAGTTTAAGTCTGGAGGCCAACTGCTAGCAGAATTCCCTCTTGCTTGGAGGAGGTCAGTATTTTGTTCAGGTCTTCAACTTATTGGATGAGGCCCACCCACATTATGCAATGTAATCTATTTTACTCAACATCTACCCATTTAAATGTTAATATCATCCAGAAATACCCTCACAGAAACATCTACAATACTGTTTGACCATATATCTGAGCACTGTGGCCCAATCAGGTTGACATACAAAATTAACCATCAGTTACAGTATACTTTATCGTTAGACCTGGAAGTAGTATGTATCACCTTTGACCACATTCCACTGGTCATAACTCATCATCAGGCCCCAACCTGCCCACAAGGAAAGCCAGAGAATATAATTTTCCCGGGTGTCTAGGAAGAGGAAACTGGATTGGTGAACATCTAGCCAGTCTCTGCCACAGTGTTTTTAACATATAGAATCCTTGATCTGGGAAGGAATAATTCCCAAAGTGCTGGAACCAAGTGAGGAGGATGTCCAAGAAATTGCCAGAACACAGAGGGTGGCAAGGTATAGGATGTACCGGGAATTCAGAGCAGAGGGCAAACCAAGATCACACTGACCACATTTATTGCCTGAAATATTATTTTTAAAATTTAGTGAAATTAAAATAATTTTAAGCCTTGGCCAACAGCCTATGCTGAATATTCTTTTTGGTAATATAGCTATTAAAATCACCGGAATAAAAAATGCTTTACTATGTATTAAAGTTTCATTTTCCCCCCAATTCTTAGTACATGAGAAGACTCTCAGGAGAACTAACTTTGACACAGGCATCCTTCCTCAGTATGGAAGCCAGTGGGATCAAGAGAGAGTGAAAAGCAATGGTTTGGGGGAAAGGTGATTTCTGACACTGGGAACTAAAAGTAAGAATATCATGGTCAGTGGTGCCTGGGTGGCTCAGTCGGTTAAGCATCTGACTCTTGATCTCAGCTCAGGTCTTGATCTCAGGGTATTAAGTTTAAGCTCCACTTTGGGCTCCACACTGGGTGTGGAGTCTACTTAAAAAAAAAAGAATATCATGGTCATAAAATGTAAGATGAGCCATAAATGACCACTATTGCCCAATGTCTGTTTAAAAGGAGGAAAATATAATGGAAAGAGCTCCTGATTTATGAGACACACAGTTCAGAACCATGGTACCACCATACCACACATCAGGCAAGGTTCTTATTTCTGAATTTTATGTATAATGTTTTATAAGTAGAGATTTAAAAATACATACCCACCAAAGGAACACATCACACATGGTAGGTCTCAGAGTTGACGTTCCCTGGAAAGGCATGACTTTTTTTTAAAGATTTTATTTATTTATTTGTCCCAGAGAGAGAAAGAGAGAGAGAGAGAGAGGGAGAGAACAAGCAGGGAGAGCAGCAGGCAGAGGGAGAAGCAGGCTCCCTGCTGAGGAAGGAACCCGATGCAGAGCTCATTCCAGGATCCTGGGATTGTGACCTGAGTGGAAGGAAAACACTTAACTGATCCTCCCAGGGATTCCTGGAAAAGCACGACTTTTAATGAGCCAGACAAACATATCTTATCATCTTATCTTATTTTATTTTATCATCTTATCTTATCTCATTCAACCATCACAACAACAGTATGAAACTGAGACTATTATTACTTGCATTGTCCAGATGAGGAAAGTGTATTCAAGAAATATTTAGTAACTTGCCTGAAGTCATAGAACTGATAAGTGGTATATTTAGGATTTGAACCCAGGCAGTCTGATTCCAGAGCCTATGCTTTTGACTAGATAGTCCATATAATGGATAACTCAGAGCCTAAGTATGCTGTAATGCTGGTTCAGAATACACAAATATATTATTGTTAGAACAGAGCAGGGAATACAGAAATGAAAAAGAGGCAGATTTAGGAACTATGATAAAGATGGCATTTCAAGCCAAAAGAAAAAGGATGAACTGGTATTCCATAGTATTGGAACAATTGGCAACCAATTTATTAAATTAAAAATAAACTAAAAAGTTTTCTCCAAATATATTGGAGAAAAATCAGTTATTGATTGAGATTGGTTTTCCTTATGATGAAATGAAACCAAGAAAATCGCTGTATCAAGAAAAACTGACAAATTTGCATGAAAATGGGAGAAAATCTACTCTTTGGCAAATTAGAGCACAATGAATTATCATAGGTCAGGTCACGATATACCAATCCAATAATCTGAAATCTTTCAGGGATGTGAGATAAACATAGATGATAGATAGATAGATAGATAGATAGATAGATAGATAGATAGATAGATATAAAAGTTCCCTACAGGGGCACCTGGGTGGCTCAGTAGGTTAAAGCCTCTGCCTTCAGCTCAGGTTATGATCTCAGAGTCCTGGGATTGAGCCCCACAGCAGGCTCTCTGCTCAGTGGGGAGCCTCCTTCCCCCTCTCTCTCTGCCTGCCTCTCTACTTGTGATCTCTCTCTCTCTGTAAAATAAATAAATAAATAAATCTTTTTAAAAAGTTCCCTACAAAATCAATAAGAAAAAGTCAAACAACTCAATAAAAATATGGTCAAATGATATATTCAGGAAATTCACTGAAGAAATAATAATAATAACAATTTAAAAGGAGCAAATTCCTACTAATAGTAAAAGAAGAGTATTTAAAATAGCAACAAGACCCCATTTGACATCTGTTGCCCAGCAAAAATATTAAAAAACTGATTACCTCTGGTGTTGACAAGCATGTTAAGAAATAGGCACTTTTGTTTGCTTTATGGCAGTATCAACTGATAAAGCCTTTTTGGAGCATAATTTCACAATATCTTTCAGAAATATAAGTGTGTTTACTCTGTGACCCCAAAATTCCACTTTTAGAGATGAACTTTTAGAAATAGTTGTGCCAGTTTGTAAAGATATGTATAGAAGGATATTTGTTGCTTTATTATCTATAATTAAAAGAATAGACAAAATGTAAGTGCTCACCAATTGGAGAATGGTTAAATAAATGATGGTATAAATAGACTATCGCTATTACCCAGCCTTGGAAAGAATGAGGTGGAATTGTATGTGCTGGTCTGGAAAGTGTCCATCACATATTTTTTTTTCCCAAATATGTTTATTTTATTTTTTCAGTGTTACAAGATTAAGCTTAATTGTTCATGCACCACACCCAGTGGTCCATGCAATACGTGCCCTCCTCAATACCCACCACCAGGCTATCCCAACCCCCCACCCTCTCCCCTCCAAAACCCTCAGTTTTTGTTGCTCAGAGTCCACAGTCTCTCAAGGTTCATGGCCCCCTCTGATTTCCCCCCATTCACCCTTCCCTTCCTTCTCACAATGCCCTCCATGTTTTTCCTTATGCTCCATCCATCACATATTCTTAAGTAAAAACCAAAACTATTGCAGATCTTGAAAGAGTCCCAACTGCTATACTAAGAGGGTGAAAATTGAGATTGAGAAAAAGGAACATTTTTTTATACAGATATGTACCTTTTTTCAGAGAATATGTTTGAAATGCATAAAAAATTATCAGACAAGATTCAAATATGATTTATGAGCAGTAATTATTTCTGGAGAGTTGGACTGGGAAAGGGTGGGTTAATGGAGAGTGAGAGTATGCTTTTAATTATGTTCTTTATTTGAAATCGGTGCAAGAAATATGTGTGAATTTCACAATAAAAGAGAAAAAACTAAATGCAAAAGAAATACACACAGAGTATCATCCTAAGGTCAGTAGGTCTTACAGTTTTCTCTTTAATCTCTGGATCTACAAACAGAAAGAATAACAGAGAGAATTTAGAAGCAGAACGTACTCCAACCAACCAAGCTGGATGGTACTGATTCTAAGGTACTCAAGGAATGGGAAGATGAGGCCGCAAAGCCATTAACTATTATTTTTTAGTTCTTAAGAAGGATAAAGGAAGCTCTTGGAAAATGAGAGCAAATATCCTTCTCAAAAAAAAAAAAAATGATGACCTTGAGTTTACAGGCTGGGCATTTTAAACTCTGCTTTTATCACTGCAAAGATACTAAAGAAGAACATTCAATAGCTAGAAACACAGCTGCTGGGAGAAACAGGAAATTCCGGGGGGAGCGGAGGGAGTGACGTCATCATGAAGCGGCCCCTTAGACTTTCCAGTCGGTCACACTCAGATGGGCGGAACCGCTGGCTCTTTGAAGGTGGCTATGGGCAGGGCAAACACACCTGTGACCAGGTGCGCTGAGTCACATCGGCTGTGCCACTTTTGGGTTCGAGGTTATGACCAGAGCTCGGCCACAGAAACCCAGCTCGCTGGCATGATCCAAGAGTATTGGCCCTCTAAACCGTGTCTTCCAGCTAGATCCGGATTATACAGAAGCTGACAGTCCCCAGTTATGCATCGATTGTATTTTCCCTCACCTCCTTTCTCCTGGGACCCCACCTAAAACTTAATGTCTAAGTTTTAGAAAAAGGGGCCCTTCTGCAGGCACTTCCAGGATGAGCTAGGTTGGATCTGAGGGAGTCACTGACCAATTTTCCATAATGCTGGGGTGGTGAATTAGTCTAATGTCCGCTTGTGCAACCATTGGTTGACTCAGCTTCACAAGGGTCTCACACCCTGAGACTGGGGACGTTGGCTCTGATAAAAATCAGGATGGTGTTAGGAAAAGAGGGAGATGTCAGAGGAAAAACAAATAGCCACTCCAACAGTCGCATAGAACAAATCACCAAAATCACCTGAGTCTCAGTTTTCTCATTTGTATAATCCATGTGGAAACCCATCTCATGAAACTGTTGAGAGGATTCAAGTTATATAAATGAAAATGCTTGTAATTCAGAGAGTACTATTCGAATATAAGATAGTAATATCACTGTTGATCTTTAATAATAGGAAGAAAAAAACTAAATGAGCAAAGTAAAAAGGAAAGAAAGAAAAGAAAAGAAAAAGAGAAAGAGGAAGGAAAGAAAGAAATGAATCCAGAAAAAGGAATGTCATATACATTCCTCTTATTAATATGGCAGTGGAAAAAATCAACCGGGGCCACAAACTTCAAAATGAAGGAGTAACATGACAATTTGTTGACGAATTACTCCCGATGTTTGCACGGCAAAGAAATATCTGTCTGGAGGTTGGAGCCAGGAAAGGCTCAGCATTCTGAGATGGAGGGTAACGTTCAGCCTTGGCAGCCAGGGACTAGGGACGGCAGTAGCAAACAGCAGTGAGAACCCAAAATGAGCGCCCAAGATAGATGTTAACATTCTTTTGTAGACAAGAAAAATGCTGAACTCTTCTCAAAATGTAAATAAAGGCTTACTCGGCCTGCCTCTGTTCCCTGGCTCCCTGAATGGCCTTGAGTCGGCACTACACACATTTGGAAAGATAAAGGCATTAAGGTTTGCTTTATGAAAAGCAAACATTTGTCCAACATTTAACTTGTTAAGGGCTACCTGTGCAGGGTCATTAGATAATGCTTATTTCTCCAAAGGGAATAGGACTTTTCACTCCTGTGGTAGAGTGATGTCTCAGTAGAATAACAGCTTTGAAGGCCAACATCTGGTTTAAAGGTCACCTGTGACAAAACAGGACCTCTGTTTCCCATTATCTTACCTCCAGAATGGGAGTAACAAGAATGCTTGCTTTATAGGTATGCTGTGAGGATTTAGTGCATTAACACATGGAGACTAAAGTATGTGCAACAAGTATTAGCCAAGATTATTATTATCATAACTAATCAACAACATTATATCAGTCAAGGAGATTGCTCATCGAAGCAGGTGTGAAATCTGGATCAGAAGGAAATCAAACATTTCCTTTTGGTTGCATGAAATGCCCCCTGAGATTAAGAAAAGGAAGATAAGAAAAATGAGAGCTTATTAAGATCCACAAGGGCTAAGATTATTTCTGTTCTCTTTATCGCTGTGTTCCTACCACGTTGAATAATGAATAGTGACTATTAAGTGCTCAATAGGTTGTGTCATGCAATCCCGCACGGTTTGCTTTATTTATTCCTTATAATACTGAAAGGTAGATGTTATCGCCATTTTTACACATAACCCAAATAAAACAAGGCCACCTTATAAGAAGCACAAATCCCACCTGATGGCACTGAAGGCAACATGAATCCTCAGGAAGGCTCAGAAGTGGGGTGGGAGCAGGATGCGGAAGTTCATGATGGTGAGGGAGGAACATCATTGCATGACTGCTTTAGACCCTCTTTCCATAACTCAAAATCCCACCCACCAGAGGAGCCCACCCACCTCTCTCTTCTTTTCCATCTCCACAACTCCAAATCTTCTCAGCCACCTGACATTTCCTGATCCACTCCTCTCCACTCTCAAATCTTTTCTCCCCGTGGTAGAAAATTTTCAAATTTTTCAAAAAAATCTTATTTTTCCCTATACAGTATGCTAAATTAGTTGTCAGGGGAAGCAATCGCATAAACTTAAATTGTCATGCTCATTGTGGGTTCCATACCAGTCTTGCTACAGTCTTCCCCAAGGACATTGACCCTTCATTCCCATTTGCCTTGGTCTTACTTACTTCATTACATGGATTCTGACACTGAAGGAAACATTTCCCTTAGGTTCCAGAGACCTCCTTCTTAACCGTTGTCCTTATTTTTTTTCTCCCTGCGAGTCAATTCTCATCACCATCATGACTCTGTCATCTGCTGTAAAGTCACCAGATTCTTGAAGGCTCAGCCCACATCTTCCTTTTTACCTTCATCATCAGAAAATGGCGGCCCCTTCCTTCGCTCATCTGGGAACTTTTGATTCTGGAGTGATTAGTTCTTTAATATCTCTTCAGAGCCAGTTAGAATAGATTCATAACTTTATATATTAAAAACTGAACTAATCGATGATTCCTAGCATAGAAGTTATTAAAAGACAGAGCCTCTAAAGACAAATGTGATAAGCTTTCCTTATAACAAAGTAACTGCCTCTCTGCTTGTTGTAGTGGGACAAGGCCTACTTCCATCTACTGTCTCAGTTACTATTTACTCCTAGACAAAATATTACCAACACTGATTGTGAAATGGATGATGGAAACCATGTTTTTCCACAGATAAAGGAATTTCTTCACATTTCACATGCTTTGCTGCCTGGGTCTTCCACTTACTCACTTGCTCTGTGATTTGGATATCTCCCCAGTAAGAATTCTCTACTTGTCAATGACTTTGAGCTATGGCAAAAGATAGTACTGAACTCAGAGGTTTCCCATCACTGTGAACTTTCTGATTAAATCAGTGACGTTTATAACTAAGATAAGTTTCAATTTTCATTCTTCCACCTGAATTCTCCGATATAAGTAAGGAGTGACATTGACTAAAGATATTCTCACCTTCTTTGTTATTTATTAGAGTTTATTCAGTGTATGAGTTGCCAATGTCAATTACGGCTTCTCCGCACTCATTCCTTACGTGGACTTTTTCCCCCAGTGTGAATTCTGTGATGTTGTTAGATATTTGCACTCTGCCTGCAGGACTTCTTACAGTCATGACATTCATAGGCTTTTCTCCAATATGCATTGTCTCACTCTACATGAGGCTGGCGTCATGGTTGAAGACTTTGCCTTCCAAAGTCATTCTACTCATTGGTTTCCTCTTCGTTATTAATTCTGTGGTGCCTAGTAAGGTGTGAGCGTTTGCTAAAAGCCTTTCTATGCCATTAATTTCACAGGCTTCAATCACAATATGAATGCCCCAGTAGAAAGTAAACACTGAACAATAGCTAAAAAACCTTTCACATTTATTATATCTAGAGCATTTCCCCCCACTGTATATTCTTTGATGTTGATAAGGTGCAATCCAGGGCTAAAGACTTCCCTCCATGTGTCATGTTCACACCTTTTTATTCCAGTATGAATTCTGTGATGTTGATAAAGCTGTGAATACTGATGAAGGCCAACATCCCATCCTGACTCTCAGTGAATTTCCCCACAGAATGAAATTATTGCTCTTGAGCAAAATAATTCAATCCTTTTCAAATTCATTACGTTTTCAGATTGTCATTCTTACATAGGTAATTTTTTTTAAAGATTTTGTTTATTTATTTGACAGAGAGGAGAGAGATCACAAGTAGGCAGAGAGGCAGGGAGAGAGAGGGGGAAGCAGGCTCCCTGATGAGCAGAGAGCCTGATGCAGGGCTCGATCCCAGGACCCTGAGATCATGACCTGAGCCGAAGGCAGAGGCTTAACCCACTGAGCCACCCAGGTGCCCTTTACATAGGTAATTTTAGCCTTCATTGTAAATGTGTTTCTTTTGGAACTGTGCTCATGTGGTTGGTAGTTATGTGTTCTCCCTGTGAGAGAAAGTGTTGGACAGAAAGAACTAACTTCAGGGGCACCTGAGTGGCTCAGTGGGTTGGGCCGCTGCCTTCGGCTCAGGTCATGATCGCAGGGTCCTGGGATCGAGCCCCACATTGGGCTCCCCCTGCTTGGTGGAGAGCCTGCTTCTCTCTCTCCCTCTGCTGCTCTGCCTGCTTGTGCTCTCTCACTCTCTCTGTCAAATAAATAAATAAAATTAGAAAAAAGAAAGAACTAACTTCGATGAAAACTTGCCCTAAATTTGTTATATCTGTGCTCTTTTCAAAGAAGGCATTTTGTTATGGCTACTTCTGCCTTCGAACTGATCACCCTTCTCCCAGTTTTTGGCTAAGCAAAATTATCTTTAGGAAATGGGTTGTAAGATCTTCCATCATTAACCTCCTATATAATCCCTGATACAAACCCAACTTTGGGTTCACCTCTTTGGCACACAGATCGCTTCCCTCTCTATAGATGGCTGGCTCTGTGGAATGTGTTTTTGAGGGGACCACATGATCAGAACTGAAAACTCACAGCCACTGTGACAGAATAATAGCTCCCCAAAGACACCCATCTCCTGATTCCTGGCACCTGCCAAGATGTCACCTCACACAAGAAAACAAGCCTTTGCAGATGTGATTAAGTTAAGGACTTTGCAATGGGGAAGATTATCCTGAATTATTTGAGTGGGCCCAACATAATCACAACGTCCTTAAAAGTGGAAGAGAGAGACAGAAATGGAAAGACAGGGAGGGGGCCCCTGGGTGGCGCAGTCGGTTGAGCGACTGCCTTTGGCTCAGGTCATGATCCCGGAGTCCCGGGATCGAGTCCCACATCGGGCTCCCAGCTCCATGGGGAGTCCGCTTCTCACTCTGACCTGCTCTCTCTCACTCTCTCTCTTTCCTAATAAATAAATAAATAAAATCTTTAAAAAAAAAAAAAAAAGAAAGACAGAGAGGGAGATGGGAACGAAGAAGGAAGGTCTGAGTGATGGGATGTAAGGACTCTGTCTGCTGTTGCTGGCTTTGAAGATGGAGGAAAGGGGCCATGAGCCTCCAGAGCCCAGGAAAGACAAATATTCTCCCCTGGAGTCTCCAGAAAAAAAAACAACAACAACATAGCCCTGCTGACAGTTGCTTTAAAGCCCAGTGAGACTCTCACTTGATTTCTAACGTACAGAACTGTAAGGTAGTAAATTTGTGTTGTTTTAAGGCACTAAGTCAGCAGTAATTTGTATGGCAACAATACAATACTAGCACAGCAATGGTGACCACCAACCCCACAGCCACGATGGCGTATGGGGGAGGATCATCTTTGCATCATCATCTGTGGCCAGCCTGGGAGCATGCCTCTCTGATCTCCCTTCAGGACAGAGCCTACTGTGATATGTGAGATGTGTAACAGCTGATAGCCTTAAAGGGCTGGGCCTACAGGATCCATTACAATGTTTACAGCAAGGACGTCTCTTCCCTACACTCCTCTCAGCTGATGACTTAGCAGGGCGAGTGTCCCAGAGCCCGGCCATTCCTCCCCGTCAGCTTAGGGACTTCCACAGAGCTGCACTGCTGACGGACACTTTTCTTATTCAACCCGCCTTTCTTCACAGATGTCAAATTTCCCTCCTGCTCTTCCTGCTTACTCTCCCTTTTATCCTACAGCTATTTCCTCCCTCGTAAATATCAGTATTTCTAATTCCATCTTGGTGTCTGCTTCGTGGAAGTTCCAAAATGACACATCTTCCAAGGCCCTGCTCCAGAACTCTCTTGTCCTTGTAGTTAGCCATTACAAAGGCTCCCGTTTGCTCCTTTCTGATTCACCACTGTCCCTTCATATGTATCTTAAATAACTGACCTCCCTCAGTTGGTTTCTTTAATTCTCCTCTCTACCTCTCACCCTGTTGGGACCTATCCAGAGCTCTGATTAAGCAGGCAAAGGTTCTTTGCTCATTTCAAGTGTACTATAATGTGGAATGTGTGTGTGTGTGTGTGTGTGTGTGTGTGTAGAAGATTCTTAATATTAATAATCTAATATCTTCCCTTATTCCTCTGTCACATGAAGATAAGGGACCCAAGGGTCAGAAAGTTTGAATAACTTGGCCATATATGAATATGCCCATCATATTCACACCGAGAATATGATGAAATCACTTTCAATTCCAGATCTTGCTGACTGCAAACCCTTGCTATTTCAAACAGTGTGCACTCTGTGTGTGCAAATGCATTCATGAAGACTCCCCATAGGTGTTTACTCTGGGATTCAAATGCATCTGGAAGAGTAGGGGAAAAATCACAACAAGACCCTATTTCATGAAGAACAAGGGTCATCTTTGGGAAAACACTCATCCCAGGCTAGAGTTAAGTGTGCAGATGTGACCCAGGCTCAGCAGGATTACCAGGGAAGGAGGGCTAGAGCGCAGTGTAGGATTCCATACTCACTTGCACAGTCTGCCTTCTGACCCAGACTCTGGGGACTCACACCTGAGTCCTGGAAGAAGTAATTATAGTAACAAGCTGTTTCTCATTGTATGAATAGAACTAAAAACACTCAGTGTTAGAATAACCAGGTTTTTAAAAAAATATTTCCTTTTTTAAAAAAAATAAAATATTTATTTTAGAGAGAGAGAGCGAGTGAGCATGGGATATGAGGGGGAGGGGCAGAAGGAGAAGGAGAGAGACTCAAGCAGACTCCGTGCTGAACACAGGGCCTGATGCGGGGCTTGATCTCATGGCCCATGAGATCATGACCTGAGCCAAAACCAAGAGTCAGATGCTTAACCCACTGTGCCACCCAGATGCCACAGTATATCCAGTTTTAATAAAGCAAAGCAGAAAGACATCCAGAGCACAGACAAAGGGTGAAAAATGTTAATCACAGATAAAGCCCCCTGTGCAGCCAGAAGCAAGAGCGAGCTGGGATAGTCTTGGTAGTTAGTTCCTTTAAGAGAGGCAGCTAGCCAATAACACAGGGGCCGGAGAAGGCCGAGGGGATAGCAAGGTAAATATTCAAGGGAGCAGCTGCTCACCGCGCCTGTGATGCTAATAACTCCAGGGTCAGGCTCTAGAATGTTCAGTGCCGTGTAAAATATTCTCTATGCTCTGCAGGTGACAAGACTCGCTTTGTATCTGTGCCTTCCTCCTGCTTTTTGTCCCTCATTCAAAAGGAAGGTGAAGCCTCCCAGGTTTTGACACCCTTGGGGTTTTGTTTGGTTTGGTTTTTATTTATTTGAGTATAGTCGACACACAATGTCCCATTAGTTTCAGGTGTGCAACATAGTGATTTGACCAGTTTGTACATTAGGCTGTGCTCAGCACAAGTATAGCGACCATCTGTCACCATCCAGCCCTCTTGCCATCCCCTTGACTATATTCCTTATGCTGTGACTTTGATCCCCATGATGTATTCACTCCATGATTGGAAGCCTGTATCTCCCCCTCCCCTTCACCCATTTTGCCCATCTCCAATCCTCCTCCACTCTGGCAACCATCGGTTTCTTAATTTAACCCCCAGTTTAATGCCTGTGACATTTAATAAATGAAAGCTAGTCTATTTAAAATAAAAATAGCACATGTGCACTCTGGGCAATTTGGAAACTAAAGGAGAGACCATCCTCACCTGCAAGCTCCTCTACTAAAGAGAAGTATAAAATTTTTCCTCTTGGTTCTAAAACCGGTGCATACGCTTTTGCTTTTTCACAATTCTACATTGGTTGGTCAGAAAGGTTGACTCCTTGAACCATTGACCGAGATGAACGATGGCATCCATAAAGATTTGAGGAAAGACAGTACCTTCAAAGATCTTTTGAGTGAGCCAAAAAATCACTAGTGGTGACTGTATTTTACCTTCATTCCCAGTGTCAATGTTGATATGACTTTTCTTCTCTTATCACTTACCTTTAATTCAGTGGACTCCAAAGTACGTACATGAGACAATTTGTTGATGGCTAGGAAGTTCTATCTCTTGCTCTCATTTTATCTTTTTTAAATTCCTCCGTAGTTAGATTATTAAAAAAAAAAAAAAGACCTAGAGTGGGGAGTGCGTGCTCAAACATTTTTGGCTGATGGGAGATAGATCAGATACATTTGGATATCAATTTTAGTCTCTCATAGCTCAAGCTTTCCAGATCCTTTAAGGTTATTCATTTTTTCAATCTTTCACTTCTCAGGTATTTGCTGAGAGCTGACCATGTGCTACACCTGTTCCAGGTGTGGGAATACAACATGAAGATGGAAAATTTCCTTGCGGTCATAGAACTTACTGGGAGATACAGACATATATTTTGTGTATCTTGATATAGGTATAGTATTTAATGTTATATAGTAATAGGAACAAAGATTCAAGTAGGTCACCTGGCTAGAGATGCTGGAAGGTGCTATTTTAGATGAGGTGGTCAGGGAAGAGCCCTCTC
>CM052800.1:18174260-18224278 GCA_028533885.1 Nasua narica | reverse complement strand
TTTTTTTTTCCACTAGTCACCCTAAAAGATCTTTCAAAGGTTCATTTCTGTTTTCCTATAGAAAAAAGATCTATAACCAATGGGTAAAAGGTGAAGGTAGGCATTATTTTTGCTTATACATAAAAAAATTTTCTGAAGATTAGCGATGAATAATAATAATTACTTTTGAACACTTATTATATGCCAGGCATGGCGCCAAGTGTTTTATAGGCATTATCTCATTTAATCCCTGACAACAGTCCTACAGGTCAATGCTACCTCCATTTTACAGATGAGGACTCTAAAGCTCAGAAGGGTAAGTATTTACAGTTGACCCTTGGACAACACAGGTTTGAACTGTGTGGGTTAGTTTACACGTAGCTTTTGGGACGCCTCGGTGGTGCAGTCAGTTAAGCATCTGCGTTTGGCTCGGGTCATGATCCCAGAGTCCTGGGATCGAGTCCTGCGTGGGTCTTCTTGTCCAACAGGGAGCCTGCCTCTCCCTCTGCCTGCAGGTCCCCCTGCTTATGTTCTCTCTCTCTCTCTCTCTGACAAATAAATAAATAAATCTTTAAAAAAAATTTGTGGCATATGTATTTTCTCTTCCTTATGATTTTTAAATAAAATTTTCTTTTCTCTAAATACTTAAGAATATAGTAGATAATACATATAATGTACAAAATATGTGTTAATTGACTACTTATGTGATCAGTTATACTTCGGTCAACAGTAAACTATAAAAGTTTAAGTTTTGGAGAGTGAAAATTTATACGTGAATTTTCAACTGCTCAGGGGGTTGATGGCCAGGATCCTCACATTGTTCAAGGATCAGCTGTATTCAAGTCATCCAGAAAGTCAGTGTTAATGCCAGGACTGCGATCCAGGGGTGTAGATTACAAGTGCAAGAGAGAAAATATTTGTAACAAAGTTTGTAAATATTTAGTAACAATCTAGTGGAAAGCTCATAAATCAGTGACAGAAAGAAAATGCATAGAAAATTAACAAAAGAAATAAGCAGGTAATTCAGAAAAGTAAAACACAAACAATCAAGAAAACACAAAAAGATGCTCAATATCACTAGTAATCAAAACTGAGAAATAATACAAGATACCTTTTTTTCATTCATCAGACTGGGAAAGATTGAAAAGATGGGTAATAGCAATGGTTGAATGTGGGTAAATATGGGTCTGGTACATTTTTGGAGTGAGTACAAATGGGCACCGTCGTTTTCCAGGAAAATTTGGTGGGGTCTTTCATGTTTTTAAAAATGCACCTATTCTGTGACCCAGGAATCCCAGCATTCTGGTGTTCTTCTAGATGAACATCTGCTCGTGTACCTGAGGAGTGTGTATAAAAGTGTTCACTGTGGTTTTGTCTGCAAGAGCAAAAACCCAGGAACGACCTCAAGTCGCTTAGTAAGAAAATAGTAATAGTGCGGCACATCCATAAAATGGAATACTACGCAGTAGTTTAAAAGAATATTGGCAGGTTATATAATATGAAACCCCTCTAAGGTGATACTCTTAAGTGGAAAAAACCAAGCAGCAAGAAAAAAAAAAAGTTACAGTACAATATCATTTGTGTTAATGCCCCTATAGCATACAACACCACCAAGCAATTTCCTTGGGTCCATGGATCGGTATTTAACAATAGCAAAAAGATACAAAATGAACTGGTCACAATAGTTACTTCTAGGAAGGCTCTTGGAATTAATCGGTCAAAGAGACACTATCTGTAATAATGTTTGGGTTCTCACTAAAGAAAATGTACTCCTGGATTACTTCTTAATTAACCACATTTAACATAAAAGAATGAAACCAGATGTGGCTGAATCCCAAGCCAAGGGGCATGATCACACTGGTTCTTAACCTATGGTCTGTGGTTCGATTTCAGCAAGTTCATGCGCTTCCTGAAACTGTGTGCCCCAGCTGTGTGTCTTGAGGAGTGCACGTTTTTCCTCAGGTGGATATCCGTAATATCTAGTTCCTGAGGGTGATTCAAGACCCAAAGGGGGTCAAGAACAACTTCAGTAGAACATGCCTCTGTTCTATTATAGCCTTGGCGAGTTACTCGGCTTCTCTGGGAAATGGGGACCACAGAAGTTCCTACTTCATTGCGTTAATGTGAGGATTACACAAGCCAGTGTGTATACAGCTCTTGAAACAGAAGTCAAAAACATTAGCGATTATTATTCCTTTCATTGTTGCCGCTCTTACTTATGGCTTGGAAAGAGCGCTTCATTCAAGAGACCTGAGTTCTGAAAACAGCGACATCACAAGTAAAATAAGGGAGACGATTCCAGCTGGAGGCGGAACTGTGGCAAACATGGCTGACAGGGCCCTGCCCTCCAGGAGCCCTGAGCCCGCTGTGGGGACATCGCCCCAGAGTAGGCTCTGAGACTGGGAACTTAGCTGCTGTAATTACTCTGTGACCTGTTAGTGGTTTCCTAAGATAACTGACTTTCAAATTCAAGCTTTTATTATTGACAGACATAGACATTATAGTTTTTAATCCTTAACTCTGACATTTCTCCTTTAATTTATTCGGCCACGAAGGGGGCAGAGATCAAGAGTTCTCTTCTGACCCTACTTTCCGCAGTAATTAGGCCAGATCAGCATTAGGGTGCTTCAACATTTCAAGGCACTTGTGCTTCCAATTGCTTTTACTTTGAGTCCAGCTAATGGAGTTGGTAGCTGTTGCAATCCCAAAATAGCCAGTGGACACGTGGGTGGACCAGATGCCAGCCGGGCACAACTCTCTACAAGGTTCCCGTAAGAGCAATGTTGCCGGTTCCCCACACCTCGGAGGCATGTGAACCTCGGGTTTTTAGGGACCCGACAGTGTGCAGCAACCTTGTCCCCGTGCAGCTGGAATGCATCCCTGAACGATGACGATAATGAGAAGGACATTTGGCTCGCAGAGGACGTTTGGAGGTCCGGGACAGGGACCTCCCCCATCCCCAGAGAGGCGCATCCAGCTCTTGACACCCACTGATATTCCTGGGGGGCGTTTGTCTTTTAACTTAGGGAGGAGGGAGAGGCCTGGATGGGGGAGCACCACAGGAGAGCAGGGGATGAAGGGACACGGCGCGCCTTTGGATGGAATGAAGCACCTAAAGGAAGCGCGCGGGCCGTGGATAGTGCCGTTATCACTCACACAGGTCTCTAGAGTTCACACAGAACTTTCAAACAAATGCCTCCTCCCGCGTGGTCCTCACACGACTGCGTGAGGCTCATTTTATGATCTGTGCTTTATGGATGAGGAATTGGAAATTCAGGCGGATGAAGGTCCAGGGTGGAACCCGGTGGAGGCCAGATCGTGGAGATGGCACAGTGAAGACACTAGGTCCCCGTGTGTTCACCTCACAGCAGTTGGCTCTCGGCGTCCTGTTCTGAGCGGTCCTCAGAGCCCCTGAGGACGAGTGAGGAAATTCTTGTCTCCCTGCTGACTCTCAGGGTACCCCAGCCTCCGCCCACAAGTGGCTCCCCCAGTTGTCTCTGTCAGGCGCTATGAAATTCCATTCTGAGCTTCACGCCCTTGAGTCTTAAAGGCTCACAAGCCCTTCGGCAACTATGCGGAGGCCCTGGTGGGAGTGGGAGTCAGCCAGTTACTGGTCTCTGTCCATCAGACGTGGCTATTTTGAGGGTGGAATTGAGGCCGCGGCCGTGAAATGAAATGAATATAGATGTTGGCACCAACCCTCCCCGGGTCTGAGTCCTAACGCTGCCTTTATAATCTCTCTGAGACATATCTTCCTCATCTGCCAAAGGAAACGCTAATAACACAGAGTTATAATTTCATAAGGTTTGATGAGGAATGATGCTGGGCGCTTAAATTGAGGAATGACTGTACTGATGTGCAGACCAGACACGGTCCTTGTCTTCCTGAAGCTTCAGGCCAGTGGGGCCAGAGTAAGTGCTATGTGAGCGCAGAGTAAATAAGAGAAGAGACCTGGGAGACATTTCAACACCCACCAGGGACACTTGTTCTAGTCTGAGTCCAAGCAGAGAATTGGCTGAGAGGCCTGCTCCTTCTCAGTGGACGGGGCCCTAATGAGAGAAAGCCAATGGGCCGAGAGAACCCTGTGTGCACCCACTCTGGGGGTCGGGGAAGAAAGTGGGCCAGAAGGACGGCACGGGAGGGAGGAGAAAGTATGTCTGGTCCACACAGATTGGGGAAGGAAATGAGGAAGAGTGTAAGATGAAGCCATGAAGGGAGGCGGGTGCCATTCATTCAGGGCCTTACTGGGTTGGAGAGTTCCAGGTAGGCAGTGACATCCTGGTCTGTTTTCAAAGTGCCCCTCAAGTGACCGCAGGAGGAGGGATTAGAGAAGTCAAAGGGAGGGCGGAAAGATCAGTTATACGGGCTACAACAATTCTCCATGTGAGAGATGAGGGTCACATGGACTAGGGGTATAGCAGAGATGGAGAGATGGGGACAGTGGAAAAGTTGGGCAGAAGTATATCTTCAACCTGAGAACCGAGACAATTTGGTTAAGTCCCAGTGAGTGAGATCAGTGGGCAGGGCTGTGGCAGTGAAGGGAAAAGGCAGAGCGATGAGGGCTGTGAACTGAAGAAGACTGCTTGAAGATGGGGTAATGCTGGACCCTCAGAATGCTCTGAAGTCAGTGAAGCGAAAGCCACCATGATATATCCTGAATACAAGTGAGGGGTGGTGTGAGACGACATCAGAAACTAAGATATGCAGACTCTAACTCACAGTGTTTTAGTTAGGATTAAGCTGCAAGAGGCAGAAAACCCCAAATAAAATTGGCTTAATAAAGTAAATTTATTTTTCTTTCTCACATAAATGAAGTGTAAAGGTAAGTAATCCAGGGTCAGCTGGTATATAAATCTTAAGATCATCTAAGATCTAGATTCCTTTTAATAACTTGTTCAGCTACACTGAACCACCCAACCTCAGAACACAAGATGGCTGCTCCAGCTCCGGAATCACATTTTCATCCTAGCCAGAGGAAGGATGAAGAGGAAAGAAAAAGGTATGCGTGCTCTCTGTCAAGATAAGTCTCAGGAGCTGCACATTTGTGTCTGCCTACATTCCATTGGCCAAAACCTTGTCACGGAGCCACATCTAGCTGAAGAGGAGGCCGGAAAACACTGCATTAATTCTAGGTAGCCATGTACCCAATTAAAAATTGGGGATCCAATTACCATATTAAAAGGGGAAAAGGGAAGCTGTCTCTGTTCCACTCAGCAGTTTATGACAGCAATTTGTAAGTTAATTATAATTATCTCTTGAAGTAGAGTTCCTATCAAGCAATGAGGAAAGCATTAAAACCACAATAAATATCCTGTCTGGAATGTTCTTCTCCTAGGGAGTCATGAGACTCATTCCCTCAAATCATTCCGATCACTGCTCCAATGCCATCTCCTCTGATCACCTAGCCCTCTCAACTCCCTATTCTGGCTTTGTTTTCCTTCGTGGCACTTGTCACTCTCTGACATTATGGACTCTGCTTATTTACGTGTTTATTGTGTGTCCCCCACTCAACTGAGAGCCCAGAGAAGGAAGTTCCCTGCTGTGAAGAGAACTTGTATCAGTTCCCGCCCCATAGCAGATGTTCAATGAGCATTGGTTGATTGAATAAAGAAATGGGCAAAGCACATAAACAACTCATAAAGGAAGCTCTGGTTTATCTTAGGAGCAAAAAAAGAAACACAACTGGTCACAAAACCCATGGAAAACAAGGAGCGTCTTTGGTGTCTTTGGTCATAAAAGACACGCAAATGAAAACAACAATGAGGTGCCCTTTTTCAATTATTAAATAGCAAAAGGCAAGGGCTAATGCTACTCTCAGATGCTGATCAAAGTATAAGGAATACTCATAAATAGCAGCCTTGCCGATGGGTATGATCTTTCGGAAAGCGATTCTCCCAGGCCACGGGCTACCGGTGCCAGGAGGGGATGCACACAGCCTTCGCAGCGTGAGGCGGTGGCTTGGCCAGTGCATCCGGCGTGAATGCTGCCCTTGGAGTGAATCGCCCTGATATCGCCAAGGTACGTCAAATACACAAACGTGTGCGTAAGTGTTCACTACAGTGTCACTGACAGAAACGGGGGGCTAAAAATAATAACAAAATACCTAACTGTATGGAAATACTTTAGTAAATTGGAGTACATATTCTTTCTTTTTTTAAGATTTTATTTATTTATTTGAGAGAGAGAGAACAAGTCGGGCTGGGGGAGCAGCAGAGGGAGAGGGAGAAGCAGACTCCCTACTGAGCAGGAAGCCTGACATGGCGCTCGAACTCGGGACCCTGGGATCCTGTCTTGAACCAAAGCCAGAGGCTTAACCGACTGAGCCACCCAGGCGCTCCTGGAGTACATATTCCTAATGAAAGGTGGACATCAGTGTAACATAACACTATGGAGAAGAACTAAAACTTGACAATGAAATAATGCTAGGTTAAAAAAAATGAATATAAGAAATAGTATGTGTGCAAAACACTTTGTAAATTCTCTGGGTAATACAGTTATCAATTTTCCCCCCACTTTCTTCTCACCTAACTTGTTAAAAAGTAAACACATTTCTTCCAAACCTCGCAAATTTTCTATTTCTCATTTTCGACTTTTTCATTAAAACTCCATTTTCAAAAAGCAGTAAGTAGGATGAAAACCATACATACAGTATGACTCCAAATTTGCTTTTAAAAAGAAGTGTTAAGAGGGAAAGCCTGGAAAAATATCCACCTTGCCGTGAACAGGCGTTATCTTGAGGCAGTGGCATTAAGGATGATTTTAATACTAACGGCGTGTATTACGGTAAATGACGGCTATTATCATTTGCCGAACTTTCGTGATACACCAAGAGCTCCCCTGGGCGCTTTACACACAAGGTGACCTGTGATGTCCCAGCCGTCCTCTGGGGGATGGGGGTTACGTTACCACTGTGAAGAGATCAAGTTTGAGAGAGGCAAAGCAACTTGGCCAAACCCAGGCCGTGGGAGAAGGACTTCAGAGGGCGAGTGTCTGTGGTCTCTGCAGGGAGCAGGGGTCCATTCCTAGAGCCACCCAGCCCGGTCCGTCAGTTCCAGAAGCCTGAGGATGGCTAGAGGAAGGCAACGAGGAGAGCCCTCGCAGGCGGTGGTCTGCCTGTGTTAGGGAGGGGAGTGAGGAATTAGGAATTTAGAGAGCCACATCCAAGCAGCAGAGTTCAGGGAAAATTGCAGAGGAGAGGCAAGAGAAATTTTAGAAATGTCAAGGCGCCCTGTGAATCGAGTACCCCACGACACACAATTACCTGTTAACTCCCTCGGGCTCTGGACTGTGTCTCCGCAAGTGGCACAACTGAGAATAAATCCTGCGGGGACCTGAAATTCATGACTCTTAGAATTATCTTTTTTTCTTTATTTACAAAATTTGCCTTGACCACGTGATTGACGTGCTAATGAAGAAATACGTAGAAATCTTTTTTGGTGTTTTAGGACAATTCTTCCTTAAGATGGAGAATGGTTTAGGTTGCAGCTACCGATTTCCTTCCCTAAGAACCAGATGAGGTTGTTCATGGTCTGTCTTTCCAGTATTTGGTGGAGAAGAGAGTTCCCGGCACCAGAAGGGCTTTGGAGAGCATGGGAGACACCGGGCTTGTGCCACCCAGGACCGCATGCCTCGAAGAGGGGAGGCACTTAAACTATTTCAAACTTAATTTAGTAAATTACTAGCAATTTGCCTGGAACTGTCCCTGATCCCTGGATAGGTTCTGAGGTGAGAGGGCATTTCCATTTTGCCAGGTTTATTAATAATTGCCTGTCGCCCGCTGCAGACTGAGGGTTTCATGAGGGCAGGATTTCCACCAGCTTTGCATATGGCTTAGCTTCCCCCACCCTCGCGGGACCTAGCACAGAGCCTGGCACCTAGAAGCGATAAATGTGTGCTGAGGAAAGAAATAAGGACTAATGACCCTGGAAAATTCATCCGTTCCTCCCTTGAAAGCCCTAAAAGCTCTCGTTGGAATTCCCTTTTCTGATTTAATTCTTACATAACACGGGCTCAGAAACTCAAGAGTGAAAAATCCAGAGTTGGCCAAGAAAAGAACCAATATAATGGAGTTACAAAAAAGTGGAATAAGCAATGAAAGATTGGTTCTCCCAATTTCTCACTCTTGATTCATTCACATTTCCCAAACACATCCTTTATGCCAGTCACCGTGCTCGAGTACTAGCGACACAGACCCCTTCGCCTGGCCATGATAACGGGGACAAATAGAGCATCCCTTAGCATTTATCTTACAAGTAAGTGTCCACCAGTATGTTCCAGGCATTGTTCTGAGTGCTATCCATGCATTGCTTTGTTTATAGGTAGCATTATATTACTCCCATTTTAGAGATGAGCAGGCTGAGGCTCAGGAAGTGTATGTAATTTGTCCGTGTCCCACAGCTGGCCAAAGGTGAAGGCCAACCTTGGGTTCCTGCTGCTTGATACTTGTGTTCATGCTCTTAATGGCTTCCAGGGAGCTTCCCGAGAGAGGTGACCCTGAGATCACTGGCCTTGGAATCATCAGAGACACTGGATTAAAAAAAAAAAACAGATTTCCAGGTCTGGGGCTGAAGGGTCAGAATCCCTGGGAGGGGAGCCTGGAAATCCCGGGCTCCCCTTTCTTCTTCTTCTTCTTCTTCTTTTTTTTTTTTTAAAGCAGAACCCAAGTGTTTCAGATATGCGCCGAAGTTCATAAAGCACAGCCTTCAAATGTGCCACACTCACTCCTGGGGAGTTCAGGATATCGCCAGCACCCACCCTCCTAGACTCCCCCCTCGATTCCTGCCAACAATGGGAGAGAGCGGAAAGGAGGGAGGGAGGGAGGGAGGGAACTTCAGGCCAGGTTGACGGAGCCCCCTACTCTGCTGCCCTTGGACTTGCGCACTTTTCCGCCCTTAGAGCAGCTGCTGGGGGCTGGAGGCTGCCCTACCACCGGGGATGTCTGCCCAGGTAGAGCTCCTGAGCACCTGGGAAGCAGGAGGGTGACATTTAGCTGTTCCCAGGGCTCAAAACCTGAACCTTCATCCCCCCCCAGATCAGGACATCGCTGCCCTGGGTCCCCTCCTAGTGGGCAGGGTCCACATCGGTTTGCAGGCTGGAAGGAATCAGCCGACGGGACACGTGGCAGGAAGGAGGAGCAGAGAAGAAGGCCCTGGCAACAAATGGGCCACATGCTTCTAGGATAACAAAGAAGGTTCCAAGCCGCGGGAAGGGGAGCGAGGATGGGTATGCCGGGTCCGCCAGCGGGTATCCAGCGCTGGTTCTCACCAGCAAATCGCCGAGCCACTCTGAGTCTCAGTTTCCTCCTGCATAGGAGGAAAATAATAACTATTATTTGATGGCTCTTGTTATCGTGATCTGTGATTTGGTGAACACGTTTATTTTTTATTTTTTTTAAGATTTTATTTATTAGGATGCTTAGGTGGCTCACTTGGTTGGGCACCTGCCTTCGGCTCAGGTCGTGATCCCAGGGTCCTGGGATCGAGTCCTGCATCGGGCTCCCTGCTCGGTAAGGAACCTGCTTTTCCCTGTGCCCACCACTCCCCCTGCTTACGCATTCGCTTGCTCGCTCTTGCTGACAGATACATAAGTAAGTAAAAAATGTATATGTCAGAGAAAGTGGGGTGCACAGGCAGGCAGAGGGAGAGGAAGATTTATTTGTCACTCTAGGTGCTACTCTATCTTCCCAAAAACGAACAGTAAGAATGCCAGTAGTTATACGCATTCAGCAGAGGTGCAGTGAGTAGCTCTGTCAACTGAGAGAGCTGTCAGTACACAAGTTTCCCAGAGATATCTAGCAAATAGACCCAATGTCAGCACAGTCACGTAGCGACACTGAGGGGTTTTGGAGGGCTACAGAACTACACAGAAAACCCAGACCCCCAGGCCAGTCTTCCTTTCTAATCCTACCTCTCACTGTTTGCCCCTCACTCACTCCTACTGTTACCTATTCCCCAAAGAGGCCAAGCTCATTCCCACCTCAGGGCCTTTGCACTTGCTATGGCCTCTGCTGAAAACACTGTTCTTCCTGCCTGGAAGAAGCTTTCCCTAGATCTTCCCTAGGTTTCCTCCTCCTTGTCTTCCAAGTCTCAGGTCACGGTCCCCTCCTTCAGAAGGCCTTTCCTGACCACCTCACCTAAATTAGCACCCCCAATCCAGTCTTTTCCATCGCATCATCTGGCTTTCCTTCCTTCGTGGTGCTCAACACTATCTGAAAGGATCTTGCTCATTATTTGCTTCTGTGCTCAGAGAGCGCCTAGGAAATGGTTGACTCTCAGTGAATATGTGCTGAATGAACGGACAAATGAATAACTGAATGAATGGAAGATCTGAACGGTTTTTCTCGTAATAAGCATCCAGAACCCTATATCCGAAAGCTCTCCCTCTCCTTTCAGTTAACAAGGGCAGAAACCATGAGAAATAACACTGTGGTTGGTAACAACTTAACAACCAGCGGGCAGTTATATCTACACACATTGCTGGGCATGGTTCCAAAGCTAAAAAGGCACTAATTGCTTTTATATAAGGAGGTAGAAATGCAGTCCCTCCGTGCCCTTCAGTCCTGATGGTCTGCATTATTGTATCTGTTACCGTGTCGATTGTTCCCGTCTCACTCAGCCAGTTTGGGCTTTATTCTGCATACGTCTGGGCTGGTGACAGGTTCCTATAGAGAGAAGAGAGGTACCGGGGAAGTGTGTGTGTGTTTGTGTCTGTGCGTGTGTATCCGTGTGTGCTCAAGTGTGTAGAAGAGCAGTGACACTCTGGGAAGGGTTAACTCGCAGTCAAGCTCTCTGTGCTCAGGGCCCTAAGACTGGCCCAGGAATGGGAGGGGGGGCTCAGAAGGTGGAGCAGGCTTGGCTTGCCTGAGCTGCCTTTTCCAAGACAGGAGAGCAGACGCTTGCCCAGCTGGACTGAGCATGGTGAACTCGCGTCGCCTCTAGGAATGGCTGCAAAAGCCCATACCTGGAAATCCCTCCCTCCCTGCCCCTCCGTGGCAGGTTGCATTTGGGAGGCTCTCCGGTCATTAGAGGAATGAGCCGAGGGTGAGCAATTCACCAGCTCGCCAGCACTTTGAGAACAGCAGGCAAGGATGGATGTGGTCGACAGCCTTCTTGTGAATGGAAGCAACATCACCCCTCCCTGTGAGCTGGGAATCGAAAACGAGACGCTTTTCTGCTTGGAGCAGCCCCCTCCTTCCAAAGGTAAGTGCCGGACACTGTTATTTTGATTCAGAAAACGATTAAGGTGAGGGAGAAATCAGCAAAGACGGGGCTGATAGAGAGAATTGTAACAAAGTCCTCTTGAGACCAGGCTGGATAAAGTCATATGTTCACAAGTTTGGATAACAGATCAAAAAGCAGAACTGAGTCAAATATCCTTATTGGTCCCCACAGGAGAGTTGAGATGGAGGTAAAGGACATGGGGGGGGGGGGGGCTCGAAAGCCAAGGGAGGAGGAGCTGAAGTGTCCCAAGAAGGGGGTACCGGTGTCGAAGCTGGAACTTACCAGCATCACAGAAAAGGTGCTGTCACAATCTAGCTGTCACCTTTTCTTGGGGGAAATCCAGCGTGAAAAAGTGATTAAAGTGAAATCAAGCTCAGCAGCTGGGGAAAGAAAGCAATCACCAGTCACGGGAGACGCTTTGTTCTTAAGAAAAAGTGGTTCCCTGAGTGATTCTTTAGCAAACCAACCTCTCAGAAGCAACGGAATCCCTCCGTGCGCTCCTCAATTCGTGTCTGCAAAATATTGGCGATAGAGGAGTAGTCGGGTTCAGGGATGTAGCCCCTTGGCAAAAAAAAAAAAAGAAAAGAAAAGAAAAGAAAAAAAGTCTGCAGGAAATCACCGTTCATTTCGTGCGCTAAGGTCTTGACATTCTGCTCCCATAACCTCCGTCCCTCTGTCTCGTCCCCATCACTCCTTGCAGAGTGGCAGCCAGCTGTGCAGATTCTCCTGTACTCCTTGATCTTCCTGCTCAGCGTGCTGGGGAATACACTGGTCATTACGGTGCTGATTCGGAACAAGAGGATGCGAACTGTCACCAACATCTTTCTGCTCTCGCTGGCGGTCAGCGACCTCATGCTCTGCCTCTTCTGCATGCCGTTCAACCTCATCCCCAACCTGCTCAAGGATTTCATCTTCGGGAGTGCTGTCTGCAAGACCACCACCTACTTCATGGGTGAGTTGCTGCTGGCGGCTGTTCCTGGAGCTCGCCCCGGACCCCACTCTGCCCCCGGACCTTCCACCCCGCCCCCCACCCCCCGCCCCCGACAGCCTCAGCAGGGGCATCCTGCTGAGTGCAAACATCTGGCTGCGTGAGGCTGTGTGCAAGGATGCAGGTGCTGGCCTTAAGGTCGGTCGGTCCTCACGCGTCCCCAGAAGTCAGTCCCCGGTCATCTGTTTCAGAGGGCAGTTTCTCAGAGTGGAATAAGTTGTTAAGCAACCACAGGAGAGGTTGGCTTTGCTGGCTTCTGGTAGAAGCAAGAAGGATTCAAGCGACCCTATCCCTTCCTGGAAGCCACTGGTCATAGTCTGAGCTCTGCCTGAGCCCAGCCATGGCTTTTGGGGGTGATGGGGGCAGTGGAGGAGGGTTTTCTACTGTTACTCCTGCTCTCCTAGGGCTCAGGGGCTATGTGAAAAGCAGTTTCATCTCAGCTCTACAGTCCTGTCTCAGGATTCACTTCCCAGCCTGATCCCCAGGGGCTGGGAGCCTCTCAGAGAGAGAGAGAGAGAGAGCCCTCTCTCACTAAATGAGGAGCTGGTTTTGCTCCCAGAGCCTGTGGGTCATTAAGCTCACCCTGACCAGCTGAGACACACAGCTCTCTGCTTCTGCTCATCAAAATGATGACGGTGATACATAAAAATCACAAGAGCTGATATTTTTGATGCACCATATGTTGTAAGAGTGCTTTTGCTCCCACGATCCCATCCCCCAACCCACTCTGCGATAATAAAATAGTTATTCTTTCCCGTCCCACTGAGGAGCAAGGAGAGGCACAGAGAGGTTAACCATGTGCACGGGGACACACAGGTGCTAAGCCACAGCGCTGAGATTTGAACCTAGATCAGGGCCCCCCGGAGTGGTGGGTGAGGACCAACGCTGCCCCAATTTGCCAGCTGCTGGGGCTCTCCCGAAGCGGAACAAAGGCTCTCTCGGCTCTCTCTGGCTGCCAGATTGCCCTGTGCCTTCTTCCTTCCAAGTACTAGCTGCGGGGAGGAGGAGAGGCGGGAAATGAAGGAGGGTTGTTTTTTGTTCTGACCTCAGCCCTGCAACATGGGCAGAGCCGAGTTGGGCTGGGGCCATCCTCAGTGACCGGGAAGCTTTCAAAGCCTTGATTTCTCCTGATCGAGGCGGCGGGATCCAGCCCTGACAAAACGATGATGAATTACTGAGCCGTGTGCCACGGACAAACAACCAAGAGTGTCTGTCCTTGTCCAAGAACTCTGAAAATAAAAATGAACTCACGAATGAAAGGGATCAGGATTAGACAATGCAGCAAGAACAGTCACCAGCATCTCCCCGTGCTTTCGGCTGTCACGGCCCACCCATATGTATCTTAGGATAATATTATTCAATAATCTTAACTAGGGTCTGTGAAAGGAGATTTAAAACGAGTGCCGGTGTGATTGCACAACACCCTAAATGTGCCGAATGCCACAGAATTGCCCATTGAAAGTGGTTCATTTTTCGTGATGTTTCACCTCAAGAAAAAAAAAATAAAAGCAAGAAAATTCTGAAGCTGTGTGCAATACCGTAACGGTTTTGTCGGATTTCTAAATCCAGGGATTTTGATCCTTCCCTTGATTTTGTGTTCTCTTCAATACTATTCTAACAGTTAACATTCATTAAACTCCTTATATCAGGCAAAAAAGAAAAAAAAAGAAAAAGGAAAAAAAAATGAAGGAAGGGAGAAAGGGAGGGAGGGAAAGAAAGGGAAGAAAGAAAAAAAACAAAGGGAAGGGAGAAAGGGAAGGAAGGGAAAGAAAGGAAAGAAAGAAAAAAAACAAAAGAGTGCTTGCCTGATAGTGGTTTTATAATAACAGTGAGCCCATTATATAGATTTGACTCCGGAGATGCCGGGGCTACACTCTGTAATCTCAATGTCATCAGTTCCTTGGAGTAAAGTCCAGGAAAGCACAGCCATCCTGTCTCAGAACATCAGTTTTCATTTAATGGTTTTTGGGTTGTAGATTCCTTCAAGTCTCTAAGGAATACTGTAAGTATTTCCCCCTAGAAAAAGACCATTTTTATATACAGTTTCAGAGAATTTATTTATAATCATAAAAGGCCCCAGACTAAGAGCTGCTTCTCCCCAATTTAGATTAATTCTAAGGTTTAGGAAATCATGCCAAAGATAATCAGAATAACTGAGAATTCATGGATGAATCGTTAAAGGGAATTTTAAGGGGTAAGACATGATAATAAGTATACACAAACAAAATACACAAATGAAAGAAAATTAAGCTTTTTTGGCTATGCCTAAGCACATCGTTGTAAATGAGGTGTGATGTCTTTCTCACTGATGACTCATGCTCATTCTAGAAAATACAGAAAAGCAAACAGAATCAGAAGGAAAGTTCTAGCCTCCCACCAGGAGCACCCTTTAGTTACAGTGTGGAGTGTTCCCCCTTTACCTTTTCTTTACTGAGTGTTTTTTCAACAGACTGCTTTTTCAAATTTATAATGTTTCATTCTTAAAAACAGTCTGCACTAGAGATTGTCAGAAAGTTTTAATGCCTCCAGCTCAGACCCCAGTGAGCTTTCAGTCCTTAAGTCACAGTCCTTAAGAATCTGGGTTATTAGGTCAATTTAACTTCAGGTTATGCTCCAAACGAGAGCTTCTTCTGGGTAACTCAAAAACCTCTTCTGGGGGAGAGGAACGTATCTCATCCCGGTGGTTATTAATTAATGAGCAACTTCAGCCTCGGAAGGAGTTCGGTTGTAATCAAAGTTCAATAAACTTATCTAAAAACTGGTAATCAGATGTATTCGTAAATACATTTCTTCAGCTGCCTTAAATCCTTTCTGAAGTGAAGCTAGGAATAAATCATTTAAAAAAAAAATACAAGTACATGATATTTCTTTACCCTCTGAGTGTTGTCCTTTGATATTGAACCTGTGCAGAGCAGATATGCTTAAGTTAACGTGCAAATAAACGTGGGATTTCAGAGCCGGCATAACCTATTTCTCTGTTCCTTTCCCAGGCACCTCTGTGAGCGTATCCACCTTTAATCTGGTCGCTATATCTCTGGAAAGATACGGTGCGATTTGCAAACCCTTACAGTCCCGGGTCTGGCAAACCAAATCCCATGCTCTGAAGGTGATCGCCACGACTTGGTGCCTCTCCTTTACCATCATGACTCCGTACCCAATTTATAGCAACCTGGTGCCTTTCACCAAAAATAACAACCAGACCGCGAACATGTGCCGCTTCCTCCTGCCAAATGACGTCATGCAGCAGTCCTGGTAAGGCGGCGTGTTGTTTATTTGTGTAATACAACTTGTTATCGGACGCCGTTTTTATAAAAATGGGAATGTGTCGACCAGAGTGGCGGCTGGGGGGGGGGGGGGGGGCGGGGATCCGTGTCCAGGAGACTTTGAGAAGGATTCTGCGAACTTCTTTTTAGGATAACAGTGATAGCAAACACTTAAGTGTTCATATGCCATACACATATGAATTCAGGTAATGCTCCCCAAAGCCGATAGGGTAGGTACTGTTATTGTCCCCATTTTGCAGATGAATAGACCGAGACATGGAGAGGTTAAATGAGTTGCTCAAGGTCATAAAACTAGAAGATACAGAGCCCCTCTACTGACCTGCTATGCGAATGCCTCTGGATGGGGGGGGCGGGGAGCCTGGAGGGCTGGATCTGGAGGGCTATGATTTTTCTAAGAACTGAAGATAAAGCAGAGAATGAGTCCCAAGTCCCATGTGGGTTTTTTTTTTTTTTAGAACTACAGCTACGGCACTGGCATAGAACTTGACTAGAAATAAACAGGCGAGATTCTAAGACTTCTTTCTTTGCTTCCTAGCCGACTGACATTGGACAAGTTCAAATAATCTCTCTGAGGTTCAGGTTCCTTATCTATGCAAGGATTTAATAAAAATATAGATTTTTTTTAATCTACCTCATTGGTTGGCTGTAAGATTCAAAGGAGAGCATGTATATGAAAATATCATTAACTATCTTAAAAAAATACAAACGTGGGGTATTATGTTTATTAATTCCAAGCGTATTTTAGAATCAGGGAACTAGACATTCAAAAATGGCTCAAAATAGAGATCATCTCTTCTTTCTTTGCCTTCCTTTTTTTTTTTCATTTCAACCAAGTAACACACACACACTCTCTCACACACACACACAGAGTTATGTTGTAAATGAGAGAACCATTTCCAAGACTTGAAAAGGAATCTTATCAAAACATGTCCAATTGAAATGAGAAATGGCCCAGCCACTGTGAGCCTCTGACAATTTTATGGCCGAATCCTGTAACCTTACACATGCCAGACTGCAAAAATGATTTAGGAGCCAGACTCATCAAGGAGTCCGTGGGGCTTCAGGAATCAAACATGTTTAGAGAAAGCACAGCTCTGCCCCACCACACCTTAGAAGGAGCCCACCACTGTGCCCAGGGGGCAGAAACAGCCAGAAAACCCTATTTTGCAAAACCACAGAGGCCTTCACCATTCCTACCTATGCTTTTGATAGTTCTGTTGTTGTAAAGTCAACAAATAGTATGTTGTGATGCTTAAGAGCACAGGCTCTAGAATCATCCCCTGGGTTCAAATCCCACCTTTGCCCCGAGGCATGTCTCGGGAGGAATGATTTAATCTCTGTAAATCTCAGTTTCCTCACATATAAATAGGTATTATGATAACAGTACGTATCTCAAGGGTTACTATGGGAGTTAAATCTAATGTTACATATATATAAGAAATATTATTATACATATGTAATGCTTAGCCTAGTGTGTAGCGCAGTAAGTCCTTGATGAATACAAGCTCTACTAAGTATTTATTTATGTTTTTGGTAAGCCTTGTTGAGATTATTCGCATACATTGGGTTGTTAATTTCTCATTGGTTTTACATGAAGGCTTGTTTCAAGCACAGAAGGCTTTTCCAACTTAACTAGTCCTTCACAAGAGACTTTATCTGAAAAGAGAGAGAGAGAGAGAGAGAGAGAGAAGTAAACAACTTCAAAAGACTGAACCTCCAGACATAGAATTTCCAAGGCTATTAAATATTAGTAATTAATGTGTTTGCTCAGGCCAGTTAAAATGGAGATGAACCCTATTTATTCCATCCCATCTGAGTTTGAAATACTCGAGTTGATGGTTATTGAATTTCTTTTTATTTTATTAGGCACACGTTCCTCTTACTCATCCTCTTTCTTATTCCTGGAATCGTGATGATGGTGGCATATGGATTGATCTCTTTGGAACTTTACCAAGGAATAAAATTTGATGCTATCCAGAAGAAGTCTGCTAGGGGTAACTATCTTTTCGCTGGATGTTTATGCCAAAATATCACAAAAGCTTATTTTCTATAACTTAAATAGATACACTCAGAATGTATGTTGGGGATTTTTTAAAGTATCCTTAGGAGACCCTGTGTCGTAAGGCACAGTTGTGAGACCTAGTGTCCCTATTCCCTCATCTGTAAAATGTTGAAATTGTTCCTCTCAAAACAGTGCTGAGTGGAGCAAAATGACAGCATGCGTATACCCAATGATCAGCTGAGGGCCCTTGTGCCCCTCGCTGTCTTCACTGTCGCATCCAAATGGACCCCTCTTTCGACAGCTGAAGGGAATCGTAACTCCAGTCCCCAACCTCTCTCCTCCCTTTCTTTGTCACAGTGCAGTTACTCAAAGCCCACTCATTACAATCCACGAACCACTTTAATTTCCGCCGACACCTTTGCTGGTATAACTTTTTGCCCTTCTCACTCCACGCCTACGCTCAGCTCTTCTACCAGAACTTATATGTCTCAAGAGCTTCTTTGGTTTTCGTTGATTTTTGCTCATTATCCAGGTTTCCCAGTAAAAGCGTTCTGGAAGATTACCAAGCAAGCAGGAACCTTTCCTCTGAGGATGTGGGGACAGAAAGAGTGTGAATATTCTTTCTTCAGTAATTTTTATCCTGATAATTGATGTGCATAACATATGCACATCATATTTTATTATTTTACTGTTATTATTTACTTTATTTATTATTTATTTATATATTATTAATAAATAATATTATTTTATCATTTTTATTATCTATTATTTTCCATTATTTATTATGTACTTTTATTATATACTATGCATATGATTATATATATATACATATATATATATATATATATATATATATAAAACGATTTTACTTATTTATTTGAGAGAGAAAGCAAGGGGAGGGGCAGAGGCAGAAGGAGAGAATCTCAAGAGGACTCTGGGCTCAGCGCAGAGCCCAGTGCCGGGGTTGATCTTAAGACCCGGAGATCAAGACCTGAGCAGAAACCAAGAGTTGGAGGCTCAACCGACTGTGCCACCGAGGTGCCGCACATTACTTTATTGGTTTTAAGTAGCTTTTCGTTTGAAGGAAAGGAGCACTGTAGGTCAGTACTTACCGATAGCAGAGCAGGTCCGAGGATGCCTGCACCCGCTTCAGTTCCAGTTTGGTGTGATGCCCCCTCCATCGGGGGCGTCTGTCGTGCACGACCCGTCCCCAACAATAAGTGATGTCACTTGCCCCTCCAGACAGGAAGCCGAGCACCGGCAGCAGCGGCAGGTACGAGGACAGCGATGGGTGTTACCTGCAGAAGGCCAAGCCCCGCAGGAAGCTGGAGCTCCAGCAGCTGTCCACCCCCGGCGGCGGCAGGGTCAACCGCATCAGGAGCAGCAGCTCCACCGCCAACCTCATGGCCAAGAAGCGGGTGATCCGCATGCTCATGGTCATCGTGGTCCTCTTCTTCCTGTGCTGGATGCCCATCTTCAGCGCCAACGCCTGGCGGGCCTACGACACGGCTTCGGCCGAGCGCCGCCTCTCGGGGACCCCCATTTCCTTCATCCTCCTGCTGTCCTACACCTCCTCCTGCGTCAACCCCATCATCTACTGCTTCATGAACAAGCGGTTCCGCCTGGGCTTCATGGCCACCTTCCCCTGCTGCCCCAACCCCGGCCCCCCAGGGGTGAGGGGAGAGGTGGGAGAGGAGGAGGAAGGCAGGACCATGGGGGCTTCTCTGTCCCGGTATTCCTACAGCCACATGAGCGCCTCTGCGCCGCCCCCCTGAGCTGGGCCCGCCTCCCGCGCCCCAGGCAGGAGGCGCCGGAGGGGGAGAAGAGGAGGAAGATCCCATTGCCAGTGGGAACTGTTCGTGTCTGCTTTTCACCCTTCATCCGGGTTCCAGGGGGACTCCGGCAGAGTAGGGCTGTGACTTGGTTTCTGGGTAATTCAAGGCAGGAAATGCCCAGTAACCATCAGTAACCATCACCATCAGAAACTCAACAAGCCAGGCACAGGAGTCCAACAGGGCTCACACTACAAAGGCAATGCCAAACACAGGGTCCAGGTGGAGATGTGGACCCTACTTAAGCTTTAGAAGTTTCTAGAACATCCGAGGTGGGCTCTCACTCCCCCTAGTGACACAGCTCTATGCTCTGCTTCAGCTGCTGATGGAGAAGTGTAGAGCCTTGCTCTGCCCCTGGAAAGTCTACGCTGCACATACTGTAGCCACCCCCTCATCATGACCACAAAAAGAGAACATGAAGCAAACCCTCTTCTGGCCATTTTTCTGAAGTAAAACAACAGCCTGACTTTTTCTTTTTGAGGTTGGCCAAGGCCATTATGGTGTCATCAAAATAGCATAAGGAGTATTATTTTGATGAATTGGGAATTTATGTTTCTGAAAAGCAAAGAGATTTGAGGCAAATAGCTGAGTGGAATGCCATCTTCCCATAGTGAACATTAAGAGCCAGTAGGCACACAGAAATTTTCTTCTACTTTAATGACATATATCGCTTAACTCCACTTTCATATGGCAATATGGAACCCCATGGCCTCTTTGCCTCAATTTCTCATACTCATCTACCACTGCCTCTTTTCCAGGAAGATTCCAGGTACAAAGGAGAGTTGTGACTGTGGGTACCTGTCCAAGGGTGGAAACAGAAACATGTGTAGTCAGTCCCAGAAGAAAAACTGGCATACTTGGTCTCCATTCGCAAATAGCTCTGAAGGTCAAAGCTGTCTGTCCCATTAAATACAATCTATGTATTTGTCAGTAATTGGATAATTTTATGTATATGTATAAACCAAACATATAAGTATGTTCTTTACATATAAATATATTCTTCAGTGTGTTTAAAAAAGAAAAATAGTGAATGGATGTTGGAATTCAATAATTGTCATTTTACATTCCTTCACAACAGCTAGAGTTCCCTGTGACCTTTTCCTTACAAAATTAGGGTTGAAATCTCTCTCCTCCAATTTAGAAATTTCAATTAAAATAAGACATGAGCTATAAATTTAGATAGTAGGAAGTGCATTTCTAGAAGAGAATTATCAATCCACTCTGCCAGCACTTCTTTTTCTTTCTTTCTTTTTTTCGGGGCAACATTGTCTTGACTATTTAAATACATTAACATAGGCATTTTTGACAGAAACAAGTGTGCATGCTAGTGTAGGAATAAAAAAGGAAAGGAGGGAGAGAGGGAAGGAAAAAAGGAAGGGAGGAAGGAAGGACAGAGGGAGGGAGGAAGTTCATAGCGCCCATGCCTCCAAGCAACTGACAAGTGAGCTTTTCTTTCCCTGGCTTTCATGGGACTATGACCAACCATTGTTCCAGGCCTGACATTCTTCAGGATGCACAAAGGTCAGTGATTTCAATCATGGAAAAAAATCGGTGTGGAAAAGAAGAAAAGGGAAGACAGTGGCAAGTGATATGAATAAGGGAAAGGATGTTGTGTAACTTAATAAGATGTCAGTGTCAGCATTTGATTTTTTGGGTGGGATGGCCATGTGCTAACAGATGAAAAATAATTGAGGACATGACCATTTATTATAGGGGACTTTTCAAGCCAGATGTTAGTTTCTTCTATTTCTCAGGCTACAATGTAACGTTAGTATGTATAATCAGTCATCCGAATATTTCAAGGTAAAAACTCAACTGACTAAGGCACGTACTGCCAAATGATAAAAGGAATAAGACATGAAGTTGTCTCCATTATTTAAGTAAATTCTACAAAATCTACAATTTTCCTTCCAGAAGAAAAAGTCTTCCCCTTGGGCAGTGTTAACTTATAAATAAAGATAAATTAGGCCCTCCCCCCATTACTAGGGACTTCTGGAAGTTCCAAAGGTGTGTTAACCTTCATATAGGACTGCCAGATTTAGCAAATAACAATACGGGTGGCCCAGTTGAATTCCAATTTCAAATAAACAACAAATAATTTTTTTAGCATGAGTATGTCCCATGCACTAACGTACATCCTGTATTTTATTAGACAACCCTGATTTAAATAATTTAAAAAGTACGTAAAAATATAAATAAGAGTTCCCAGATACAGGACAGTAATATGCCTTTGTTCACTAAAATTCATTGGATGGTCTTTCATATAATGGAAGCTTTTTTAAAAAAGAAAAAAAAATGCTATTAACTTTCAGAATCTGTGTCTGACCTTTGGGAATGGTATTGTCAACAGGCTGATTTTCCTCAAGAAACATTTTTATTAACATAAAGCTATCCTAGTGCTTTATTGACTCAACTGCCTTTATTTCATGCTGCAGTGGATTGCTCATTTGAATTTGAACCACAGGGGCCTATACAGTTAAGAAAACAGATTCACCAAGTTCCTCATATTTTCTAGTGTTTTCAGGTAGCTTCCACGCATCACCGGTGCGGTAAATCACAACTTGTGTCCTTAGTGTTTGCTTAACCCATAGGTCCCAATGGCTTCTGGTGCCCCAGTGACTGTGGTAATTTCTCAAGATAAACCTGCAGTGGTGAATGCGCAATGCATGTATCCATATGTTGTTGGTCCCACATGTTTGCGTACGCTTAACATGTATCTCCTCCATTCAGTTAAAATGTAATCGTGAGGCACGTGACAAAGGCTGTCGAACCGCCAGCCTCTACTGTAGTTCCTTCCAGTGTTTTGCCCAGCACTGTGCACAGTGAGAGTGCCCAATAAATGTTGTGACTGCCTTCTGCTCTGCCTCCTGTGCTTTGGGGGGGCGCTCTTTCCGTCCACACAGTGGTTCTCAACAAGGGGGCACGTTCTTAGGGGAGTACCCAGAATTTCCAGAGGGCTTGTCCTGAAATCCAAGAGCTGACTCTGTGAGTACCTGCTGCCATCGCTCCCTTCCCCATACTCTCTTCCCGGTGGGGGGGGGGGGGGCGTGTGTGCGTGTGCGCACATGAGTGCATGTGTGTGCGTGGGTCTGGGCGTATGCGCGTGCAGCTGGAGGTGTTACTAATGGGAGGATGTTGTGTGTGTGAACAGTGCTAGACACAGTTTTGTTTTAAAAGGGCTGGGCATGGGGCTCCTGGGTGGCTCAGTGGGTTAAAGCCTCTGCCTTGGGCTCAGGTCATGATCTCAGGGTCCTGGGATCGAGCCCCGCATTGGGCTCTCTGCTCAGCAGGGAGCCTGCTTCCCCCTCTCCCTCTGCCTGCCTCTCTGCCTGCTTGTGCTCTCTCTCTTTCTCTGTCAAATAAATAAAATCTTTAAAAGGGCATGACGATGTGAAAATACTTAACAGTCCTGAACTGTAGACTTAAAAATGGTTAAGATGGTAAATTTAACATTAAATGTTTTTTAACCAAATAGAAAAGTGGGGGAGGGGTTGGTCTATCCTACCCGAAGATTTTGCTCTCCTCTGCCCCATTCTCTTTAAGGAGAATAGCAAAGAACCATCACAACAAATCCTAATTCATGCTGAAGTACCCAACCGACTCCTTAGGGCTGTAAATGTTATCGAAGCCCACTCGGTGTCCTTAGCTTTTCCCTCCCATCCATCGTTCCCCTCGTGTGACCCGTCCGACAGCATCTCTGCTCCATCGCTCTGCTTCCTTGACTTCGGTGTGTCTGGCCTCTCTGGCTTCCTAGCCGCCCTCAAGCAGAACATCAATTCCAACTTTCCTAAACCAGCTCCTGCAGCAAAGGGCCAGCTGCGCCCCACACTGCTTCTCTTAAAGCAGGCTCCTCCCAGGCTGGGAGGAATCCTAGCTTCTCCTTCTTGCCCAGGAAGAGAGGTCAGACAAGCATAAATTATCCAGCACCCGTAGTGCTTACAGGTGCTCCTCAGTGTTTGGGGATTGCGTGAATGAACGAATGAAGCTATTTGAATGGACTTGTTCCTCAAGGCTTGTTCTCTCCTGGCCAGTTGGGGGAGGGGCGGGGCACATCTCGCACAGAGTATGCAGTGCACTCGACAAGGGACAATGCTGATGGGTGGCCACACTGCATTTCTAGTCCTCCATGATGTACACGAAATCCGGCTGATCCCGTGTTCAAGTTCACTGACCAAAAACACATCCTCTGTGGACAAAGCTGATGTACTCCGCACAAGTCCCGGAGCCTGTGTCCCATTTGCAGCCCTCCTGCTAGCTCGCTGTGTGGCTCCAGGCAAGTCACACCCCCTCTCTGAGTATCAGTTGCTTCATGTGCAAAAGGAAAGGTGGTCGATCCCTCTCTGATACTGTGTGACTCGGTGGCTCACAATTTGCTAGTCCTCTTCTTAGCCCGCTTGCTCTTTAATTTCGTCTGCTTCCCGTTGACTTCGCAGTCGGAGAAGCTCCCTGGCGCCCAAGCACATCACCCCGTCTGAGGAGGGCTTGACCTCTGGAACGCCTCTGAGGAAAGGCTGCCAGGGCAAGAAAGAGCAGGGCCCAGAGAGGAATGTGCAAACCCTCAGCCCCTCCTCGGCCACAGCTGCCCAGAGCCACCTGTGGGAAGCTTGTCCCCGCAACCTCAGCCCCATTGCCATTGAAATGCAAGCATAAAAAGCCACTCCCGAGATAAATTTAGCCTAGGTAAGAGGGAATCAACACTGATTAAAGCATGTTTTATGCACTGTGGCAAGTCACTGCAGGGGACAGCCGGTGACAATAGACACTCCGTACAAGGGAGGAGGGAAGGTTTGCTACACACTTAATTCTCAAAGCAAGGAGTGGGAGGCATCATGGTCCACATCTCACCGGTGAAGAGAAGCTCAGGCTCGAGGGGGAGGTAATGCGTCCAAGGTCAGGCAGCTAGTAAATGACAGACAGGATGGGGCCCATTCTAATGCCACCAGGCTGCTGTGGCAATGAGGCGACAGCTAGTGGTTCAAGCAGTCAAGTTGGCAGCTCTATTTCCGGTGATGTTTTCCAGTTCCTAGTCCTTGGCTGTGACATCCCCAAGGAAGAAAGGTCCCATCTGTGTCCCCCTCCCCTGCCTCCCTCTGTGGACGGGGGTCCTCTCTCTGAGCTCCCTGAATGTGGAGGATTTGAAAGCCGGCTTTGTGCACAGTGACCTGGATGCTGCTAGCCCTGTGTTTATTTTGAGAAGAAAGATAACACACTTTGCCACCTCACAGGGAAGCCAAGAGATAATGTGAGTAAACAAGCTTTTGCCCCTTCGCGGATCATCGACGTTATTAAGGCACATCTATTTTCTCAGGATCATCAGAGAGGAGACAGACACGGGGCCAGCTTATCCAGCCGCCTGCAGTGCAGGGCTCCCTGCTCCGCCAGTTCCCCCGGTCCCTGTTGAGCAAGTCCCCCTTTTCCTAGTGAAATCGGCAGAGGATTGCTACCTGCCGGGCACCGCTAGCGCGCCCGGATGTCCCCCACGGCCCCAAACTCCTCACATCTGAGATGCAGCCGTTTGCCGTATCCCACAACACTTCTCCCAGTTCCTTCTGCCTGCTCATGGTCCCCTCACCCTCTCGGACCCTCAGGCTCAAAAGCAGACTCATCTTTCACAAGGCGGTATCAGAAAGCAGTGGAGAACGGGGACTCCGACGTCAGGAAGACTCGAATCCCTAACCCAGACCCAGCAGCCCTCAGCAGGTGTGGGGTCGCAGGCCATTAGGCAGGGCCAAGCATGCGGTCCTCGTCCCCAGTACTCACCTCAGGGGTGTGAAGGACATTAGAGATACTAAATGTAAAATAATATTAAAGGATCTTCCAGGAAACCTTCAGATTCAGATTGTGGCTGCCGACATTTCAAAAGGCGGATTCGCTGAGTCCCATGATTTGCAGAGATAGTGAGACATGTTCTAGAATACATGTTTCTCCACCTTTCTCCTGCTCGTATGAACACAAAAGAGAGAAAGAGAGAAGATTTCTTTGAAGAGTGTTGTAAGTTGAGTGGGTGGGGAATTCTGTGCCAACTCTCACCATAGAATCAAATAAGAGAGACTTTCAGAAACATTTGGAGAGTGGAATTTTTGCCAGAAGGGAAAACTGACATCTCATTCTTCTTTTCGTGGGACATCAGTTTGGGGACAAGTTCCAAGGGAACTTGTGTCTCCTGGATTCAGGATTTGTTTCTTGGATCTCACGTTGTAAAGGCTTCAAGAGGAGCCTGGCTGGAACCGGGTTCGCAAGGATAGAGAGTGTCTTAGCTGGTCTGAGCTGCTATAGCGATAATCCCCTAAACTGGGGGGCTTATGCAACAGAAATGTATTCCTCACAGTACTGAAAGCTGGGAAGCCCAAGATCAAAGTGCCGGCTGATTTGGTTCATCATGGGACCCTCTTTGTGGTTTGCAGAAGGATGCCCTCTTGCTTCAAATGAGGGAGAGACTCCTTCTGGTCTCGTCTTCTAAGGGCACCAATCCCACTGGTGGGGGTTCCACCCTTATGCCCCGATTGCCTTCCAAAGGCCCCTCCTCCTAATACCCTCATCTTGGGGATTGGGGTTCAACAAGTGAATTTCATGGTAACCTTGGGATTTCAGACCATAACAGAGAGGAAAGAGGGTCTGATTCCATGGACACAGCAGACATCAAAGAGAATAGCCAGGCTTGCTCAGCTGGGGACAGCAAGAGGTCATGGTCGCTGACTGGAGAATGCATCACCTCCCTCAGAAAACCATGCGGTATTGGAGGACCCCCACAGTATGTTGTTGGGGGGTGGGGTATGGTAAGGGGGGGTGTAGAAGGCTCTGAAAAACCTACAGTGCTGCCCCCCAGGGGAAAGATCCAGCATTTGCACATCTGGCATGACAAAGGTGATTTGTCCACTGAGGAAGAATCAAAAACAACCTCATTTTTGCCCTTTTACCACTTACCACCCCCCTTCCATGTCCTCAAGAGGAGGGGAAGGAGCAAGGAAGAGAGAAAAGGCCACCAGCTTCTTCTTCCCCAGTTGATATCTCACCTGGGACCAATGTGAATTAGAGGAGAGGGGAGAAGCTGCAAACTGGATGTGAGATAAAAGGTTTGATATACGTCGTATTTAATACCTAAAAATTAAGATGTTCTCATGAAGAGAAAAAAGGGACAGGGAAGAGATGGGAAAGTTATGGGAGCTGCCGGAGATAATCATGGTGGGGGCAGGGGTAATCTAACAGATAGGGATTGAAGAGAGAAAAATAAAGCTATTTCCTGACTGATCCAAATCTCTCTCTTTTTTTTTTTTTTTGATTCATTAGTCTTCTAACACACCCAGTGCTTATTACATCACATGCCCTCCTTAAAGTCCAGCACCCATTTACCCCAGCTCCCCACCCCCTCCCCTCCAGCAGCCCTCAGTTCATTTCCTATGATTAAGCCAAATCTTGCAACACATGTGCTACACGTGAAGGGCTTCCGGGCAGAGATTCCGCACTTAGGGAAGGGTAGCCGTCATAAGGGCTATCTAACACACCTGTGTCCTTTATTAGCCCAGTCTGGCTGGTGGATTAGGTTGTTACTGAGACCACTCTCATCAGAATTACCTCCATACTTGCCACCTGAAAAGCCACAGTAGCTGTTCAGCTGACCTCTCAATCCCTAATTCTCCCCCCATCCAGTTCACCCCACTCTCCCGTTGCCTTAGCCTGGCGTCAAAGTCCCCAGCAACTGGGAGTTAACCCTCCTTCCCAACTTCCTTCCTTATCAACCAGGCACCTTTTCCTTTTGGAACAGAAAGATCTGCTGTTCCCCAAGCATCTTCTGGCACTCATGCCTCCCCCAGTTTGCCACGTGCTCCTTTTCTTTTTAGCTCTTCTGGATAAAACCCTACCACTCTTCAAAGCTCAGGTCACATGTTATCTTCTCCATAAATCCTCCAAAAGCATCCGTTGGAAAGGATTTCTCCCTCCTCTGGGCTCCCATAACACTGCCTTTGTATCCTTTTAGTTGTCCAACAAAAGCTCGTTCCCCCTCCAGTTAAAAAAAAAAAAAAAAAGCCTTAATCTGTGGCAAAAGTTTGCTGATTTCTATGGTACCATGACTCCTCCCATGGCCAATTTCAAGTTACCAGCGAGACATTATTGGACACGGAACTGGGAAATATGCAGTAGCACACCATTTTCAAGTATTTCCACCAATGACATCAACAGCATAGATGATAGCTAAATGTAGTAAAATAATTAGGAAGTGAGGCATTTTGAGTGTTTATTACCAAGTTTCCTGAAAATTTAAAAATTGGCCCTCGCAAGCCAATACAAGCCAATTCTAACACACCACTGGTTCCAGCCAGTTGCATGAGGCTCTCCATGTTCGTGTCTGCTCAAAATTCATATGTTGAAGTCTAACCCTCAGTGGGAGGGTATTTAGAAGGGGGGTCTTCGGGAGGTGATCAGGTCACGAGCGCCACGCCCCGACGAATGGGATTGGCACCCTAATAAAAGAGACCCCAGAGAGCTCCCGTGCCTTTCTCCTCATGCTGAGGACACTTGGCTCTTTCTGAACCAGGAAGGAAGTTCTCACCAGACACGGAATCTACTAGCCCCACACTCTCGGCCTTCTCAGTCTCCAGAACTGTGAGAAATAAATGTTTGCCGTGCGAGTCACCCAGTGCGTGATATTTTTGTTATGGCCGCTGAATGGACTAAGAAACCAGGAGATGCAGGGAGAAATGTGCTTGGGGATTCTGGATTTGTTGGTCGGTTTTTATTACATTTGCTCCAATAGCAAACAACCCCCAAATCTAGCACCGAGCGTCATATGTGGAGGTTTTTCAAATCATGTTTGATGAATGAATCCCTTACCTCTAAAATAAAACATTTGGACTAAATTAGTGATTTCTCAACTTTAACAGAGAAACTTCTCATTCCACCCCGCCCCCTCCCAAAGCAACTCTGTTTAGAAGCCCAAAGAGGAAAGATAATCGTATAGTTGTTCTAGGTGAAGGAACAGGGCTCTGAGACACTATCTGGAAATCTTAGCAGAACCCCCTGGGTTCCACAGAACATGGTGTGAAAACCACTACTTTAGCTCCATTCCAGGACTAATAAATTATGATCCCAGGACCTGCAATATATCTGCCAATATATCAAGACCAGCCAGTGACTTGAATAAAGCTCAGGCTCACAAGGTCAGAGCCTTACCTTCCAGACTTGCTGTGCGCTTGGCTGTGTTGAGTCAGCAGACCACTTTGCATGAGGCTCTCCATGATTTCTTGCTTTTGGCCAGACCGCCAGCCCCAGGCCACTAGCCCCTCCCCGTGCGGTTTCCTGCCAGAGATGCCTCGCTCCAGGCTCCAGCGCGTGCTGGCCGGGACCTGGGGCTCCTTGTCTCTCCTACATCAGATAAACTCTCCACGCCATTTAAGACTCAGCCTTTCCCCGGGCAGGCTTGTCCAACTAGCCATCCCAGGGCTCCTCCAGCCGGCTGAGACGACTGGAGTTTCCCAATCTTCCCAGCTGAAAAATAAAGGCCCCAACGAGGTTCTACCCCTGCGTTAGAGGGCTGTGATGTCATAGTTTCCAAATCTCCTCTGGGAGGATCAGCTACCTCTGATGGAAGGTCTGTCCTGACCGCCCGCCGTTCGCACTGCTCAGTCTGCGCTGAGTTTTCCGAAGGCCCCTCCCTCGGGGCTCTTCACGACACCCACTCAGCCCTTCCGCAGCAACCACGGTGCCCCTTCCGGGTTTTGTGCAGCCAGGACCTCGGGCCCTGGTTTATGCAACTCACCTTTGGGCGCGTGGAGCAGAAGCAGCCCTGTCTGGCGGAGGCCCTCCGGTCGGGAATACGAGAACCCTCCCCATGAGTCATGGCAGGCAGCTGTGAGGAAACCCCGGGGACAGTGCGTCCAACATGTCTCCTTTCGGGGGCTGCGCTGGGTCCCTCTAAAATTCATACGTGGAAATCCTATTTCCCAGGACCTCAGAATGCAGCTGTATTTGAAGAGAGGACCTTTAGGGGCGCCTGGGTGGCTCAGTCAGTTAAGCGTCTGCCTGCAGTTCAGGTCATGATCTCAGGGTCCTGGGATCGAGCCCCATATCGGGCTCCTTGCTCAGTGGGGAGTCTGCTTCCCCCTCTCATTCTGCCAATTCCCCTGCTGTACTCTGTCTCTCTCAAATGAATAAATAAAATAAAATCTTTAAAAAAAAATAAAGAGGTGATGACATTAAAATGAGGCCATCGGGGGAGACGCTAATCTGATCTGGTGTCCTCCGAAGAAGAGGAGACAAGACACACAGAGAGCCACCGGGAATCTGACAGCAAAGGAGACGTGAAGAGGCAGCCATGTGCAAGCCTCCCAGGAAACCAGCGCTGCCAGCACCTTGAACCTGGACTTTGAGCCTCCAGAACTGTGGGAAAAATGAATTTCTGTTGTTTAAGGCATCCTGTCTGAGGCATTTTGTATGGCTGCCCGAGCTGACTAATCCACCCCCCTCCCCAGCAGGGGCAGCGCCCAGAGGGCCAGCCGCTCTCCTTCCTGTGACCCAGGCCCAGCCCAACGAAGCCGGTCAGAGAGGAGGGAGCCTCCCAAAAGCCCTGCCGTGGACCCCAGCCAGAAGCCCCGGAAGCCGGGGCTAAGTCCTTCCCCCTGCTCCCAGACCTCGTCTCCCTCAATGGCTCTTTCCCACTTGGGCTCTAATTTCATCCCTCAAGCCCAGAAGCAGCAGCTGTGATAAGAAAACAGCTGGTCGGGGGGGATAAATAAATGAGATGGGCAAATGATGGGTTTTCAGCCCAGCGGACAAAATCCCTGGGCTGGGGCCAATAGCTCCCGAGACCTACTTTAGCGGGTGTTCTCCTGGGCGCCTTCCAGGTGTAAGGTCGCCAGAGAAAATACAAGAGGCCACTTGAATTTGAATTTCAGATTCCCAATGAATAGCGTTTCCGCAGAAGCATGTCCCGTGTAACGTTGTATTTTTATTTGCTACAACTGGCAACTGTGTCCAGGGATGGTCTTGGGGAGGTGCTGGGGGTGGGGAAGGAAGGTCAGGAAATGGAGAGAAGAGAAAATCAAACTGGTTGTGGCTCCACACCCCCAGAGGTGAGGGCAGGTGCTGGCGCATAACAGATGCTGAACCAGTTATGGAGGAAGGGAGGGAGCGCCTCTCGGTGAGGTGTCCCTGGCGGCTCCCAGGCCTGCAGCCCCTCGTCTGGAGTCGAGGCAAAGAAGCCCCATGGTCTTCACTTCCTGCTGCTGCGGTAACCAGTTACCACAGACTTCATGGCTTGAGATAACACGAGAAAATATCTTACTGCTAGGGAGGTCAGAACCCAAGATGGGGCTCCCTGGGCTAAAATCAAGGCGTCAGTGAGGCTGTATTCTAGGGGAGAACCCATTTCTCACCTTTTCCGGTTTCTGGAGGCCCTCTGCCTTCCTTGGCTCTTGACCTCACTGCACGTGAGCTGCCAGCGGCTTAGGTTCTTCAAACCGTGCCCCCCTCTCTCCGGCTTCCGTGGTTCCCCCTCCTCCCCTGCTTCTCGTTTCTCCCTCTTCTGGTCCAGCTGGAGAATGGTAACACACACGCCTTCACTGGCCCCATTCAGAAGAGGGACTAGGACCCACCAAAGAAAGTCCCTAAAAGAAACCTGATCCCCAGTAGGGAGCTGAGCAGGTGCCCAGGTCTTCCGGCAAATTCTGTGAAGTGCAAAAGTGCTACCAGCCCGGGAACAAGACTCACCAGGGACTAGTACATGGGAAGCGTGAGCGTAGAGGGAGGCCACCTTCCAGGGACAGAGGAGCCTACACCTGGGCCTAAAGAAGGAAAATAAGGCCCAGGGCACACTCACACAGACACAGCGGCATGGCCTTTGCCCTTCTGAGCTCCCAGATGCCACCGTTCCCTGCCCTCAGGAAGGGTAGGTCCTCGTAACCCGGATAAGCGGCGCCCCTTTCCCAGCCCAAGGCAATACTGCAGGGATCCCCTGGTAAAAAGTAAGGGAAGAAAGTGATCTCAAACATTAGTTTGTAGAGCATGGGAAGAGTGTGATACAAATTCAGATTCCTGGGCCTCATCCTTGGGGGCTGGTGGGGGCCCGGGGAATATGCATTATTAACAAACTTCCCCAGGGGTACTTATGCGATGGCTCATAGGATGCACTTTCAGAATCTCTATTCTGGAGTTTTCTGTTCTTTAGGTTTGACTGGTGTTGGCCTCACTGCAGGCCCCTCCCCATGAGCCCCTGTGGGGCAGCTGAGTCACAGGCTGGGACTGACCAAGAGGTAATATGGTCAACGGCAGAGGAAGAATAGTCCGTAGACAACTAACCCCCACCATTGGACTCCCCGCCATCTGACGCCTGCCCCCTACCCCCACACTCTGACACTGCCCGCTCCCTCCCCACCTGCACCGCCTGACCCCTCGCGGGGAGAGTTCTGAGGGGCATTGCTTCGCATTCGCAAACCTTGCTTGCTGTTCCTGTCTCCACCCTTCCGTCCAAAGCGCCCGCGGGGCGCGCCTAGCGGCCCCCCCCCCCCAAATGCCTCCACTGTCCTCTGCACAGGGTTTGCCCAAGACAGGTGTGAATGACACCGACCACGCCAATGACCCCACGCCGTTTGAACCAAAGCCCAGATGGGAATGGATCCCATGGGTTAGTTCGATCATTTTCTCTGCCCAACCCCCCCCCCCCCGAGGTGGCCCCTGCCAGGCAGCTGGCGGGCGGTTTCCGTGCCTCCCCCGCCCCGCACTGGGTGAGTGTTCACAGTGCGAACTGCGTCCCGCTGATTCACGAGGATGGGCAGCAGGCTTGCTGCTCTCCCCCACCACAACCACGGACCGGTGCCACCGGAGGAAGAAAAACGCTGCCCTATCCTGCAGCCCCTGACGGTTCCCATTCCTCTTCGGATGCCGAGCAGCTGGCCCCGCGCCAGATAGAAGCTACAGGCAAGAGGCTCTGCGCATGCATGCTGGGGGCACACAGGAAAATGAGTTCAGGCCTGTTGACAGTTTTGATCTGTCAATTTCTTACTTTTATCTTGGCAATAACAAATTACACTTATTAACTATGAAAATAACCTTTACTATTGAATTTTCTGTGGGAAACATAATCTCGTTAGAGTCCGTGTGAAACTCCGGTTCCGGGCCCTCTTGCCCCTCATTTTTACAAGGGGAATTTTGAGAAATTCAGGGATCCTGGACAATGGCTGGTTTTTTATTGGGGTGGGTGGTGGTGGTGTGCCCCCCACCCACCCACCCAGGGGCACCTAGAGAAGGGGAGTCTGGATGGCTCAGTTGGTTAAGCATCTGACTTCAGCTCAGATCATGATCCTGGGGTCGTTGGATCAAGCCCCGCATCAGTCTCCCGGCTCAGCAGGCGGATGGCCTCTCTGGTCCTAGCCCCGCCCACTCATGCACTCTCTCTCTGTCTCTCAAATAAATAAAATAAAAATCTTAAAAAAAAAAAAGGCTTAGAGAAGGAAATGGAATCTGATCAATTTTAGCCCAAAGAAATAGAGAAGTAGGGCCTAGAGTCCCCGCATTTCAGGCAAGTGGCGGAAAGGGGAGGAATAGTGAGGAGAGGGGAATCCTTTGCAGATTATAATTGAAGTGCATGAAAGGGTTAACACGACCCAAAGACCCTGAGCACCATTCGGGATTCAACGTCCTAATTCTGTGAGAACCCAGTAAAACTGAAAGGGATTACCGCAAAGTAAGGCACATCGCGAGGTTGTCAAAATGGCCTTCAACCCCCAGGTTGCCTGTGGGAGTTTAAGTCATGATTCAGCAGATATCCTTTCTCTTGACAGCAACAGCTCCTCCATGGGAAGCACGTACTTCCCTGCTCCCTCAATATCGGGATTGACCATGTGACTCACTTTGGCCAGAAGAATTTGGGAGAGAGACAGGGATAATGAGCACGTTTTGAGCCTAAGATGGAAGGAGCACTGAGTGTTTCCATTTACTCCTCAGAAAGATGACAGACATATGGGCAGATCTGGAACCAAGATGAGCAGAGCCTAGCACGGGTCACCTGAACCCAAGCTCACCAACAGACACTTGAGCAAAAAATAAATGATTAACAAATGTCGCTGAGTTTTGAATGATTTGTTACGCAGCCTTACCATAGCAATAGCTGACTGACACAGAGCCCTTCCTTGTTGCCTACCGCCTCTCTCTGTGTGTCTCCCCTCCTTTGTTCTCTGTCTTCTCCCTATCAAAATCTTTCAGCCTAAAAGGTCTGAAGTCAACCTCTCATCTCTTAGACTGAATTTCAATTACAGACTCTCCCCTCCCAAATGTGTGTGCTTTTCAAGTGACTATTTCTTTGTGGAAAGAAAGGCTTTGCTATCAGGATTTCAGGAATCAGCTAGCAGGTGAGAAAGGCATTTACAAAGGGGGGGACACTTTTTTTTTAGGTCTTCTGATTTCATAGTCCTAGCAGCCTAGGGTGGGACAGACCCTAACATATAGCTGATTTGGAGGGGAAAGGCTTAGAATACTGAAAGAAGGGCTTGGCAAAAGCCGTGCATCTGTTTCATTCTATCATTTGCTCTGAAAAAAGTTGAAGCATGGTTTGGCAATTCTCACTGAGTGTATTAGGACTTCTCCCCTTCCCTGCCCTCCCGGAAAGTTTGGCCAGAGCTCGGGTCCAAATGGCAGCATGTGTTTGGGAAGATGATTAATGTTAGCACGAGGCTCCAGAGAATCTCTCAGGGCCCTTTTGTTTATAAAATATAAAAACCCATGTTTAAATATAACGTCAAAGGTATGAAATGGACCAAAATGATCCGAGACAGACTGCCGGCCCTAACCTTTGATAACTATGTGTGCTTCGAGTTTTGACTTCTGGGCTTAAAGCCCTTAAAGATTTCCCAGGAAGGCTCAAACTACTCAAGGAAGAGGTCAATGGATGCCGACAAAGCCCATCTATTTCTTTCCATCCTCTGTTCTTCATGGCAAGGGCTGTAGCTTTCACATTGCAGATAAAGCACGTAGTTGGATCACAACCATGATCCATAGAAGGCGGCCATTCCTGACTGCCTGGCGTGGGCTGGAGAACACACTCTGCTCTGCCATGGGACCCACACTCTACATTCATTCATTCATTCATTCATTCCTCTAGTAACTAGTTACTGAGAACCGGCTCTGTGACGAGCCCCGCTCCGGGACCTGGAGACACATGAAACACAGACAACACTCAGATTCCCTGGTTAGATCCCAGCGGGGCAGAGACAGGCGACACGCGAGTAAACACACGGTGGTTTGGTACTAAGGACTGTGAAGGAAACAACACAGGACAATACGGTGCATGTGGATGAGAAAAGGTGCCTCACAATTAGGTCAGGCGGTCAGGGAACAACAGAGGCAGAGGCTCCCACGCCACTGACCCTGGGACCAACACCACTGCGAGTACTTCACGTACATCCGCTCGTTCAATCCTCGTGGCCACTGTCCGGGAGGCACTATTCCTGCCCTTTTACAGATGAGGAAACTCTTGCTCAGGGAGGCCAAGTAGCGTGTCCCGTATCACAGAGCTGGGAAGTAGAGGGGCTGGGATGGAGGCCTGCTCTCGATGTGACAGTCCGCACTCTCTCCTGCTATGCCACATGCTCCCTCATGGAGCAGGTGACCGGGTGACATTGGAGCTGACACCTAAGTAAGAGGAAGGGGCCGGCCACGTCAGGATCTGGGGAGGAATGTCCTAGATGAAGGGATGAGATCATTGCAGTCCCCTAGGCGAGAGATGAGGAGACACAAACCAGGGTGGCAGCAATGGACAGAAGGACAAGTGGCAGTTTGGGGATCTGTTTTCACTCTTGGTGTCATTTTCCATTTCATCATCACTTGTTGAGCTAAATAAAGTGTAAGCTCCATGAGCATCAGCGCCTCACCTGTTCTACTCATCTTAGATCCTAATGCCTCATACAGGGCCAGGGTCAGAGATATATTTAGTAAATTTTTTGGATCAATGAATTAGTTTAATTAATTAATGAACACAGGGGGCCACCTGGGTAGCTCAATCGGTTAGGCATCCAACTCAGTTTCGGCACAAGTCCTGATCTCAGGGTCGTAAGATTGAGCCCCAAGTCGGGTTCCGTGCTCAGCGGGGAATCTGTTTAGATATTCTCTCTCTCCCTCTGCCCCTCCCCCCCTCACACTCTCAAATAAATAAGTAAATTTTTTTTTTAAATTAATGAGCGTCTGATCATCAGACTGATCATCAGATCAGTCTGATGTTTATTTGAATCCCAAATCCTTCACCTGTAACTGTTCCACCTTGGTTAAGTTACTTACTTAACCCCGCTGATCCTCACTTTCACTTTCTGTACAGTGGGAATTATAAGATGATCGCAAGGTTGGGTGCCAAGAGCATTAAATGAGATAGCTTTTGTAGTCATGCACAAGACCGCCGTGGGACAGCCCTACGGAAATGGTGGTGGCCGTCTTCTTTTCCCTACTTCCTGCCATCCAGAGTTGTTCCAGGGACATGAACCCACTGTAGAATATCCAGTCGAAAGGCACTTTAAGCCCTTGTTACTTGAAGTGTGGTCCAAGGTCTGGCCTAGCAGTAACCTGTGAGAGTTTTTTAGAAATAGAGAAACTTGGGGGCGGGCTGGTGACAGGGCAAGAGCAAACCCAGCTTGTTCAGATCTGGGGCTGCTTAGAGGCCACCTAAGCAATCCCTTTGGCAGCGAGTGACATTCAGCAAGGGGAAAAAAAAAAAAAAAGGAAACTCACACCCCAGATCCCCTGAATCAGAATTATCTGTATCTGTATCTGTATATTTAATAAGCACACCCCCCACTCTCTCGTCCTGGGTGATTCTTACTAGCAAAGGAAAAGTTGGGATAGGATGAGCTTTCTCTAGTACAAGTTCCTATCTCCTCTATACTGTTCCAAACACATGAATGAACTCCAGCCCACTCCCCCGGTGTTGCTGTCAGGGCCCCTGCTCATCTCCACTAGCCCATTTTCTGGCTGCCACGCTTTGGACACCTGCTATTCCTAAGTGAACCGACAACCACCCCCATTAGATGTCCATGCTGGACTAATCAGCTGGGCTTAGGATGGTCCAGTGGCATCACACGAAACGGAAGCGTGAGCCTGGCCGGCTCACCGACCAGTGTCAGGGGCCTGTGAGCAATACCTCCTCTCCTCTGCAATCCTCCTGGCTCCCCTGCCAGGCCTGTGAAGACACAGCAGAACGGGATGCTGGCTGACGGGAAGGCAGCCTCGTTTCTGAATCCCCAACTACATAAACAAACCCTAAAGCTAGATGTCTAAGACAAGATGAATTCTTACTCCCCCATCAAACATTTTCCAGGCTATCCATGCTCATGGCTCATTAATTAATTCAGAGCCCAGGGTGTCATAAAAGTGTGTTCGTTCATTTCTAGGATATGATCGAACCTTCCAGAAACAAAATTTTCTTCTCCTAACTGGTGCAGAACTCACTTCAGTGAGGCACGGAACCTGCTTTTCATCCTCGGTGGTCGGACCCATTTGGAACTGTCAGGCGTGCTGAAATGACAATGCCTTGCATACCACCCTGTAATACCTTCCCCCTTGCACCTCAATACACCTGCTTTTATTATTATTATTATTATTTTAATACACCTGCTTTTAAAAATCACTTAGAGGGGCGCCTGCGTGGCTCAGTCAGTTGAGCATCTGCCTTTGGCTCAGGGTCCTGGGGTTGAGCCCCGCATTGGACTCTCTACTCAGCAGGGAGCCTGCTTCTCCCTCTCCCTCTGCCTGCCCCTCCCCCTGCCTGTGCTCTCTTTCTCTCTCTTTCTGCCAAATAAATAAATAAAATCTTTGAAAAGAAATCACTTAGAGACCATCTGCACTGGGATGCTAAGCTAAGGATTCATGCTAAGACACACCTTCAGCCGCGACCACCCCGCCTAGCACGTCGTGGACATTGGATGTATCTGGCGTGACAAGTGCCATTCAACATAGAGACGTGAACAGACGTTAGAAAGATGCTCATCGAGGTAATGACTGGAGACCACACGGGGTTCCTGCTTTCATCCCGGCCGTTTGCCTGTAAGCCTTCACTGTGTGTGCCCTTGTTGGCTGGCATCCTCAGCGACGTGGAACAAGAAAATCTAGTTTCCAGGCCAAGTTCAACCTTGCTGCCATCTACTGGCTGAAACTTAACGCTACCTTTGCCCGAGGACATTTAAATTTTGACTTCACCCGTGAAACTTAAAACGTTTGCAGAAAATTAGGGAAACAAGAGCGCTTAAAAAACACTTAGCACTAAGATTCCATTTTCAAAAGAATGGCTATAAACTGTTTGGGATTAAGTGTTTTAAGGGCTTAGGTCATAAATTAGAGCTCCATGAAATTTCCAGTCAATATATTACGTTATACCCTTGTAAGATGGATGTGCTTTTCTGCAGGGCTTTATGGCTACTCCTCCATACTCTGTGAGTTTGGAGAAAAGCAAATTGAGTCTGAATGTGTCTTACGAACACACTCAAGTCCAGAAATGGCGGGATTCAGAAGTCAGGCAGGTACAGTAGGCCTGCTTAGTAGGATATGCTGGGAAGCTCCCCACAATGAGACAGAGAGAGACTATTCACTCTACTTCTTAAAAAGATTGTATTTATTTATTTGACAGAGAAAGAGCATAGCAGGGAGAGTGGCACGCAGAGGGAGAAGCAGGCTCCCCACTGAACAAGGAGCCCAATGGGGTCCTCGATCCTGAGACCCTGGGATCATGATCTGCGTCGAAGGCAGACACTGAACCAACTGAGCCACCCAGGCGCCCCTACTATACTTTTTTTAATACGTGATCTGTCAGGGAGGGGTGCTCCCAGGGACGTAGAGATCCCTTCACACTACTTCCCATTGCATCTCAGAGGGAAGTCTGGGCCAACAAGTACAATCCCAGAAAGAAGAGGCACAGACACATACACTCACACACCTTCTTAATTTCAAGAATCCTTCCAAGATTCAGGTGGCTCAGGAACGGCCACCAAGAAGTTGATGGTCCTGAAATGGGCCCTGATTTTTATACACCGAGAGGCCCAACATCTGTACTGATTCTTCAGACTGATCAGAGCTGCTGTCACCTCCCAGAACCACAGAAAGCCCACCCTGGTCCCGGGGCTCCGGAGGCAGGGAGACACACTATATGCTGTAGTGCCGGAAAGATTCTCCTTCCTGAAAATAGATTTAAAGTCTCCGAGAATTAAGTGTTTTTCCTTGCGAACTGGTGTGTCTTGTGCGTGTGTGTTTGGTTTAAGAGTTGCCTCTTGAACAACTTCTCACTGGCAGGATTGCCAAAGTCCCCTCCCCCGCCTCCCAGCGACACGCTGAGTAGTCCCCATATAGTTCATTCATTCCACAAATTCATCCAATAAATGTGTATGGCGCCATAACAGGCCCTGGGAATATGGGGTGAATGAGAGTGTCTCCTCTCTAGGATCTAGCCTCCTAGTGGGAGAGAAAGGCAATACACAAGTTCACAAATGGCAGGAGCAGTAAGCGCTGCACAGAAAATAAAACAGGGAACGCAGGGGCGCCTGGGAGCTCAGTCGGTGAAGTGTCTGCCTTCCGTTCAGGTCATGATTTCAGGGTCCTGGGATTGAGGCCCACATCAGACTCCCTGCTGAGTGGGAAGTCAGCTTTTCCCTCTCCCTCTGCTCCTCCCCCTGCTCAAGAATGTGTGCGTGCTCTCTCTCTCAAATAAAAAAATCTTTTCTTTTTAAAGATTTTATTTATTTGACAGAGAGGAGAGAGACCACAGGTAGGCAGAGAGGCAGGCAGAGGGAGAGGAGGAAGCAGGCTCCCTGCCGAGCAGAGAGCCCGATGTAGGTCTCAATCCTAGGACCCTGAGATCATGACCTGAGCTGAAGGCAGAGGCCTTAACCCACTGAGCCACCCAGGCACCCCTCAAATAAAAAAAATCTTAAAACAAAAACAAAAAAGCCCCATCAGGGAATGCAATAAAGAGTGAATGAACTAGGAGTTTGGGGGAGAGAGATTTATTATGTCGGTCATCTTTGGAAGATGCTATTTGAGCAGACACCTCAATGAGGTGAGGGAGACAGCCTGCCAAGATCTGGGAAGAGCAAACCAAGTAGAAGGAACAGCAGGTGCAAAGACCTAGAGGTGGGGGCCTCTCGGCATTTTTGAAGAACCAACAGAACAAATGTCACATACATAACCTCAAAAAGTTGTCACGAAAACCCTAAGAAGTAAGTACTATTGTTATTTCCATTTTACAGATCAAGAAACTGAGGCTCAGAAAGGTTAACTAAATTACCCAAGGTCATCCAGCTAGCAGATGGCACACAAACCCAGGTAGGCTGGCTGTGGAATCCAGGCTCTTAAAAATTTTGAATTATGTGAGAAGACACAACTGGCGTGTATTACGTGGGAGAACTATGTGCGTGGTGGGGGACGGGGGGAGTAGGGGCAAACTAGACTTTGTGGTTAAAGGGCGGCTTTTCCTTCCTCTTTTGGAGACTTTGAAGAGGGCATATGAGCTGACAGGAAAGGAAAATGAGGACCTAGAGCGTGCCAGTGTGGGTCCCCAGTATGCTGTGTGTTTTCTCTTGTATGACTGTAGGGACTGGCGCTCTCCTCTCCGCTCAGATCTACGGGTTCTAATTACCTCGTCCCTCTGTAGAGTCTGATGACTTTGCGCAGCACCCTGGGGCACTGTCACGAAGGAGTGGAGACTCCGACGTCCCTGCCTCCCCTGAGCAGGTGAGAAAGTGGCAGCAGAGGTCAAAGGCAGGGTGGTTGTGGGGTCTCAGAGGATGAACACAGAAAGCCTATAGCCTGCAGTTGAGCCAGCCACAAATGTAAGACAAAGGCTTTTTTTTCCCCCCAAATACTTTTGTTTTATCTTTTCAGTGTTCCGAGATTCATTGTTCATGCACCGCACCCAATGGTCCATGCAGTACGTGTCCTCCTCAATACCCACCACCAGGCTCGCCCAACCCCCACCCCACCCCTCCAAAATCCTCAGTTTGTTGCTCAGAGTCCACAGTCTCTCATGGTTCATCTCCCCTTCGGATTTCCCCCAATTTACTCTTCCTTTTTTTCTCCCAATGTCCTCCATGTTTTTCCTCTACACATAAGTGAAACCATATGATAATTGAATCTGTCCGCTTGACTTATTTCACTCAGCATAATGGCCAAAATCAACAAGACAGTAAACAACAAATATTGGAGAGGATGTGGAGAAAGGGGAACCCTCTTACACTGTTGGTAGGAATGCAAGTTAGTGCAGTCACTTTGGAAAACAGTGTGGAGATTCCTGAAGAAATTAAAAATAGAGCTACCGGGGCGCCTGGGTGGCTCAGTGGGTTAAAGCCTCTGCCTTAGGCTCAGGTCATGATCTCAGGGTCCTGGGATTGAGCCCCGCGTTGGGCTCTCTGCTCAGCGGAGAGCCTGCTTCCTCCACTCTCTGCCTACTTGTGATCTCTCTCTATCTCTCTGTCAAATAAATAAAATCTTTAAAAAAAAAAATAGAGCTACCCTATGACCCTGCAATTGCACTACTGGGTATTTACCCCAAAGAAGCAGATGCAGTACAAAGAAGGGCCACATGTACCCTAATGTTCATAGCAGCAATGGCCACAATCACCAAACTGTGGAAAGAACCAAAATGCCTTTCCACAGATGAATGGATAAAGAAGATATGGTCCATATATACAATGGAATATTATGCCTCCATCAGAAAGGATGAATACCCAACTTTTGTATCAACATGGACGGGACTGGAAGAGATTATGCGGAGTGAAATAAGACAAAGGCTTTTTTCCCAAACGTCCTGAGAGCGGGTAGCCCTTGGGGCAGGGAGCAGACAGCGCCTGGGTCTCACTGTCTCACCCTAGAATTCAAGGTTCCTGAGGACAGTGACATCATCTCTCACACACTAGCCACCCCGCCCCCAGCCCCCACACTCCCCCCACGCTCCCACCCCCTACCCCCCCTAACCCCAACCACCCCCACCCCCACCCCCGGCACCTAGCACAGGTCCTGGCAGGTAGCACGCACTCAATAAAAGGATGTTATATGGATATGGGAGGGCCTATTCAGACCTTCTATCCCAAGAGGCAGGAAATTTCCGATTTAAGCCTAAAGATAATTCCTTGCCTTCATAATGAAAGGTCTGCGAACTAAATTGGGACATTTAGTCCGCAGACTAAGCCCAGCAGACATAGGGCTTCTATGGTGAACCCAGAACTCCGCGTTTCCAGGAAAGCTCAGGCTTTTGATCTCAAGTAAGATGCGGTGACCGCAGCTTCAGCCCTGACCCAAACCTCGCCAGAGGAAGCCGGGGGCCTAAGAGTCCCTCGGATTGCAAGAGCTCACCTCACTTTCCCAACCCGGAGCCAGCCCCTGCGGGTCAGGAAATGCGGTGCTTTGATTGGCTGAAATCTGGGTCATGTGCTCCACCCCAGATTCCTAAATGCAGCCCCGCGCGGACCCCCAAGGATGAGCAAAGAGCCGAGGGGAGATCGCTTATGAAATTAAGTGGTGATGCAGCCCTGGTAACAGTCTTATGGGTAGGCAGTATCATTAGTTTACGCGGCCAAATAAAGGCAGAACCAGGAATGAGAGCCGGGCAATCGGCTACAAAGCCCATGCCCGGAACCACACCTACGTAGATAAGATTGCACCTGCTCACCTGCTGACATCTGCGGCCCGGCAGGGCCCCGACACAGAACAGGTGTTCGCTGTTTGCCCAAGGGATAAATAAATGGTGCAATGGTTTCACCTACATGTGTTTGATAGCCTCGGACTGCGAGTGACTTGATTTCTGGGAAAATGCTTTATACTGCTTCCGTGTGCTCCCAGGCTGGAGGTTCCTAGCAGGTGCTGACAATTTTTTTTATTTTTTGAGGGAAATGAATATGTGACCCTGATGCCAAAAAAAAAAAAAAAAAAAAAGCACTTCCGGAACTTCCGGAAACAACTCTTGTGGGGGATTCTTTTTTTTTTTTTTTAAAGATTTTTATTTATTTATTTAACAGAGAGAGAACACAAGCAGGCAGAGACGCAGAGAGTAGCAGGCTCCCCGCGGAGCAAGGAGCCCGATGCGGGACTCGATCCCAAGACGCTGGGCTCAACGCTGGGATCATGACCTGAGCCAAAGGCAGCTGCTCAACCAACTGAGCCACCCAGGCGTCCCTCTTGTGGGGGATTCTGGTAACATTTCGAGGCTCTGATCTTCTGGGCAAGCTTTCTTCAGAGACCTTATCCATGCCACTCGCCAAATCCTGGGTGAGGGCGGCCAGGTCGCACATCAGGCAGACTCGCAGCCGGGCGAGTCTGGAGAGAGTGCCGCTGAGGGCTCTGTATCTTCAGGTTTGCAGCGACAGAGAAAGCCCTTGGTCTGAAGCTCGTCCGCTTCCTGGGCAGAGTGTCTGCTGGGCACCGGATGGGCATGGCCCGAGATTGGAATTAGCAGCTCTGCTGGTCGGTGCTTTTCCGCTAAGTAAGCGCTGTGCTTGAGTCTAAGCGGGACCCAAGGTGGGGAGGAGTATACACGGCCTTCTTCCCTTCACTTGTTCCCTTTTCCGTCACTTCACAGACACTGCTGAGCACTGACCAAGTGCTAGTCGCTCTGTCGGGTGCTGGAGGTTGGAAAAAAGAAGGACCAGTCATCCTCATAACTGGAAGGTCAGGGAGCTACGAGCAGCGAATGAGGGCGTTGGTGGGAGGAGAGACCGCGGACAGCTCCCAGGGCACGTGCTCACTGGGGCCGAGCTCAGCAGAGGAAGTGGGAGTTCAAGGTGGAGTGGGTTGAGGGGAAAGACATGTAGGCAGGAGGAAGACACAGGGTGAAGGTGGCGAGGAGCGGTTGGCAGAGCTGATGTGGGTGGCACAGAAGTCGGGGCATGAGGAGAGATGAGGCTGGAGAGACAAGCAGGGGCCACCCCTGGAGGACCTAAGAATTTGTGAAGAATTTTGTCTTTCACACGAGGACACTGACGTCCAGTAACGGGTAATGGGTTTAAGAGAAAGAGATGTGGTGCATTTCAAGAGAGGTCCTCCTGGCTTTTGCGTGGAAAACCAGGGTAGAAGAGGGGAGACTCATTCAGAGGTTCCTGGAGGACTCCATACAAAAGATGGTGGAAGTTTGGACATGGGTCACGGTCTTGGAAAAGGATAGCGTGAGGAAACGTTTAGGACACAAGTCAGCAAGACTTGTGATCAGAGCAGATTCATAAATGTACTTTCTAGTCCCACCCCTCCTGCCAGGGACTATTGTAAGACTTCCTGGGCCCGAAATCCTCAGTCTTCTTGGAGCCCATTCCCCACATTCATATCAAGTACCCACATCCTATGTTAGATAAACATGGTTTTGTAGTAAAGATAGAAAGAAAGAAAGAAAGAAAGAAAGAAAGAAAGAAAGAAAGAAAGAAAGAAAGAAAGAAAGAAAAGAAAAATTTCTTTTGAAAAGATCCTTATAATTTTGCCCTTTTGAATTGGTTAGCTACACATTTAACACATTTAATTGGCAAATGGTCAGTTTCTTGGCAATCATCAGGCATACCCCAAAAATCCTAGCCAAGTGAGAAAATCTTAACCATAAATTATTTCCAAATATGATAAAATATCATATTTTATTATGTTACATGTAATAACAAATAAATCAATAATAAATAAAATAAAATATATTAATAATAAATAATAATATTCAATATTGATGATGTGTTATATTGATATATTAATTATGTGATATTAATAATACATCAATTAATAAATATATATTTATTTGTAATATATAATAAACAAATAAATGTATTTATTTATGAATAATAAATAAATATTTTATAATAATAAATAAGTATATTTGAGTGTTACATTTGATAATTAAGTAGGTTAACGGTGTAATATTTTGTATTCATTTTGCACCAGGCTCCTCGCAGCCCCTGGTTTAATTTGGGTGTTGCTGCAACAGCCACCTGGGACAAGAACCTGCCAGCACCTCACCTGGGCCACACCTCTGCCCTCGGCCATCCCTGCCTCCCCTTTCCCTAAGGGAATTACAGAAGACCAAGGTGATCATCTTTTTAAAAAGCACTCACCATACGTAAGGTGCTCAAAGGGTTAACTAGAATCATGCACCAATAAGTCTTGTTTGGAATTGTTATAAGGGAACCCCTTGACCCCTTGACCAACAGGGGAGGGAGAAATGTCATCCTCTCTCTTCCCACCCCAGCAAGGGAAGCGTCTCAGTTATGTTGTACTTGGATGGTGTGCAACAGGGTGAACCCCACTTGCCGGCTGCAGTGACCAACTTTACAGTGCCCGTCTACACGGCTCTCGCCCTTCCTCTGCCCACATTCCCAGTCTCCCACCGCTGTTTCTTGGGATCCTTTCACAAAATAAACTATCTGCTTGCAAGCTGGTGTCTCAGGCTCCGGGTTTTGAGGGAACCTGGGCTAAGACAATTGGTACCAAAACTGGTTCTAAAATACAAATGCTACCATGAGATTAGAGGATCTTGGTGACAAACGGATTTCCTCAGATCCCCTTTCCTCTGGAAGGGGAAGTAATTGTCCTTTCTGGAATTGATGCCAATGCCAGAGAGCAGTTTGCTTGCCCCGCTCACAGCACCACTGCCGGGACCGCCATCTAGCAGTGCTTCAGCTGAAGCAACCAATCCGTGATGCAGAGCTGTGGCAGTGGGTGCACGCCCCAGGTGGCTCAGTCAGTTGAGCGTCCTACTCTGGATTTCAGCTTGGATCACGATTTCAGGGTCATGGGATCGAGCTCCCACATCAGGCTCTGCACTCAGCACAGAGCCGACTTGAGATTCCCTCTCCTCTCTCTTGCCCCTCCCCCATCTTGCCTTTCTCTCTCTCTCTCTCTAAATACATAAATAAAATCTTAAGAAAAAAAGAATGTCATATATGCACTGAATCACAGACCAAAATGTGATACTTTCTTCCCAAGAGAAAATACTCAGATCCAGGAAACAAAGGATGGAAGTGGAATTTTTCCCTTTCCCTATCCTTCCCGGGTACCCACTTGTGGATTTTGATTACTGCTCCTCAAATTGGAGGCTTTGCCAAGTACCTGAAAAGTTTCAGTCACGGTAAATTGAGAGAACCCACCATTTATATCTTTCCGAGAAGATGGTGGATCTAGGGCTGACAAAACACAGAGGGAGACGAAAAGGGAGAGAGATGAAGATGAAACTACATCCTGGACAGTTGTGGGTCACGGGTACCGGCCATACAGGGGGAGGTCAGCAGCCAGAGACCCAGAGGAAGTGGACACAGGCAGAATAGGGTTCTGCACCCAATTCCACCGTGGGGGGGTTTCCCCCCACCGAGTAATGCTGGGACCCCAGCTGTGTGTCCTACAGTTTAACTCAATTCTGACCTGAAGATGACATCAGATTCCACAGGTTAAGGGCTCAGCCCTACAAGCCTGTACCCTTGCCTCCTCCTCACTTCACAAGTCAGTTGTAAATCCAGATCGTCACCCGCACGTCTGTGAGCACAGCGGCCAAGAAAGAATTCTTGAGACTTTGTGGGTGCAGCTTGGTGAGTTCATTTAAGTAGCAAGGGAGCAGGGCTCATGGGCAGAAAGAAGTGCACTTCTGCAGTATGGAGCTGGTGGTTATGTGCTTAGTGCTCAAGGCAGAGGGAACATGCAGGGAGTCATAGATGATAAATATTTCCTTCGAATTTCTACTAGTAGGGGAGCCTGGGTGCCTCAGTTGGTTAAGCATCTGCCTTCAGCTCAAGTCATGATCCCAGGGCCCTGGGGTTGAGCCCTGCATCCCTGCATCAGGCTCCCTGCTCAACAGGGAGTTTGCTTCTCTCTCTGCCCCTCCCCGTTTCATATGCTTTTTCTTTGCTTTCTCTGAAATAAATAAAATCTTTAAAAAAAAATTTCTACTAGTAAAACTGCCCTTGAAATACTTCTCTGGTGGGGCGCCTGGGTGGCTCAGTTGGTTGAGCAGCTGCCTTTGGCTCAGGTCATGATCCTTGAGTTCCGGGATCGAGTCCCACATTGGGGTCCCGGCTCTATGGGAAGTTAGCTTCTTCCTCTAACCTTCTCTCCTCTCATGCTCTCTCTCACTTTCTCTGTCTCTCAAATAAATAAATAAAATCTAAAAAAAAAAAAAAAGAAATACTTCTCTGGTGTTTATAACTCAGTTTGGTATTAACTATTGGTAAGATATAGAGGCAGTCATGAGACCCTTAAAGAATGTAGCAACCAGCACATATTTGATCCTTATCAGAACTATGCAGGCTTTAGGTCAGCTTTCTGGGCTAAAGGTGAACATTTTTCTGCTTCTGTCCCTCATCAGTTGGCCAACCAACTGTCTATAGATTGGGGGTTCCAACGACCCCCTCCTTTGGTTTGATTAATTTGCTGGAGCAGCTCACAGAACTCAGAGAAACATTTTACCTACTAGATCACCAGCTTATCATAGTAGGATATAAATTGGGAACAGCCACATGGAAGAGATACACAGGGCAAGGTGTGGGTAAAGGGTACGGAGCTTCCATGCCCACACCCGCCCCTCCCCCACCCCTCCTGTCTCTCTGTCTCTGTCTCTGTCTCTCTCTCTCTCTCTCTCTCTCCTCTCTGAGTGCACCACTCTCCCCAAACCTCCTTGTATTCACCAACCCAGAAACTCTCTGAACCCCTCGTTTGGGGTGTTCTATGGAGTCTTCATTACGTAAGCACGACTGATTAAATCATGGGCCATTGGTGATTGAACTGAATCTCCAGGCCTCCTCCCCTCCCTGGAGTTTCCAGGCAGGGGGGTGGGGACGAGGGCGGTTGACTCCATGATGGTTCACAGTCCTGCAGTTGGCTGCCCTGGCCACTAGTCCCCCAGCCACCAGTGCTTTTGAGAAGTCATCTCACTAACATAACAAAAGAAGCATTGATCTCTCTTATCATAGGAAATTCCAAGGGTTTTTAAGAGCTCTGTGCCAGAAATGAGGATGAAGACCAAATATATATTTCTTTCTTTCTTCTTTTTTTTAAGATTTATTTGTTTATTTTGGTGGAGCGGGGGAGAGAGAGAGAGAGCAAGAGCAGGGAGGAGGGACAGAGGGAGAGAGAGAGAATCTTAAGCAGACTTGCCAATGAGTTCAGAGCCCTATGCAGGACTTGATCCCAGGACCCTGAGAATCATGACCTGAGCTGAAACCAAGAGTCAGACGCTCAATTGACTGGGCCACCCAGGCACCTCTTTAAGGATTTATTTATTTATTTTAGAAAGAGCCAAATATATATTTCATATTATAAATTACAATATCATAAGCAAAGGCCACACACAAGCCAGGTCCAAAGTTCAGGGCAAAACTGAGGCATGCAGGAACTGGTTGAGAAGAGACCTGAGCCTGAAGAATCCAGTTAAAGACAACCCAGTAGGCCTCCAAAAATCCAGGAGGGGAAGGGTACCCAAGGGCTTCTGCCTTACATCCTGGTTGTTAGGGTACCTTCCAGATGAGGCCCCTAATGTTTCACCTGGAGGCTGGGGTTTCCAAGGAAGAGAGCATCCTACAGGAGTCCATGGCCATGACCCATAGGTGCTCTAGCAGCCCTCAGGCAAAGTCCTGTGACAGAGCAGGGACCACAAGCTCCTTCACCACAGGTCTCATTGCCACAAATGTAGACCTCCAACATGACCTCCACCCAAAGGCGACCTGCGATACATCCAATGAAATTCAATCTTTTTATATGGGTTTGACAAATAGTTGTATACCTGTGACCACAATCAACACACGGACCATTTCCTTTGCCCACCCCAAAGTTCCCTGGACCCCTTTTGTGTCAGTCCTCTCCCCTCCCCCCTCAGCCCCCAGCAACCACCGCTTTGATGTTTGTCTCTGAAGTTTTGCCTTTTCTAGGTTGTGTGATGGAATCAGAATCTGAAGCCTTTTGTGGGTGGCTTCTTTCCCTTGGCAAGGGGCATTTGATATCACTCCAATTATTTCACGTAATCAGTAGTTTGTCCTTTTTTGCTGCTAAGTAGCATGACATCATATGATGTGTTACCACGAACTTATTTATTGCTATACATTTATTTACAGGAATTTATTCTTTCACAGTCCTGGAGACCAGAAGTTCAACATCAAATGCCTACAGGCCTCTGGGAGATTCTGTTTCTTATCTCCTCCAGCTTCTGGTGGCTCCCGCGTGTTCCCGGGTTGGGACCTGTGTAACTCCAGTCTCTACCTTGGGGCCCCCATGGCCTTCTTCTCTTCTCCCTCTGTATGTCACTTACTAGGACAGTTGTTTTTGAGTTTGGGACTCAATTTGGATAATCCAGGATGATCTCATCTCAAGGTCCTTTATTTTTTTTTCTTCAAATTTTTATTTAAATTCTAGTTAGTTAACATAGAGTGTAATATTGGTTTCAGGAGTAGAGTTCAGTGATTCATCACTTATAGACAACGTCCAGTGCTCATCACAGGTGCGCTCCTTCATACTCATCATCCACCTAGCCCATTGCCTGCCTCCCTCTCTCCATCAACCCTCAGTTCACTCTCTATTGTTTAGAGTCTCTTATGGTTTGTTTGCTTCTTTTTTCTCCTTCCCATACGTTCATCAGTTTTGTTTCTTAAATTCCACATATGAGTCAAACCATACGGTCTTTGTCTTTCTCTGACTTATTTCACTTAGCATAATACACTCTAGCCCCATCCACATTGTTGCCAGTGGCAAGATTTCATTTTTTTGGTGGCTGAGAAATAAATATTTCATTGTACATAGCCATATCACCTCTTCTTTATCCATTCATCAGTCGATGGGCATTTGGGCTCTTTCCATAGTTTGGCTATTATTGATAATGCTGTTATAAACATCGGAGTGTATGTACCTGTTCAAATGAGTATTTTTGTATCCTTTGGATAAAAACCTGGTGGTGCAGTTGCTGGGTTGTAGGGTAGTTCTATTTTTAACTTCTTGAGGAACCTCCATACTGTTTTCCAGAGTGGCTGCACCAGTTTGCATTCCCACCAACAGTGTGAGAGGATTCCCCTTTCTCTGCATCCTTGCCAGCACCTGTTGTTTCTGTGTTGTTGATTTTAGCCATTCTGACAGGTGTGATGTGGTGTGTCATGGTGGTTTTGATCTGTATTTCCCTGATGATCAGTGATGTTGAGCATCTTTTCATGTGTCTGTTGGCCCTCTGTATGTCTTCTCTGGAGAAATGTCTATTCATGTCTTCTGCCTATTTCTTAACTGGATTAATTGTTTTTTGACCTCAATTATAGCAACTTCTTACTAGATGGGTTGCCAGTGGCAAGGGAAACAAAAGCAAAAATGAGCTATTGGGACTTCACGAAGATAAAAAGCTCTTGCACGGCGAAGGAAACAATCAACAAAACTGAGAAGCAGTGTATGGAATGGGAGAAGATATTTGCAAATGACATATCTGATAAAGGGTTAGTATCCAAAAATCTATGAAGATCATTACTTTAATTACATCTGCAGGGACTCTTTCTCTGAAAAAGTTCCCATTCACAGGTTCCAAGGATTAGCACGTGGATATAAGTTTGGAAGGGGGACGGGGAGGAGGGCGGGGGGGGGGAGGGGTTGCCTACCATTCAACCTAGTCCATATGCATAGACCAGGTAATTTGTTGTTTCACCAGATGATGGCCAACTGGGTTGTTTCTAGTTTGGGGACATTATAAATGCAACTTCCTTAAACATCCACAAGTCTTTGCAAAGACCTATGCTTTCATTCCCTTGAGTGTGGGATTAGAGGGTCGTTCCTTCACTTTGTAAC
>CM052800.1:18123882-18173760 GCA_028533885.1 Nasua narica | reverse complement strand
GAGAGATCACAAGCAGGCAGAGAGGCAGGCAGAGAGGGAGGGGGAAGCAGGCTCCCTGCTGAGCAGAGAGCCCGATGTGGGGCTCCATCCCAGGACCCTGAGACCATGACCTGAGCTGAAGGCAGAGGCTTTAACCCACCGAGCCAGGCGCCCTGGAAAGAGCTTTTTAAAAGAAGGCTAAAAGGCCGGAGGAGATGGAGGGCTTTTCCTAAGGTGGGTCATGATCTGAGCATCCTTCCCCAAACTGCCTCTTCAATTGGCTCATAGGAATTTGAGGGATAAGAAATGTTTTCACGTAAAGCTGATAGGAGAGAGAATACAATTATTATATTTAATTATGGAATATATCGTTCGTAGCCCCGTAGAGTGCTTACCTAGCTGTTCCCCATCCTAGCAACTTCAATTTCCTTTGGGGGTAATTATCTCTTTCTCTATTGATTATTAGTCCAGGACTCATCACAGGAACCAAAGAGCCCCTAGAGGCTCCTTTTAACTGACAGCGAGTGCCCGTGACCTGGGCTCACATGCCCAGTTGCTGTTACCTGCATCTGGAGACGACTTAGGGACGAGACAGGGCGTGCACAGGGGCCGTGGCTCGCTGAGCAGAGCCCTCTGACGAAGCAGGCTCCTTAACCCCCAGGACTTCTACCTCTAAGCATGATTCAGGTGTCCCTTCAATCCTGTGGGCTTCCGCTTTTCTTACAAAATCCCCTTTCCCTGGTAACCAGTCTTGGTTTCTGACTTTAAAAACTATTTTAACTCCAATAACGGCTATCGCAGTGAAGGTGTACATTTTTAAATCTTTGAGGTAGTCAATGCCAAACCGTCCTATCCCTGTTTCCTTGAATGAATAAGCAATAACCAGGCTTGAGGACTAAACTCACACTGATCCTGAAAGACCCAAGCCCGGTGGGCTGCTGAACCCGACTGGGGACACCCAAAGCAGGTGTTCTGCGCTACGGAGCCAGGACCACAGCTAAGGGCTTTCGATCTGGGCCCCTCCTAGTAACTAGGTGTCACTTCTCCCCACTTACAAATGGGACAAAGGAGTATTGGAGAGCTGCAGAACCAACCCGCCCAGACAAGTCCCTGGCACAACGGTGTTTACGATTTGAGCACCCAGGTCACACTGTTCGCGCCGTGGGCTCAGCGCTGGTCTTCCTCGAGCCAACACAGCAGGTCCAGAAACATGGGAGCTCAGAACTGCCTACTAAACCTATTAGAGATGAAGACCCATTATGTTCACCTGGAAGACGGGAAATGTTTGGAAATGCACGGGCTCATTCTCTCTAGGGTGATGAAATTTAGCACATTATTTACATGTAAGGCTTGGATCGGGGGACTAGCCAAGAGGTCAGCCAGGAGATGGTAACATAATAACAGTAACAACAATAAAACACCTGGCAACTGAATAGCACTTTCGAGTTTATAAAGCATTTTGAACCTAGAACTATGTTTGGATTTTTCAACTTCTCTAGGGCTGTTTTTCTCAACTGCACAATCTGAGGATTGAAATCGAACAGCTGTTCCCTATAAAGTTCCTTAGGACAGAACTTGTCATGGAACCACTCCCTGGGAAGCGCATCCCTCAGTCCTTTGGTAACTGGGACTCGGGAAGCCTAGTGTGGCGCTCAGGAGTGGGATCCTGGGCCCGAGCTCATGGGGGGGTGGTGAGGATTACATAGCGACCATCAAACAGTTCACGAGTGGCCAGAGTGACTTGTCCCAGTCCATTCCTCATCTTAGCTAACTACGGGGAAACCCAAACACCGTCATCCAGACAGACATCCGGTATGTTGTTGCAACTGTCCCCCAGGTGTTTAGGATGAACCTGCCATGGGCTGAGTCCTGGCCCCACTCCACCCATGCGTTCATGTTGAAGCCCTAACTCCCAACGACTCCATCTGGAGACAGAGCCCTTGGGAGGTAATTAGGGTTAAATGAGGTCCTAAGGCTGAGGCCCTCATCAGATCGGACTGCGGCTTTCCGAAAAGACAGATGCCTCTCTGCCATCTGTGAGGGTGGCTGGCTGTAAGCCATTAAGAGCTGTCCGCTGAACCTGACTGCGCTGGCATCCTGATCTTTCAGCCTCCAGAATGGGGAGACCACCAATTCCCGTCGTCTAAACCACCCAGTCCTCGGTAATTTCTTGTGGCAGCCCCAGCAGACTAAAACAAGCCCTTAGGGGAAATGTTCAGAAATGGCCACATCCCGACTGAGCTCAGAGCCGAGACTGTTACTGGCCATTTAAACATTCCCACTTGTGTCTTAACAAAGCCCAACTTCTGGCAATATTCGGAACTAGGGATGGACATTCGTGTTTCTAAGCAAACAGCTGCTTATCTTGTTATCCTTCAGCTGAAGTTCTTCCCCCAGATCACACCATTTGCACCTTTGGAATCTACCAGTAAATTCTCAAGCTCACGAACTCTCTGCGACATTTGCTGATTAAAAGAACACTCATTGTCCTCGAAGTCACAATTACTTTCCCCAAAACTTTTCATGGTATCATCTAAATATCTGAATGTCCTATTAAGAACTGAGCTATCATTCCTTTGTGTTGTGTGTGGTGAGGAAGAACAGAGAAGAGAGGAAGCTTGCAAGGAGAAAAGTCGGTCCTAGGTAAAAGGGACAGCTGTCAAGCAAGGGACCTCTCCAGAGGCCACTGTGGAAACCACCTACTTACACTCTTTACTCCTTTATATGATGAGGGCAGGGGGTGCTTCCAGATGGAAAGTTCAGGATTTAAATACTAGAGACCCTACTCCGTCCAGCACCAGTAGAAATCATCAACCAGATAAAGGTCCCAGAACTGACCGCCCTGCACGTTTGTATGAGTGAGTAAGGGGGCAGAATCGAAGATGAAAAGCAAGGACGACAATCATTATGCCACCGAGAACTTGACACACCTCTCAACTTCATACTTACCTTGAAACGTTTTTCCATAGAATACCACAGTTCAAAGTGCCAAAGAGCAAAACATTCTGTAAATTCCAACAGTTCTACCTATGTGTGGTATGAACAGTTCTGGTAGTCAAAACCCTTCTCCCTTTTCTGTATTAGAGGATATTTATCTGCCTTTTCAGTGAACCAAGATGAGCCACGATTTCTACATATGTGAGCGTAACACCTTTAACTCTTTACTGTCTCTGTGCGAGGCACTTGAACGACTTTATCCTGACCACAAACAGCTATGTGTCCGTCTGGCTGTCCGTTCTCCCAGGCACTTGGCCTTAGGTCCACATGAATCGCCTCTTCACATGCATCAGGTTCATCCATCCCTCATGATTTCCTAGCGCTACACTTTTTTTAGACTTTTTTTTTTTTAAAGAAGACGACTCCCTTCTGTGATCATTTACCACTAGAACCTGATGTAGCTTGCCCTCTGCATCTTTAGAAATGGCAATCATCTAGGGATGACAAGTGACAAGAAGAAGAAAATAGACTTAATGGGTCTTTGGTAAAATTGCTTAGAAAGGGTTCACATACTATTTATAGCAAGGAATATATGCTTATTACTCTCTTCTAAATTCTCCATCAAGTAATCACTATCAATCTCCACCTTTAAAAGCTTCCAACTAAATTGTCTGTCTCTTATTTAACAATCACTACTTTTAGAGAAAGAGGTTTTTAGTAAAATTCTGGCAACGTATTTTTTTCTCTCAGGAGAAGTCAGACAAAAATCTTGCTAGGATTTAAAAAATATGTAACATCTCCATTTTACTTTGTTTCCCTATTAAACAAAGAATGCTCTCTCCAATTAGGAGCCTCCACTAAAAAGAATAAATCATCATTATATGTTCTTCTACACGGCAAACCAAATGACAACTTTACATTGGAAAGCAAGCTGCTGCTAAATAATGCTTTTTAGTCTTGTTGCAAGTAGCCTGATATGTTCCTGAAGTGGGAGATATTCCCCTTGAGCCCCTTTCCTTATTTACAGGGGAAAAAAAGCCCTGAAACTCTCTCTCAGAAGCATGACATAGTTAAAAACACTGAAAAGGAAATTCACAATAGCTATCAGTCCAATATGATACAGATAGCAAGCTAAGATTTTTAATACACAAATGGTGATGTGTAATTTAATTGTATCTTTATGAAGTGTTCTGAAATCAAGAGGTCATACATGCATCACGCACATTTGACAGAAGACTTTTACAATGGTTTACATTTCCTTTTTATTTATTCCTTGAAACTGCTGTATTGCAGGTTTCTCATGGATGAAATACGGAACTGAGCAGATTCTTTTTTCTACAAAATTATGGTATAAACTTGCTCAATTTTCTATCTTATTGCTAATAAACCTTACAGGCGCACAGTTTGTAAAATAAACCCCTTAAGGACTGAATGTGTAGAGCATGCTGCAAGGTACAAGAAATAAGCTAAAAATGAGCATATAAACCTACATCTGGACCAACACAGTACTGAATGCTGGCAAACATTTACCACGACACAGGGAAAAATTAATAAAAGGAGATACAGTTCAGTCCTGAAAGGGTTAAATAGAAACCCTAATATATTATTGTTTCTAATCATTCATCCCACATTACAGTGCTTGAAAACAAAGTCAAAAGTCTGGCACAGAAAATTACACACATTTGTTCAGTACTCATCAGAAAACACAGCTGCTTTTGAAATCAAAAGTAAGTAACTTGGTTAATAATTGAAGAGAATTTTGTTTAAAAAAGGAACCCCTCCCCCCGTGGATTATCTGGTTAAACATGACGAGTTTAGCTCTCAAAAATTGCATTGGGAATATTCTGTGAGGGCACAGATGGTACCAGTTTCATTAAAAAAAAACCACACAAACACTAACCAGTTATGATCGCAAATAAGTCTGTGCAGAAGAGTGATAAATATTTCACTAACATATAAATGAGGATGCCTTTAGTTGCCACAGTTGAAGAAAAGTCAGCAGCAGGTTAAATATTATCCTAGTGTTCAATTCTGAAATCATTCAAAATCAAAAGGGCATTCTACATTTAAAAGCCTTTAACTTGCCTTCCCAACCTATGTGATCAATTCAATGGAAATAATGAAAACATACCGGATCACAGACTCAATTTCTAGCATATTTCTAGAAATTGCATAGCTCATGAGAGCAGAATATATGCTTCTAAAACAGAATTAAAAAACAAAAGCAAAACCCCAATTTGAATGTTCTCTACTTTAAGAGAGAGTCATTCTAAGAGAGTCATTATGAGGAAAAAGGACCATCATCTCTAACAATGCCATTGGAGGAGGGGCTGTGTTCTTCTATAACCAGAGGACAAGGCTCCTACAAATTATACTCTGAAAATGATTCACAAATCCATGAAGTTTTTTTTTTAAAGCAGCTGACAAAAGAACTATTGATAAAAAAGAATCTACAATAGACAAATCATTTCAGTTTTTAGTTTGTGGTATGCAGAATGGCATAAAATAGCAAGGGAAATGCCTGTATAAGTACATTCTTGGACTTTTCAAACAAAACAAAAAACAAACAGGAAAAGGCTTTACAGTCTAATATTTCAAAACCATCTTATTAAAAGAAACAATGAGCCAAAATAAGGTATAATTAAATAGTAAAAAAGCAAAGTTCATTTTAATAAAGCCATAAACTTGAAAAATTAATTTGAGCTGCAAAGGTAGGTAAGGAATCGTTTGTTCTTCAAAAGTATCTCATCTGTTACCATTTAATTTAACACAGTTTCATAACTAGATACCAAACCTGGGAAGTGGAGGAAACTTGTGGCCCATTCAAAGGAAAGCGGCACTGAAAATATTTCCACGCTCTGAACAAAAAGCACTTGTGTAAAGACTACTCTCGTGACTCAACATAGAAGAATAAATACTACTCGGAAATAAGCAAGTTTGCAAGAAGAAGCTAGTAAACAGTTAAAACAAAGAAAGATAAGGCCACAATTCTGCCCTCAATCACTGAAACAGATTTAAAGTGTGAGGCAGGGTTAGCTTATAGGAGAAGCTAGTGACTAGAGCAGATCCGAAGAGAAGGCTACATAGAGAGAATAATGCAGCCTGTGAGTAATTAAAAAGGCTCGCAGTAAGACAAAACCACAATAACTTTGATTTAACCACTAATGTGTTTTACAAATGACTTCCCCCTTGAAAACTGAGGAAAAGGTGATTTAGAGAGGTTAGGAATTGTATTTACAATGACACAGTCTGAGCAAAAGAATGAGTGATAAAGACAGCAAAGCGGGGGCGGGGGGGACACTTAAAAAAAAGCTACTAATAAAATGTTTAAAAAGTCTTCCGATGAAAATGTTTTCAAAATTGCCCAGGACACCAGAAAGACAATGTTCTGTCTGGAAACACTGCAGGAAGTTAATCTTGCATTCATAAGGTACTTGTGGCTCCTGTTTTATGGGACAGTAAAAGCTTACCACATTCTAGAGGTAGTTTTTAACTCTAAGAAGGATGATTGTATTACTAGGCTGTGTCCTATAAGTTACACACATGGTTCCTGTACTAAATGTAGCCCAATGAGTTGGCTGCAATTTCTAAGAAACTGAACAAAGGCATAACCGAAGTGCAGAAATGGAAGCAATGTGAAACCAGTAAGCCAAGCGTATGAGGCCAACACACAACTCTGACTGCTACTAAATCTTAACTGAATGGAAAAGAAATGTTTTATGAGTAGGAAACATTTGTGGAGACACTCAGTACTGGGGAAGAGAAGACAAAAAAAAGGCAGAGAAATATGGAAAGATAAATTACATTTGCAGTTTTATAATCTCATAACTATCTGTTCTAACGTACTGTCTTCCAAGCTATTTTAGTTGGTCATCTAATAAAAGCATCTTGTTTTAAGGTTACAATGATGTTTTGACCTAGGCTACCAAAAAAAAAAAAAAGAGTAAACAAACACATGCTTTTGCTGAGATTTTCCTCATTATATAATAAGGGCACCATCTACCAACTGGTAGCAAATACTTCTCATGATATATATATTTTTTTTTTGTCATGTGCCGACAAGGCAGAAAACACCCTGCTGAATGAAATCACTGGGAACATTCCAAGTTCAAAATAAAATGTTTAACTTACACATAATACAAGTTATGTACAAGATCGGGATGGGGGGGAACCTGAACAAATCCTGGAACATGGAGATACATTTATGCATGGGAAAATGGGAGAGAACACTTCAAATACCAACATGTTCTGTGCCATTAATTCACCAAGGACTAAATGGCCACATTTAATTCCACATAAATGTTAGACCCTCTTGGAATACCACTATAAATACCTTTAAAAAAAAAAAAAAGGAAAACAAGGAAGTAACCACGGGACAGTGTCTGTGAACAGAGACAAAGTTCACGTACACTGCATGTATTGCAGGCAAGGCAGAGGCATTTTTTTTTTAAAGCTTTTGCACAGACTTCATATAATCTTCAAAAAAATATATGCGGGCCTTTACAAGATTTGACTTGCTGAAATCAAAACAATTTCGACTCAAGAAAAGTCGTAAGACATTGGCTTTAAAAAAAAAAAAAAAAAAGAATAGTTCCAGCCTTAAATCAAAAAAAACCCCTGGAAGAATATGGTAATTAGATTAAACAAGCGTGGTCAGGCTTGGAACTTGAATGTACTGAAGGGCAAAAGCTCAAAGGGGGGCAGGGAGGAGAACAACCTATTTGGTAACAAAGGTGTACTAGATACTGTGATATAAAAAAAAGGTATGGTGAAAATGTACCTTTTGCTAAAGCTTATACAAGTTCCTTGGTCCGTAAAAACTATGTTAGATTGGTGTCTTCTAGTTTGATTAACTTTTATTCCAGCCACCTCTCTGTTTCTTGCCCATTTAAACAAAACCAAACAAAAATCCACCAAACAAAAAGAACACTTGAAAAAAAAATTGATTTCCAACAGTTTGCACATTTCCATGTTTTTGCTTGTCTGTTGTACTGTGGCTTCTGCGCTTCCAATCAGCACTTGTAGGTAATGGGGTTTGGGAACAGTATCACCTGGTATGAAAAGTTTGCCCAAGAAACCACAAAAGATTGTTCATTTTTTTCCTTTTCCTTTCTCTCTCTCTTTTTTGTCAACATCTTGCTGCACTCCAGTCAGTTTAAGTCCTAGCAAAAGGACGGTAGTTAGGACACCACTGTTGCCGCGGAGGACGTGACATTGGTTGAATTTGTGCTGACGTTTGTGTAACTTCCCTCGCTGTTTGTGTTTGACTCATTAGGGGGCACTTGGCTCGAACTGGCCCGAAGGATGGCTCCCGCCGCGCTGCAGTGTGGCCGTGGCCCTGGCTCTGGCGTGTAGGTGAAGGTAAGGCTGGTGGAGTAAATGATCCCATCATTACGGACCAAAGTTACTGGCACCTGGACGGGCTGTCGGACCCATCTCCAACCTTCTCGGAATGCAGAAATGTCTGGGACCACGCAGAGCATACTCTCTCCACATCTGAAGGGGAAACAGAAATCACTTAGAAGCCACGTACGTTGCAGGACTGGAACTTGCTTGCTACATTACAACCAATATTAAGAAAGAATCTCATGTACCCACCCCCATCAAAAACTCTAGATGATGTAAGAAATTTCATTAAGTACCTGTACATAGTTTCAGCTTCTACATCCCCAAACCACACTCGTAAATTTGGAGTGAAATTCTGTCCTGTAAGTTCAAGCATTGCTACGTCCCCACCGCCATTCAACTGAAAGTCACAGAAAACGAGAACAATGTTGAGAAAAATTTTCCTTTTTCATTCAAGTACACAGATTAGTTTTTCATTCGACTATGATTTGTGAAAAAAAAATGTATAAAACTCTTCTTTTTAAATAACATGATCACAGGGGCGCCGGGGAGGATCAGTCAGTTAAGCATCTGCCTTTGGCTCAGGTCATGATCCCAAGGTTCTGGGGTCAGGGTCCCTGCTTAGTGGGGAGCCTGCTTCTCCTCTCCCTCTGTCCCCCTCCCACCAGGTCATGCTCCCTGTTAATAAATAAAATTTCTAAAAACAAATAAATAATAACATGATTATAAAGACAAAGTGAGCTAAACACATCAAGGTAACATTCAAGTAGATTTAAATTTACATTTTCTTGTATATAAAAGTGTGTTGTTTTTTTTTTAAATCAACAAATGATGTATTAATAACATCCCCAAATCACAAGATTTGGAGGAAAATCAAATTTCTTGTGAAATAAAAATCCCACCTACTCAGAGCTGGGAGCAGTTACAAAAAGCTTTTGAAACTCAATTTGTGAGTAGGCGGTCTTACCTGAAGACTTTCTACGACAGGCACAGGGGTGACTGGGGCAAGGACAGGGCCCATCCCCTCATAAAATGTATACTCTGCCTTATCCGTACTAATGATTGTCCAGGAAGCCCCATCATTTATCATCTCTTTATTTGGTTCTTTTGGGCATGGAGTGGCCTTATGAAGAAAGAATGTTTAGAAATGGAGTTTAATATACATTGCAGTATAAGGCAATTTTAACAAGGTAGCACTCATATACTGGAATTAACAGGGAGAGAGTTCAGTACAAATGTACGAACTTCCCAAACATGGTGCTTTACCAGTCCTTAAATAAACACAAACAAAATATTTAATATGGCAACCTCACATTAGCAGTTTTTATTATAATATGAAATATTTCAGTGATATATACCTTTCATAATAACCATTTGAGAGTACACCAGTACCTGTATATTTCTTTAGTAAAAGATCAGTATTCATAAAAAAAAAAAAAAAATCAGTATTCGTGATGTAAATAGCTACTTAAAACTCTACAGATCCCTAAGAAAGAGACTAGGAGCTCCTCAGCTTTAAAGAGCAGTTAAAAACTCATGCACTTTCAGCAGGAGGGAATGGAGATATGAACTGGCCTTCCCCTACCCCTACCTTGAAACTCCCAGACCAGTCCATCTGCCCTGGGCTGAGAACGGCTGCACGTGGCCATCTCTCAGAAACAGGCCTCCAGATGTTTACAAATGAGTTTCACATGAAGGCATAACTACCCTATTAAATCACCTGCCCATGTTCTAGATGTCCTCATGAAAGACTTCTGAGTGAATGTAGTGAAAAATCAGCTTTCAAAACATCTTGTCATTTCCACCTAGGAAGACCCCAATGTATACTGGATAATGCATGTTACCTATCTACAATGTCTTCACGCAGTTTCAGGGGATTCACCAAACACCCAAAATCTACTTTTGGAAGATCTGAGGAACTCTTCAATTCCCAGAACTAGATGTGAACTATTTCTCCAAGAACATTTTTACAGTTCTGAGTTCTTCCTTGAGGTAAGGTGACTGTCATGTCTCAGGACAGTCACTTGAGATAAATATCTGAAAACAGCTTCATGTACTTGAAGCACAATTAACATTAAGCAAGAGTTTTAGTTCTGTATGCTGCTAACCAAAAGATGACACATCTTTACCAAAAATTTTAAAACGTACCTGAAACTGGATTATTCTTTCTTGAGAAAGGCACAAGTACATTCTTTCTGTATCCTTAAGGTAAAATGCACATTTATGGAGTTGTGACACAGGATCATCTGCATCCAGTAATGCGGTCTGCTTATCAACCTTCCTAATTATCTGTATTTCAATAATTAGAAAAGAGGAGGTTGTCACATATGGAGAAACATTTAAAAGCAATAAGGTGAAGGGTAAAAAGTACTTTCAGATCACAAGTCTGCTAGAATGTGGAAGCTGTTACTGTCTTCCATGAACACCTGAAAAACAGGGCGGGCAGATACTTGTTTTCCAGATCACTACTTTTCAAACTTTGATGTACATACAAATCATCTGGTCTTGTTCGAATCCTACAGATCTCATGGGGGCCTAACAGTCTACATTTCTAACAAGCTGACAGCTGATGTTAATCCTGCTAGCCAATGGACCGTATTTTGTGCAGCAAATTCAGTTGACTTTTCCAATAATATATAATGACATCAAAGGAAAAACTGTCTCTAAAGACCACTGTTGAGTATGCCAGTCAGTGCAGTCCACCAGCTAATATATCTGTTTTAAAAACCTAAAGTAAGTATCACTTTGCGGATTAGGAAATGGGCTCAGGGAATCCAGGTAACTTGCTCATAATCACCTGGTTAGAAGCTGAAGGACCAGAGTGTGAGTCCAGGTCTGGCTGGCTGGCTGCCTAGCCTGAACTCTATTATATTTTATAATTTTAGAATTCAAATATTGCACAAAAAACATACAGATATCTAAAGGAGAATCCTATCAAGTCTGAGATGCTACTTAGTCCACTGAAGGTAATCACTAAGTGTTTGATGATTATGAAGGTGATCACTCTCCAAAGCATGCAAATATGTCATAGAACGATTTCTCATCTAATAATGTTTGCACTGCCTGTTATCAGGTTCTTTCCTTTTCTCAATAATTAGAAGCGACCAAAGCAAGTTTTTGATGCCAAATACTACTGAACATCTTTGGTTTCTTTATTTTTTTTTTTTAAAGATTTTATTTATTTATCTGGCACAGAGAGAGAGATCACAAGTAGGCAGAGAGGCAGGCAGAGAGAGTGGGGAAGTAGGCTCCCTGCTGAGCAGAGAGCCTGATGTGGGGCTCGATCCCATGATCCTGAGATCATGACCTGAGCCGAAGGCAGAGGCTTTAACCCACTGGGCCACCCAGGCGCCCCTGGTTTCTTTATTGCTGAGAGGTCATTCAGCAATGTCTGTGTCCAAAGAACTCTTGTAGGGAATAAAATTGAACCAAACATGTCTTATGTTCTCAATGTGCTTATTCTTAGCTAGTGGGGAAACAGTGAAGTACACAAATAACAGTAATCTAGACAAATCATGACTCTTACATGGTGGGGAAGCATGATTAGACTTAGAGGAAGCTCTAGACTTACATCCTTCAAAAGTCAGTTATTTCTCTAAAATCCAAGCCTCATCAAATTTAAATGTAGCTTGAAGACTTTTGCATTGAATTGAAACATTTTGCTTGAGTTTAGTCAGTCTCGCAGACTATGTTAGAAGTTATATTGCTGAAAGTGTACTGCCTCCCTTTCAATTCAGAAATTGGGGTGGTATTAGAAGAATGGCAAATATTCTAATAACGAGCAGAGCTAAAAAATGCAAATGCAAAAAATGTTACCTTTAAAAAGATTGGGACTGTTATACAATTGTGGCTTAGTTAAAGAAAAATCTTTGAATACTGCGACGTATAGTAAAGCCAACAATATTGCATGGTATTAAATAACAATTTAATTTTCAATAAATCTATCTTCTTGTGGGAGAGTAAACTAATAAAAACTACACTTAAATTTTTAAAGAAGTAAGGATTTTGATGCTTCTGAAACTTGGTCCCGTGGTGGGATATAGCAGGTACCACAGAAAATGATTAGAGTATTTGTTCTAGTTAAGGAAAGAAATCATAATGTAATTATTTAGTGCCCTCTACTGAACATGTTCAGATATACAATCAAAAAGGAAAATCACCAAAATTTATTAGAGATAGTATAACAGAAAGTCATTAAGAAGGTAGTCATAAAAACTGGCTAACTGCCTTAAATCGTTTTTACAATAAAGTAGAATTGTGAATAATGAATACTGATTATTGGTTAAGTGTTCTTAAATTAAAAAGCATGAAATTGAAATGTATTTTTACATTTGAATGCCGTGCCTTTTATTTTTATGACACGTGTGACTAAAGCAAAAGCAGAGCCGTACCAGTCTCGGGAGGGCCATGCCGGTCACGGAGCACACAAGTTTGACCGTCTGTCCGTAGTGGATGTAGCCATCGCGAACTGTGAATTCTTCTCCTTCTGATTCATCATCATCCACTGTGGTGGAGTGAAAAAAGAGATCGAATCATCTTGTAGAATTCATTAATCTACTTTGGACGACAACAAAACGTAATACAGCTGTATGGCTTATCAAAGAATTTAAAAACTTCACACGAAAAGTATCAGATACACATTTTCGTACTCACAGAGATGAATGTAAAACGCTCCCCACTGCTGAGAACTGGCATGGAAATTACCTCCTTCTACATGCAAGTATCTGGTACTAACTGTCTGGGATCGAAGTCGATTAAACAGAGCCACCTTTGTTCCTGAGGCAATGCATACTGCAAAGAAAAAAATAGCTTCTATTTATGTGATTGGAGGGAAGGGACCTGTCCTTGGCAAGTTATGATGATTCTTTATTATAACTTAATAATTAAGAGATTCTGCTAATAAATTGATACCCTAAGAAAAAAAGAAGTCAACGTAACTCTCATTAATAATGTCACGGCTAAAGATATAAAATATGTCCACAAATAATTTTTAAATGAGAGCTATATAGTTTGTTTCATGCAATGCTGTTCGGCAGAGGGAAATTAATTTTTAAAAAATAAAAATCCAACAGTAGGAAATTGATTAAATAAATTATAATATCATTTACCTACTCAAATACTGCATATCTAAATGCGCCAATAAAGAAAATATCTCCCTAGAAGACCAGAGAATGGAAAAGCAGACTATAAAACCCGCTGTATACTGTGGTTCCATTCGGTGTGTGTACACACACATACTTATGTGATTGCACATGTGTCCCTTGTGCTCACATCCAATCCTATGGAATGTATCCATAGAGATGGGTCTAGGAGAATGTTTACCAAAGTTGATGCCAACCACCTTTGTGGTTTTAGAAGTTTTGATTTTTTCTAAATACCCTGCAGTATAGTGGTACATGAAATTTCTTGGGGAAAAAAAACAAAACGTGTCTGTAAGCAGGAAAAGTGCAATATGTTCTTTGCCAACAAGAAACTTATGATCAATAGAAAAACAAAGGGAGAGATTAAATAAAAATCCTGTAATTTGAATTAGAAATAGTCTGAATACATGACCACCACAACAAAAAACCTGAAGAACAAATTCAAACCTGACCAAACTTTACAGATCGGTTCCTCTGAGCCATGTCTTCAAGTAAGCCTCTTCCTTGGCCCCGGCGACTAGCCCCGTTACTCCAAGAACCCTAAGTCACCCTCTCACCCTTGACATCTGATCAAGTTCCCCATCTTCCACCCTGCATATCTGGTCACCTAGGTGAGCCTTTAAAAAAGCCTCTCAAGCTGGCTCCCCTAGAAACCCCCTACCCTCAGTGTTCCTCCTAGTAATTTTCTATCCACTGACCCTCCCCTCACTCTGTTCCTTGATTATGAATCCTCACTTGTTCTTGGTGGATTTGGAATCGAGCTCAGTTCTACAATGAAGCCTCTTCTCCCTACCGTGCTTCTCTTTGACACTACCAATTTACAAAATACATTAAACTACACCAAGGGAATGAACAAAATCCAGTATGTGGAAATATCTCAATGACTCAGGCTCCTGAATAAACACAGTACGAGCAGAGAGAGAGAGAGATGAAGAGGGAATCCACAGATAAAAAAATACTCAAGAACGTGTCAAACACAAAATGAATTACAATTATCTGGTGGAGATTCAAAATTTGAATTGTGATTCAAACAAAATACTTAAAAATGACATTTTAGATATTTGATGAGATGAAGAAATCATTTCTTTTTCTATTTTAAAGATTTTATTTATTTGACAGAAAAAGAGAGAGAGAGAGAGCACAAGCAGATGGAGCAGCAGGCAGAGGGAGATGGGAGAAGGAGACTTCCTACTGAGCAGAGAGCACGCCATGCGGCTCAATCCCATGACCTGAGCCAAAGACAGACGCTTAGGCAACTGACCCACGCAGGAGCACCAAGATCAAGAAACTTTATCTTTTTACGGTTGTTGTAGAACATATTCATTTTTATGTGATCATGGTATTGTAATTATATTAAAAAAACAAGAGATCCTCTCTATCAGAGATACATATTTGCAGATGATGTCTTGGATTTCCATCAAACTAAAACGAGGCAGAGGAAAGCAGGGTGGGAGATGGGTACAAGTGAAATAAAACAGTTAAGATCACTGTTGAAGTCAGACGATGAACACGAGGTTTCATGTAATTATGCAACTATCTAATATGTTCGAAAATTTCTATAATATAGTCAAATGATTATAGTAATAATGACTGAGAGAACTAAAACCAACCAATACATAAAAACCCAGTAAGTTCATAATAAAACAAAATGAAAAAACAAAACAAAAGCAATCAAACCAAACAAAACTCCTAAAATCTCACTGGGCACTTTCAAAGAATACTATTGTTATTCTGCAAATTAGTAAACAAGCATTTATCCTGCCTTTCCTCTGCAGACTATATTTGAAACGAACAGCTAACAAATTAAGTTAAGAGTAAAAGAATTAGAAAAAGCCCTTCATAAAATACTGGATTTAAGCAGCCATTATCAATGGTTAAGGTTGCTGGGGAACTCTGTAATAGATGGATTAGACCAACGGCAGCTTAACTTACTATAAACAATCTTAATAGGACAAGAAGTAGGATGATCAGATATCACAGGACTTCTGATTTGAAGGATACGAACATATAGAGGACCAGCTAATTCTAAAGTCTTTAAATCTAACCACCAGTTTATGGAAAATATGAAAGACAGAGGCACATGTAATCAGCCAGATTCAGAATATGTAAATTCCAAAGGAAAAATGACCCAATTTCTTCAACAAATTGACATGGAAGAAATAAAAGTTTGGAGGGGGAGAGAATACACTGTTACAGATTAAAATGAATGGACCTTATTTGGATCCAAGTCTGAACAGGCCAACTGCTAAGAAAAAAAACCCACAAAAACACAACTGTGATAAATCTGCACTGGATTGGCTTTCAGATGGCATTAAAGAACTACTTCAACTTTTTTAGGCATACTGATGTTTAAAAAGAAAGCTATCAGTTAAGAATCACTACTACAGAAATGGTGGTTGAAAGAACAGGATATCTGAGATTCCCACTAAAATATTCCAGTCATCAAGAGAAGGAAGAGGCCATGGAAATAATGAAACAGAACTGGCAACACAACACCTGTTGAGGCCAGGTGCATGGTCGCTTTATGTAAAAGGGAGAAAGTAGTAGCAGTTTGAAAGTATTCGTGATAAAAAGTTAGAATTAAGAACATGGGGTACATGGGTTGAAATGCATAATTTAATGAGATAGCATTTATATTTGGTAGTCTAAAAATCTGCTCATGAGACAGGAGTCTTTGTCAGAGCAACTATGTTAAAAGTTTTGTTTCGGTTTGCAGGATGGCCTTCCAAAGACCATTTGAGATTAGTGTCTCTCAAAGAGGAGCTTTTGAAAGTCTTGGTGGATCAATTCTCCGTGGAATGAGAACGAGAACACTTACCATCACTGGCCCAACACACCCAATGTCACCATCGATCACTCCCTACTGTCACTGACAGCAAAAGGGAAAAAACTCCCATTTTTCCACATGTCTCGGGAGCAGTGAAGAGCCCAGTCTGGCTGGGAACCATTTCCCTAGACCAGGTCTTGTTCATTTCAATTAAAAAAAAAGAAAAAAGGGAAGTCCATAAAGTGGCAATAATACACGAGTGTGACAGTTTCAGATAAAGTGAGGGCCACAAAAACATGAGTAAAAATTGAACTTGCCGTCAAAAAGTGATTTTTAATTAAAAAAAAAAAAAAAAGCTAAGTCTGTCTTACTAATTTATGATGGGAATTGGTGGCAAAAAAGAAAACTCAAGCATACATACAGTCAGCATTTTTCAAGGACTGCTTCTTTTTGGAAGGTTTGGAAATGACTTTTATCCGCTTGCTGAGGAACACACCGATGTCGTCGCTGTTGCCGTAGAACATCTTTACAGACAACATGAAGTGCTTTCTCTTGTCGGAATCAGATATGTACAATGTTTTGGCTGTGCAATAGTTCTGTGAAAGAAAAGTAAAGTTTCAATAGCTCCAAAACCTTGTTGGTTATGTACCTACAGCTTAGTATGGCCATGACTAAGTTTTCGATGAATGAATTAAATGAGTAACTGATAAAACCAACTGTAACATTACTGAAAGCCCAAGTACAGTCTGTTGTCTTTATCAAGTCTATAAAATACTAATGTTATGATCCATTTTACCCTAAGATTGTTTCAAAACACAGTTCTTTCTTGTTTTATATAACTCGATGCCTACATCACAGAATTGCCAATGCTACAGGAATAAGTATTTAAAATAGAATTTTACAGGGGCGCCTGGGTGGCTCAGTGGGTTAAAGCCTCTGCCTTCGGCTCAGGTCATGATCTCAGGGCCGTAGGATGGAGCCCCATGTTGGGCTCTCTGCTCGGCGGGGAGCCTGCTTCCCCCTCTTCCTCTGCCTGCCTCTCTGCCTACCAGTGATCTCTCTGTCAAATGAATAAATAAAATCTAAAAATTAAAAAAAAAAATTTTACAGTTAAAATAGTCTGTGATGGTATTTCTGCAAAAAAAAAATAAGGCTATCAGAATTCGACAAAATTATGTAAAAGATTTTAGCAGTGGTCCTTTTGAAAATAGAACGTATAGTGTTTTTCTTTAAATACTGAACACGAGAGCAACCACCTGTTTGACGAAAACAAGGTTAGACTAACTGGATAATTATAAAATATTTTATGCCAGAAAGAGATATGAGCATACTTTATATCATCAAAAGAAGTGGACTAAGGGGTGCCTGGCTGGCTCAGTCAGAGTTGTGAGATCAACCTGAGATTAGGCCCCATATTGGGGGCAGTGTTTACTCAAAACAAACAAACCTGGATTGAAAGTTAACAGAGAAAATAAATGCAGCAAATTATTATGCCAGTTTACCAGAAAATAAATTCTGGTAACTGAAAAGAGCATTACAAAGCTATCACAAAGACACTCTTTGTTTTGGCAAAACAAAGACACTCTCAATACAACTATCTCAAATATATGTGACAATTCTAAAAATCTTTCCTATTCCCCTGATCCATATGAATTAGGCAAGGAACTAAATTTTTGATCTCTTTATCCAGATTGGGTAAATGATGCTCTACACACAGCTTAAGTATTTAAAACATCTGAATTATATTTTTAAAAAGATCAATGCTGTACCTTAAAATTAGGCTAAACAAGTTTGACAATGTCTATTGCGTGTTTCTTCTAAAAATCAAGAAAAATGCCACTCATTTATGAAACAACTAATGTAGTCTAGGTTTTAAATGTTTAAAATTGTAATCACGGGCAATTTTAGTAGCAGAACAAAAATAATACCACAGTTTATTTCATTTCTCAGTAGCAAAGTTAAGTAAGAAAATGTAGTTGCCATGTGAGTATTTCACACTCAATTAAGTTTTCATAAATTCAGAAGTGTGGTAAAAGTTTTGAGAAGCTTTGTTCTGCAGAAGACAAAATTAAGATAAAGTTAATAACAGTAAAAAGAGAAATAAAAACAACAGTACTTCGCCCTCACACGGCTGCTTCTACTCAGGGACGTCTAAGCATTCAGAGATGCTGTGGCAGGACCTACAGATCTGCCATACAATAAAAGGCACTGAAGGTCACATTAAACCTAAACTACGGAATTGTTTTGTACCATAAAAGCCAGACTAGGAAAATAGGTATCAACATACTGAAGCAGATAGTTACAGGGAACAAAAATGAAATGTGTATCTAAATTAAGACAATTAAATGCTCATGGGGAAAAGACTTGCACACAAAGGGTTTTATTTTGTTTAGAAAAAGCAAGCGCATATATAACCTTTTGAATAAAAGGAAAATGTATCCTAATGTATACAAAAGTGAGTAGTCTGAATCCACAAAAAAATAATCATTCCTAGGATAACTTTATTAGAACAATTATTTAAAAAAAAAACAAAACCTGTAAGACCACTGCTCACAAAGTACTCAAATTCCATTTTAAAAAAAGGGGGGGGGGGGAGTCACTACTCAGAAAAAGTATTATGGCTTTAAGAAAATAAAATAATTAGGGGCGCCTGGGTGGTTCAGTGGGTTAAAGCCTCTGCCTTCAGCTCAGGTCATGATCTCAGGGTCCTGGGATCAAGGTCCTGGGATCGAGCCCCGTATCGGGCCCTCTGCTCAGCAGGGAGCCTGCTTCCCCCTCTCCCTCTGCCTGCCTCTCTGCCTACTTGTGATCTCTGCCTCTGTCAAATAAATAAATAAAATCTTTTAAAAAATTAATAAAAAAATTTTTTAAAAATAATAAAAAAAGAAAAAGTTTAAAGACACATTCGTCATACGAAAAGGCTAGATTAGCTAACAAAATTCTAGAATAGAAACTGGCATAAAATAAACATTTCTATAAATAATGAGCAATTTAACTTAAGAACAACTCTTTAAAGAAAAGGTCTTCAGGCCATAGTAAAAATATTTGCCCTAAAATGAGAAATACCAGATATAATACTCCAAAAATATGGTAGAAATACCTGAATCACACAAATAGTGCTAGCAAGAGAGGTGTAGGGGATGTAATTTTTTGAAAATAAGAAAAACACAAGTGGGCTAAGTAGGGATAAATTCATGTTGTAAAGCTTACCTAGTTCCAGCTATGTAAGATATAAAATTGAGGAAATGAATAGTTAACAAATTAAAAACATGATTAAGTGAAATCTCGGATCCAAAATATTATCAACATAGAATCAAATGTCATGACTATATTAACTGCTATATATACTAGAACTTTACTGTAATACATATTAAGTATAAATACCCAATAATGCAAAACAAATATCTCTTCTTTTTGAATAATGACTAGTTGAACCATTCAATGAACAGACTACCGAAAAGAAAAGAGTATTACCTTAAATGAACTGAAGTGAAGCGAGACAGGCAAGAGCAAAGGGCCTCTCTCTGAAGCTCGGTGTCGCACTGCTCAGGCCATCTTTGCCCACCCGGGCCCACACCTACCATGTTCTTACACCTTTAGGCTCCAAGCATATAGGATGTTCCTTCCACCTGGAATGCCTTCTGCTGACTCTCAATAAGTCTTATTTTATATAAAGCAAGTAAGACTTCTCTAATAGCATTTTTCATTAAAACTAATATTAACAGGTAAATCTGGCTTACAGACATTATTACCCCATTAGTAGATGTTTTAAATACTAGTTAATGCTCAAGCTTTCAATTCCTTTCATCTTGTGTGAATATTTAGGGCTTGGGGAAAGAATATAATGGTCTAAGTTGAAGAAAGATATACAAAGACATGATGCTGGAAAAGGCAAGTGGGGAAGTGTTTGTTTGGTATTACTTCCCTTAAAATGCTGGGAGCTAGAGTTGGTTAAAGCAGGCAAAGAAATTCAGTTAACAGTTATATACACCGGTAGCTACAGTCCCCAGCTCTTCACCATGAAATAAGTAGTCATTTCAAAGTACCAAGTATCTAAATGTACAGCTTGAAGACCTGTAACTCTGAGACTTTCTAAAGAACAGGAAAATAGGTGAGACACGGCTAACGCCTATCAGATCAGCCTACCACTTCAATATATCCTTTACTTTGGGGCTTAAGGGTCAAAACTTAGAAATATTTCTTACAGCTCTATTTTCTTTAAAATGAAACCACCTTTATTGTAATAAGTTTTACTGCAAACCTAATTAAAAAATACATGTGACAAGCCTTATTGATAAAAATTATAAAGATACAAATGTCTAAAAATATTTGAAGAAGTTGTAACTAAGGCTTGTTGATGCACATTCTGTGTATTATCTGTAAAACGACTAAAATTGAACTGGAGTGTACGAATCTCCTAGCTCCTCACCTTCCATGTTACCTGCCAGCCCCCTCCGTACTGCCAAGGACAACATAGCAAACACTAAGATATTCAGTGAAGATTTACTGAATGTGGAAATAGCTTTTTACATACTATTTTTAAGACATTCATGTGATCATTGAGAACTAATCATTTTTCAAATTTTAATATCAAGGGAAAACAAAATAATAGTTAAATGCTAAGTCAATAAGAACTATTTCTGAATACTAAAGGTATAGACTGAAATGACTATTTTTCCGATTTCATAAAATACAATTAGTAAAACTAATACATAAATTTCATTCCCTAACAAATTAATCAAAGAAAATCCCCTAAAAGTCTGAGTAAAGCTAATTGTGGCTGTTCCTGTCTATTGTAGTTTTGCTCCAAACAGTAGCTAAGTCAAACATTTATGATCTTTATAAACCCAGGTAAATACTTCTAAGAATTTATCTCTATCACTTTGCTTAAGACTAAGAGAGAGTAAAATATGACTGAACTATGTATTTTCACTCTTTGTTGAGTATCGTGTCCCCCGTCAGTCACATGACAGATTAGCCTCCTAAATTTATTATTGGCTTCCGATGGAAACCTGATTCACAGCCTGCTAAAACTGCCAAGCTGAAGAACCTTACTATGTGCTACTTTTAGATGTCCACAGCTCAGACTAGACCACAGCTATTTGAGAAGTTTCTCTCTGGTGGGTGGGGTTGTATGTGTCTGGGTGGGTTGGGGAGAGGGGTTCAGAAAATCGCTACCCCCCCCCCAAAAAAAAGAAAAAAGAAAATCGCTACCAAAAGCCATAAAAGAAAAAAAAATCATCAGCACAAAAACAAATAGGGAAACTAACTACATGCCGGTACCATGGTGCCCTTTAAGAGAACCAACAGTTTCAATTTACCTTTCCTTCCAAGTTCAGCTGCTGCATTTCTTGGTCACTATTTCCTATTCCAATAAATGCACAGGGTTGAGACTCTTGTTCAGAACAACCGTCCCGTTCCATTTGTTCTTTTTTTTTCTTCCATCCACTGCCCATAAGATACACACAAGGAGGGGGGCAGAAAAACCTGAACCAATGGGGGAAACACACACACATACACACACCACACAAATACAAAAACAAACAATGCGATTAGATTCAAGAAAGCATTTCTTTTCTTCGAACATATGAATACGAAATTATACTGAACTGCATTAAATAATCTCCTAATGAAACATTTTGGTGAAGCCTTCTGTAACGCAAATAGTCACGTGCAGAGCACAGAAATCAAGGCTTTCCACAAAGACTACGTTTGTTCAGGTCTGGTTTATCTATACTTGAACTGTGCATTCAATTACAACAGATACCTCTTAGAGCAGGGAGTACTCCTTTAATTTTCACGGAGCTCAGAAATCTGAACTATTGGAATTCAGTAAATCCAACAAAGTCTAAAAGGTTATAGAAGATGATATACCACCACAGAATCTGCAATTATTAATTAAGATCTATTTTAAATGCTGACATATTATTGATGACATTATTGTTATGGCTATTACACTTAACTTTATTTGGTAATTAACCTAGAAAAAAGAATTAGAGAAATATCCAAAGTAGAAACCTCCAAAATGATAATAAAAGGAAGAATTACAAGCAAAATGGGGGAAATTTTGAGTTTCCCGAATCCTCTGTTTTATGTATTGTATACCCTGAACTCCTGGCGCAAGTGGACGGATGACTGAAAGAACAACATACTGTACCCTTTCACTTCAGTTGACCAACGGGTTTGTTTCGGGAACGGCCAAAAACCTGCCTTCAGAAATTCTTCCCACCTAGAATAACTTCCTTATACGGTGGACCTTTGAACACTGTGGGGGTTAGGGGTGCCAACTCTGCATGCAGTTAAAAAACCCAGGCCTGACTTCCGACTCCCCCAAAACTTTACTAATAGCTTACTGTTGACCAGGAAGTCTTACCATTTAACATAAAGGGTCAACACATATTTTGTGTGTTATATGTATTACATACTGTATCCTTACAATAAAGGTAGACAAAATAAAATAGTACTAAGAAAAATCACAAGAAAAAATACATTTGTAAGACTACACTGTATTAACTGAAAAAAATCTGCACGGAAGTGGAGCTCGTGAATCATGTGGGAGACAACTGCTATCTCCTTTCTAGCAATTAAGAAGTATCTATTTCAGGGCGCCTGGGTGGCTCAGTTGGTTGAGCGACTGCCTTTGGCTCAGGTCATGATCCTGGAGTCCCAGGATCGAGTCCCATATCGGACTCCCGGCTCTGCGGGAAGTCTGCTTCTCCCTCTGACCTTCTCCCCTCGCATTCTCAGTCTCTGTCTCTAATAAATAAATAAATAAATCTTTAAAAAAAAAAAAAAAAGAAGTATCTATTTCAAAGCCTAGCTCAAGCTCCTTATTTTACAGCTCAGATTATCAATCCAGTCCTTATGGAGAGCATAACTCACTTTTGCTCAAGTATACAACTGGTTTACACATACTTTAAAACATTTACACCATGTCTCATCAAGGGGCCTGAGCACTCAAATACCTACTCAAATAGTAGCTAAGTAAACTCAACTAATAGCCAGGTAAGTCACTTAGTGGGTGAACCAGGTATACAATAAATAAGTTAGAATGTCATTTAATTACTCAAGGAGGTAGGTTCCCTCCTTTCTTTCTTCAAACACAGAGCCCTCATGGTAATTCCTACTCGTATGGTTATTGAGTAAAGGAAAATTTTCCTTCTTTTAAGCCCATTCTAAGAAAAAAGAAGAACTTAAAACGCAATGACAATCAGCCACTGGTGTGTGACTTGGATGACAACAAGGCACAACAGAGAAGAGCAAGCCTGTGAGCACACACCCTCTCAACCACTTTGCCCAACTACCTGCACGTGGGCCTAGCGTCACATCCTCCAATTGTTCAACAGATGCTTGAAATCAAATTTTAGATGAAATTCCTAATTTTAAAATTTAGCGATGGATTTATGCTTTTTAACGCTTTGTAGGCCAACGGCATACCAACAACAGTTGTTGTTTCCCTTAAGAAACAACAACAAAAATGTGTACACATGCCTACTTGTGTGCATTTGACACACGGACAACACCGGGCTGGTGCTGTGGCCTCAGCCCTTCCTACAGGAAGTTAGTATCTCTTTGTTTGCTTCCCGCCTCAGCACCTACTACAATATTGACTGAACTGAATCAAAATCCTTGTAACATCTACTGTTTGCTCAACTCTAAGGTCTACCTTAGGAGCAATTTATATTAACTTATAAGAAGTGAGCTGGGTTTATGTAACATTCATTAATTCAACAAATTATTACATCCCTAGTCTGTACCCCTACTGTACCAGGCACTAGGAATATAGGGGAAAAAAAAAAGACTACCCAAATGAATTCACACTCAAGTACGAGTGACATTAAAAAAAAAACATAAATGAGTAAAATGGCTTATCTATTCTGTTAGCTGGTGATAAATACTGAAGGAAAAAATAAAGCAGTACTTAAAATGTAGAAGACCTTAAAACCTGAGGGGCACATGGGTGGCTCTGCCTACTTATGATCTCTCTCTGTCAAATAAATAAATAAGATCTTAAAATAAAATAAAAAATAAAATAAAACAGTAACTTGTGACATAGTCAAGTCTAGGTTCTAGGTGCCTTTAAAAAAAAAAAAAAAAGGTGACCCTGGGTCACAATCTAAAGCCACAGGGAGCATTTCAGCTGAGGGAAGAGCAAGTGGAAAAGCTCTAAAGTAGGAAGGACTAAAATGGACTGTGTCTAAACACAGACCAGTGTGGCTGGAGTTGAGAACAGAAGATAAAGCCTAGATAATGGGGAAATAGACCCAGTAGGCCCTGGGGGTCAAGCTGAGTAAGCAGCGAAGCCTCAGGAGTCTTCCCGTATTTATCTAAACCAGTAAAAAGGAAGCAGAGCAGCTCTCATGGCTGCATGCACACCCGCACTGTGGCCCTGGACATAGAGGTCACAACCGAGGTAGTGGGCCCAGCTCCAGGTCACTCCAAGTTTGGAGGGATGCCTGGATTAGCTGGACTAGTTCTGGAGTTGGCTCAATTCAAGTCTACACCAGGGATCTTTCTGGCCTCTAATGCTGGGAGCCACCCAATGCTTACCATGGCACAGACTCAAATACCTAGCTGGCGGGAGGTTGAGAAGGTATCAATTTAGGAAACTTGTCTCCTATTAGTGTTTTCTACTGAACACCGATATTAAGACTCCTTAGTAAACTGGTATACCAGCTGTAAAATTCAAAGAGCGGTGCTTTAGTGGAGTGTACCAGATGTGGGAGTCAAATCCCAACACGTTATCACAAAAGATACTTTTATTTCATATCTGAAAAATATAAAGAGGGCTAAAACTGCAGAAGATTGGGTAGTGCTGGTTTTCAAGCATACTGTGATAAAATGGCATAGACAAGGTATAAAATTAGGTTGGCAAGCTATTCTTTATCACTTAAAACTCAGACCAAGATTCTATATTGAAAGTGCTTTCCAATCACGTAATAAATAAGAAAAAAGATGACTCTTCACAAATAACTCTGAACTATCCTTGTTTTATTTTTTTTATTTTTTTTATTTTTTAAAGATTTTTATTTATTTATTAGAGAGCGAGAGACTGAGAATGAGAGGGGAGAAGGTCAGAGGGAGAAGCAGACTTCCCGCAGAGCCGGGAGTCCGATATGGGACTCGATCCCGGGACTCCAGGATCATGACCTGAGCCGAAGGCAGTTGCTCAACCAACTGAGCCACCCAGGCGCCCTATCCTTGTTTTTTTAATCAACTCTACAACTCAAAATTTCTACAATTCAAAAATATCATGAATTTCTTATATTCATGATATAAGAAAACAAATCTAACACAATCTAAACAGACTATTTCTATATAATGTGTTGATGTAATCCTACTTTAAACAGCCCAATACTGCCACCTCTTAGGAAACAGCTCATGAGTCAGGTTTGCATTTCTAGACTTTAGTAGTAATATCAACAAATAGAAGATAAGCATACATACAACAAAAGAACACAGACAAAAGAAAGGAAATTAAAGGGATTGAGGATAAAAAAAAGACTGCCTAATTAACAGAAGAAAAATTAAAATACGCCTTATAATGCCGTGTGAAATCAATGATTTTTTGAATTTGGGCAACTGGTCAATCAGTACCAAACGCACGGTGAAAAGTTTGACCAACAAGTGGCTGTGAGAAAAGATTATGCCACAAAACAATGTGCCTTGATTTTCTACCATTTCCTATGGCTCTTATCTAGCAACCGTGACAAACAATGCTTTTTTCCTGCCACTTGGTGGCAATATGCACACATTTACAATGTTATTCATTTCCTAGTTTAAGCAATCAGTCTTTATTTTCAAAGAATGATTCAACAACTTTTTCCTCAAACCCTGAGATGAGGTCTGGAAAATACCCTACAGACTCAAAGAAGCCTTTTTAGTCAGCCCAACATACAAAATAGGTTAGGTTAGACAAAAATCCAAACATCATTTACGTTATCTGACCTTTGCAGAATCATTATCCTTTGATGATTATTCAATCCAAAAGTACCAAAATAGAAACTTTGTTGCACACCACAGTTACCTCGGTTAACACACATTCTCAGGATGACTTCAGGAGCATCACCTCGTTGTCTACATGGTTTTACTGTCGCCTCAACAGCGTCTCTACCACCTTCACTACTGCTTCAAGACTTCCGCTGACACAAAGGTGAAGGAATGCTAATACGTCAACTGTAGTTTCCCCGTCTTCAATGAAAATTTTCCTCCAGACAAAATACTCTTTTTAAAAGTCTATTTTTTTTTAACCTAGAATAACCTTCTTTAATGAAAAAGTAAAACTAATCACTAACATCAGTGGGATAACAGATGTCCAAAAAAACCAAATATTTGTTATTAGGCACCAAAGTTAATACCGAGGACAATTTAAAATTTTAGGCTAAGTTTTCCTGACCTAATATTTCTAGCATCATTCTCTGGCGTTATTTTATATGCCAAGAAGACTGTGGTCATATCCCCAGGTTACCTTGTGCTTAATGCCTTAGCAGCTTTTCAGAAAGGCCTGAATCTGGATCAACAAGAAAGGCGGCAGATCTTACTCGTTCCACCTTGTCCGCCACCAGTGAGTAAAGGGCCAGACTTCATCCAGGAGGCTGGACCTCAGGAGCAGTCCCTTACTATTAATCCTTTTTAAAAATAAGTAATTGTAATAGGTTTCCACCTTAGCATGTAAAATGAATCCATGTCTACTCTGAAAATTCAATACTACAAATATATAAAAAATAAAGGAAAGTAGTTACTCTGGCCTTTCCATCGTTATTTCTGCAGTCTTTGGAAGCTAGAAGCTTCTCCTTTATCTCCTGTTTTAGACAGGCCAGGCCATACCCAAATAGAGGAACTGAAAACGAAGGCAATCACAACAAAGGATAACCTTTAAATCACCTACTTGAGGAGTCACTAAAGCTTTGTGCGCATTTTTCTTTTCTTTTTTAAGATTTTATTTGAAGGAGAGATAGAGAGAGCACAAGTAGGCAGACCGGCAGGGAGAGGGAGAAGCCGACTCTGCGCGGAGCAGGGAGCCGGACATGGGGCTCCATCCCAGAACCCTGGGATCATGACCTGAACCGAAGGCTGCGGCTTAACCAGCTGAGCCACCCAGGCGCCCTTCATTTATTTTCAATAGTAACTAATGAGCAGGAACCTTATTTGGACTTAGGCATAACTGTTTAAGTAGTTGTTCCTTGTGCTTTTCCCACAGGGCCTCGGTTACCCAGTATTAAATGACACAATGACTCCCAAAATTCCCAGGAAAGATCCTTTTGCATAGTACCTGGCACCTATTTTGCTAACCAAAATAAAGAAAAAATGAATTAGTGACTGAATCCAGTTGTACCAAAATGCACCTTCGGAAACGCAGAGCAAGAACAGTATCGCTGCAATAAACTCACATCTACTCCCACTTTCATCGGGTGCAGCCCAGGCTCACTCAGAGACGGTAAAGGAATAACCTGAGGCAAAGTTTACAAACTGCGTTCTTTAGGCTTCTTTACCTCCTCCATCTTCCAGCCTTACTCTATGTGACCAACACTGAGACACAAAAGGGAAAACTATGAAAATTAGGGCAATAAAAAGAATATGAAATTTGGAGTTATAGTGCCAGGGGTTCTAAACCTGGCTCCATCGACTCCTAAACTAAGAGGAACCTGGGAATATTTATTTCTGATCTTTAGTTTCCTCAACAACAGAATGAGGATTGTAACATGCTGTAATTTTGTAATAATTACAAAATTATTCTGAGGATTAAAATTTTAAAATATCTGTAAGGCATTTCCACTCTGGTCCATGATTGGAGCTGAATAAAAGGCAAGTGTTTCTTCTTCGGGTTTATTATGAGGTGCAAGGCTGGCCTATTAGACTCATCAAATACTGGGGGTGTTTACTTGCTCTGCTCCTGCAACGATCTGCTCTGTACACATGCACACATTCAATTTCATTATTTAAAAAAAAAAAAGTATCGGCTTCATAAAAAAAAAAAGGAGCCACTATCTTGACTTGACTCTGTTCCCAAACTGTAGATACCAACTTCCTCCTGTATTTAATTCTAAATCAGAAGGCTAAATTGTATTAGTAAATTAAGATAAAATAATCAGAAGTTTAGTGAGCTTCAATAACGACAACAAAGAACACTTTGGTAGAATGAGTCCTAAATATTGCTTGCATTTGTTCATCCTATTTGAGGATAAAGTTATTAATTAAACAGCTTCACCATCATCTCAGCTTGGATTGAGAGAACTTTAAGAAAGAGAACTCTTAGCTTTCTTCCAGCATAGAAATTAATCACAGTTACATTTCGTTCCTCTTATGCATTATGTCGTTTTCCTTTATCTCACAAACTTTAAAATACCAGTCATCCCTTACAACCCAACACTCAAGCCTGAATTTTCATTCCTTCCCTCACTTCAGTTTGGGGCCTTTCTGCTCAATCCAAAAAATCTTTCATTTTCCCCCGCAAGCAGCCTTTATCCACGAAATAGTTAATGCAGTCTCAAAGAAGTCCCAAAGACAAGAAAATTCCAGCAATCAAATGAAAAAACAAAGAGCAAAAGTCCATAATTAAACAACCCAAATGCTGAACTTCATAAGATACTGCAGCAAATACTAAATATGAAGATCACTTTGTTATAGTTTAATTCTGCGAATCCAACTTCTAGGTTATTTCTGTAGTGTCTGAGTACAAACTGAGTACCAACTCAATGGTGCTATTTTTCTTAACCTGGATAGGCATAGGGTCAAGGTGGAGAGCTTTATAATCACTTTATAATCACTCTGTAGTTCAATTCGGGCGTCTATTTTAGCCTTCTCCTTTTCAAAAGTACTTTGGGGGGGGTCACATGTTTATAAAACTGTATTTTCCGCCAAAAAGAGAGCTATTTTTTGAAAGAGCTAATGCATCCCCCAGGCTGCCCCCCATCCTGGCAAACTATGGATTATTTCCTTTCATGACATCAGAAATCCAGCCAAATGATCTTTACTAAATATGCCATAGTTCACTTTGTTTCTCCCCCTCAGTTGAGACAAAGCCCCTATTTTTCACTTTGTACTCGCAAACTAACCCAGTAAAAGAAACCACCCTCTAACTTGTATATTAATACATCACTTGCAAAATCATGAGATAGCTACAATTAACTACCCATCAGAAAACTAACCTTACCTTTTTTCATTTCCATAGGACTTCTGTGCAACTTTTGCATGAAGAATAAGTACTGTTTGATCCCCTCGCTCTTTTAAGTAATTTCGCATAGCTTCCCTAAAATAAAATAAAAATATTACTATTACAGGGATGAGATTTAGAGTATTACTATGCTCTGTGATGAAAAGAATGATTAAATATATTTGTAAATAAGCAAATATAAAAATGAAAACAAAAAGGCAAAACAAATCCAATAATTAAATTTAAAAAATATAATACAATTGGGCATCTTCGACTCTGCATTTTATTCTTTAAAAGAAACTATCCCTCATTCCTGGAATTTATGATGTAACTGAATTAAATCATAATTACAAGTTCTATAGAATAACTAGAATCATTAAATACATTGCTCACTTTGCTTTCAACTGTCTGTAAAATTAATGACATGCAACACTTTCATATTTAATAATCTAATTCCCACCACCACCAGTGCCATTCCCCCAGCTGTTAGGATCAGTACTTTCCAATGAATACAAAGCCATAACAAAGCATTAGGTCACCCAAACTTATTACATGTATTATTATTACATGTTCTTAAAATAACAGCCTTACATAAAGACTATGAGAAGGCTATCATTTATACACAAACACAAAATTACCCTGAAGGATGTTACAGAAGACATAACAAAATTTAATAAAGGTTAATTCAAATTAGTGAAAAACTAAATTAAATTTTGGGTGTTAATTCTTTCAAGTACAAAGCTACTTTCAACTGCCTATTATGCCCAAGGCGCATAACAAGTACATTGTCTGAAATATATTTATTCTCTCAATTATTTTGCTAAGCAATACAAGAGTATACAAAGGTCTACACAGGTCAAACAATTCTGAATCTGCAGAATGCCTATTCTTTAGATGTTTTATGCACTATGAAATTAAAGCAAGAACAGTCAACAGGCACTTTTAATGCATTAAATGCTCTTTTATTTATATTGTAAATAAAAGACAAAGGTGGTAAGAGGACAACTATGCAGTAACAGTACATTATTAAATGTGGTGAGTTCTAGACTTGTAGCACTTAGAAAGTGGCTTGGGGCTTGGGGCAAATCATTTCACCTCACCCAGTCAAATAATAATGCAGACCTAACCCAGAGTGGTTGTGGGAATTAAATGAGATAATCTAGAAGGCAGCATGTGTGGTTACTGACCGAAAATCTGTTAACTGCGAGGCAGGGCAGGTAACACTGAGATTCAACAGCTTGAGAATTAATCCCTACTGCGGACAAGGAGCTTAAAAGTCCAGTGAAGACAAGAGTTTGGAAAACAAATTGTAATAAAATACATGACTCAGGGGTATGAACAAAAAGCACCACTATGGCAGTATTTGTGTCGAGGAGGGGAAGGATGATAAAGAACTACAGTTAACTCTTGAATGAAATGAAGAATGGGGGAGCCAGCACCCTGCAGAGTCAGAAATCTGCATATAACTTTTGACTTCCCCCAAACTTAACTATTAATAGCCTACTGTGGACTAGAAGCCTCACCAATACCATAGTTGATTACACGTATTTTGTATATGCATTATACGCTGGATTCTTATAATACAGTAAGCCAGAACAAAGAAAATATTAAAATCATAAGGAAAATCCTGTATTGTACTGCATTTATAAAAAAAAAAAATCCACATATTAAGTGCACCCATGCGGTTCAAACCCATGTTGTTGTTCAAGGGTTAACTACACCTGCTAGGAAAAATTTCTTAGAAGAGTTAAATTCAAAAGGAAGAGGAGGAGACACAGGAAGTGGGAAGAGGAAAGAAAAAGGCATCCCAGCATCTGGGAATAGTACATATAAAGGCACCAGAGACCTTGCACATTTGGGCACACAGAGATTGATTGATTGATTAAGATTTTATTTATTTATTTGAGAGACAGAGAAAGTGAGAGAGAGCATGAGAGGAGAGAAGGTTAGAGGAAGAAGCAGACTCCCCGCGGAGCCGGGAGCCCGACGTGGAACTTGATCCCGGAACTCAAGGATCATGACCCCAGCCCAAGGCAGTCGCTCAACCAACTGAGCCACCCAGGTGCCCCCACACGGAGATTTAGGCTGAGGGATACGGTGGACACAGCACAACAGCAGCCAATACTTCTCAAGGATTTACTGTGTGCCAGGCCCTGGACTAAGCATTTGATATGCATTGCTTTATTTAATCCTCATAAACCAGAAAGGTAAGAAGATTTCTAAAACCACTTTGAATGTCATGCCCAAGGCGTTGCAGTTCATGGCAGCTGGGAGCTCAAACAATTCTTTAGGAGTCGAAAGTGAGCCATGCCAGTGAGTAAACGGGACACAGTGGGTAGAGTCCGGGTGTGAAAGGCTTGTCAAACCCCTTGAAAATGTGACATTTGTAAACTTACATACTAATTCTGAAAGTTTAAGTTAATTCAATTATCGCTCTGCGATAGATGATGATAAAAGTGGTAGCAAGTAATAAAATTTTTGAGACCTGGGGGGAAAAATTAAATGTAAACAAACAAACAAACAAATAAATAAAATCCTTCTCTTCGAGAATTGGGAAAAGATCATCATTTAATTTTATCCAAACCCCCATTATAGAAGACACCGTGCTAGGGAATCTGGATTTTCAAGCTAGACAAAAAGGCAATGAGAGATTTAAGTTTTTAAAACATTCAATTAACTTCCCTTTTAGTGGTGGAATAGAGAAAGGATTAGAAAGCACTGAGACAAAACAAACTTGAAAAAAAGGCTGACACTGAACAAGAGGTAACAGAAGATAGTAGGAGGGAAGACGGAAAGACTTGCTCACTGTATCTTTTGTTCTGGGAAAAGTGGGTGTAGATTAATAGATTCTGTTTGACAAATGGGAATTCTGAAGTGTCCCTGTTCCAAGCTCTAAGTATTCAATAGAGTGTTGGAAATTCCCATCTGTAGTTCCTGAGACAGATCTGAGGAACAACAGTGGGGTCTGCTGGTATGTAGTTCACACAGGAAGCCACCACAGTGAATACAATCTCCCAGAAAGAAAGTACAGTGACAGGAGAGTCAAGAAAATGTATAAAAGGAAATGGTGAAGAACCAGTAAGGGGTAGAAATGAGACTGTTTATTAGATGCTATGGAAGGGGACAACCTTGAAACAGGGTAAGAATCAAAGGTGAGATGCTGCAGAGGTCAAGGTCATTTTATTTTTAGCAAGAAGTCTAACAGATGCCAGCTAACAGAAAGCCTTACAAATTATTTGTAAAATGAGAAGTCACTATAACATCTAATGGTAAGAAGAGAGCTAGAACTATCTAGCAACACCCTCAAAGGAATGGCAAAAAGCAGCCGACTATGGACAAGTAAAATGACTGAAGATCAGCATCAAAGGACCAGCTAGTGGTGGAATCCATAAATGACGGTGCCAATTCCCACTAGCATTCCAAAGCTGGGAATACAGACAGCATATTCTCAAAACTGCTGGGTACTGGATATCCTGCTGGAAAGGATAATGATGATAAAGTATTTGAGGTGTTAGTTGACTAATCATAGAGTTCAGGGTGGACAAGAAACCAAGAGCAAAGCCAGAAGGCCAGTATCTTGACAAAACTGGTGGAGAAGTCCAGTTCTTCGCATAGAAACTTGAAAAGTTGCTATGTACTTGGAAAGAAAAATTTTAAGTATATTTCACTCCACTATAATCTATTTACATCTATAATCTCTATTATATCCCTTGGCATGTTTGTCAGGTTTCATGTCTTTTTTTTTTTTTTTTTGGTCTTTCCAAACAGACCACAAATTCTTTAAGACACACTATTAGGCATATTTTAGAATTGGGGGAGAGGTTAAACACCTAGAATTCAAACTTAGGTGGTCCAACTCACGAGGACAAAATTATACTGTCAGATACCTTGCTACAGTTAAAATTTTGCACACCTTTGCTGTGAAACACACACACAAAGTCTGAGTCTTAAATCTTGTCCCTTACCAAGCCTGAGTTTTCTTACCTGTAAATAGTCGCGTACATATATATTAAACTAGTTTTTAGCCCGACTACCCTATACCAAGTGTCAGTAAACTCTTCTATTATCACGATTATTCTCTGAGAAGAGGGTAGGGAGGAGGACGGCGAGGCGAGGCGAGGAAGCACTTCCACTTAAGTTTGAGAGCAAACTTGAAAAGGGCCTGGAGGTAAATGATCAGGCCCGTCACGACTTGCAAGGTGCACTATCTGTGGGCATGACCAGGAAACCTTACATTTATCCACTTTCCCATTAAAGATTTACTGAGAGCCTATATCCTGGCACTGGCCATCATGCTAGTTGCTTGTACTGGAAGCAGCTATGTACAATTATGATTGTGACAAAAAATTTCAGATCTCAAGTTGTTTATGTGAATGAAAGATGACAAAGCCCGTTTTCATCCTCTCCCTTCACGTTTATAATACGAATTCTTGAAAAAGCAAAAAGAACCTTCAGATAACCATTAATAATAGATGTCTTGTAACTAATTTGCCAAATAGCTTCTCTCAATAAGCAAAACAAAAAACAAAACAAAAAACAAAAAAACCTGGGCTTCTTTAATAGAACATCAAACCCATTCTTCTGGTAATTAAAGCTTGATCATTTCATCCAGCATTCTTAAGGAGTCATAACAAACAAAGCCCACATACTTTAAAGAAACACAATTAAATAATAAAGCCTACAGAATGACAGCCCATATGCCTTTCAACCAAATAGAGCAGGGTTTCACCAACAGAAAGGGGTTTCGTTTTCAGCCCAGTTGACATCCTGGACAAAATAATCCTTTACTATGAGGAGACTCAGTTCAGTAACATTTCTAGCTTCTAGCATCTGAAACCAGCAGCACCCTTCCTCAAACTGTGAAAATCAAAACTGTCTCCTGATACTGGGAAATGTGAGGGAGCTGCAAAGGGGAGGTCACCTGGGTTGAAAAACACTTGTTTAGAGAAAGTCCAAAGTATTCCAATAAAATGGCAAAATCGTCCACTGTCTTTTTAAAAAAGAATAAGGGAAATTTTATCATTGGAAAACATAATCTAGGTATTATAAGCATCTTACTAGTAAAAATCGCTACTCTGTATTAATGAATTGTTAAAAAGAATGACAAAGTTAAAACTCATAATTTCTTGGAAGAGTTACTATTCTAATGAGCTTGAAGTATATCCTGTTAATTTCACTTAATGATTCCTTAAAACACAAAATATTCATTCTGAATAAAAACCAATTAAAAATTATTTGAAGAACACTGTGCAGCAACTACTTTTCAAAGAGTCTGCTTACTCAAAACATGGAAGCTTAATGTTTAGAAAAGCGGAAAATTTTATTTTTATCACCATCTTTACTAACATGAAATCATGGCAAGTGCCATGCTAGGTTAATATGTTCAAACTGCTTGTCATTGTATTTGTCCCTTTTCTGGCTGTGTTTTCCTTAAAAATTTAAAACTTTTTATACTGCAAATAAAATTCATTTAAAAAAAAATGTCCTTATGGTGCTAATTTCCATTCTTCTGTAAAAGCCCCTTACTGTATACTCATTTACCTCCATGCTTAGGCCAAGGGACTAATATGCGATTTACGCTGTGTGTGTTGGGGCGGGGGGGGGGGGGGGGGGTTGATAGGGTGGACATATGAGTTGGGAGCAATCACAGCTACAGCCCCAAATACTTTAGGAGAGAAGTGACCCACAAAATGGGGAGGTCTAGTCATCCTACCAACAGGCTCAGTCCCCATCTCTCTCAAATTAGATATCTGTCACTTCTAAAATCCAAATAATAGAAGTTCCAACACAAACTGTCTTATAGTAAAGAAACCCATTTACGCCACATCCACAAACATTTTGGAGAGCTGCAGAGCACACTTTGAGAAACACTACTATAGGCTAGGCCAGGTTTTAGAAAACCATGCCGGCAGCCTGTTTTCATACTCCCTAGGAACCAAAAATTCCTTTTACATTTTTAAAGGATTGTGAAAAAGAAAAGGAGACTAACATCATGTGGACCTCAAATCCTAAAATATGTACTATTGGCTCTTTACAGAAAGCCATTTGCTGACCCCTGCATAGGCAATAAAAAACAAAAAGGTAATTTTAAAAGCAGTTGTAGGGCGCCTGGGTGGCTCAGTTGTTGGGCAACTGCCTTCGGCTCAGGTCATGATCCTGGAGTTCTGGGATCGATTCCCACATCGGGCTCCCTCCTTACTGGGGAGTCTGCTTCTCCAACTGACCTCTCTCTCTCTCATTCTCTCTCTCAAATAAATAAATAAAATCTTTAAAAAAAAAAAAGCAGTTGTAAAACAGAATGAATGACATTCTAATTTGTTTGACCAATTAAGTATATCACATGGTTGACATTTAATACAATTATTTAAAAAAAAAACTCTTCCTTGAAATTGGACATGGGGACACTTGATAGCTCAGAAGCCTCAGCTGGACTCTTCTCACCTCTCCTCTGGAATGTTGCCAGGAGGTGTCCACATTAATGCCCCAGCCCCCCAACCCCCACCCCAAACTGATGGAGCTGCCCTATTTCGGTCAGATTCCCCAGGTAAGTCCTTTACATCATCGCAGACAATACTTTTCAAAGTGAGCTCCGCAATAGTTACAATTTGCAATGGAGAGTGCTCTACTCAAGTTTTAGAACAACTGGTTTGTGTCAAGTTAAAACCAACTCTTTCACTGCAGGACTACTCAGTCTTAAACAAATCTTCAAGAGAGGGTACTTGTAATACAGTATTGACCCAACTATCGTTTTTCCCTCAAGTGCCAGCTTTGAAAATGACAATCTAGAGATAGGGCTAATGAAGTCTGTTCTCATAATGCTAAGGCAACATTAAGGATGCTACACTAGATTTCAGTATCTATTGGTGACCAAGGCCAAACAACAGTATAGGTCATGTTCATAGGAGAATGCTGGCAAATCTCATTCCATTCCACCTTGTTATAAAAATAAAATGAACAATCCATACGTAATTCTATGAAATTCTAAGAAAGTTGATATAGAGGTAAACTGCTTTAAGTCCTGTCTCACAGCTCTGAGACAAATCCTTTCAGAAACTCTTGGTGGTTTTTATTCCCCCTCCCAAATAGACAAAGCCATTACATTGTAAGGACTGGGTCATCATCACTAATAGAACATTACTTCTGTGTTCTATTATTTTAAGTTTTTTATTTAAGTTTATTTTGGAAACACTACTTAAGGCTTTTCTTGTGTAGAGAAAAATCAGACTTGAGGATTCTGATATCATGTAACAGTGGGGAGTACTGAAATGCAAAGGTAGGTCATCACCTTGGTTCTCAGATATCTAAGCCTAGTTGATCTAAACTTGGCTCCTCGAATCCCAGGGACCATGTGGACCCTTTCTATTCCAGCTCATTTTCTTCTTCCCCCAAAATGCCCTACAAACATACGATTGGCCTAAGTAAAGTTGCGTATTAGTTGCAACCACTTTTATGTGAATTATTTACCACTTATAAACTAATTAGCAGGCTGAAAACTATATAGTGCAGAGGTCACACAATACTATCAATGTATATTTAACTTTATGGTTTTATTTTACTATAAATCTAAATTTGTTTCATTTCGACTTAGTTTATATGGGGTTTGTTACTCATGACTGTCTTATGACGAAGTAAAAGGAAAATTCATAATTAGGTTAAAACATGAATATTGTAAAGTAAACTCTCATTTCTAGAAAAGAACCAGAGAAGACATTAATCAGACCTAAGTCAATAAAAAAGAATGGATGATTCTACTGTCACAAATTGAAGGGGATGGATCATGAAAAGGCATAGCAAATAGTGACTTTAGCTATAATCCAGGGCAGATAAGGAGAATACATTGCTTTAAGAGTTTCTCATTAGGCACTGGTAAAATGCTTCTCAAAACTGCATGCTATGGACAAGAAAGAAAAGAGATTCGAAAAGAAAAAAATAGGGGCTCACTCAAAGACAACAGAATCCCCAAATTAATACACAAATATTTACAAAATATATATATAACCTGTGTTGAAGTCAACAACAGATACGGAGGTTAAATCTTAACTAGCCTCTTAGAATATTTTGGGGCAACCTTATTCTGGGGCAACCTGAAAATAAGCCAAGGAAGAGCCTGGCAACTATGTTTTTCCATAATTTGACCAGGAAAGTAATGGAGGTATGTCCAAGTACAGTAAGAACAGAGGTATGGTACTGAGACCAACGGGGGGGGGGACAGGGCTTTTAAAAAAAAAAAAAAAAAAAAAAGAACCTTATGAAGGAAATCCCAATAGTAAATGAATTCAAGCAAATGCAAGAGTTAGTGGATACCAATCTGCAGTATCGCAGAGGGAAGTTAAGAGTACATGCCTTTGAAGGTTGCCTGTAACTCAAACACATTTAAAATTCCGGCTCTAACCTTCTGATTATTGACAACACTGCAAAGGCTCTTACTTAGTACAATGGGGTTTTAAGTTGAATAACATCTATGTTTTCTAAAAGCACGTGTAACAGTGCTGCTCCAAGTCCTAAGTGCAGAGCTCAGACACACTCACGAAAGGACAGGCATGCTCGCTGGAATCTGTTCAGCATTCCTGGAGAATGACACCCAGTTGCATTGCAACTAGTATTTTCACTGATGACCCCAGCTTCTAAATGACAAAATGAGAAGCCTCCACAATAAAAGAGTAACTGTTTCTACACATTAATATAAGGTCTGGTTATTCTGTTTTGTGTTTGAATCCACAGTCAGTTATACCCGTGAGCCTCATGAAGGGGATTATTTAAAGAGAGCAGGATGCCCTTGAAAGTTAGCACTCAATAGCTTCTATATATGTGTTTCGAAAAGAATGTAATATTTAAAAGAAAAAAAGTAAATCCATAATAATGCTGAGTAGCACTTTTCGTGTTAATGATCCTTATCAAAAATTTACATTTTGTGTAGGTGGAACCACATTCTAAGCACTATCCAAAATACTGTCCTCTAAATAAAGACAATTTTTCAATATTCCTTAATTTGAAAGATGAGGGTAAGGACAGAATAGGGTAGTTTTAAAAGATTTATTTTTTAAGGGACCCTCTCTGAATTAGTTCCCTACCTCCCCAATCACAATTAAAAGATATAAAATTCCTTTAAAAACATTTTAAAAAATGTATTTATTTGAGAGAGCGGGAGAGAGAAAGCATGGGTGGGGAAGGGGTAGAGGAAGAGGGAGAAGCAGTCTCCCCACTGAGCAGGGAGCCTGACTCGGGGTTCCATCCCAGGATCCTGGAATCATGACCAGAGCAGAAGGCAGATGCTTAAACCAACAGAGCCACCTAGGCGCCCCTACAAACATTTTAATAGAATAAAAGACACGAAAGTTTACCTACCAGAGAAAACTCTTTAAAGGAAAAAATGGGAAAATATGATTAAAACAAACTAGAGGAAACCTATATTTGCTATACTATCAAAAGGGAAAACTTCTTACCTAACTTTTAACTTTGGGCTTAAAACTAAATTTTTATCACAGAATTGGTCATTGATTTTACATTCCAATTTTCTGTTTCATACAAACTGTTTACTAAATTTGCTTTATAATAGCTTGTATAATAAAGAGTAAGGGGTGCCTGGGTGGCTCAGTCAGTTAAACGTCCAACTCTTGATTTCAGCTCAGGTCATGATCTCAGCATTGTGAGACTGAGCCCTGTGCTGGTCTCTGTGCTGGGCATTCAGCCTGCTTAAGATTCTCCCTCTCCCTGTGCCCTCTGCCTCTCTCTCTCTCCCTTTCTAAAAAATAAAAATAAATTAACTTTTTAAAAAGATAATAAGGGATAACAATCTGTAAGTTCATTCTCTCTCTCTCTCTTTTTTAAGATTTTATTTACTTATTTGACAGAGACCACAACTGGGGGGGGGGGGGGCTCCCTGCTGAGGGGGGTGGGCAGGAGGAAGCAGGCCTGCGTCTCATCCCAGGACCCTGAGATCATGACCTGAGCTGAAGGCAGAGGCTTTAACCCACTGAGCCACCCAGGCGCCCCAAGTTCATTCTCTTTAAAAAAGATTTAAAAAGAAAAGCTTAACTGAATTCTCTGGCTAGAAGATACACTAATTCCTTTGAAGGTACTTTTAAAGGACAAAGCTAATAAAATCTTTTACAATTTTACTGAAATTTAATTGAAATACAATAAAATGTATTAATTTTCAAGTGTAAGGTTGGGTAAGTTTTTTCATATGAATACACTATCAACCACAATTCAGATGAAGACAGGCATCATTCCCAAGTTTCTCTTCTCCCTTTTTGTAATCCCTTCTCCTACCTCTCCCTGGTAGGTAGGGTTTCCCTTCCAACCAGGGAGAGAAGAGAAAGGTAGGGAAGGTACCTTTCTCTTCTCCCTTTTTGTAATCCCTTGTCCTACCTCTCCCTGGAAGGTAGGTAGTGGTTTCTCGCAGGAAACCACTGGTCTGCTTTGCCATTATAGATTAGTTTCCATTTCCTAGAATTTTATACAAATGGAAACATACAGTAAATATCCATTTTTTCCTGACTTCTTTTGAAAATTGACCATAATTATCATAAGATTTATCTATGTTATTGCATATATCAACAATTCATTCCTTTTACTATTGAAGAGAATCTATTGTAGAACATGCCACAATTTGCTGATCCACTCACCTATTGGTGGATGTTTGGGTTATGCCTGTTTGACTATTATAACTAACAATACCACCAACATCTGTGTTCAAGTCTTTGTATTCACATTATGTTTTAATTTTTCTTGACTAAATATGTAAAAATGGAATGGCTGGGCCATACAGTAGGAGTATACTTAACTTTTTAAGAAAATGCCAGATTATTTTCCGAAGTTGTTATACTACTTTACATACCCATCACCAGGGTACAAGAGTGTTAGCTGTTCTAACACATATCTCATCATGGTCTTTTTAAGTTTTGTTTTGTTTTTTTAAGATTTTATTTATTTATTTGACAGAGAGAGGGAGAGACTACAAACAAGGGGGAGCACAAGAAAGAGGGAGAAGCAGGCTCCCACTGAGCAGAGAGCACTATGTGGGGCTCAATCCTAGGACCCTGGGATCATGACCTGAGCCAAACAAAGGCAGACGCTTAACCCACTGGGCCAGCCAGGTGCCCTCTCATTGTGGTCTTACTTTATAGTTCTTCAATTGTTATTTGCCATATATACACACCGCCTGGAGTATCTGTTCAAATCATTTTCCCATTTAAAAAACAGGTTATTTCCTTATTATTGATTTTTTGGAGTTCTTTTCATAATCTGGATAACAAATGCTTTATTCCTAATTTGGATGAAGTAAAATTTATCCATTTCTTTCAGAGATAGCGCGTTTGGTTTTATATCTAAGAAATCTTTGCCTACCCCAAGGTCAAAGATATTCTCCTATATTTTCTTCTAAAAGCTGTATAATTTGAACTTTTACATTTAGGTTTATTTTTAGCTAATTTTTATATGTGGTTCTAGACATGGATCATGGTTATTTTGTGTTTATGTATATGTAAATGGAAGGGATATATGGATATCCAATTGTTCCAGAATCTTGGTTAAAAACCCTTCAACTAAATTGCTTTTGTACCTTGACTGAAGAATATACATCACAAGACCTGTTTCTAGCTACTATCCTGTTACAGTCATCTACTTTGGCTATCTTTATGCCAATAACATTCTTGATTACTGTATATAGCTTTCTACTAAGTTTTGAAAACAAGTAGTCTAAGTTCTTACTGCTCTTTTTCAAGGTTGTTTTGGCTAGTCTAGGTTGTTAGCATTTACATATAAATTTTAGAAACAGCTTGTCAACTGCTACAAAAAGTCTACTGGGATTTGGCTGGTATTATGTTGAATCCACAGATGAATTTGGGAAGAAATGACATCTTAACAATATTGAGTATTCTGTTCCAAGAACATTTATTTAGGACTTCAAGTTCTCTCAACAACATTTTAAGATCTTCAAGTGTATAGTTTTTGTATGTCTTGTGTCAGATTTTCCCATAAAAATTACATATTTTTGGTGTTATTAAATATAGCGTTTTTATTAGACTTCAATTTCCCATTGTTCATATTAAAAATACAATTCATTTTTATGTGTTGATCGTTTCCTACTACTTTGATAAAACTCACCTATTAGTTTTAGCAGCTTTTTTTTATAGATTCCATAGGATTTTCCATATAGATGATCATGTCTGCAAATAAAGACAGTTTTACTTCTTTCTTTCCAATCTGGATGTCCTTCTTTTCTTTCTTGGACTTACTGTACTAACTAGAACCTCAAGTACAATGTTAAATGGAAGTGGTAAAAACAGACAATCTTGCATTGTTCCTGATCTTGAGGGAAAACATTCGGTCTTTCACAATTAAGTATCAAATTAAATGTAGTTTTTTCATAGGTATACCTTTTCAGAATTAGGAAATACTTCTATTCCTAGTTTGATGAGAATTTTGATCAAGAATCAATGTCAAAAGCTTTTCTAAACCCCTTGAGATGACTGTATGATTTTCCTTTTTGTTCCCTTAATATACTGAATTATATTGATGTCCATTTGTAAGATAAAGCCATATTGTCATTTTCATTGTGAAAATGTTAAGACTTTTTGCATCTGTGTTCATAAGGGATATTGGTATATAGTTTTACTTTCTTAAAATGTCTCTGCCCTGCTTTTAACAGGGCAACACTGTCCTCCCAGAATGAATTGGAAAGAATATCCTGCTCTCCAATTTTCTGGAAGAGTATATAAAGAACTGGCATGATTTATTTCTCAAATGTCTGGTAGAATTCAAAAGTAAATTCATCTGAGCCTATAGTTTTCTTTGTGGGAAGGTTTATAATTACAAATTTGATTTCTTTAGATAATGGAGCTATTCAGGTTATCTTTCTTCTTGAATAAGCTTTAGTGGTTTGCTTGTTTCAAGAAATTTGTGCATTTCTTCAGAAGTTGAATTTATTGGCAGAAACTTATTTATAATATTTGTTATCTCCTTTCCAGTCCTTTCCATCTAAAAAGGTCTTTATTCTGTCTTGCCTGGGGATAAAATTCTAGGTTGCTGCACTTTAAAGCTCTTGCTTCACTGTCTCCTCCCTAGCAAGGGAGAAATTTCTTTATATATATCTTTTTTCTCTGTTGCTTTTAACATTTTATCACTAAAAAATTTAATTATGATATGCTCCAGTGTAGTTTTTGCACTTGGGTTTACTGACTTCTCAGAACTATGCTTTTAACAGTTTTCACCAAATTAAGGAAAGTTTCAGCTGTTATTTCTTCATCTCTCCTTTTAGTCATACCTCCCCCTTCGATGACTCCAATTACTTGGATGTTAGCCACTTGAACATAAACCACGGCTCACTTACGATCATGTTATTTGACCCCCAGATCTTTTTCTCTATGTTCATTTTGGCTAGTTTCAATTGGTATGTCTTCAAGTTCGTTAGTCTTTCTTTTAGCGACATGTACCTGTAATAATCCTCATCAAGTGTTTTTCACCTTAAATATTGTAATTTTCATCTCATCAAGTGTTTTTCATCTTAAATATTAGAATTTTCATCTCTAGAAATTTGATTTAGATACCTTTTTAATCTTCTATATCCTCTATTTAACTTCTTCAATCTTTCCTCTAGCTCAGAGATCACAATTTATAAACCAAATGTGATGCACCCTCTTTGTGACAGAAAGCTGTACTCCAGTGTACAGACATGTCCATTGGTTTACATGCGGTTGGTCTATGGCTGCTTTTTTACAAGAGTTGAGTAGTTACAGCAGAGGCTACATGGACCACAAAAACTAAAATACTTGCCATCTTTCCCTTTAACAAAAAAATAGGCAAACTCCTGATGTTAGCATACTGAACATATAGAAGACAAATATAATAACTGCTATAATGTCTTTGATTCCATCATGTACGTTATTCCTGGGTTGGTTTTAATTGAGTTTTCTCCTCATATGGATATTTTTCCTACTTCTTTGACTGGTGTATCTTGATTAGACGTTAAGACTCAGTAAATATTACTCTTGAGTATTTGATATTTTTCTATTCCTGCAAATATTATTGGAGCTTTATCCTGGTATACATTTAAGTTACTTAGAAAGAATCTGGTCCTTTCAAGGTTGTTTTTAAGGTTTTTTAGGTAAAACCAGAACAACATTTAATGTTAGCCAAATTTCACACCACTACTAAAGGAAAACCCTTCTGTGTAGTAGTACCCTAGTAGATATATCATTAAGTATAGTATTTTTCCACTTCAGCTGCTGGGAAAAGGCAGTTTGTAGTATGAGCTTCGGGAACTTTTTCCTCTAATTCTTCAACTTGGTTTTTATCTCCAAACCTTAATTGGTTTCCCCAACACATGTGTGCTTATCAATACTCAACTGAAGATGAGAGGGGACGTTCTGCAGATCTTTGGATCTCTTTCCTCTCCAGCTCTCTGCCCTATGAACTCTAGCCGCCTTGAACCCGGAGATAACTAGCTCCATCTCTTCAGCTCAAGGTGCCTAACCAGGCTCCACCTGGATTCCTCCTCTCTCTCTCATATCCTACAAACTCTCTAGGTACTAGGCTTGAGCAATTGTGGAGCTCACCTTACTTGTTTCCTGTCTCTCAGGGATCACTGTCCTTTCTTGCCTGCCATCCAGTATCTTAAAACCTGTTGTTTTTTATTCTGTCCACGTTTTTAGTGGTTTCAGTTTGGAGAGTAATTCCAGTCCCTGTTGTTCCATCATAGCCAAAAGCAAAAGACTCAAAGGCTTACTAAAACTTTCCAAACAGGGAAAATTACTTAAAGGGTAAATGGAAAATCATGATAAAGTAGACAGGACCTAATTATATTACTGTATATACTTAAAGAAAGGAAAGGACAATTTCCTTATGATATTTATTATCATCACATTGATTGCTATTTTTACAGGGGTGTCCATTAAAAGCAAGTGATTTATTCATCAAAATATATTTGATGGTTAGGAGTCATTCCGTAACCAATCTATTACTACTGGTAATAAAATAAAAATGTCTATTAAATTGTAACTTTCAAAACGTCTACACATGTGAATTAAGTAATTCTGCTTAGAATTTCTTCAAGACACATAAAAACGTGTAATTGTATTTAACGTCTTGAGAAATTTTTTAAAATTTAAGTAATTTCAGACTTAACAGGAAAGTGGCAAAAGTAGTACAATGAATTCCTAGTCCCCTTTCCTCCAGACTCCCTAAATATCAATATTTTACCATATTTATGTTTTTAAACCATTAGGAGGTCATTGTAGACATAAAGCCCTTGTACCCAGAATACTTCAGTGTTAATATCCTAAAAACAGAGACATGCTCTTAAACAAAGCATAATGCAATTATCATTGATATAAATACTTGTATATACAGATTTTATTCAAAAGTTGCCAACTGTCTCACAAATGTCCTTAATGTCCTTTATTTGGTGGGGGGGAATGGGGGGGTGGAAGGCAGTGTTGAGAAACTAATGCTCTCAGAACAAATAAGGATAGCCACCAGTTTTTATAAATTAAGTTAAGCTGGAATACAGTCATACCATTCACTTATGTATTGATATCTATGGTTGATTTGGGGATATAAAAACTGAGATGAGAAGTCACAATAGCCTCAGTGTGGACCAAAATTTGGCCCATTATAGAAAACATTTGCTAACTCCAGCTTAAAAACAAAAGAAAAATGCTTTTTCCTAACCCAGGATTTAGTTGAATTTAGTTGTCATGTCTTTTTGGTCGTCATTAATCTGCTATTCCTCAGTCTTTGTTTTTTATGACCTTGGTAAGTTTGAAGAGTAAATGCTGTTTATTTTACAGAATGTCCCTCATTTGTGTCTGGTGTTTTCTTATGCTTAGACTGAGATTATGCATTTCTGGCTGGAACATCACAAAAGTGACATTGTGTCATCCTCCTCAGGATGCACACGATGTTTATTTGTCCATTACCAGTGATGTTAATTTAGATCACTTCATTAAGGTAGCGTCTGCCAAGTTTCTTCACTGTCATGTTACTATTGTTCACTTTATATTAATACATACTTTGTGAGGATACGCTTAGAAACTAAGTAAATATTTGTTTCTCATCAGACTTTAAACCAATAGTTTAAGCATTCACTGATGATTTCTGGCTGAAACAATTATCACTGTAGTGGTTGCCAAAGTATAATCTCCTAGTTCAAGCATTCATTCTGTGTTTATTAGGTGGAATTCCGCTATAAGAGAAAGAATTCCTCTCCTCCACTATAGGGGCATTTCTTTAACTCAGTGTAGACTTTTAAACTGTATTTTATTCTATGGGTTCTTATCTATTACTATCATTATTTATTTTAAAGATTAAAGTACCCATGATTCGACTAAAGGTAACCTCTTTGAACTGGTCCCTTTCTGTGTCCTTTTGGCAGGTCCCCATCATTCTTTGTGTGCAACAGCTTTTTAATAATAACAATAATGTGGACATAACCCAATGGTCATCAGTGGGAAATATCAAATAAGAAGTAGTGTGAAGGCAATTAAAAACTATGGAGACATGAAAGAGAACAAAGTAGAAGATGTACAGTAAGTGGAGTTAAAAGGTCCAGAACAATGGTAGAGTATGACACCAGGCTTAAAAAAAAATGAAGATAAAAAAGACAAGCATATGCTTATATATGCATGTAATTTTCTCGAAATAGAGTAAGAATGCAGGACTAACATTAACTCTAGGATGTAACTGTGCAAGTATGTGTCTTGCTTTTTATTTTACAACTGCTGATTGTTGAAAATTTTAAAAATCATTTAACACTAATACTTTCAAATTTAACATTTGTAAATGAAAATGTATATTGTAAAGTTAATTTACATAATTAGAACAGTGTAATATTTATAGGCTCCTTAAAAGTGAGTAAAATCATATTTTCTTTAAAATTCTTTTCTAAAGCATTTATTAAATATCTTTCAGTTGCCACGTACAATCAATAAATTGTGACTGGCTAAATGCAGCTAGATTGGCTAGATATAGGAAGCTATCTTTACATTGTTGCCCTTGTGACATTAACTATACAATACTCAAGATTAATTCTTAAAAGATTTCACTCTCCCCTTTGAACTATATTCTATTATCCCCTTTTTGGTGGGGCAGGGGTAGGGAGGATGTGGGGAAGAATGTGAATAAGCTTATGATCTAGATACCAGTATTTGAAGATCTTCTTCTCAAAAGCACCTAATACAGTGTTTAAGATAACAGAATCTGCTATTTTTATGAAAGGTTTGGGTGAAAAACTAACATAATGCTTACCTAGTGAGCCGTTTAGGTGGAGGCCGCTCACCAAATTTTCTGAAAAAAATAAGAAAAAAAATAAATACATAGATTGTATGACACATTCCACAGTAAGCTTTTTAGGCCCCATTTGAAATTTCTTTATGACTTATATTACAACTCTACTAAAGAACAGCATAAAGGAAAATCCTCTAATAACGATCCATGCCTAGAAATAACAAAATACATACTTTAAAAATGGTTCCTAAACAAAAAACGCACCCTAGATAGGCCTTACACACCCACTCTGAGCATGTAGCATATGATTAGATGAGGGTTGACAGGTACCTCCTAGAAACACCTTGCAAAGAAACAGACAAAACCCAACAATGACAACAACTAATCAAAGACCCCCCAGTCTCACACAACCTGCAACACTCAGAAAAATCCTCAACCCCCAAGAGGTGGAATAGAGCTTACTTTGTAATTTGTCAGGCACTTTGCTGTACATTCTTTATACCGTTCCCTCTTTAATCATTACAGAACAATTTTGTGAAGTACATATGGACTTATTTTAAAAAGGGAGAAAGCAACTTGCCCACAAAGTAAATTAAGTAGCAGGCAAAGTTGAAATTTAAGCCTAGATGTTGACCAATATTATTGAAGTTTGTATGGAACCACTGAAGACCCAGAAGAGCCAAAGTAATCTTGAAAAAGAAAAATAAAGCTGGAAGTATCACAACGCCAGATTTCAAAATATACTATAAAGCTGTAGTAACCAAAACAGCTGGGCACTAGCACAAAAACATAATGATAGATCAATGGAACAGAACAGAAAATGCAGAAATAAACCCATGGTCAATCTATGACAAAGGAAGCGAGAATATACAATGGAGAAAAGAGTATCTTCAATAAATAGTGTTGGGAACACTGGACTACTACGTGCAAAAGAATGAAACTGGACTACTTTTTAATACTACAGACAAAATTACACTCAAACTGGATTAAAGACCTAAATAGAAGACCTGAAACCATAAAAATCCTAGAAGAGAACACAGGCAGTAACACCTCTGACACTGGCAAAAACAACATCTTTCTAGGTAAGTCCCCCAAGATAACGGAAGCAAAAGCAAAAATAAACTACTGTGACCACATCAAAATAGAATGCTTGTGCACAGCAAAGGAAATCATCAACAAAACAAAAAAGGCAACATAATGAATGGGAGAAGATATTTGCAAATGATATATCCAGTAAGAATTAATATCCAGGGGTGCCTGGGTGGCTCAGTCAGTTAAACGTCTGCCTTCAGCTCAGGTCACCATCCTGGAGTCCTGGGATGGAACCCCGCATCCTGCTCCCTGCTCAGTGGGAGTCTGCTTCTCTCTCTCTCTCTCTCTCTCTCTCTCTCTCTCTCTCTCATAAATGAAATCTCAGGAAAAAATAAAGACTTTATATCCAGAATATAAAAAGAACTTCTAAAACTTGACATCAAAATAATATGATTAAAAATGGGCAGAGGGGGCGCCTTGGCGTCTCAGTGGGTTAAAGCCCCTGCCTTCGGCTCGGGTCATGATCTCAGGGCCCTGGGATCGAGCTTCGCGTCGGGCTCTCTGCTCGGCGGGGAGCCTGCTTCCCTCTCTCTCTGCCTACTTGTGATCTCCCTCTCCCTGTCAAATAAATAAAAAATAATAAAATAAAATAAAAAATAAAATAAAAATGGGCAGAGGACCTGAATAGACATTTTGCCAAAGAAGACATAGAGATGGCCAACAGAAACGTAAAAAGATGCTCAACATCACTAATCATCAGGGAAATACAAATCAAAACCACAATGTGGAATCACCTTACAGCTGTCAGAATGGCTAAAATTAAAAACACAAAAATTACACGGTTGGCAAGGATGCAGACAAAAAGGAACCCTTATGCACTGCTGGTAGGAATGCAGATTGGGTATAGCCACTGTGGAAAAAAGTACAGAGGTGCCTCAAAAATTAAAAATAGAAATTCCTCATGACTCAATAATTCCACTACGTACCTACCCCCAAAAAAACACTAATTCAAAATGATATAAACACCCATATGTCTATTTTGCGGCATTACAATAGCCAAGATTTCAAGCAACCTAAGTGCTGACAAAGAAAATATGGTGTACATGTACACACGTGTACACACGGACACACACAGGAATATTACACAGACATAAAAAAGGAGATCTTGCTATTTGGAAAAACACGGATGAACCTAGAGGATATTATGCTAACTGAAATAATCAGACCAAGAAAGACAACAACCCTATGATAGCCCTCCTACGTGAAATCTAGAAACAAAATAAATAAACTAAAAAACAGAATCAGACCTAAGTACAGAGAATAAACTGATGCTTTCCAGAGGAAGGGGCATGGGGGGGGGGGGAGATAGTGAAAACAGGTGAAGGGGAGAGGGAGATACAGGCTTCCAGTTATAGAATGAGTAAGTCATGGGAATAAAAGGCACAGCATAGGGAATATAGTCAATGATATTGTCATAGTGTTGTGTGCTATCAGAGTGTGGTCACACTTCTGAGTGCCGCATAACAGAGAAGTTCAATCACTATGCTGTACACCCGAAACTAGTGGAACCCTGTGTCAACTACATGCAAATAAAAATGTTCTTAAAAGTCTTCAATGTTGGGGGTCCTGGGTGGCTCAGTGGGTTAAAAAGCCTCTGCCTTTAGCTCAGGTCAGGATCTCAAGGTCCTGGGATCGAGCCCTGCATTGGGCTCTCTGCTCAGCAGGGAGCCCGCTTCCCCCTCTCTCTCTGCCTACTTGTGATCTCTCTCTGTCTCTCTCTGTCAAATAAAGAAATAAAATCTTAAAAAAAATAAAATTATTTAAAAAAAGAATTAAAAAAAAAAGTCTTCAATGTTGACTACTTAACTAGCTTATACTATATGGCCATTCAGAAAGAAATATGCTAAGTGGACAAAAAAGCATTTCTACTGTTGTACAAGGGCCAAGAGAAAAGCATGAGCAAGGATAAGAAAGCACAATTCAGACTAGAGTTAGAATATAGCATGAAGGTTAAGAAAAATGCTCCACAGTAAGATCGGCTGAGTTGAAATCCATGATTTAGTTTTTTCTTGCCATGTGTCTCTGAAGTTACTTGACTCTCTAGACCTCAGTTTCCTCATGTGTAAAATGAGTACAGTGGGCGCCTGGGTGGCTCAGTGGGTTAAGCCTCTGCCTTTGGCTCAGGTCATGATCTCAGGGTCCTGGGATGGAGCCCGCATTGGGCTTTCTGCTCAGCAGGGACCCTGCTTCCCCCTTCTTTCTGCCTGCCTCTCTGCCTACTTGTGATCTCTCTCTTC
>CM052800.1:18099563-18123382 GCA_028533885.1 Nasua narica | reverse complement strand
CCCCTCCCCATCTTGAAATTGGTACCAGAACCCATTTAACCACATACTTAGGTCTTCAAGCATCACATGAAATAATTTTTTTTGGAGAATGCTTTATGTTTTGAGCAATTAATTCCAGGCAACCGTGTCTATCAAAATATCTTTAGATGGCCTGTTTTCTATACAAACTATGTCTTACCTTTTGCTATGAGCTTTCTCTTTTGATAGTATGTTTTTATATTTGGAATTATATATGTGTTGGGTAGAACCTACTGCCTTAGTTTATGCAGTAGATTACTCAGTATGGTCTCTTTGTAGTATCTGCTTCTCTAGTTAAGAAGGGAGGTATGCTCAGAGCCACTTTAGTGTGTGTTTGTATGTGTGTGTTTGTGTTTCTTGTGTGTCTGCTTTGTCTGGGATCACAATAAGTTATTGTTTATGATATTGTTGATCTTTAAAGATCAATGAAAAGTCATTTAAATTGTTTTAAATTCAAAGTAGCATTAATTTCTACTTCTGCGTTTTCGCCCTAACGGTAGCAGTTTTAACACATATTTCATTGTTTTGTCTGAAGGATTGGAGTTCACCTCACAGCTTTTAAAAACCAAAACCAAACAAAAAAGAATTTCCATGGCATTTTATTAATCCATATATGCAGAAGGTTCATAGGAATTGTTTTGTCTCATGCATATAGGAGCTTGTGCCACGGTGCCATATATATCTTGACAAGCCTTGAATTCTGCAAAATCCTTCCCTGAAAGTAATAAAGCTTATATTGGGGCATAGGGGATGCGGGCAAACTACTGAAAATCCATAGAACTCTTCTCTTGAATACTAACCCAGACCAATAGCAATTCTAATAAAAACCAAAAGGCTAGCTTCTGTGTACTTTGTATTACTATCAATCTTTGGAATCTTAAACCCTGAGCTCCAGCCTCCTCCTAGTCGGAGGTTCTATAAGGGCACTGCTTGTAAGAGCCTATTTTCATTTAAATAAAAAATCTAATCTGAGATATGTAGCCTTCTTTAATTAAGACGTTGTTGGGATACAGGAAGAATTTTTTTTTTGCAGCTTCCTCATCTGCGTAGGCAGCTTTGCCAAATAGGTGGAACTGAAAGAGGAACAATTCCTGAATCCACTGAATCCACCACTACTCATAAGAAAGAAAAGTTCATTTGTGGATTTTAAGGTGGTTTTCCTTAAAATGTTCGTCTGTTAAGGTTTTATCTCTAATTGTGAAAGAGCTTGTTCCAGTTGCCTCAAAACATAAACATGCCAGGAAAAACTGTTATGTGCCAACATGGCTTCCTTTCACACTAGCCTCATTCCGCTATTTCTAGTCACCTAAGAAGTAATTCACAACAGAGGAACCTACCTTGTAGAACAGAGTTATTTTTGTTTTGGTTGGATTTATAAAATTGTAGAAGATGACTGGCAGGTGAGTATTAGTTTTGGAAGCAGACCAGGCTTTGAATTCTGGCTCTGCCTTTTATATGTTCCTTTCTGCAAGTTAACTTGACTTCTTTAAGCCTCAGTTTCTGTATTTATAAAATGGAATTATTATACCTATCCACAGAGTTGGTAGTAAGTAAAGGAGATAATACTAGACAATCTTTTTTACACACGAAGTTTAATAAATGTTAGCTCTTATAATTCACAATATTCTTCAGAGCATGACATAACATATATCACTTCCAAGGAATATTTTCAGCAAGTTTTAACATTTTCAATAATTTTTGCATCTTATCAATTTTACTTAATATAAAATATGAGAAGACAGGATTGTGTTTTTACCACCTAATGTAGGTCACAAGGGAAGCATACATAAAATGGTAAATGAGATTTGTATTTTCATTTTTGGGCAAAGATTTATTTAAGGAACTGATCAAGTAATCGGAATATGCAAAAGCTGTGAATATATTTAGGCTCTTATGATGTGAAGAGGACACAAACAGGTTTTTTTCCTTAGATTACAATAGGGATGAACTTTTTTAAATGCTGTGGAAAGTTTTATATTTTATACTTTTGCCCATGACATGTCGTGGTTTTTGAGAATTATATTCTCTTCCAAATCAAAGCTTTGATTTTGCCAAATATATTGAAATGGAACTCCATTTAAAACTTACTATTGAGTCTTTTTTGAATTGATGTTGCCTATTGACATTTTTATTTCTGAAGTTAAAAATACCCTGTCTGTGAACTGTCTAGTATCAAATACTGGAATATTTTCAACAAATGGTATTCAGAGTCATTTCTTTGTTTCTTTTTTTTTTTTTTTTTAAGATTTTATTTATTTACTTGAGAGAGAGAGATCACAAGTAGGTAGAGAGGCAGGCAGAGAGAGAGGGAAAGTAGGCTCCCCGCCGAGCAGAGAGCCCGACCTGGGGCTCGATCCCAGGACCCCGAGATCATGACCTGAGCTAGAGGCAGAGGCTTTTAACCCACTGAGGCACCCAGGTACCCCCAGAGTCATTTCTTGAAAACCTGGGACAGGCAAGAATTTTGAACACCTTAAGGTTTATAAAAGATCAGTTAAGAAAATTTAGTCCTTAGTAGTTATGCCTTCAGTGGGTATTTTTTTTTTTAAGATTTTATTTATTTATTTGACAGAGAGAGGGAGGGAGAGAGAGAGAGAGAGAGAGAACACAAGCAGGGGGAGTGGGAGAGGGAGAAGTAGGAGTAGGCTTCCGGCTGAGCGGAGAGCCCGACATGGGACTTGGTCGATCCCAGGACGCTGGGATCATGACCTGAGCCGAAGGCAGCCGCTTAACAACTGAGCCACCCAGACACCCCTTTAGTGGGTCATCTACCAGTGCTCATAAGTATAATGTAAAGAGAACACAATGACTCCTATGAATGAGAGACATTCATGAGGAACCTTGAGGTACAGGAGAAGAAGTGATTAATTCAGACTGAGAGTTTCAGCAAAACTTCCGCAAGGATTTTTTTTCTTCCTGTTCTTATTTTTAAACTTTTAAATTATGCTGGAGGAAGACGAGTTCTGGAAATCTGGAAGCAGGAGATTTTGTTCAGGAATACCTAAGTACTGACTCTGTCCTCCGCCCCTCCCAGTCAAGATGCAGTACTTGTTGGAAACTGACGAGTTTATTCACAAGACATAAGTGCCAGTGTTTGTAAACATTCCTTTAAACGGAAGAAAACAGAAAGTCAATTGAAAGGTAAGCCTGAGTAGTGGCCTAGTGAAATGTGGCTGTTTTCTGCTAGAACTGAACCCGAGTGTGTTACTCACAGCTGTGAGTGCCAAGGTAAATCTGTGCCAAGATAGACTGCATGTGCTTTTCCTCTATATAGCCACTGCCATTCAGTTAAGTTCCATATCATTGGCTAACTAGAGTAGGAACTAGATCAGGCCAAATAGATTAGGAATGAGTCTGTTCTCATCTGTCTGTAGGCTCTTCCTGCTTGTTTGTGACCTACTGACATGTTACACAATTAAAACAAGAATGTATTCCTATGTTATCATTATGTAGTTTAGAAGTCCCGTCCCCAGAGGTAAGCACAGTTAAAAACTTGGGGTATATTCTTCCAGACAGTTTTCTGTGTACTTACATGTTTAAAGTACATACATATAGTTTGGGTTTTCTTCAGAGCCGATGGGCTCATATTGTGTTCATATCTTATGTGTTATGTTTATTTTTAAAATTTAATGGTAACTCGAGTTCTTTTTTTTGGCATATATTGAGGATTGGTTCCCTCTTATTTTTAAATCAGTGTGGTATTCTCTATTCATAATATAGACGAAACTTCTTTAAGATACTGTTTATTTGCCAGAGATAGAGTGAGAGGGAGAGAGAGCGAGCGCATAAGCACGGAAGCAGCAGGCAGAGGGAGAAGCAGCCTTCCTGCTGAGCAAGAAGCCCTGATGTGGGACTCAATCCCAGGACCCCGGGTCACAACCTGAGCCGAAGGCAGACGCTTAACCGACTGAGCCACCCAGGCGCCCCAGATGTAACAATTTATTGAGCCAGTTCCCGTTTGGTGTACAACTAGATATATTTCTCTTTTAGGAACAACACTGTAGTAAATATCTTTGTGTGCTACATTTGCATGAATATTTTTGCAGGACGTACTTGGAAGTGGATTGCAGGGATATATTCATTTATAATTTTGGTAAATGCTGCAAAGTTGTTCTCCAAAAGCTTATATTACTTAAACCTATATATATAGCAGTATGTGAGAGTTGATGAATGGATTTCAATAGGAATGGAAACCAACGGAATTCTGTACAGATAAAGAAGCATGAGTAAAAGCAAGGAGGCAGGAGGGCCTAGTAGATATGGTGAGGAAAGAGGGAGTAAAGAATCTGATGTAGCATATAGGAAGTAAGGGGCTTGTGGAAGATGAGTTTAGAAAGGTAGGCTGGACAAAATAACAAAAGTATTTTTTAATGTGTTGTTCAGAAGTTTAAACTTGAATAGATTATGGAAACCTTTCAAAAGGTTTTTTTCTTCTTAAAGATTTATTTTATTTTATTTTATTTTATTTTATTTTATTTTATTTTATTTTATTTTATTTTTTTAAAGATTTTTATTTACTTATTTGACGGAGAGAGATTACAAGTAGACAGAGAGGCAGGAGGGAGAGGAGGAGGCAGGCTCTCTGCTGAGCAGAGAGCCCGATGCGGGGCTTGATCCCAGGACCCTGAGATCATGACCTGAGCTGAAGGCAGAGGCTTTACCCACTGAGCCACCCAGGTGCCCTGAAGATAGATTTATTTTTAGAAAAAGAGAGACCATGCTTTTGTGTGCATGAGTCAGGGGAGAGGGAGAGGATCCCAAGCAGATGCCCAGCAGAGCATAGAGCCTGCCCTCGGCTTGACCTCAACCCTGAGATCATGACCTGAGTTAAAACCAAGAGTCAGACGCTTAACCAGTTGAGCCACCCAGGCACTCCCCCCCGCCCCGCCCTTTCAAAAGATTTTACATGCGACCTATATTTCAAGAGCAGTAACTGAAGGCTAGGTTTTTGAGGATAGGGAGGTTGGCTATCAGGCTGTTAAAATGATTATCTGCTATAATGAAGGCCTTGGCGTTGGAACTGAGAGAAAGATATCAGACTCAAGCAGTGATAGATATTTAAAATCAGTTTGTAAGTCTTGGTGGCTTAAGATGAGAAGGTAAAATGTTGAATGTTGTGGCTCTCTGAGTGCACAGGTGGTGCTTTTTGTGAAGATGATAAAAAAAAATAAAATGAGAAATAGGTTTGGGAACCCGTTAAACAATAAGTCTCCATTCCTCCCTACCCTGAGCCTCGATAAGTAAATTGGAAGCCAAAATTCTACTTTTCTATCTCTATGAATTTGACTTTAGGTACCTCATAATAAGTAGAGTCTAGAATATTTGTCCTTCTTTGACAGGCTTATGTCACTTAGCATCATGTCTTCAAGTTTCATCCATTTTATATAGCATGTGTCAGAATTTCTTGGGATGCCTGGGTGGGTGGCTCAGTGTTAAGCCTCTGCGTTCGGCTCAGGTCATGATCTCAGGGTCTTGGGATTGAGCCCCGCATAGGGCTCTTTGCTTGGTGGGGAGTGCCTGCTCTCCCCTCCCCCCCCTACTCGTGATCTCTTTCTCTGCCAAATAATAAATAAAATCTTAAAAAAAAATTTTTCTTTTTTTTTTTTTTTAATTTTCTTTTTAAGGCAGAACAGTATTCCATTTAGTATTCCATTGTATGTGTATACATTTTTAAAAAATTCATCCGTTTGCCAGTGGACACTTGGGTTGTTTTTGTTGGGAGTTTTTATGGGGGAGGGGTTAGGTCTTTTTTTTTGTTATTAGAGTGTGAATACAATAAAGTTGAGTTTGATAAAACTGTACAAACCACCGTACTTTTGTATAGGTCCACTGTTAGGAAATAGTGTTTGTTGCCACAAAGATAGTACAAAAGATCTTACTTTGTACAACTCATACACATCATGGCTATTGGAAAAATAAAAATGGAAAAATGGTTATCCTACCAGTGGGTAGATACCATAATGGTCAAAGGTATAGCATAAACAGGATTTGGAAGACTTATAGTTTTTAATATAATGATTGGAATATTGTGAGACTTAAGCAGTATGTACACAATTTTGTACACTTTGAAGTGCCCCAAACAGAAGGTATTGTATTAAATGTTCCAGTCTGATTGACTGAAGAATCAGTTTTTGAAAGCATTTTGAATTATTAGGTGGATGAAATAAGACGGCCCTGTACCTGATGAACTAACCTAAGTGATACAGGTTTTTTGAAACAGGGTTGAATGAGTTGCCTCAGGAAGTTGTTACCTGTCTCCATTATCTTGATTCCTTTGTTGTAATAATTTTCTAATTGAAGTTACAATGAGAACAGAGAAGTGAGAATAGGTGTATGAGGGGAAGGTTCCTTTCTCTTCTTATTCATTACACTCTTGAAAACACATACTCAACTTTCCTTGTTCTCTGCAGTCCATTACTCTACCAGAGTTGTAATTGTGGGCCCATCTTCTGAATTGTGACTTTTATTAATACATTTCAACACACTTCCATTTCAGGGAAGTGTGTTTTTTAGAACTCACTAATATATGCTTTTCCTTGATATTCCTTTCTTTTCTTTATTTTTTTTAAAAGATCTATTTACTTGAGAGAGACAGAGCATGGGAGGTAGGAGGGTCAGAGGGAGAAACAGACTCCCCGCTGAGCAGGTAGCTGGATACGGGGCTCCATCCCAGGACCCTGAGATCATGACCTGAGCTGGAGGCAGACACTTAACCGACTGAGCCACCCAGGTGCCACTTGATGTTTCTTTCTTACCAAAACATATACCCATACATATTGCTGCATATCTGACTTTGATAACATTTGGCACTGGAAAATTGAAAAGCATGCAGAGAATCCAAAATACAGATGAAGATGGTAATGGAAAATTAAAACAACAGATTAAAAGGAGTCTCTGGAAAGTTAAACTAGTTCTTCCTAGGATGGCTAAAGTTACAGGATAGCTCTTTAGCTTTATTGATTTTTCTTTCAGACTCATTGTAAAAGATAAGCTAATAGAAGGTAGTTGGTAGTTTAAATGAGATGCTTAGCATATGGAAAGCAATCCGTGAATGTTGTCTGTTAAATTTATTATTTCTAATCTACTGGTTTAAGACTGAGAGGCATTTTAGTGGCTGAAGAGCATCAAATAATAATTTGCTGTTCGTACTGGAAATTGTCTTGTTTTACCTCTACAGTGTTTGAATATGGATTATCTTTCTTAAGTTAGTTTCTGTAATTAGAGATTTTCTTAAATATTCTTACCACATTGTTTTATTTAATACTGACAAGTGCAGATGGCACCGGATGCATAATTAAAGTACTAAGATGATCAGAACACTCGTTTAATAAACTTCTACCTCCTCAGTTTTATATATATATATATACATACACACACACACATTTTTATATATATATATATATATATTAAATATCCAACTGCAGGTAAGAACTAAATATACTAACTTGAACTTGGCTGGTCACATCTCACTAGCCTTGGCAGAAAGCTCTGATAAACTGGAATAAACTCTGTTAGAATATCTGAGTGTATCCTCCAATTTATTATGTCCAAACCAAACTACTGAAACCTCCCTCCTTAAATCTGAGGTCTTCCCCATCTCTGTAATTAACTCAATCCTTTGGGTTGCGGAGTCCAGAAGAAACCTTGGAGTCACCGTTGCCTCTTCTTTTTTCCCCTCCAACTCCACCATCCAGTGAGCAGATGTTGTCATTTTGTCTTTAAAATATGCCCATAGGTTTCATCATGTGTGACGGGTCCACTGCTTTCACTCCGGTGTAAGGCTTCGTCCTCTCTACCTCCGGAGTCACAGTGGCTGCCTAACTGATCTCTGCTGCTTCTTCCCTTCTCCCTTACCATCTTTCTCTCCTCACCAGCCAGACTCTTGCTGGGCTTTCTTGCTTGGCTCAGATGTTGGTTTTGCTCAACTCAGAATTTAGAATAAAAAGCTAAAGGCCTTCATGCTCAGAGGTGTCCCCAAGAATGTGCAACCCCCCCCCCCCCGCCACTCTCTCACATAACATCTCATTTAGTATCCTCCTACAGTCTCTGTGTTCTAGCCGCGCTGATCTCCTGCTTCAGGATCCTTGGACCTCCTGTTTATTTCCTTTGCATGGAATTGTCCTTTCATCACCTCCTTCATATCTTGGCTCAAATATTACCTCAGTGAGGGCTTATTTAAAATTGTACCCCATCTCTTGTCTTCCTTGTCCTTCTCCATTTCTCTTCATAGCTTTTACCACCATATGAAATTCTTAATTACTGTGTTAATTCTGCTAAAGATTTTGATCTGATCTGTGCACTGAAGTGTCCTTAGTGCTTAAAAAATGGGCTGCCACATTGTAGTTGTTCAAATATTTGTTAAGCTAATGAATTTGTCAAGAAAGGGAAATGCTCGAAGGCATGAATTACAGCCACAGACTGGATCATCACCCACTTAATTTCATTAAGTGTGAAATATTTTTTTTTAGTGTGAAATTTTTCTTAAACTTAAATCATAAGTACTTCTTGAACATTAAATTGAAACATTCCTAGGAGAGCGTTTTATTTTGATTCTAGAGTTGTGGCATTAGCAGACATTGTAACAGATTACCAAATTGTGCTTCCAAAGTTAGTAAATGTTTATGCATCCTCAGGTGGATAATATTTTAGATGTTTTCACATATAAGCATTAGTATTGCAGTTTTGTGCTGATATTAGCCACAGAGAGATTGTGATTGGTGATTACATGCTCACTAAGTTTCTAACCTGAGATTCCTGACTCTAACTCCAGAACTTGATCAGCACATTCTTTTTTTTTTTTTTTAAAGATCTTATTTATTTATTAGGAGAGAGAGCACAAGTAGGCAGAGAGAGAGGGGAAGCAGGCTCCCTGCTTAGCAGAGAGCCCGATGCGGGGCTCGATCCCAGGACCCTGAGATGCTGACCTGAGCCGAAAGCAGAGGCTTTGACCCACTGAGCCACCTAGGTGCCCCCTGAGTAGGACATTCTTGTATCACTCATGAAGTCATACTCTTTTAAGTCACCAAAATTTACATTATATTTGAAACAAAAAAGAGACCTAAGCAGCTAAGCTGGAGGGGAAGTAATAGAAACTCAGTTCACCCATAAACACTTTTATAAATATGTATGTACATAAAAAGTACAAAGAAAGTAGAGGTAAACTTAATTCAGTCTCTTTAACAGTTCTTAGTTCTGGACTGGAAAGAAGCTTCTATTGATTTGCTTTTTTGAATAAATGTGTAGTAGGGTTTATGAGCTGATTTACTTCACCATTACCAACTTTCCTGCCCTAACATCCTTTACTCAGTACTTTTTTTTCCTTTTTTTTTTTAAATTTAAGGTCAGTTAATTAACATATAATGTATTATTGGTTTCAGAGTGTAGGGTGATTCATCAGTCTTAGGTACTACCCAGTGCTCACTACATCACGTGCCCTCCTTAATGTCCATCACCCAGTTACCACATCCCTCCATCCCCGCCCCTCCAGCAACCCTCCGTTTGTTTGCTATGATAAGAGTCTCTTACTGTTTGTCTCCGTCTCTCATTTTATCTTGTTTTATTTTTTCCTCTCTTCCCCTATGCTCCTCTGTTTTGTTTCTTAAATTCCACATACCAGTGAGATCATGTGATAATTGTCTTTCTCTGATTGACTTATTTCACTTAGCATAGCACCCTCTAGTTCCATCCCTGTCGGGGCAAATGCAAGATTTTTTCTTTTCTTCTCTTCTCTTCTCTTCTCTTCTCTTCTCTTCTCTTCTCTTCTCTTCTCTTCTCTTCTCTTCTCTTCTCTTCTCTTCTCTTCTCTTTTTTATTATGGCTGAGTAGTATTACTCAGCACTTTTGAACTCCTGGTTTTTCATGTCCCTCTTCACTTTCCCCACCCTCCTACCTTTGGTCTCACGGACAGGTAATAACTTGCTAACACCAATCTGTTTGAAAAAGAGTAGTCATATGTGTGTGTATGCATGCATGTGTGTATTTATGTTTAAATTGTGTATACTGTTCCATCTAGAATTCTAGCAAAAATATGGAGGCGTATCGTGGTTGAATCCTGGGTGTTTGCTACTTTAAGAGTAGCAGCAGCATATCAGGCACTTTTTGTTGTTGTTGTTTGCTTTTTGTTTTCTGGTTTTGTTTTGTTTTAAAGATTTTATTTATTTGAGAGATAGAGATCACAAGTAGGCAGAGAGGGGGAGGCAGACTCCCTGCTGAGTAGAGAGCCCGATGCGGGGCTCGATCCCAGAACCCTGAGATCATGACCTGAGCCGAAGGCAGAGGCTTTGACCCACTGAACCACCCAGGCGCCCCATATCAGGCACTTTGATAGAAGTTTTTGTTAATATTACTGAAGATTAGGATACACATTTTCAGAAAAGAGTTTTCACAGTTGGGAGTTCCTCAAAAGTAAAATTAGCTGAATATTCCATCTTTCATAATTGCTAGATCACAAGTGTCTTGAGGCATGTTGATCCTGAGTTTAGCCTCTTAGTTATAGGTTCTGATGTCCCCTTGTCTCTAATTGGAAAAGGAATTACGGTTTTACTATCAGGATGGGAATCAGAATAGTTCATTATCCTCAGGAAGATTTTTTGAAATTTCTCAAAATCAGGTTTTGCTTTAGATTTATAATCCATTTTTAGCATTACCAAAACCTAGAGTTGAAATTCCTGGAATGTGTGATTTTCATACTTTTGATAATAGTGGTGATTAATTTTCTGTCATTATATAACAAGACTGTTTCCAAATATTTGGTTGACAAAACTTGTTTAAGATTCAAGTGTCCGTAGAACATATCATGTAAATTATGTTATCTAATTAAAAGACTATATTTCATCAATTCAGTATTTTTAAACATTTTTTTATCGATAATAAATATGAGAATTTATGTAAAAATACCAACTTGGCTCACATGTCTTACATTGTAGGCACTGAAAATATTTTAAAAATTTTTTCACTTCTAGTCTCACCTTTTTCATTTTTTCCTCTCTTCTTCTGTTATGTGATGTTAAAGTCTATTATATGTTCTGCTCCTGCAGTTTAGGGGTGTGGGAGGGTAGGGACAAATAGTACGTGCAGAGGTCCAGAGACCTGAAACACAGTGGTGTGTTCTGACAACTGAGTTAAGTTCCAATGTGACTAGAACATATGCTGTCTTTGTATGTGTAGGAGACCAGAAGCTGGATCACGAAAAGACCCTGTGAGAATGCAGTTCTCCAGTTAAATACAAAACCCAGTAACCTGTATTCTTTCATACCTTTCTTAATTTTGTGTTCTTCTCTTGCTCAAATTTAATTTCTTCAAGAGTAAGTAAGTCTACCTAGGTATATGTTAAAAGCTGGCAAATTTCTGTATCACCTTTTAATGATTTCTTAAATTTTTTCTGTTGGAATTTCTGGTGGTTGAAGAGTAAAGAGTAGAATTTAGGAAGAATAAAACAAAAATATGTGACAAAGACTTTTTTGGAGTGTTTTCTGACCTTAGATTTTTTTTTTTTCTCTAAAGATTTTATTTATCTGACAGAGAGAGAGCTCACAAGTAGGCAGAGAGGCAGGCAAAGAGAGGGGGGAAAGCAGGTTCCCTGCTGAGCCGAGAGCCCGATGTGGGGATGGGCTCGATCCCAGGACCTCGAGACCATGACCTGAGCCGAAGGCAGAGGCTTTGACCCACTGAGCAGCCTAGGCGCCCCGTGAATTTAGATTCTTAACCTAATGGGTAAATATTCTTTTTTTTTTTTTAAATATTTTATTTATTTGACAGACAGGAGAGAGATCACAAGTAGGCAGAGAGGCAGGCAGAGAGAGAGGGGGAGGCAGGCTCCCTGCCGAGCAGAGAGCCCGATGCAGGGCTCAATGCGGGGCTCGATCCCGGGATGCCCGAGATCATGACCTGAGCTGAAGGCAGAGGCCCCAACCCACTGAGCCACCCAGGCGCCCCCTCATGGGTAAATATTCTTGCCTGGTGTTTAGAAACATAAAGTTGAAGGACAAAAATAAAGGAGAATTTAGGAGTCTATGGTTTAGAAAGTGACCTGCTAGTTGTCATGAAATCAATTTAGTGGGTTACAACAAGCATTTAAATAAATTTGTGACAGAATAAGATTTAAAATTATATCTACTGAAGTGTGTATCAGGTTGTTATGTAAAAATCTACTTTTGGTTATGGTAAGCAAAGTTTGAAAAACTATTTAGTATTTGTATATGCTTTTAGCATTTCTGTCTATTTTAAAGGCAGTATCCATTCATTTACTCAGATATTTGGGAACCCACTGCTTCTTTTTCTGCACCCCAATCTCCCATTCATTGGGGTACCACTGTGTGCCAGATACTGTTCTAAAGCCTTTACATGTATTAACTCATTGTTTTCTTCCATTACATAAATGTTATTTTCATCCCAATTTTTCAAAAGGAGAAGCTGAAGTGCCTAGTGATTATTAACTTGCCTGAAATTGCATAGCTGCTAGGTTGTGAATCTGGGATTCAATTCATAACCAGTCTTTTCTTCAGAGCCCTTTTTTCTAATACCAAGCTTTAAATAGTCACCTATGTGAAGACACCTCTCTCAAGGCACCGTGGTAAGTGCTGGAGGTATGTCTGAAATGGTTCCTGATCTCATGGAACTTAGAAATTTATAAATATATTTATAATCTTCTGTTTGTTAAAATATACAAATACATGCAGACATACCTAATGTGGGAAAACACTATATATGGTTAGTAACCATATATAATTAGCATATTACCATGTTTTGGATTTCAGTATCATGGACTATAATTTCCATTGTATGGCTATGCCATTATTTCACTATTCTTATGTTGTCAGAAAGAAGTTCCTAGTCCTTTCTTAGTAAGTAATACTGAATGCATTCATTATTGTCATTTCACAGTACTATGTGAGGCTGTTTATAAAAGCATAAAAATTTCAAGTTACTGGTATCTATTCTAATTTTCTAAAGTTTATGCTTTAGCAGTAGTGCTGATCTACCTTCAAAAGCATTATATGGTCAATATTCAGTAGTTACAAACAAAACAAAATTCAGTAGTCAAAAATGGCGTTCTTTGTTAAACTGTCCTTTAAAATCTGTTGTTCTTAATATTGTCATTGTAGCATGTATAAACCATTCTTAAATATTTTCTTTCATTCACTCAAATATTTGTTTGCCTGCTATGTTTTAGAGCATATCATGAACTTTCTTCTTTTAGTTGTCAAACATGTATCCAAAATGGGGTGCATAACATTTTCATGTACTTAGATCATTGGTGCCTAGTGTGTTCCAGGTCTCTGGGAGATAGATAATAGGCTTAGAAAGGTAAAGACAGCAGCCACCCTATTGGACATAGCATAGTGAAGGAATGTAACAACTTGCATGGAAATGTATTTGTCTCTTTTATAAGAATTGAGATGTTTTGTAGACAGATGCATAGTCTTTAATTAAAACACATTAATTTTGAAATTAAAAGGTATGTGGTTGGGCATCAGAATTTCTAATGGGCATTCCTATTATAGTCTATTTGGCATGTTAATGTTTATAAAATGAGTTCTACAGAAGGGCTAATGCTATTACTGGTGAAGATATTTTTTAAAAGACCCCTTGGGTTTTTTACCGTAACAGTTTGTTAAATGTTATAATTCCACAAGACTTTGTTTCAGCAATTTAAAAAATGGTTACTCTGAGTCATCTAACTTGCTACCAGACAGTGGCATGCGGTGTGGATGCATGGTTTCCATTCAAATTTGAAGTTGCTTAGGAGTTTCCTGTTCTTAATTTGGGGGATTTTTTTCAGTGCTTTTTGTTTCTCTTTTAGTTTAATGATGTTTTGAAGCACTGAAGGAAGCTGTCCATCTGCTTTTGTTGTTGTTGTTCTGTTTTATTTTGTTTGTATTTTTAATTAGTGGTAACCCAACTGAATGGCCTCACCTCCCTCAGTTAATAAATTTCTCTTCCCATGAGGCTAATACTGGTGGCAGTTTAAGGGCCCAGTTGAAAAAATGTGGCTGTATACTTTTTTTTTTTTTTTGAGTAGGCTCCACACCCAACGTGGGGCTTGAACTCATGACCCTGAGGTCAAGAGTCACAGGCTCTTACCACCTGAGCCCGCCACATGCCTTGGCAGTGTACCCTTTTAAGGAGAATACCTTTCATGCTCATTTTTGTTTGGTCACGTAAAATTTGTATTGATAACTGCTGTGATTTTCAAGTCCTCTTTAAAAGATCTTCAAGTGTATAACTTCATGAAAGTATTGGATGTCATTTGTAGGAATCAAATGGAGTTTCTGATTTTAGTGATTATATGTGTTCCTAATTCTCAGTGGCTTTACTAAATGTGTATGCAGTCTTGTTTTACAAATTCATTTACATACATTGACTGGGTTTTGAGTGAGATGCTTTGTAAAATTGGATTCTTGTTGTATTAGCCAGGATGAAAAACGTAACTGTTGGACTTGATTTCTTGAATATAGATTGGCATAGCAGATTACTTAAATCCCTCTGAGCCTCGATCTCCTCGCTGTAAAAGAAGGCAAACACCCTGTCAGTCTTAGGAGTGGTAGATCAGGATGAAATAACACGAAGTTCTCAGCACAGTTCATGCATGGCATGGTGTCAGTAGCGTTAGCCTCAGTACCATCCCTTTCCCCAGCAGTATTCTATGACAATGTTGTAGTACAAAAGTGCTGAGGTGCTGGCTGGAAGATCTACATTTGAGTCCTAGTTCCTTTACTGCATGCTTTCTGGGATCAGTCACTTGACCACAGTGTTCATTTTCTCTTCTACAAAATGAAGTTCTGAAAATTACATGATGTAATGAGTGAGTGCTCCAGATCTAGGCTTTTTTCTTAATTACCTAGCATATTTATTATAACTTGCTTTATTTCCCAATAGTTGACATTAAGGGGGAAAGAGCAGTACTTCAGAGCATTGACCTGATAGTTGGGTGGAGGACGCATTTATTTGGAGGAGCAGAGTATAGGAAGCAATGCCAGTGCCCTTCCAGGTAGTTGTTAACACATACAGACCCAGTGAAAGGCTCGAAGCTGAGGTGGGAAGGGCCAGGGGATTGCCCTGAATGGTAAAACAATCAGTCTAAAAAAATAGCTGTGGCTGTCGTGATTTCACTGGCCCAGGTCTCTTGATTCTGTTCTTCATTAGTTTCTTCCCGTCGGTTCTGGTAAGAGTTCTTTCCAATATGCGATCCTGCCACTATTATTAGCTTTCTGAAGAGACCTACATTTTATAATCTGCTTTCCCCACAACCTGCCATAAATCTAAATCTCAGAAATACGTAATTTTCTGACATCAAACTATGAAAGGTTTTCATCAGTTGAATCTACTTTTTCAAGCAGGAAATGGTTCTACTTTCTCTTTACGACATACTTTTTAGCTCTAGCTGGGAGATTTGTCATTTTCCATTTCTTGTCTGTTAACTAGACACAAGCTGGTCCACAGGCCCAGAGTATAACAGACCCCTTCCAGTAACTTTTTTTTTTTTCCTTTGGAAGCCCTTTTTATGGCTTGCTTTTATTAAACATTTCCTGATTGGTCATCCTCAGGTAATTTTAATCACTTCATGACAAATTTATATGGTAATTGATAGCAATATGATATTGGTAATTTAGTTTTACTTTGTTTGTGTAGCTTGGGTATTCCTTCTGGGAACTGTAATAGAGTGCCAAAGTTGAGGCAAAAGTAGAGTGAATTCTTAGATTTAAAGTGTGACTCTACAAACTCCTTATCCTATCATTTTAATAATCAAATGTTTTAAATGTTCTTCTATAACAAAGGTGGGTTGGAGGGAGGAGGAAAGGGGGATAGACAGCCCGCCAAGGCAGTCACAGAGCCTCAGTACAACTCGATAGTTAGCCATCTATTGTTCATTGATACATGTGATACATGCACGCTCTTAATAGAAGTAAGCTTTAAAAGCCGGAGCTCCATGGAATTTCAGTTTAATGGCTAACATGGAATTAAAATGATTCTGTAATATTAACATGAGGTGGGGCAGGACCCTCTGCTGTGTTTATTAATAAGTTCCCTTTTGTGCAGTGGTGTGGGTGATATCCCACTGTCATTCAGCACAGTCTAGAGTAGGCACCTACCAAGTGTTCAGACCTGTCTTTTAGGTTATTTTCATTTCTTCAGAAGAACTGGAGAATCTGTTGGGGCAGAGATTGGTGGGGTTTTGATGGATCTCCATAAAGCAAAAGCTGTCACTCCGACCACTAAGCATATACTCCTCATTCATCCGAGGGTTCACATTAAAAATGACAGGGTGACATAGTAGCAGCAGCAGCAGCAGCCTCTTTGGTTTTCTTAGTCATGGCAGCAGTTAACAGTGCACTAGTGGCTTAACACAGCAACACTTAAGTCCTTATTTTTTTGTTTTTGTTTTTAAGTCATTGAAATTATGAGACTATCATTCACATGGAAGCATTGTAGTTCTTCGGAACCATTATGATCTCAAAAGGAAAGGAGAATGATACAGATACACTGGCTGAGGTGTTTTGAGGTGCATCGAAGTGTTCCAACCTGTGACTTACCTTAACATGTTCTTGAAGTACCATGGCGTGGATTAAAAGGTATGCTTTAGAAATCTCCCAGTGACCCCAAGGTCACGGATAGAATGAACGCTCATGATTCTATATTTAACTATCATGTATTTTAAGAGATTTTAATATTTAGATTGTAGATGTGATTATATATTTATGGTAATAGTACTTTTTGTTTAAAAAAAAAAAAACCCATACATCACAAGCTTGATGAGTGATTTCTCCTTCCCTCTTTCCCCCTCTTTGAGATATGATTATAGAAGATACTGGGGTAGATATTTTCCCTGGGTTTTAATAGTAATGGGCTGTAATTTCTTTTGCCAAATAGTTTAGGTATTATTCATGTATTGGTCTGTAATTAGCTTTGTGGTTTACATCATAGACTAGTTTCTTTGCTGTGCTGTCATTTCATGGCCTGAATAGGAAATAGATAAATGCTTTAGTTGGAGCCTTAATTTGACCAAATAAAATAATTCTTATGTGGACCATTTATAGTTTGTGCTTTTTGTCTTTTACAAAGAATTTTTCCTGAGAGAAAAATGCATGGCTCCTTATTAACAGTGATTGTTGTTTCACTAATTGTATGTATGTAATTAATCATTCATGTGTCTGTGGTATATAATCCCCCTGTTATTTGTGGTTGCTAAGAGTGGTAATTCTAGGTTTCATATTACCCACTTAACCGTCAAAAATTGTCAAGGTTTTTATGTTCGTACATTTTATTTGACTGATGTAGTCAAAACCAGTTTTTCATTATTTGAAATCTCGGAAACCTCCTAATTTTGTACTGTGTGCTTGCTACTAAATGTTTTTTTATGGATGGTGGAAGTGAATGAACCCAGGAAGAATGCAGAGTTTATTGTTACATTAGGTTCAGAATTTTTTATCTTTTGGGTAATAAAGAAAAGGATGTTGGGAAGGTAATGATTTAAATCATGGACAGATAAATTTAACAGAAATACACTAGTGCAGTCTAATTTTCATCACTTAGGCTATCTTAGGTTAAGATCCTTTTGATATGTCAGCAGTTAAATTCTAAATGGAATTTGTTAAACCTAAGACAAAACTGCTTTATGTTCAATTCTAGTCTGTAATGACAGTGATCTAATCAAGTTTCTAGGTAAAGTAGGCAGCTTATTAACGAAGGCAATCGTTCACTTCAACCCAGGTATTTTATGTCTGATGGCACACAGTAGTGTCTGCTTTCCGAAAAAGATCTTTTCTGACATAATGTGTTGGAGATGATATTTGATACATTGTTTACAAAATGTAACTCTCTATAATATTTGCTACTTCAACTTAGAAAATCTCTTTTTGAGGGGTAGCACTTGGGCATCTGTTTGTTTCAACTCCACACAGGATTCTTGATGCACAGCCAGGGTTGAGAGCTCCTGTGGGGAAGAGTTTATAGCTTAGTGGTTAAGAGCTTAGACTTGGGGCCAACTGACCTGTGTTTCACTTAATTTTATTATTTTAACAGGGTGTAAGAATGATATGGAAAAAAAGTTTAAATTTGTATACTAAAGCTATAATAACAGTATATATGTACATAATTTATGTTAATGTATTTTATATGTGTGTATAAAAATATATATGTATCTCTATATAAATGTCTACCTATATCAAGAAATTATACACACAGGAAGCCAGTGTTAGACTAACAGTGGTGATGATTATTACCTAGCAGATCAGGAACTTGTTTTTTGGGGGGGAGGGAGTAGGAGGGTGCTATTACATTTTTTTACCTTTAGTCTTAGACATTCTCATATGGTCTTCCTAGAGCTTAATAAACAATCACTATTTGATTGATGTTTTCATTTCTTTGGGCTTTTTCTCATCAGTGAAAGGTGGCCACTAGAGACCTGTAATTTATCTATGGTCCTCTTATCCTGCTAGGTTGATTTGTGTGTCTCTAAAGCTATATTTTTCAAATTGCAGGTTTCAACCCCCTTATTAGTGGGTCAAGAAATCGATTTAGTGGGTTTTGACTGGCATTAAGACTACATATTTGGGGTGCCTGGGTGGCTCAATGGTTAAAGCTTCTGCTTTCAGCTCAGATCATGATCTCAGGGTCCTGGGATCGAGCTCCCACATCGGGCTCTCTGCTCAGCGGGAGCCTGCTTCCTCCTCTTTCTCTGCCTACTTGTGATCTCTCTCTCTCTCTCTGTTGAATAAATAAAATCTTTTTTTAAAAAATACATATTAGAATAGAAAATAAAATATCAGTGTGCACTGAATATAGAAAAGAGTATTTTAAAAAATTCTTTCAAGTTTTTAAAATGCAGAAATAAACAAAATATATACCCATTTATGTGTATGTTGATTGGATTGTTTTATTTCCACTAAGTAGATGCCTACCATAGTCACAGATGTCCCTCACAGGTGCTATTAGTTCTTTCTTGTTTTGCCTTGCTAAGAAGTTACCAGGATAGGTTCCAGTTTGTGGTGTGTAATGGTTCTCCATGCTCTATATCACCTTTAAGGATCAACCTGCCATCTTCTTCCTTTGAAGTGAAGGTTATTACTGGAGAGTATCTAAGGAGTAGAGGAGAATAGGAGAACACAATAATAGCTTTTGAGTGGCATTAATCAAGACTGTTTTATCAAATAGAATGATGTAGTATACTGCCCCTTGGCATACCTTCTGGTGTTTATTATCTGTAGATCTGTGTCTACAGATAATAAACAGATCTGTAGATCTGTTGTTGCCTTTCTCCCCTAATTAAGTGAAGCAGAAAAGAACGGAAGAGCAAATGTCATGATTATATCCCACAATATGGTATTGTAAAACTTTATTTTCAGGAGCATATATATGTCCTGAATTGCAGAGACCCAAGTTCTGGTAATGATCAGCTGAGAAACTATATGAAACTCAGCCTTATAAATCAAGGTTGCCAAACTGACCTCAGTCAGAAAAGACTTCAGATATCTAAAGCAGGATTATCAGCTCAGTAGTCTTACCTCTGATGGTAGGCTATATTTAATTTGATATGAGACCTTGTTTTTGTTTTTTTGTTGTGTTGTTGGCACCCCAGCTTGCCCTGGTAAATATTTATAAAGGCTCATAGGTAAGAAATTTAGAATATTTCCTAGTTGAGGAGGAATTTACTCTTACTTTACACTGATGAAAGTGGCCCATTCAATTAAAAAAAAAAAACCCAAACCTGATAATATATACTAAAATCCACCCAATTCACTTTCCTAATCCTTATATATTAAGACTTTTTCATGTAACACGTGCTTCTTTAATTCAGAAGGTAGAGAAAAAGTTTAATATTGTAAAAAGATTAAGCATAAATCATATATATGACAGTATTTTGAGTAGTTAAATGTTAGAGCTTTTAATTTTTTTGGATTAGTGCCTGTGCCTACCACAATGTCCTCATAACAGGCAGATTATTTGTTTTACAGATTTGTTGAAGATGATCACAGAGTTTCTGGTGAATATTGTAAAATAAATAAAGCTTCAAAGTAGGACAATATCATCATATGTATGTTGATTGTGTCTGAAATACGTTTTTGTCCTCCCTAGAAAACAATAAGAGAATGAAGATTTCTGGTAAATTGTTTCATAGCAATGGAATTTGTATATTAGTTTTCTACACTTGGGAGTTGAAAAATGGAAGAAATCTTTGCCAGAATAGGAGGCCAAAAGATGATAAGCACAATTCATCTTTCTCTGCAAGTTCTTGGAATTTGAGTCAAACATACATAGTTCCTGCTCTGAATTGGGTACAGTATACTAAACTTAGAAATCATGTTTTGAAATTATAGAAGATGAAGTAATAACCACCCCCAACCAGTGGATTAAGTACCCCAATGATGGTTGCTTGTTTTTGCACCATTATGTACAGGCATATGTTGCTAGTGTGAAGGTAGAAAACAAGAGCCTATGGATTCTATTACTTTGTTTTCCCACAACCTCCCCCCACCCTCCCCACCTGACGTGCCTTCTGCCAGACTCTCCCATGCTTCCTCCCCTTACAACAGCATTGCTTGGCTTTTCATCATTATTTTAGCGCTGTTACTGTGACCTCACCACTTGTTACCTCATGCTGCTTGTCCTGTTAAAAGTGCAAGGTTTCATGTTGTCACTTTGTAGCATTTGTTCTTCAGAACTGTGTCCCTTTAGTTGTCATCATGCATGAGAATGAGAGCAACTTGTTTTGTTTTGTTTTGTCTTTTTGGTAGATTTTTCTTCCTGAAGTGTATTTTAGAAAGAAACTAAACTACATTGTAGTTTAGTTGGCCTAGAATGGAGATCAGTGGCCACAGATGGCACTCCAGCCACATACCTAGGAGTAGAAGAAAGAGCATATCCTAAATTACTACGTTAATTATTAGATATGGTTCCAGTATACTTTTGGTTACTAAAGACATGTTAAAGACACTCTAAGAATGAAGATGAGCTGCTCGAGAGATTTTAAAAAGGTGTTTTTGATTCTGAAAATAACAAAGTTTTAAAAATCTTCTGTATAAATGGTAGCATTATTAGCATTGGGCACTTTCTCCAGCTAATTTATATTTCATTACTTTGAAGAACAAAGCTGTTTTGCATTTGTCTGGGATCTTGGATATCTTATTAAAAGAATACTTTAGAATCTTGTCTTGGGCTCCTGGGTGGCTCAGTTGGTTGAGCAGCTGCCTTCGGCTCAGGTTATGATCCTTGAGTTCCAGGATCGAGTCCCGCATCGGACTCCCAGCTCCACGGGGAGTCTGCTTCTTCAACCTTCTCTCCTGTCATGCTCTCTCTCACTTTCTCTGTCTCTCAAATAAATAAATAAAATCTTAAAAAAAAAAAAGAATCTTGTCTGAAGCATGAACCTAATACAAAAGTGGAATATGCTATACCCGTAATTGTATGAAAATCAGGGAATATCTTCCTTTTCAAAAACCGAACAAAGTCAGTTTATCGTGTAATATACATTTTTAAAGATTTGTTTATTTAATTTAGGTTTTGGGGAGGAGAGTGTGCGTAGGAACCAAGGGGTGGGGCCGAAGGAGAGAATCTCACCAGACTGCACTGAGCACAAAGCCTGACATGTTGCTTGATCTTGCCTCCCCGGGACCATGACCTGGGCCAAAATAAAGAGTCAGGGGCTTAACCAACTAAGCCACTCAGGTGTTCCTATCTTGTAATATTGAACTGGTAGGCAGTTTTGAGAATATTCTGTAGGTGAGCCGGAAAATGTGCACACATGCCAAAACTGTGGCTTAAATGAGGAGTAGTTATCGTTATGGAGCCCTGATCTGTGATGCAGCCAGGTTCTTACACATCAGAGCGAGTGAACTGAATATACAATCATGGCAGCTTTCGTTGCCCCCGTAAGTCTTCAGACCTTGCTTTAACAACTATCATGTCAGCATATAGTCTTTAAAAGTAATGACTGGAAATGTATTACTTTGGGAAATAGTGATCAGAAAGGACAACTGCCTCTCCTTCATTATTTAGTATAAGGAATCCTGGGGAGGAACTCTTGGGGTGGTTGGATAGGACAAAGAGCATTTCCAAAGCACTTATTTTGGTTGAGTGCTTTTGTGTTTCAGTACAACAGGGGGCAGACGAAGGTGGTTAAAAATGTGCTAGAAGTGCTGATGGTAGCAGCTAAGCAGCTAGATTAATCAAGTACGCATGAAATTTAGCTTTATTAAAACTCCACTTTGGTTGAAATTCCTGTGGAAAAAGTAATCTGTGAGTGAGACGTTGTGACCTGGGGCAGGGGCGGGGCAGATGCAGTTACTACGTTATCAAGGTGACTTGGAACAGGTAAAAACCGCTGAACGCACTTCTGAAGTAAACGCGGTTGCTGCAGCTGCTGGGAACCAATTTCCTATCCTACCCTCCCTACTTCTGCAGTTACACACTTTGTTTTGTTGACCACCATATCCCCTGCCCCAAGACACTGACTAGTCTTAGCAGCTACTTAGTAAATACTTGTCAAATGAATGAACTTTTGGTAATATAGGTTATTAAGACATGCATCTGTCCTGCCATTGGCAATTTACCAATGGAGACAATGACTGGATATATTAGGAAGTAATCACATTTTGAAGTGATTGTAGCTTCTACAGTTTTGTCATCAGTGAATTCTTTTGTGAGTTAAGATGTCTACTAAAGACCAAGAAAATCTTTGGGACCTCAGGTGGCTCGGTCAGTTAAATGTCCGAGTTTTGATCTTAGCGTGAGTCTCGATCTCAGGGTCGTGAGTTTGCAGCCCGTGTTGGGCTCCATGCTTGGATGTGGAGCTTACTTTAAAAAAAAAAAAAGTGAGAAAGTCTCGAGTGCATAATAGCTAACGTTTCATGAGTATTGGACTTACAAAATGCCACCTCCACCTCTCCAGGTTGTTAAAATTAACTTTTGTACTTGACATATGTGGAGACTGAAACTCTAGAATAATTGTGAAAGGGGTATAGTGTTTTTTTTGTTGGAAAATACCTGGACTTTGGGGGAACAAAAGTTGGAAATAGTTTATACAAGAATTCTACAGATTTTACTCACAATGTTAGTTCTCCAAGTGTGAGATTTTCTTTATAGGGAAAGAATGATTGTGATCTGTGCTTGTATCCCACAGAAGAAAAGCTCTGTATTTGAACTAAAACATTTCCATATTTGGGATTGACCAGATTTAGTTTGTTAGGAGGTGGACAGTTGGCCTTTTATGGCTGCTAAACACTCCATCGCTTTTATTTCTCTTCAATTTGGTGGCTCTGGCACTTCCTTAAGCAATCCTTTTCTTTTTTACTGCTGTCTTGCATTCCGGTGTTCTCTCTCCTCTCTTCCCTTCCTACCCTACAAGCTCCTCCCTCCCTCATTTACATGCAGCCTGAACAAACAAGAACATTTGTTCTACATTCCTCTTGTTTAATATAATATGTGAATAGTTCTTCTGAGTCTGAAAACTGGGCATATCAAGTGAGAAATGAGGATGTTATGAAAATAATATAGAGTACAGGTCCTAGCAAGTTGTCCAAAAGTCAAGAGGGCTGACCCCAGGACAAGTAGTATTCCTCTTTCAGATTCAAAGATCTGGTGAGTATAATGACCAGACTAGTAGGATTAATTCTTGAAGAATACTAGAACCAAACCAAGGTACTGAGGGATAACCAGGAAAAAAGTAAAAAATCACCAATTCGAATGACTCCCCTTTAACTTTGGTTTTCATTCCAAAGTTCAGATTTATACTTAGAATTAAGGATCTCATTTCAGTCTTTTTTTTTTTTTTAAGGATTTTATTTATTTATTTGACAGAGACGGCA
>CM052800.1:18086378-18099463 GCA_028533885.1 Nasua narica | reverse complement strand
GTGTTAATTGCATCATTATATTGGCTTATGTATAATAGATCTTATATTGGTATTTGATTATTGATATTACATTGAAAAACTACTTGTGTGAAATTGCTGGAGACCTATACCTGGTATATGTAAATTTTCCTTTCAGTTAGTTTTAGATTCATCAAAACTACATGAAGGAACATGGACTTCTAAGGACCTCTTTTCAGGTGTATTGTTTGTAGCTCCATTTAGGTCTTTTTTTTTTTTTTTTTCCTCCAAAGATTTTATTTATTTCTCAGAGAGAGAGAGAGACAGAGACAGAGACTGGGAGAGAGGGAACACAAGCAGGGGGAGTGGGAGAAGGAGAAGCAGGCTTCCTGGTGAGCAGGAGCCCGATGTGGGGCTCTATCCCAGGACCCTGGGATCAGGACCTGACCCGAAGGCAGACGCTTAACGACTGAGCTACCCAGGTGTCCCTCCATTTAGATCTTGATGGTCACTTATAGAATCTGTCAGAAATGGGGATTATTACTTTTTTGAAGTTGTCAATATGCTTCATTAAGGAACATTGCTATTGTTGAGCAAGTAATAACAGTAACATATATCAGGACACTTTCCGTGGGAAAAGTAGTTTCACGAAGGTGAGGAAATTGTCATTATCATAGCTTTTTTGGACTTGGGTAAATAGTTCCTTTTTCTCTGCATTGTAAAACTTGTAAATTTAATATCGGTTTATTTGGGAGACTATAATTTTTTTCTCTAGTGTAGAAAATGATTTATAATTTTTTTAAATTTTCTAAATTTTTAAATTTTGTTTTTCCTTTAAAGATTTTATTTATCTGTTGACAGAGAGAGAGAGAGATCAAAAGTAGGCAGAGGGGCAGGCAGTGAGAGGGGGGGAAGCAGGCTCCCCGCAGAGCAGAGGGCCAGATATGGGGCTCGATCCCAGGACCCTGAGACCACGACCTGAGCCGAAGGCAGAGGCTTTACCCCATTGAGCCACCCAGGTGCCCCTAAATTTTTTTTTTTAAGATTTTATTTATTTGACAAAGGTAACAAGTAGGCAGAAAGGCAGGCTGAGGTAGAGGGGGGAAGCAGGTTTCCTGCTGAGCAGAGAGCCCAGTGTGGGGCTTGATCCCAGGATCCTGGGATCATGACCTGAGCCAAAGGCAGAGGCTCTAACCCACTGAGCCACCCAGGCGCCCCATAATTGATAAATTTTAGATTGGTTTGTTCATAATTATTGTTTAATTCAAAGTAGTCTAAATAATATTAGAATTTAAGACCTACTATTCCATAATTTTTTTTCTGTTGCCTTTTTTTCTCTCTTTTTTAACATGACTTGCTATTAGGGTTTATTGGTTTAGTGAACACACACTGTCTCTAGGCTTATATTTGAAAACTTGATGTTAATACTGTACACTCTTGAGTTAATGTTAATGTGAGTAATACAAGCTTATAGCTTTGGCCATATTTCTCTGATGTGCACTTCGGCTCTTTAAAAAAAAGAAAAGATTATTCAGCATGAAAGTTATGGCCTAAAAAAAAAAATCCACTGTGCATGTTTAGTTTATTGTGGAAACAGGTTGGCATATTTTTCCATTACAGGGATATTTAGTTACAATTCTTTTAAGATACTGGATTCCATTAATCCCTAGAGCTATTAACACATCAGATTTCCCTGGTTTATTTAATCTTATGCCACTGTTTCATATTCTCTCATCCTTGGAATTCAACAGTTTTGGTTTGCTAAGAAATAGTTTACAAGTTAAAAAGTGATTTTTTCTGAAATATTAAATAAATTTTCATATGGTAGGTGGTTTGTTGAATGAAAAAAGCAAATAGGCATTAATTTTTCAGGGAATTGGGGGTGGGGGAAGTCCTTATTTGGGGAAGGCAAAGAAGATAAACAGTTTAAGGACCAGACTGTGAGTCTCATTATCTTCACCTTAGTATGGTTGGTGTGTGATTAGAAGTGGGGGAAGGTCCTACCTTGTGACTTCCTGAGCTTCAGTTTTCCTTTCTAAGTTTGAAATAATGCCTGCCTCTCCTGGTTGTTAATGAGAAGTAAATGAGAGCATATATTTGTTGTTATCTACTTTTCTCTTCTGATATATGAGGCCAGTTTAGGAAGCTGTGGATGTAAGTAGTAACGAGAGCTTCATCTAACCTTATGGAATCAGGGAATGGAAATATAGAAGATAATTTGAAATACAGTTGGTAACATTGGTCAGTGAATTGCTTGTGACAAAAGGCAAGAATTTGGAGAAGAGGTCAACAATACTAATAACTGTAGAGAAGAGAAACTGCATGTCTTTTGGGTGCACATAGGTATGGAAGTTGGTGAAAGGAATGTTAAGAATTGAATTAAGTTGCTACAGTGAAGTTTATTTTTATTTTTTAAAAAGAATTTAATTAATTATTTGACACAGAGAGAGAGAGAGAGAGAGAACAAGTAGGCAGAGAGGCTGGCAGAGAGAGGGGGAAGCAGGCTCCCCACTGAGCAGAGAGCCCGGTAAAGCAGGGTAATGCAGGGCTCGATCCCAGGACCCCGAGATCATGACCTGAGCCGAAGGCAGAGGCTTTAACCCACTGAGCCACCCAGTCTCCCCTACAGTGGAGTTTAAAGAAAAACCTATCCTCGTATTTTCTCGTTAGACAATTGGATGTCAGGCAGTTGACTGGACAGTTAATTAGTAAATTAACCCTAACAACAGCTTTGCAGTTTGCTCAATTTAAGTTCGTAGCACAGCAAAATACTGAGTAAATACATAGCACAAATGACCCAAATGGTGAGATTTTAGCCGGCACCTGCAGAAGGCCTTATCCTTGTTTTCTTCATTGCTACCCCTTAACTCCCAAAGCTTTTGCTCCTTCCTGGATTAGTGCTTCACCACCATAAGTTACTGGCGATCGATATTTTTAATCAGTTCATGGTCACTCTCAGTGCAGCACCTTTCTTTTCGTCCACGTTGGGCAGAGGCTTCTCCGATGATTGTCAGAGTATCAGGTTGCTTGTAGCTCTGCCCAGGGCAAAGTAGTTTGCTGTCAGATTGCACTGTCAACCCATGTACCCCTCTCTTGTGTGTTGCTTTCCAGAGCCCCACCCCACCCCACCCCACCCCACCTGGGCCTCCTGTGAAGCTTGAGGGAGCAGATACTAGCTCCTTGGCCTGTATTTTTAGTCCTAGAGCTGAATGAAGGCAATGTGACAGGTTAATAGCTCAGATATACTTTGGCAGAAAGCCATTCTTTAAGCTTTGAGTTGTGGTTAAGACCACTTCTTCAGAGTGGTTTTGGCATTACCACAAATGCACGTTTATTTTAATATGTGATAACAGAAGGCAGAGTTACAATTGGAAGAAATACCGTTTTGGGTATTAACATTCAGGCAGAAAGACATTTCTTTATTCATGCAATGGTGTTACAAAAAACATTTTGGAGGGGCACTTGGGTGGCACAGTCAGTTAAGCACTAGCTCTTTGTTTCAGCTCAGGTCATGATCTCAGAGTTGTGGGATAGATCCCCTCGTGGGGCTCTGCACTCTGCATGGAGTCTGCTTGGGTTTCTCTATCCCTCTGTTCTCCCACATGCACATGTGGATGTGCAAATGCTCTTTCTTTCTCTCTCTTGCAAATGAATAAATCTTAAAATTTTTGTGGAAATCTGTGAATATGAATTTTGATTTTATTATTTTTGCTTATTAAAATTTTCCATTTTAATTCGGTATCCTATTTTACATATTTTAAAATGATAATTGCCATCTTTTATTTTGCCCTAAGGGACAGGATTCTTTAAAGTGCTTAACTTCTTTATAAACCTGAGTCATAGGAACACCTGGGTATACTTCGGCTTAGGTCATGATCTCCAAGGTTGTGGGATCCAACAAATCTCCCCCCTGCCCCTCCCCTGCATCCGTGTACTCGCTCTCTTAAATAAATAAATAAAATCTTGAAAAATAAAAAAATAAACCCAAGTCAAAGCCTTACCTTTATGCATTAGACTTTATTTTGGCTATCCTATCCATGAATGTTCTGGTCTGGGTTATTTAAAAGAAAAATAAAAGGCGGATGCACTGCTGAATTCAAATACTTGAGAATAGCAAACTGTATGTTTGAGATTTGGCTGTTTAAGAAATTGGCCAAACATGGCTTAATGGAGGTTGGGCTAGTACTATCTCTGTGTAATTTCTACCAACAGAGAAAAGAATGTAAAACCTCTTTGTTAACTGAAGATGTCCGTGTAGATTTTTGGTCCTTTTCAACTCAGAAGAAAACGTCCTTTGCAGAATTACGATTGATAGTGTAAATAATAGAGTCATGAAACTCTCATAGTTCCCATTGTGATTGTAACATTTACCCTTGTGCAGGGAAAATAGAAGTAATTGTATGTCAGTTTATGCCAACACATATGTGCACCTGTGTCTGTAGTAGCTGAGGTGTGGCTGCTACCGTAGTTGTCTTTAGATTTACTAAGTTTTATGTATTTATAGCTTTAGGCAGCACTTTTTCACTTTCTAGTATTCAAAGAAAAATTTACCCTTTATCTTTCTAAAATTTAGTCAGTAGCTGAAATATTAGGAGGGTAGTGAAAGAAGGTCTCTGAACTTTCAGGTTTTTTGTTGACCCCTCACTGACACAAACCAAATCTTGTATCATAGAAAGTTTTAGAATCAGTTACTGCACTTTAAGAACCTATCATAAAAATTTGTGTTCCAGGGGCACCTGGGTGGCTCAGTCGGTTAAGCATCTGCCTTCAGCTCAGGTCATGATCCCCTGAGCCCTGTTCCATCAGGCTCTCTGCTCAGTGGGGAGTCTGCTTCTCCCTCAACTCTGCTCCTCCCCCTGCTCGTTTTGTGTGTGTGTGTGTGTGTGTCTCTCTCTCTCTCTCTCTCTCTCTCTCTCTCAAATAAATAAATTAATTAAAAAACAAAACAAAAACAACTTCATACCCCAGGCACTCTCCTCACATGTTAATATCCAGAATTGAACCATAATTAACTTCTATCTTAATGCAGAGTGTATGGAAAATCATGAACAAAGTTCATGTTATGTTTTGTTCAAAACAAGTTACATTTTGAACAAAATTTACCATTATGTGAACTTGGGCAAGGTATTTTCTAAGCTAATTTCTTCATCTGTGTAATGAGGATAATGGCACTCACCTTAAATGACTGATACATGTATGAAGTTGAGATATGTGGGCACAGTTCCTAGCCTCTGCCAGTCCTCTACTAGCTGCTATTGCAGTGTAACCTGTATGGATAGGGACTGTGTTTCTTATTTATTGTCATGTGTTGCAAGTCTAGTGCAGTGCCTGACACACAATAGGCACTTAAATATGTATTAAATGGTTAAAATAAAAAGGATCATGGGACGCCTGAGTGGCTCAGTGGGTTAAGCGTCTGCCTTCGGCTTAGGGCTCATGGAATCGAGTTCCGTATCAGGCTCCCTGCTCAGTGGTGAGTCTGCTTTCCCCTCTGCCTGCCGCTCCTCCTGCTTATGCTCTCTGTCTCTGATGAGTAAATAAATAAAATCTTTAAAAATAAAAATAAAAAGGAACCAGAATCTAGGAAGACAATTATACCATTCTCTCCCTCCTTCCTCTTCTCAGTTTTAGATGAGATGGGCAAAGGAAGCCAATTTGAAGATTAATAATGGGAGCATTCCAATCCTAGTACTTAATCAGTATAGTGCCATGACACCGCATAATTAGTGATTGTTTTTAAAAGGCATAGTCTTATAATAGGTTATTTGCCAAACAGAAGACCACAGATGATCCTAATTTTTTGCCTACTAAGTAGGAGAGAAGATTGTTGGAATATCTGATCTGCAGTTTGGATGGAAAGGGAAAAAGACCAATTTTGTTAGGACTTAAGCCCCACTGGCATAATATTTAACTTTTCTCAATATGGAATGCATACATTTTGGAATGGTGTAGCCAAGGACTAGAAATCACCGCCTTATAAAATTTTGATGTTAAAATTTGAGGGGCACCTGGGTGGCTCAGTGGGTTAAAGCCTCTGCCTTCGGCTTGGGTCATGATCTCAGGGTCCTGGAATTGAGCCCCACATTGGGCTCTCTGCTTGGCAGGGAGCCAGCTTCCCCCTTCTCTCTGCCAGCCTCTCTGCCTACTTGTGATCTCTCTCTCTCTCTCCGTCAAATAAATAAATTAAAAATAAAATAAAAATTGAAGACGATAGGAGTAAAGTTCAGGAAAGAACTTTCTCAAAATCATCCATTCATTCAAAAATATTAAAGATACGTATATTTATACACACCCATATTTTTCCAAATTAATGTAATAAACCTACAAAAACAAAGCACACAAATTGTAAATGTACAATAAAGTGAATTTTCACAAAGTGAATATACATGTATGACCATCGCACACAGACGCAGAAAGAAATTTACCAGCTTCCTAGAAGACCTCTTATAGCCCCTTTTAGTCTTGGTCTCTGTACCACTCTTTTGAAGGTAACCTGTATCCTGGTGAACACTGCAGATGAATTTTGCTTGTTTTTGAATTTCATATAAGCAAAATTACACAGCTTTGTACCTTTTTGAGTCTGGTGGCTTTTGCTAGTGATCATCTGATCACATCTGTGGCGATAGTTCACTTTGCTGAGTAGCACTCTGTTGTATGATTATTCTGTAATTTATCTGATCCTTGACAATGGCCTTTTGGGTTGTTTCTGGTTTGGGTTATGTCTGATGATGCTATGGACATTCTTGTACATGTCTTTTGGTACCCATTCATACACATGTGGTTATAACGTTTTTACTACTTTTGAACTTCATCAGCAATAATAATCACAAGTCAGCAAGCATGTATTGGAAACTTTGTGAGTCATCTTAGCAGTATTGCTACATTCTCAGGTGTGTACTTTATGTACTGCCTGAATGCATGGTACTGCTTCTGAGGCTATTCTATTCCACAGGCGGAGTCAGGATTAAATTAGGAAGAGACCCATTGGACCTGATTTTTACAGGGAAACATTCTTTTCTTACTTCTCCTGTTTCCTTCCATGTGATGTATAATGCCTGGCCTTTCTCTTCTGTGTTTCTCCTTTGATTCCTCACCAGGTACATGGAAAATTTTATTTTTACAGTGTTAAGACTCCATATAGAATCCAACTTTAAAATTGCAGTGTCTTTTGGCTTAACGGTTACGTTTTTTGGGGTTTTTTTCTTGACTGAAAATTACCCATTTTTCCATAATGTATTAATTCTTTGGAGGCAGGAACTTACCCTGAGAAACCTCCCGAGATGTAACTTACTTGACTTCCTCATATCCTTTCCTACTAAAAATTTCCTTGGCTCTTTTTGCTATAGCTTAAGCTTCCCTAACAGAAATCACTGCTGGTCACTTCTTGGGGTTCTGACCTATCCCAGTGCCAAACACCTCTTGTTCACTTGTCCTAGGCAGTGGTTAACAAGTAACCAGAGCCCTTTCCAGACACCTCGTGTGTATGTCGCTGTTCTGAGCATTGGTGCACAAGTATCTGTTTGAGTCCCTGCTTTCACTTCTTTTGGGTTTATACCAAGAATTGGAATTGATGGGTCAATTTGTCCATCAATTGATGGATCAAGTAGGAACTGAACTTTTAACTTTTGGAGGAACCACTGTGCTGTTTTTTGCGGCGGTTCCACCATTTTGCATTCCCATCAGCAGTGTACAGGATTCTGTTTCTGTGCATCGTCTCCAACACTGTATTTTCTGTTATTGTTGATGATCACCATCCTAATGGATGTGAAATGGTATCTCATTCCGGTTTTGATTTGCATTTTCCTAATGATTAGTGATGTTGGACTCTTTTCACATGTTTATCGGCCTTTTCTTTATCTTCTTGGACAGATGTCTATTCAAGTCCTTTTCCTATTTTTTTTTTTCCTTTTCCTATTTTTAAAATCAGGTTTTTTTGTTGTTGTTTAGAGTTCTTTTTATGTTCTGGATATCAGTCCCTTATGAAGTGTATGGTTACTTACATTTATTTCTAAACCAATATACATATGTATTTGTTTTGAAGGATGTATTTCAGTTTTACTGTGTTTTTTTTTTTTTTTTAAAGAGTAAATATCACTGAGTAATCCAGCCTTGACAAAGTAGTTGTGTTTTTATTGGGTGCTTATGCAGTGCTAGGCACTCTTTTAAGATGCTGTACACATACGAACATTTTAAATTCTTGCAAGAATCTTATATAGAAGTACTTTTATCTGTGTTTTCAGTTGAGAAAACTGAGACATAGAGTTTAAGTAACTTCCATTACTTTGTAGTAAAGCCAGAATTTGAATTTAAGCAACCCAGCTCCTGACTCCATGTACTTAAACCACAGCACTTGGTTACCTCTCCCGTGTATGTTATCTTTTGTGTTCTCATCAGATGACATTTTCCACTTCTGCCTTAAAAGGTAGTTCATAAGGTCAGGTAAAGTGTCTAAAAGGAGTTCTTAACCAAAATTAAACAGATAGGTAAGATTGAAACCTTTTTAAAGTTCTTTAAGTTGCGTTGTATTTTCCTTTGTGGAAGTATATGTTTTCCATAAGGGTGTGAATTTCTTTATTTGAAGTGGTCATAACTTTTCTAAAGTAGCCCGCCCAGTGAAATTTGCGGACACAATTATTTTGAGTAAATTTTCAACTTGTAGGCCTTTTTGTTTTTACTTTAAGGTGGGTGTATTCTAGACTTGGTGTGAGTTGATTTCTAGAGAATACAATTTCATTTTGCTACTTACCTAAATCAAACTTAATTAGTAAAGAATAAAACACCTGGGGGCACCTGGGTGCCTCAGGTCAGGATCTCAAAGTCCTGGGATCAGCCCTGCATTGTGCTCTCTGCTCAGCAGGGAGCCTGCTTCCCCCCATCCCTCTCTCTCTGCCTGCCTCTCTGCCTACTTGTGATCTCTCTCTTTCTCTCTCTCTCTCTCTCTCTCTCTCTCTCTGTCAAATAAATAAATAAAATCTTTAAAAAAAAAAGAAAATGCCTGTTTAATTATATAATGTGTTGTAGAGCAAAGTGGAATTTTTGCCATTGCCCACCATTATCACAGATAATTTTGTGTGTAGGGTATATGTATTGTTTTATATGTGCGCTTGAGGGGAGAGAATGAAAATGTAGATCTTATTTCCTCATTGAAAAATGAAAGCTCCTGGGGCGCCTGGGTGGCTCAGTCTTTAAGCATCTGCCTTCAGCTCAGGTGATGATTCCAGGGTCCTGGGATCAAGCCCCGCAACCCAACGGGCTCTCTGCTCAGCGGGAGGGCTGCTTCTCCCTCTCCTTCTCCCCCTGCTGTGTTCCCTCTCTCGCTGTGTTTCTCTATGTCAAATTAATAAAAAAATCTTTTTTTTTTAAACTTCAGTGAGTCTGTATTCTTTTTTTTTTTTTAGATTTTTTTTTAATTTTTATTTATTTGACAGGGTGAGAGATGACAAGTAGGCAGAGAGGCAGGCAGAGAGAGAGGAGGAAGCAGGCTCCCCGCTGAGCAGAGAGCCCGATGTGGGGATCGATCTCAGGACCCTGAGATCATGACCTGAGCTGAAGGCAGAGGCTTTAACCCACTGAGCCACCCAGGCGCCCCAATAAAAAAATCTTTAAAAAAAAAAAAAGAGAAAAAGAAAAATGAAAGCTCCTGACTGGATTGTTGTGTATATATATAGCTATGACTGGGAGGTGATAGGTAATCAGCAATCTATTCCTAATTGTACATAATGGAATTTAAAATTTTTTTGTTAATACAGATGATGCTTTATTCAGTATCTTGGTATGCATATTTGTCTACCTATATAATAAATTTCCAGAGTCAAAATGGCTAGGAGTTCAAAAGAATTGACATCTAGAATTATAATAGGCATTGTTAAAATTTCTTCCAAAAAGATTGCACAAATTTAAACTCCCAACGGTGCATGAGACTTCCTGTTTCTCCACTCGTACACTAGCACTGAGTATTATCAAACTTACATCTACAGTAAGCGAACCTTGCATAATTGTCGTGAGAACATAAAAGCTGTGCCAGGAAGCTGGCCATAGTCTTTTATGTGACACCTCCCATGAATGTTTTTTGATAGGTTTGTCACCACCAGGTTCTGTGGCAAGCAGGGTTAGGCCAGCAACTTGATCAGGAGATTAGTATTTCTCTGAGTGTGGCCTTTTTATTCTGATACAATTTTAGTTTACAGGAAAGTTGGAAAAATACTGCAAGGAAACTCGGATATCTCAGGTATTAACATTTTACCACATTTGCTTTATTCCTCTATATATCTACACACACACACACACACACACACACACACATTTTCTTTAGACCATTTGAAGGTAAGAAGTAGACAACATACTCTTTTCCCTTAAGTACTGCAGTGATTATTTCTAAAAAAAGGACAATCTCTTACATGACCCCTGTACAATTATCAAAACCAGGAAATTAAAATCAATATAATCCTGTTCTCCACTCTGCTAGTTTTTATTCACATTTTATCAGTCTAAATAATGTCCTTTATAGCAGAAGTAAATGCTGGATAGTATGTTGCACTCAGTTACTATGTGTCTTTAGCCTCTTTGAATCTGGGTCAGTTCCTCAGTTTTTTGTCTTTTATCACCTTGATGCTTTTAAAAGTATAGTTCAGTTATTGACTGTTCCACGCTTTTGTTTTGTCATGTTTCCTCATGTTTAGACTCAGGTTCTGCATTTTTTTGGCAGTAACATCACAGAAGTGACACCGTACTCTTCTTTTGCATCATGTTAGGAAGCAGTTGAGGTCAGTTTTGATAGGTGAAATTCGTTTGCCCAGTGTCCGATTGCCCCCTCTTGTGGAGGCCATAGATTTTAAGATGCATACTTTCCATATGAGATCTTCATATGCAGTGTTAATGGATGCCAGTGTTCTTGCAACTCAGTCATGCCATCTGGATAGGAAGACTTATGGCTATTGTAGATTTAACCTGGGCAAGTCCTTTCTCAGGCATAGATTTTTGGGAAGGCACCCTTAACCTGGCAGTAATCTTGGAGATACCTAAGACAGCAGATGTGTAGCTGGAGATGATAGTCTCAGTCACCCTTCTTGCTTTCTGCTCCCCCTGCTGCTTTTTACAAACTGCTGCCAGATTGTTACAAAGCTCAGTTGAAGTTTTTCTTTTATCGTAAAGAAAAGGTAGAATAAAAGTTAAGGAACATAGTGCTTTTCAAATGTTTTACCCAGTACACAGAATTAAGAAGAAGAGCATGTTTCTCTACCTGCTGGGGCTACAAACATGGCTTGTCTTTGAAGTCTAGATCTGTTCTAACATGTTTAATAAATGTGATAGTCCAGGAGAGGACGTCGTGTTCAGTTGTCTTTGTTTTAGCAACCAAGGACCACTCGTTACACCTCAACGAGTTTTGGGTAGTATTTTTTCACATGTGGTTCTTAAGGAAAGAGCAAGTTCAAAATTAGAAAGTGAAGTATGACAAAGGTGGACATGTCTCACTCAAAGTCCTGTGACTTAAGAGGCTCTTTTCTGCCATGGATGGAGAATGAATAAGCTTTTTACAGTAGAGATAAATTACATATTTATTTTAAAAATATTTTCAGTTGGTCAGAGAGTAATCTTTAATCATATTCAATAAGTACAACATTTAAGTTTTTAAAATTTTGCTTTTATTAATTATGTAGAACATTTTTGAATATATGTTACTATCCATTTGTCCTAATAGCATATAGGTTCCATAAAGGCATAGATTTGTGTCTCTTGTTCACTGTTGTATACCAGATACCTATACTTGGTTCCTACTAGGTGAATCAATGAATCTGGAGACAAGGACAGAATGTTATATGTAGCCTTTTCTAATTAGCCTTCCTATTTTTTTGTGACTAAATAACTAAACAACTTCTAGTACATTTTGCTTTACTTTTCGTATTATATACCTATTTGTTTCCTTCTACTGGTGGAATGCCCAGGTGTGGATCCTTGAGGATATGAATCAAATTTCCTAATTTTTCCTCAATCAAGTACTATTTTATTTCACTATCCTAAATCGTAGGATCCCAATACTTTCGAACTATATAAAATTAATATACTGCTTACCGCATATTTGGTGTAAAGTTTGGTTTAATTATTTAAACCAGTTTAAGTTTGAATTGTTCATGCTTTCCTTTCTAGTTATTTCCTGCAAATGGTTCTTGCCTTAATTTATTTTAATCTCATTATTCTCATTTCTGTTTAAGCAGAAATTTATGAAATAGAGAAAAATATAAATTGCTCTTAGTTCCGGAACCCTAGGGCAGAAGAGTTTCCCATATGACTTGTGCTTGCTTTTCCAGCAAGCTCTGTATTTTTAAAACTGATGTTCTAATATTGTTACTAGATAAAACTAGATAATATCAAGTTCTTGGGGCTTTTTGAGCAGCGTATTACCAAATTGTTCTATATTAAAAAAAGATTTTTCTTGTATCCTCTCCCCCACTTTTTGATTTTTGAGTTGGTTTTCTCATGTGAATCATCTGTTAGGTAGAAAGGTGTTAAGATGGTGAGGTTATGATAACATTTTTATCATGTTTGTCCTCAATACTTTTGTGGTCATGCACTTTCTTAGCAGACTCGTAAATATAAAAGGAAGTATATCTGTGTTATAGGAGAAAACAATATTGCATCTCCACTGTGAGCTTAAAAAGGAAGTGTGTAATGTAAGTGTAATGTGTATAGAATAAGTAAAAAACTTATTTGGAAATTCTAATTCATTGGAGGATATCTGAGAACTGCAGTACTATTTGTAGGCAGGAAGTACTATGTTTAATGATTGATGGTAGCTTTTTAAAAATCCATATATACTTCAGGTATATGGAAATGGAGTAATTAACATTTTCTCCAGCTTTTCCTATTTTAAATAAAAGATCATTGTTATCTTAGAAAGGGAAAGCTAGTGAAGTTAAGGCGAAATGAATTTGCTACTTTAAAATTATACTTATGACATATATACTTTAAATCACGTAAATTTTCCTGACCTATAGTATTACATAAGCATTGTTAGGTAAATGGCACGTGGATATTTGTGTTTTGTTCACCAAATACCATTCAGAGGGCAAAGTATACAGAACAGAACAAGAGGGAAAGGGTAGAGGTTAGGGTATGATCAACTGTATATA
>CM052800.1:18058411-18085878 GCA_028533885.1 Nasua narica | reverse complement strand
CCCCCAACACTAACTCCTCTACTATGCCATTTATCTCAGTGCCATCTCATCTCAACAAATAGCAACACCATCCTGCCCATAACATGTGTAAAGCACCAGATTTTTTTTTTACTTGACAAATTTTTGATAGATCCAGAGCTGAGATCAATCTACCATAACTCTTACAACTTTCCCTGACCAGTTATATTACAAGTAAAGCACTGCCCTATCTTTCCAAAAGGCAACGTCTTCACTTATCTCCAAAATATCACTGGCTTTCTTTCAGATATCATTAAGAAATGACTTCAAAAAACAAACATTTCTAGGGCGCCTGGGTGGCTCAGTGGATTAAAGCCTCTGCCTTCGGCTCAGGTCATGATCTCAGGGTCCTGGGATGGAGCCCCGCATTGGGCTCCCTACTCAGCAGGGAGCCTGCTTCCCACCCCCCACCCCCCGCCTCTGCCTGCCTCTCTGCCTACTTGTGATCTCTGTCAAATAGATAAATATTTAAAAATATTTAAAAAACAAACAAACAAACAAACATTTCTTGCTATTGACCAAATACAGTCTACAAATGTAAAGTTCTTAGAATCATATTGACCGTGGTTTTGAAATTTCAGGAGCATTAACTATACATGGGAATCTCTAATACATATGTGCACGTGTTTTTAAACTTCCAACAGAAGGGAAACAGAAGGGGAAAGATAATCCTATTAGTAAAATCTCCAAAAAAGCTTCACATTAGGGCTGAAAAAGATGTGATTATATAATTTAAGCCCCTGTATCACTGTGTTCTCTGAAAATCTTCCTCATATACAATGGAAACCTATCCTTGGGGCACCTGGGTGGCTCAGTGTCTCTGCCTTTGGCTCAGGTCATGATCTCAGGGTCCTGGGATGAGGCCCCAAATCGAACAGGGCTCTCTGCTCAGCAGGGAGCCTGCTTCCCCCTCTCTCTCTGCCTGCCTCTCTACCTACTTGTGATCTCTCTCTGTCAAATAAACAAATAAAATCTTAAAAAAAAAAAAAAAGGAAGCCTATCCTTAAGCCTAACAAAAACTCTCAATGCCTCAAAGCACTGGATGGGTTGGTCATCTGACCAGACAGAAATGAAAATAGCACACTGATGGCAGAGCTCATGGAAGTCAAAAAGTGGAAGAGGTAGCTAAGGAATCACTGAAAGGGCAGCTGAAGCAGTAGCCACTACTGATTTCTCTAACACAAACAGATTACGTTTCCCGTGAGCATGGGAACTATACACACTTCCAACTTTTTACAAGTTCTCAAATTCACTAAGTCATTTTATCATCTGCATCATATTCTACTACCAGGTGTGACCTTTCAAAAGGTGTGATTAGGAAATCATCCAACATAAACATGAACCTCAGTAGGCAGTGTTAAGGACCAATGCTAGGAAAGCCATCTGTTCAATGGAAATAATATTTCTACTTCCCTAGTGATTACAGCTATCCATAACAACTGTGAAATCCCCAGAGAAGAAATTTTAACTGCCTCAAAACTAATTATTCATATAAACTGGCCAAGAAATTAAATGTTACATAAAGGGCTCTCTAATCCCTAATATTTTTTTGCTAATTATTCCATTAGTAGTCTACATCTGCTCTACTAAAATTTGGTTATGAATCAGAGGTAACTCACAGAGAATGCTTTTATACCTAAAAATGACTACAGATAATAACTACAATTCACAAAAATTGTTATTTTTAATGTACATAAAATCCTCCTGAAAACATGTCCCACACAAAAAAGAACAGATGTTACTGTCAAAGTTTAAACATTATTACTAGAAGGAATGACACTAAATTTAACAAAAAAGTTTAATTTTAACAACATGCTTTTGAGTATCTTCAATACTCAACAATTATGATCAGGAAGCATGTTAAGTACTGCCTTTAAAAGTAAAGTGAATCAATTTTGACGATTTAAATATATAAATAGGTCAGAGATTTGCAAACATATATTCTAAGACATTCAGAAATACTAGCCATAATCCCACATATTACTGCAGTGGAGTTTTTTTGGTCTCTTGGATCCTTATTTGTTCCAAATGTCACTTCTCCACCCTTTCTTTTTAAAAAAATAAAAATTTTCTAGAATTCTTTTGAGAAATTTATCTTCCAGGTATTTTCAGAGAAAATACTACAACTCCTTTATTTCTTGTAGCTCAACTCTAGATGTGGTCATTTAATATCTTGGAGTAAAACTACTTTTAAAAACCTAAGAGTTAACTATTTCAACCTGTTCAGTAACATATTAAAACTGTTAAGCATTTGAAATAAAAATGGGTATATGCACTGTGCCTAAAACTATTCATTTGTCTGAGCTAATCATACCAAATAGAATTGGTCCCAGTTAGGTCCCAAGCAACCCAACACTTAGGATTTTAAAACAGGAGACATAGGTAAAGATCATTCACAAGAGCTATTACACACAGTAGTTGAGTAAAAATATTTGATGACAGAAACCATGTCCATAAAATACCTTAAAATTACAATTTACCTTTATATATATCTAAATGTTTAAAGAAACAATCATTGAAGGAGTCAAGTAAAATATTCCGAATTCCTTCAGTCATAAGAGCAGTAGCAGAAATGACTGCTCCAAAAATTACCAGAACAGAAACACTCTCTCAGTTTGTAATATCCTAACTCACCCCCCTCAAAACACATTTACCCTTAGGGATTCACAAATAACAAACACACAATTCATTTCAACCATGGCTACAATTTGTAAGCAGCCTTTCATTGCTCCATAAAGGCTCGTCATTGTAGATGCTCATCAGTTTTTAAAGCCACATCCACAGCTGCTGTCTTAGAAAAACAACATTTGCAGCAAAAACTTTAAAATTACACCTATAAAACAGTTTGACATAAGACAAAATTAAAAGTCCTCCAGTATAATATAAAGAATGAATGTATCTAGAGTACCAAAAGTATGAGACTCAAGTCATTCTTAACAGTAATACTTCTCATCATTACAGTACAAGCGTTATTTTCTAAGTTCTCTGACACATATAGTATCATGTTTAACTTAAAGCCTAGATCAAAGAGGTATTTATTATTTACGCCAAAAAAAAAAAAAAGTGAAGCAGAGATATCACCAAATTTCTTTTTAGTGAACAGAATCTGTTTCGCGACCTCCAACCTGTGTTCTTTCTACAACCTTTCTTCCAAAATCATAAGCTGAACTGCAGAGACAAAAATCCCACATAGAAGTGTTCTAAAAAAATAAAGTCTACTTTAAAAAATCCCACATAAACCAATTCCTGCTCAACTTCATCCTTCTGTCTCAGATCTTTACTCTGGAAAGACCAAGGAAAGGGAATTTTCTGGTTAGAGAGCACAACCAATCACGTAGACAGATGACTAAAGGTTAATCACACATTCGATGAATCTGTACTAATACTGGGGGCCCATAAAACTTTATAACATACAGGAATATAAGCAGGATTTCAAATCAGGGAGAAAAAGAGCACTCAAAAAGTGACGCTGCTAGAACACTTCATTGGTTCATTCATTCATTCCACAAATACTGAGCATCATCTATGTACCAAGCACTCTATTTTAGCAGGGCAGAGAAAGACAAAATCAAAAGCAAAGAATACATATTGTGAGAAGTTGATACATGTAAGTGGGGAAAAAACAGGAAAGAGCACAGAATGTGGGATAAAAAGCAGGAAAAATGTGGTAGAATGAGAAAGGAGACCAAGAAAAAGGTGCCAGCAAGGTGGCTACCCAAGACAGTGGTATCCTACAAGTCAAATGAAAAAAGTGTCTGAGCAAGAAGGCAGTGATCCAAGATATCAAATGCTGATCAAGTCAGGTAACAGGTGAAAAAAACCCACCACTACATTCACCCATAGAGGGTACTGGTAAGTTAAGAGGACTAGGGTTTTGTTTTTGTTTTTTTTAAGATTTTATTCATTTATTTGACAGAGACAAAGCAAGCACAAGTAGGGGGGAGCAACAAGCAGAGGGAAAGAGAGAAGCTCCCAAACCCAGAGACCTGAATCCAGGGACCTAAGCCAAAGGCAGATGCTTCACAACTGAGCCACCCACATGCCCCAAGAGGAGCAGTTTTGTTGTGGTGTGGTGGAGATAAAGGCCTGACTGAAGTGGGTTTAGGGAGAATGGAGAGGGGAGACAGAAAGAACTCTGCATAGGAAGTTTGTTGCGAAGGGCAAAGGAGAAACAGAAAACTAAAGGGGAATGTGGAATCCAGAGAAATAAGTGCATGTTTATATACTGTCGAGGATATTTCAAGAGAAAGGTAATAATTGAGACCGGAGAGAGGGAAGGCTAGCTGGCTACTCCAGTGTTCTGGAGAAAATACTTCATATAAGTTGACAGAAGTATCATCTGGAAAATAAAGTTATTACACAAAATGAGAAAAAGACATTTCATCGGAAAAATATGGTTATAAATACATAGTCAAATCTAACTTTGAATGATTTCTAGAATATACCTTTATTTTTAAAGTAATCAAATAGTAAATCTAATACTTCATCTAAAGTAGTAATCTAATATAATCAATCCCCTTTTCCTTAAAGTCTTTATTAGAATTCTCTGGTACTGCTTGCCACCTAGGAGAGAGCTTGGAAGCCTTCAGGTGGTTATCATTTAGGTAAAGATGAACAAAAGCTCTAACAGTACAGGCAGGGCAATGAATGGCAGAGGCAGAAGTAAAGCTTCGTGAACTTGAGTTAAATTACTAAATACCGGACCCTCAGACTTCTTGTCTATAAAATGGACATACTATCTCCCTCAATGTAGTTGAGGACTCAGTAGATACCCAACAAAATGTCAATTCCCCAAAATCCCTTTAATATGTTTACTAAACTATTGACACTTAATAGAATGTCAGCATTTCCACTAAAAAAAAGTTGAAGGCTATACTCCCAATTGTTCACAGTAGGTAATTTCCTGGTGGAAGACTATAGCAGCTGACTTTCCACGATAAATTTAAATAACTTTTGAATTTCTTATACACATTTTTCCAATAGAAAAAAATAATTTACAGATGACATTACCCTTAAGAAAACTCCCACATCAACAAAGTCAATTGCCTGAATTAGAAAAACAAGCTAAAAATGAGATGAAAAATAAATCAACTGCACATCTAAGCTACCATATTAATTTAAATTCTAATGTAATTTAAGATATTTAATTTACCAACTGGCAACTGTCAGGAGTTACATCCTTGGAAACTAGGTTTAAGTAAACGATATGCTCCTAAATCCTGTATGTAAAAGATTTCCCCAATATCGTGGAGGTAGGCCACGATGAAAAATGGCTTGTTTACCAATAATTGGGAAATAATCTTTGAAAGCTACAGCTACCAAGTTTGTTTTTTTGAGATTACAGTAGTGAAGTGACAACTCCCACTAATTCAGTACTATCCATTTAAATGAATGATGACACTCATTATTATAAGCTGTAGGTAAATTACTAAAACTATCACTACTACCTTTGGAATGCTGAAATCGATTTAATTCACTTCAACACATTTAGTGAATTCCACAGTCAGGGAATAATACTGTCCTGACATATACACTAGAAAAATCCCTGTATAAAAATTACTAGGTTAAATAAATAAAATCTTTAAAAATAATAATAATAATTGTTTAAAAAAAATTACTAGGTTCATAAATGGGTACATCTTCTGGCATAAAATTTCAAGTTATAGCCTTCCCTTTATGACGGTCTTCCCTTTTTCTAAATCTCTTCTTCTGTCCTTCCATTTTCTCTAACAGAGGCTCTGGAAACAACCAGCTGCAATTTAGTGCAAGTGGCATAACTAAGATGCTAGGGAGGCAAGAGGCAGAGACTGGGGTGAGGCAGGTAAGCCAGAACCCAGGCAGTTCTAGAGTAGGGACCACTAAAGCAGAGTGGGTGACAAGTGTGCACTGAGAACAATGTGATCTAAAAGAGGACACCCTAACGAGTCAAAGGTACAAGATAGAGAACACAAGCAGCATCAAGAACAGGAAAACGGGCGCCTGGGTGGCTCAGTTGGTTAAGCGACTGCCTTAGGCTCAAGTCATGATCCTGGAGTCCCGGGATCCGGTCCCACATCAGGCTCCCTGATTGGCAAAGAGTTTGCTTCTCCCTCTGACCTCTCCCCTCTCATGCTCTCTCTCTCATTCTCTCTCTCAAATAAATAAATAAAATCTTAAAAAAAAAAAAAAAGAAGAACAGGAAAACAAGCAAAGAGGAAAGCAGCAGGCTCAGAGCTGACGGTTTCTTAAGCAACACTGGCAGCAACCCTCAAACCAAGCTTGGGGCTGAGAGATTTGTATTCTTGGTGTTAAGTCCACACTGACAGGAGAAAATAAGGCAAAGCAAAGTGCATGTAACATTAAAAAGCACCACAGTGGTATATAGAAAAAAGACCAGCACAAGTCTCTCCCTAAAAAGCAAAACGGAACTAGTCCCAGCTCAATTACTGAATGGGTCTCAGCCATAAGCCAACTGGAAATTTACTCAGTCCATCTGTGCCTCCATTTAAATAAGTAGTTAATTTAGGGGTGCCTGGGCGGCTCGGGCCATTAAGCCTCTGCCTGCGGCTCAGGTCATGATCCAAGAGTCCTGGGATCGAGCTTCTTCCTCTCCCTCTGCCTCGCCCCGTGCTTGCGTGCTCCCTCTCTCTTTCTTTCTCTCTCTCTCTGTCAAATAAATAAATAAAATCTTTTTTTTAAAGTTACTTTAGAACACATAATTAGCAAGATCTTTTCCAGATCTGGAGTTTCTTGAGTCTAATGGAGTTAATAATCTGTAACATCTGTCACACTGGATATAATTACATACTATGGTATGTTACAGGGAGAATACAATATACCAAAATGTAAGTAACATAGATTCACAGTCTAGTATCCCTACAAACTTCATCATCATCTTTCATTAAGTCCAGTTAGAAACAAATTCCTAGTCTCCTCCTCTAACCATAAAAACCATCGCCTAAAAGCTAACCACCAAGGCTTCACTGTCTATACATTTGGAGATGGGGAATTTGGTCACTTGTGCAATTTCACTGAGCTTCCCTTCAGCTTCTTTCTACAGGACATGTTGTAATGGCATTACACTTTTCTATTTTTCAATACTACGAGTTTTCTATTTGCTGTATGTTTCATATTCCACTTAAAAAAGTATGGTCCAGAAATGGCAGAAGACAGACCATCATCCAGGAGGTCAGTTTCTCCATGGGTTCTTAGAAAAACTAATCTACACTGAACATCAGATTTATCTCTTAGACTAAGTGCCACCTAGTGGCAAGTTTATATATTAAATCCATTCAAGTCCTAGTCATCTAGCCAATAACATTTTGACTAACAATTGCGACATAATTATGCAAGGTAAGTAAAATATTAATCCTGTCCTTACAGAGGTGGCTGACAAATCACTTAGAAAGGCAGGTACACTCAATACAGATATATTTATACAACTGCAGAAAGATGTTAAATGTTACAAAAGTATGCAAAAATGTTACAGAAATATGCAAATTAAGTATTCAGCAACTGTTCAAAAGCTAAAAGAAACAAAACACTGTTATGTAGGTTCTCTTGTACCTGCTCACCTCACTCAGACTTTCCCCGTTTCTAATTACTTCACCCACTTTATCATTTGGTTTTCCCACCTTGCCTTCCACCCTTCCCTGCTCCCTCATCTTTTAAATTCTACTCCAGATAAGGGGAAGAGAAGGACCTGTTTATTGAGTAGCTACTACTCCTAGAACTGAGCTAGGCATATTATAATCTCAAATCTCATATAACCTTCACACCAATACCAGGGAGTATTGTTTTCTCCAACTTTTCCGACAAGGGCAAGGCAGATTCAGTGAAAAGCTCATAGCCACAGTGCTATAGAGCACTTATTGCAAAGCTCTCAATACTATCCAGTCTCAAAAAGAGCTGCTCTGTTCTTTCCATTCCGAGGCCTGCTACTATGAAGATCAGATCTTGACTGCATTCCTCCTATGGTCTCCATCCACCCCAATCTATTTTACCCTGATTACACCCCGCCTCACCTCTTCAACAACGTTCAATGCCCTCCTATCCCAAACCCTGATAGATATCCAAGCCCTTAATTTTGCACCCAAGGTCCTCCAAGAAACCCCAACCACTTTTCCAGTTTTATTTCTTAACGCCCTTATCAACTCTCACCTTTTCAATGAACTCTCCTCCAATTAAGATAATCATTCACACCTGTTTTCCCACCACCATTATACATGTTACAGCACTTATAATCTTTAATATCTGTGCACTTTTCACTAAATCATGAGCTTTACCAGACAACTTCTTGGCTATCTTTATAAGACCGTTAACATAGCAGTCACACCTATTATGTGCTCAGCAATTGTTTCTTTAAAACATATTTAAACAGTTATAAAGGAGAACCACTAAAGCATGGTTACAGGTATTTCCCTTAACCCCTCCCTTCATGATTGGGAACCTCAATGTTTCCGCTTCCTCCAGTTGGTGTATCAGGCGCTTTGTATAGGACTATGTAATTTCTTGAGTGAAAAATTTTCTCATACTCAAACCAAAAGTTAAAATGATTAGAAAACATATGCTAGGAACTGCAGAGACAATACAAAGCTCAGTGGTTACCAGGGGTTAGGGGTGGGAAGGGGATAAGTGGGTAGAACACAGAGGATTTTTAGAGCAATGAAACTACTCTAAGATACTATGCTGGTAGATACATTTACATTTGTCCAAACCCAAAGAACAAAGTCTAATGTAAACTATGACTTAGATAATAATATATCAATGTAAGTTTATCAATTTTGAAAAATCTACCACTCTGCTGGGGGATGCTGATAATGAAGGAGGCTATTTATGTACAGGGGCAGGAAGAACATGGGGAATCTCTGTACCTTCCCCTTGATATTGCTGTGAACCTAAAACTGCTCTAAAAAATAAAGTCCATTAAAAACAAAACAAACCAAAAAAAGCAAACAAAAAAAAACATGGGGCGCCTAGGTGGCTCAGGATCCCCAATCCTCTTGGTTTCAGCTCAGGTCATGATCTTGGGGTCATGAGATCCAGCCCTGGGTGGGTTTCTGCTCAGCAGGAAGGCTGCTGGAGATTCTAACCCTGTCTAGGTCCCTCTGCCCCTCCCCCTGAGGCATGCACTCTCTCTCTCTCAAACAAATAATAGTTCTTTTTAAACGTTAGGGTGCTTGGGTGGCTCAGTTGATTAAATGACCGCCTTTGGCTCAGGTCATGATCCTGGGGTCCTGGGATCGAGTCCCACATCGGGCTCCCCCTGCTCTACGGGGAGCTTGCTTCTCCCTTTCCCTTTGCCTGGGCTCCTCCTCCTGCTTGTTCTCTCTCTCTCTCAAGCGCGTGCTCTCTCTCTGTAAAATAAATTAAAAAAATCTTTAAAATAATAGTAACAGAAGGTATGTTAGCAAAATAAGGCAAGATCTTAGTGGGGCTGCAGTTTTCCAATAAAGGAACAAATACCCTTCCAATTATGCAAACCAGACGAAAGCTAGTATATTCTGTCTGGAGCAAAACTAGTTTCAAAATAAATTTTTCATAATAATACAGAAAAAAAGCCTACAACATTGGTACTATATAAGGCAACTAATATTCCAGTTATATAACACAATCTTTACCATGATAATAAAAAATAACAGTTTCATAAAGTGATAAACATTTTTCCTGGTATATAAACTTTTTATGAGAAATACATTCTTACTCATTTACAATTCTATCATCTAATTAACAATGCACAGAAAAAAAAATTAGCTCTAAGGCCAAGTTAAAACTACTGAATATAGAAAAGGAAGCGTGGAAGGGGAGTTAAAAAGAGTCAACTTGATTTTCTAGTATATTCCAGCTCACATCCAAGAGATGCAGCATTTTTATCTAAAAGTTTTTGCAACTCAGGATACCTAAGCAGCAGTGGTTCCTAATTGTTATTATAAACTTAAAATAGTGCAAATATTTCCAAGACTGCCATAAACATCACCAAACTGACTAAAAAGCTGTCATGCTTATCATTATACACTGTCTCAACATAACCTACACAAATATTTATGCAGATAGGTAATTACTATCAATTATACAACCCAAGTCGGAGTGCCTCTAACGCTGGCTTTTCCTCCGAAGTATGTTCAGGAAATACATATCCTTTTCATACTACTAGGATATCATTTCATTCCCTGAAGCAAAAGTAGGCCTAATGAGGCGTAAGTGACACCAGGATGCTGTGCCAGGCCTAAGGGGCATCCAGAACTGTGGGCAGGGTGTATGAAAGATGGTTAGCAGTCAGGCATTCAATATTCCTACATTATTATGGTTGTCCAAGCAAAGACAGCAGTAACAAGTAGTCCCCAAAAGGTGGGGGTGACTCTGACAACATCCATGGTCTAGCAGTAATTTACCAAATATGTCTGCTCAAAATGCCAAGGCACATATTTTAAGGGCTGCGGTCCTCTGCACTAAATACACTGCTGCCTTCCTAAAACATGACCCACAAACCACAGGTTACAAAATATAAAGTCCATCCTGAATCCTGCCTGTGAAAGGTTAGCAGGAGAAACCCTTTGTTACGATGAAAATATTCGTATACAGTGCTTTAGTATTTACAAATCACTTAAATATATGTTTTATTTGACCTGTATAATTTAACATATTTTACTTTACTTGATAGTCACATGCCTGTCAGATAAATACAACAAAATTATCATTCCCTATTCTATAGAGGTAGAACCTCAAGCTTGGAGAAATTGTAACCTGTCCATAATTCCTGAGGCTTCCTGAAGATTATCATGATTATCAGGTTATTATCTGGTTCTATGGCATGGCCTCCCTGCCCTCGGCAAAAGCAGCAGTCCACAGTCTCAAGTTTTATGCATCTAAGAAGAAGAAGAACTGAAGGGGCGCCCGGGTGGCTCAGTGGGTTAAGCCTCTGCCTTTGGCTCAGGTCATGGTCTCAGGGTCCTGAGATCGAGCCCAGTGCAGGGTTCTCTGCAGGTTCCCCTTTCTCTCTGCTTGCCTCTCTGCCTACTTGTGATCTCTCCCTGTCAAATAAATAAATAAAATCTTGGGGGAAAAAAAAAAGAACTTCAAACATGTAAAAATAATAGAACCCTTTGAGAAACACTGGTCAACTATACAAAAAACAAAATGTGAAATTTAAGCTTATCAGTTTTGTACAAACAATATAGTATAATCCAAAAAGAACTTCTGGCTAAGATTTTACTATAATGTCCTCAGAGGCTATGAGAATGCCTGTAGCTGAAAATATCAATTCTTTTGAGTACCTCAGCAATTATATTTCCTAGAGAATCAATACATTCCCTACGCACATCAAATTCTGACTACAGGCACCAGGTTGAGCCAAGGTTTCAAAGTACTCTTGAATCATTTGTTCAAAAAACCTTTTTACTGAGACCCTATCATGTGCTGGACACTCTTTTGAGTGTAAGAATTATGATTATGAAAAAATGGTATCTGCCACCAGGAAACTAACGAAAAGCCTCTGAATGTGACAGACAATTGCAACTCGATTTGACACTTCCAAGAGAATTATCCTGAGTCCTTTAAGAACACACCAAAGGGGTACTGAACCCAGCCTGGTAGATCCCCTCAGACCTAAGTCTTGAATAATAACTCACTAATAACAGCACTTTTCAAATACTGAAAGGCATTAAACTGCTAAACCCATCCAGGGTACTACAGATTCTTAAATATAGCCAGAGCACTGAATATTAGAGGAAAAAAAGGCATACATACAGCTCAGCTAGAGAAAAAGTAAATGAAATAGTTATAGAGGGCCATATATGCCAAACTAGCTAACATTTTTTGAGTACCTGCTATGTGTTCAGGTATCCTACTAAATGTTTTCTTGCATTCAAGTGAGCTAAGAGTAATTATCTTGCAATTGATGGAAAAAGCAAGGAGAAGTCAGATCACTTGTCAGTGTTAAGAGGTTTTAAATGGCAGAGACAGAACTGGAACCCAGTCCGGATTAAATCCTAAATGTGAGCTCATACTCTCTACTCCATTGCCTCTTTAATAAAGGCTGCTAGGGGGAGCCATTGAAAGGTTTTTAAACTAAGAAGTGAAGTGATCAGATTTGCTCTTTAGACAGTGGAATCTGGATAAAGGAGGCTGAGTCTACAAACAGAAAAAGGAAGCTATCAATGTTTATACTAACTCATGTGAGAAATGATGAGAACATAAATTGTGGCAGTAGGGATGAAGGACACAGATACAAGAGATTTTCAGGAGGGAAAATTTTCAGTTCTTAGTGTCTAAATGTGAAGGGTTAGTGTAAGAGAAGAATCCAGAAACTTAGCTGTGATGTTGTATCATCTACCAAGAACACAGAGTCTTGTTAAGTATCTATAGAGCATCTCCTAAATGTAAAACACTTTCCTAGATCAAGGGCCAACCCTGAAATCACGGCCTTGGCTGTTAGAAAATATTCTTAGAGCAAGTAACAAAGCATTAAAAACTATAAGGGATACTGAAAATAGTGATTACTATTAACAGATATGGCCTAGGGGCTAAAGAAAACTTTTTTAAAACATACTACCCACATGCATAAAATAAAAACGTAAAAAAAAATCACCATATGTAGAAAACAGATCAATAGAGAGAAAGCATCCTGTAATTTTACAATGCGTTATTACATATGAGTCTGACAGATTTTCAATCTCTTATACAACAAATACACCACCTTGTAATTTGTTTTACTTATTCTTCTCCCTCTAAGCTTATAGGGGAAAAAATGTACTGATTTTATTACCCAAACTATAATACATATTTTCATTTTTTTATTCCACTATCACCACTGTGACTTGCCAAGAACTTTGTTCATAACCTCCTACTTGACTTCCTATAAAATATGACCTACTTCACATCAGCTTATTTCAGTACCAATTCCTAGACTTTAACCACACCTTTCATCCGAGGATGCTCTCTGCAAATCCTAAGGCACAGCAATCCTGTGCAGATGTGGCAAGTTATTACCATTCCCATTTTACTACATAGTTAGGAAATTGGCCCAGGGGAAGTAGAGTAACTTGGAAATAATCATAAAGCCAGATGCCAAGAATAACAGCTTCTAGTCAATCCATGAGAAAATACTGCCCCTAGTTGAAATAACACGAAATTTAGTATTAGGAGGAAGCAAAAAATGTTTTAAAGCCACATCCTAGGTTTTTAAACTTTATTTTTTAAAATGACCCAATCCTAGAATTAAGATTTGTAAAAACTTTCAAACGCACCATTTTTTCCCTAATACCTTATCCACCCAGAGTGCCAAAGATTTATTTAATGAAATACAGCTGGCAAGAGTGGCTGTTCTCCCAAACCATTTTTTATCTTATCCTTTTAAGGACACTGATAGAAATCTGTAGTTATCAGACAATAGGTAACTTTTTAATAAACTTAACTACTTAAATAATTCAATACATAGAAGCATATATTAGAACAGATCTGAAAATAGTACAAGTAAGCATCTTATCTTTTTTTCCTGAAAACACACTCTGCAGATTGATCTGCAATATGCATGGACAATAAATTTAAAGCTTTAATACTCGATAATCAGAATGAAAGTATCCCAACCACAACTTATCCCGTATGTTTCTAAATATGCTGCTGTTTGATATAATAAAGGTCTTGATTCAGTTTAGAAACAAAAAAAACCCTGAGTTTGTAAAAGTTGCTTTTACAATGTTTGTGTGATCATTCCTACATATACAAGTCAGAACAAAATACCTTCCATTACATCATATTTACACTTTTGTTTAGAGTCAGAAAAAGTGTAGTCAAGATTTTACCTTCAAAAGAATGATTACGCACAAAGAGCAAGTACAGGAGACAAATGATTACCAGTAAAATCCACTCATGGAACCCAGACTGCAAACTTTCACAAATCCTCACATATCAATTAGGAAATAAGATTTTCCATTAATTAAAATTCAAACTACTAATTCTAATCACAGCCTTCAAAAAAAAAATGTTTAACAACATTCCTCACACTCAATCTTGTACATCCTCTACTAGTAGCACTTTATGTGGAGCTTTAGTTTAGAAAGGAAATGACACGCCAAATGATTTTGTGGGTAACGCAACTTCTAAAATTGGTGATCAACTAGTAAGGGGGGAAAAAACCAACTTCTGAACAATATATGCAATCCAGTAATCCTCATAAACTGAATACTTCTTATCCCCCAGAATAGCACCAGAATATTCAGACTATTTAAATACACCACACCGCCCTCCCCCCCAAGCACACAACTCCCAGTTTTTACATTACCATAACAATAAGCACTGTGAACAATTTAAAACTCTTTTAACATTAGAAGTGACTTCACCTTACTTAAGACTACTACTTAAATGTCTTTTAATTGCATTTGATTAATGCATTCCACAAAGATTCTAGAAGCAGTAGTCATCAGCCAGAAACTGCACTCTTAAAAGCGTGTTCCTCATTTCCACTCCAAAGGCGGAACAGAAGGGTTGTCATAATTCTACAGAGCAAAAGCACGTAATTATAAACTAATGATTAAGAAAAAGTAAAACATAAAAAAAAAAAAAAGTAAAACATTTATATCAAACTACCAAGCAGGATGCCTCCCTTTTCCTGAGACAGCAGGAGTTACTGGTAAAATAACTTAACTCTAGACCTATAGTCTAGAAAATGCTGAAATTTTCCCCACGAATATTCAGAAGTTTTTAATATTAAAATTCACGCTACTATTCAAGTACCGAATGAATAGTCAACGTGGTTAACTGAAACTAGTCACACGCCAACAGGGGAAAAAAAAAAAACATCTCTCTCCTCTTCTAACCTTCCTACAATACCCTCAGGTAACCCAGAAGCAAAGCTACGACAGCTGCCCTTGGCCTAGGCCATCAGAAACAGCCTAAGGGCAAAGGGGGCGGGAGTGGAAGAGCAATAACCAAGAGACCAGATCTTTTTCCAAGGCTACTGTTTCCAAGCAAAACAACCATGGGCCCAAAGAGATCGAGAAGAAAACTGGAGACATTGTAATCCCGAGAGAAAGGTGTGTGTGCGCGTGTGTACACATAATCCCAAGAGAAAAGGGTGCGGAACGCCGAGGAGGAAACTAAGTATCCCCATGCCTCTTTAAGACCCACAAAAACAACAACAAACCGTAGGGTCTGTCTGCGCGTACAAGCACCAGATGGAGTCCCCGAGGCTGAGACAGTTCAGCCGACATACTCCGTGGGTAGTGGATAAATCAACCGATGATGGGAGGGGACGGGGGTGCCAAGCGAATAAGCCACTGAATGGGGGAAGACAAAGACTCCGGGAGTGATCAAGTGCCAAACAGAAAGGTGAGAGGAAAACACGTGAGAAAAATAATGGGAGAAAAATTAAAAGACAAATCTGGTGCCTGGGCTGTGGCAGGTCACTGAGCTACCGAATAGCGAAGGGCACAACAAAGGGGCACGGGAGGAAGGACAGCTGAGGGGAGGAGATGGAAAAGGGATGCGGGGCGCAACGGGTCGGACAAAGCGCCCAAGGCGGTGAAACAAAGGGCCGGGGGTAGAGAGTCGCGGGGGACAGCGGGGAAAGACAAAGCGCCCGGGGCCCGGGGCACCGGCCAGGCGAGGAGGCGACGACCGCCCGGAGGAACAAAGCTGCGCGGGGCCGGAGGTCGGGCCCGCGGGCTGAGTCGCAAGAGGCGGGCGGAGGCGCAGGAGGCGCAAGAGGCGCGCGACCCGCACGGCGCCCGCGGGCCCCGCGCGCCCGGCCGCACTCACGCCCGCACCCGCCGGCGTCGCCGCCGCCGCCGCCCGCCCTCACGCGCCGGAGCCCGAGCCACGGCGGCGCAGAGCGAGCAGCGCACGGCCAGACGCCGCCGCCGCTGCGCTCGACGCACGCGACGCCGCCCCCGCGGCCCCGGACGCCGAGCGCGCCGCGGCCCCGAACACGCCGCCCGCCGCGGGCTGCGAGACGCCCGCAACTTTCCCGATTCCCAGCGCTCCGATTCCCCCAGACTTACCCTGTCACAACAGGCGCCATCTTCCACAAACTCTCGCCAAAACTCCAACCCTCGCGAGATTCCCCCTGACGCCTTCCCTGGTCCCTCTCCCCCGCCCCTTCCCTTTTTCCTCACTCCTCGATTCCACCCAGCCCCCGCGCTTCTTTTCCCCTCGCAGCCGCCGCGAAGAGCCAGACGCCTCGCGCCGCCCGCGGAGTAGGGGATCCTGCTCGCAGCCTTCCCTGGAAACCTACCCAAGCGATGGAGCATGCGCAGGCCGCTCCTCCGCGGGCGAGCCCTCAGTGTGGTCCATGGGGAGTGCTCCGGTTATCCGGGTTTTGGGACGCGCCCTGAGGGACGTACGTGGAGACTGAGGAAAACCGGAGGGGATTACAACGGGGACGGGGAATGGAGGGGTCAGGAGGCGGGGCCGAGGGGAAGGGAGGAGGGGTCCTGGGAAAATCTGCCGCGTTTCACAGGCCTAGATGAAACACCTCCTCAAATGGGTGTTTTCCAAGTGGCTTCCCGCTCACTCCGGTTCCCAGCCCTTTTCATTCATTCGGACGTTCATTGGACACCTCCCTTATGCTAATGTCTGCGTTAGATACTGGAGCTACAGAGATGCCTGGAGTTCGGCGAGTGACAAACCTAGAACTGTCTTCGCTCTATTCTACCCCCCAAGCTTGCACACAGACAAGATGACAACGTGGGCTGACTCTTCAGAGCTCTGCAAATGGAAAACTTTTGCATTTGAGCTCTGTGGACTTAGATTTCTTCTCTTCGGGTGTGAAATGAGGTCAGGCCAAGGCCTCTGGCGACGACACCCCTAATGTCCACCTCGTAAATGCATGCCAGAGCGCCAATTAGTTTTCTCTAGAGGTGAAAACTGCGTTGGAATTGAGCCCGCACCCGCACTTAAACCACAGGTACCCCTGTGGCAGAGAGCTGCCTGCTGTATGAGCCTCCTTGGCACCTCATCACTGTCCCCAGCCGTGTGTGAACCCAGGTGGAATGGGGACAGACACTACCCGGGTCCTTCTGTGGGCCTGGCACAGTCTAGGACGCTGTTCGCTGCCCGAAACGCTTTCCAGGCAACCTAAGCCTGGAAAGCCCGGAGCCAGCTTGGTCCGTCTGGGCATTTAATAGAAAGGAGAAGGGCCCGAATCCTCACCCCTCCTTCCTACCTGCCACATCCCTTTCTCCACCCTCGCCATCCCGGCCAGCCTTGCCCTTTCAATTCCTAGAGATTCCCAGATCGAGCACTGCCTCCTGTAGGGAGCCCCAAAACCCGGAGAACTGGAATTCGCTGTCGGAGACCTGCTGAAGGCGCTGCAGGATTGGCGCGGCACACGCGAGCGGCACTGCGCATGTGCCCAATGCGGGCAGCCCAGTCTCACGCTACACCTCCTTCCCACCGCCTTCCACTACTCAACTCAGACACAACACGGGCCGTGGGAAATTTCCTAAACCTCGCGAGAACGCGCCCACTGTTGCCTATGCTTTCGCCCCCAAATCTCGCGGAGCCCAGGCGGGACAGGTGTTTGCCTAGTGCAGCTCCCGGCGCTGTTCGTGCCGCGCGTGCCCAGGCGGCAGGCGGCGGGCGCCGGCGGGGTGGGAAGGGAGCGGCCCGCCGCGGAGGCGGGGCGGGTGGGCGCGTGGCGAGGAGCGCTCGGCGGAGGGCCGCTGGAGGGGGGCACGACGTCTCGCACACACACGCCGCGTGACACTTTGTGGAAGAAAAATGGGTGGCGGGGTAGGCGGGCTGTAAAGGAAGAAGGGGAAGCCAGGAGATTAGAAACTCCTCTTGGTGCAGATAGTAAGAGGTCAGACTGTAGGGCAGGAGGAGCCCTAGGCCCATCCCCCGGGGAGGTTTCCTGTCGCCTTCCTCGAGCCTGGTACTTTCCTAAAATGTGTTTGACGCCGCGCCCCCGGCCTCCGGGAGCTGACGGCCCCCAGTGTCGGGTTTGAGTCATGCCTCTGAGTCACCTAGTCTGGCCACCACTTTAACTTGGTTTGAAACAAGTTCGGATTTCCTTAGCTGCTCTCTTCTAGCAATTGGTTGTTTTTCTGGTCTACCCGCTGGCACCGCGAGTGAAATAGAGAAAAAATAACTGCTCTCTGCGCTCTTGCATTGTTGCCCCGTATCGATTCCGCCCCCGTCCAAGGACACAATTTAAAAATTTTTCCCCTAATCTCTTCCTAGCCTTTTGAAGTAGTTCTTATATATGGGTTTCTGTTCTTGAGTTTTGTTTTCCTTTCCTTCCGCCAACAAAACCATTTAACAAAAGTTAAAATAATGGCTTTTCTTTCCTTCACTTTCCATGTGTTTGCTGAAATATTCATTCCATTTTAGGTATTGTTTCATCAGATGTTTTAGCTACTAGACTGTTTTAAGTGTATCCTTTTTTTGAATTATTTATTTGTCCAGTGAATTCCCAGTTACATTCCTCAATCAGGCGCATTTCAGATTGCCCTGGTGTGGTTTCTTTACCAGCCCAACCTGGTATTTTCTAGGAGCTGGGGACTTGGTGATATCAAAGACCCGCAAATGTGGAATTGAATTGAGTTTTGATATTTGGAGGACCCTGAGTCCTCTAATAGAGGCTTATGTTCTGCTTGTTATGAAGTGGACAGGAAATCAGGTTTTTTAGTTGTTTCCTGCGTTTTTAGTTATGTGAATGATGTGTATGTGCATTTTCCTATCCCTTTGATTAAATATTTCACACAGAAAAATGATGTGAGGACATTTAATACAATAGCTCACTGCAAATCTCCTTAGGAACAGGATAGCTCAAGGGGACAATGCCATGGGCAGTATTCCTTAGAGTCTTCATCCCAAGAAGGCATTTCAGTCATAGTCTAGTGCAGGCCATTAACTTAATTTGGAACCCTGGCCATCTGAGAACACCCCACCACCACCACCACCACAGAAAGCCATGGTAACCACAAGGCAAAGCACAACTCATCTTCACCCTAAAACATGATCTGCCTGCATTCTTTCCCCGGCCCAGCAAATGACAACTCCATTCTCTACTTCTTCAAGCCAAGGACCTTGGAGTCATTCTTGCTTCCTTTTTCTCTCACTGCCAACGTCCAATCTAACTAAATCGTGCCAGCCATTCCTTCAAAACAAACCCATCCAAATATTTCCACACCTCCATGGCTGCCAGCGTGGTGTGACCCATCTCCTTTCTCACCTGGTTTACAGAAAGTCTCCTAACTGGTTTTCCCTTCTTTCATTCTTGCCCTCCCTCAGTCTGTTCTCAGTAGAGTATTCAGAACAACCCTCTAGGACTTTCCATGGTTTTCCTATTTCACTATAAAGACCTACACTGTCTGACCTGCTATTCAAATCCCCTGACCTCCCTGACCTCATCTCTTCCTCTTCCCCTTGCTCACTAAGCTCTAAACAGCAGTCTAACTTGCTGTTCTAGGATGTACCAGACACACTACCAACTTCTTTTGCTCTTTCCTTCAGTACCTTGCTCATTTTTTCACTGCTTTGAGATATTTGCTAAAATGTCACCTCAATGAGGCCTTCCCTAACCACCCTTCACGAAAGTGTCTCCTCATACTCCCTATTCCCTCCTTCTCTCCTTTTCCCAAGGCATTTATAAATTAACATACATGTATCATATCTGTGTATTATGTTTACTTTCTGCCTCCTCCCATTATAATGTAACCTTAATGGCAACAGGGACTTTTGTCTGTTTTATTCATTGTTTAACCCTAAGCCACTAGAACAATTCCTCGTGTGTGGTAGGTGCTCAGTAAGTATTTGTAGAATGAACAGGATGATTCCACTCTACAGCAAGAGAGAAATGATTCTGAAGACGGGCAAAGCCTTCTAGGGTTCAAAACAGTATTGGGGTTAGACCAACAAGGAATGCTGCAGTGCCGACCTGCCTGGGGAGAAGAGATCCTATACAGCAATCATCTGTGTTGACTTTCTGAAAAAAAATTCTTGCTCCTGGGTTAGACCATTAGATGAATCTACACTTACTTGAAGGGTTTTCTTTATTCTTTTTAGAACTTCAGGAAAGAAAATACTATTGGCAAGGGATGCCTGAGTGGCTCAGTCGATTAAGCATCTGCCTTCGGCTCAAGTCATGAATCCAGGGTCCTGGGATCAAGTCCTACATCAGGCTCCCAGCTCAGCAGGAGAGTCTGCTTCTCTCTCTCCCTCCCTCCCCGCTCCTGCTCTCTCTCTCTCAAATAAATAAATAAGGTCTAAAAAAAAAAAAATACTAGGGCGCCTGGGTGGCTCAGTTGGTTAAGCAACTGCTTTCGGCTCAGGTCTTGATCCCGGAGTCCCAGGATCGAGTCCTGCATCAGGCTCCCAGCTCCACTGGGAGTCTGCTTCTCCCTCTGATCTTCTCCCCACTCATGTTCTCTTTCTCTCTCTCCCTCTCAAATAAATAAGTAAATAAAATCTTGAAAAAAAACACTACTGGCAAGATATCAAGAAACAGGTAGATGTTCACATATGTTCTAATGGGAGTGAAAATGGGCATAATCTTTATGACACCATTTTTTCAAAATTTGTCACTACCTGTTAATTCTACAATTCCATTTCTAGAAATCTATCCTACAAATAGACTAACACATGTATAAAATTACCTATATATTGCAGCATCACTGATGGTAGAGAATACTAGTAACAATTTACATGTTGACCAAGAGGTGTCTTATTTAAAAAAACAATTGTACCAGAAACGAATATAACCTTGTATGTTAACTATACTGGAATTAAAATTAAAAATTTAAAAATCATGATATTTTCTCAAAATTGAATAGTATGCATCAGGCTGCTTTTATTTTTATTCAATTTTAAGAGGTGCACATGTCCAAAAAGGTTGGGAAACCTGCTGTATATGTCCAATGAGAGCCTCTCAGGCTATAAAGCAGGTTTGATGTGATTGGATCATGAGGTAGCTGGATGCCTAGGAAAGACTAACTGACAACTGGTATTTGAAATCAGGAACGTGGGGTGCCTGAGTGGCTCAGTAGTTGGGCGTCTGCCTTCGGCTCAGATCATGATCCTAGAATCCTGGGATCAAGCCCCACATCGGGCTCCCTGCTCGATGGGAAGCCTGATTCTCTACTCCCCGTGCTTGTATACCCTCTATTGCTGTCTCTCTCTCTCTGTGTGTCAAATAAATAAATAAAATCTTAAAAAAAAAAAAAAGGTTAATAATTTATGGAGCGCCTGGGTGGCTCAGTCGGGTATATATCTGTCTTCGGCTCAGGTCATGATTCCAGGGTCCTCAGATTGAGTTCTCCCTCTCCTACTCCCCCTGCTTGTGTTCTCTCTCTCTCTCTCTCTCTTTCTGTCTGAAATCAATACATCTTTAAAAAAATCAGGAACTTTTTCATAGAAAGAAAATACCATATGATTTCATTCACATGTGGAATTTCAGAAATAAAACAGATGAACATAGGGCAAAGGAAGGAAAAATAAGATGAAAACAGAGACAAATCATAAGGGACTCTTAACTATAGGAAACAAACTGAAGGTTGTTGGAAGGGAGGTCGGCAGGGGGATGGGGTAATTGGGTGATGGGCATTAAGGAGGGCACTTGATATAATGAACACTAGGTATTATATGCAACTGATGAATCACTAAATTCTACCCCTGAAACTAATAATACAGTATATGTCAATTAAATTGGATTTAAATAAAAAATAAGAAAAAAAGAAATTAAGAACTTTTACTCCAGAGAAATTTTTTCCTTTTTTTTCCTTTTTTTAATTTTATTCGTTATTTGGAAGAGAGAGCATGAGCAGGGGGAGGGGGAGAGAAAGAGGGAAAAGCAGACTCCATGCTGAGTGGGGAGCCTGACCTGGAGCTCAATCCCAGGACCCTGGGATCACGACTCAGTATAGAAGCAGACACTTAACCAGTTCAGTCACCGCAGCATGCTAATCCAGAAAAATTTCTTAACTCGTGGTTTTTATTCATCTTTATAAGCATGAATTCCCTCCCCCTTTTTAATAATAGTCTCCCCACTGTTTTCTACTACAAGTTAACCAAGGTTAATAAAATGTGCAGGGAATTGACAAAATGTCAAGGATTACAAAAGAATGTCAAGGATTCCATCAGACTATGTAATTCTTTTTTTTTTTTTAAGATTTTATTTATTTATTTGACGAGAGAGAGAGAGATCACAAGTAGGCAGAGAGGCAGGTAGAGAGAGGGGGAAGCAGGCTCCCTGCTGAGCAGAGACCCCCCCCCCACCCCGCCTGATTCGGGGGCTTGATCCCAGGACCCTGAGATCATGACCTGAGCCAACGGCAGAGGCTTTAACCCACTGAGCCACCCAGGCGTCCCCAGAGGATGTAATTCTACAAGGAAAATAAGGATTAAAAGGAATAAAGAGAACACTGAAAATGAGTCATGGAGTGAGCTTCAGGAGAACTTGAGGTACAAAAATAAATATTCACTCTTTTTTCCAATTGTGTTTGATTTTCACAGGATTCTTTGGTCCTGGAAATTTGATTTTTTTTTTTTTCAGGCCCAAAGCTTTACATAACTTGCTAACATGTGCAGTAGTTCAAGAAGGTGAAGTAAGAAAAAGAACAGGCCATTTACTCTAGTGATGTGGAACGTGAATAGAATCAAATGCACACTTGGTGTGTACAAATCTAATAATTTGTCAAAAGTTTTCATAGCTGATGTAATTGGAAGAAAATGTTTCCATGTGTGATTGATATGCCTTGTTCTTTTTAGGACATAAACAAGATAAAGCCAGTTTTATAAAAAATGACAAAATGACAACACTGTACAAAAAAATACAATACCGCATGAATCATACCAGTTATGTCGTATGAATATCAGTTATTTGTTTACAAGGGAATATATATAAATTTTGAGTTCCTCAGCTTTTCCCTTTGTCATATATCCTATGCTGCAGTGGTTTCCGGTTCTGTGTTGAGCCAGTGTTGAGCACCCATAGTTAAAAAAACAGCGGGGATCTTATGGTCTCACTTATGCGTGGAGCATAAAGAAAAACATGGAGGACATTGGGAGAAGGAAAGGAAGGGTGAATGGGGGGAAATCGGAGGGGGTGATGAACCATGAGAGACTGTGGACTCAGCAACAAACTGAGGATTTTGGAGGGGTAGGGGTGGGGGGTTGGGCGAGCCTGGTGGTGGGTATAGAGGAGGGAACCTATTGCATGGAGCATTGGGTGTGGCGCATGAACAATTAATCTTGTAACACTGAAAAAATAAAATAAACGTATTTGGGGGAAAAAATAAATAAAATGGAGTCAGGAGGGAAAAATAAATAAATAAATACATAAAATGGGGAGTTAATTAATTAATTAATTATTTTAAAAAACAGCCAGGAGGGGCACCTGGGTGGCTCAGTGGGTTAAAGCCTCTGCCTTGGGCTCAGGTCATGATCTCAGGGTCCTGGGATCGAGCCCCGCATCAGGCTCTCTGCTCAGCAGGGAGCCTGCTTCCCCCTCTCCCTCTGCCTGCCTCTCTGCCTACTTGTAATCTCTTTCTCTCTCTCTGTGTCAAATAAATAAATAATTTTTTTAAAAAATAAATAAATAAAAATTAAAAAACAGCTGGGAAATGAAGGAGAACACTGAACCAACTCTACCGTGGTGTCTTATTTCCACCACTAGTCAAAAGGCCAACTGTGGGCAAGCTAATTTTTCTTCATCTGCTAATGGGGAAGGTAAAACCTCTTGCTTAGGCACATTTGAATAATCAGTTGAGACGTTACACAAAATAACTGTGTACACAGTAGGCACTCTGTCAATGTTACCTCCTTAGGAAATTCTGTCACCCATACTGTTGCTCAGTTTGATTTTCTTTTGTTTCTTTTCTATTAGATGGACTAGTACTACCTCCCTTAGGGATTTGTTGCAGAGATCAAACTAGAGAATTATGTAGATGATTACATGGAAAGAATTGTTTCTCAATAAGTTCATTGTATTTATTTTTGGTTGGCACATTTATTAGTAAAAATTTAACTACAGTTATATAGGAAATCAAGAGAACAGTAAAAGATCCCTATGTTTTTCTCCTCTGGCCTGTGTTACTATTAACCTTGGGCACAGATGGCCTTTATCAGTATTTCAAAGAAAGCTTACCAGAAAGGTTTTACTCTTTGCATCTGTGTTACTTTGTGTCACAGATAGTGTAATGATAAGCATCGGCTGGTAGATATGACCTTTGTGGCTAGCGCCCTTGTCCCAAATAGACTAAGATCAACTTTGGAGCCAGTCTATTCAAGCACTGACAAATAGTGAGAGATATCAGCTCCTATCCTGTGAAATGCCCAGTTGTGTCAGAGACAGTTAATTAACCATGAATCCTCTGGAACATCATAATCGAAGTGTACATTGTCCCTTTTAATAATTGTCATCATATAAGGATGTCCATATTTTTTATATTTTAACTACTTTAAAAATCTTAATGATGTCAACATGGAGGAATCAAAAAAAAAAGAGACCTTGTGAAATTACTGCAGGAGAAAGCTGTCTAAGATACTTTTTTAATTATTAGGCAATTAATAAATGTTGAGTATAGGCTGAATTTTATGCAAGAGGTATGTTTGAAAAGTTTCATCTCTGGGTGGCTCAGTGGGTTAAAGCCTCTGCCTTCAGCTCTAGTCCTGATCTCAGGGTCCTGGGATGGAGTCCCATATCGGTCTCTCTGCTCAGTGGGGACCCAGCTTCCTCCCCCCCATCCCCCCACCCCTGCCTGCCTCTCTGCCTGCCTCTCTGCCTATTTGCTATCTCTCTCTGTCAAATATTAAATAAAATCTTTTAAAAAAAGTTTCATCTCAATCTCATAATGATGTATTTAATTTGTAAAAGGCATTTAGAGAAACCATATTTGTAGGTATCTTTAAAGACTTCATGTTAGGGACATCTGGCTAGCTCAGTCAGTAGAGTGTGTAACTCTTGACCTTGGGGTTGTGAGTTTGAGCCTCATGTTGGGTATAGAGTTTACTTAAAAAAATAAATAAAAGTCAAAACTAAATAGAAATTTTTAAAAATAAAGATTCCGGGGCGCCTGGGTGGCTCAGTGGGTTAAGGCCTCTGCCTTCGGCTTGGGTCATGATCTCAGGGTCCTGGGATAGAGCCCCGCATGGGGCTCTCTGCTCAGCAGAGACCGTCTCCCTCTGCCCGCCTCTCTGCCTACTTGTGATCTCTCTCTCTACGTCAAATAAATAAATAAATAAATAAATAAATAAATAAATAAATAAATAAAATCTTTAAAAAAAAAGACTCCATGTTACATATTATAACTGGTATTATTGTTATGTAGTTTTTCTTACTTAAATGGCTATTTAACTAAATTCTATCATGACTAGCAACCTGTGGAAGCTAAAATAAGTTATATTACTAGTGGTAAAAACATTTCTCAAGATCTTAACTACAAATTGCCTCCCATCTAAGTAAGTACATTGGAAAGATTTGGAAATTTATGCATGCTTCTTCTTCTTCTTTTTTTTCTCCCAGCTTTCCAAACACTTGGCTTAAATTCTACTCTCAGAATTACTCTTGACTTCAGTGAGTTATAAACTATCGTCTGGGAGAAGCATTTGGCTTCTACTTTTCAAGTCTAAGGTTCTCCAGAAATGTTCTTACGAAATGCGAGTCTGATTTTCATCACACAGTTTTACCTACATAGCATCATATTTTCCTTCACCAGCAAACACTAAGTATTTTATTTTTAACTTAGCAAAGCTATATCTGTATTTGCATGGTACTTTCCAAGTTTCCGAAATAGGCAACAAATCAAAGAATCTAAGCAAAAAAAGGACTTAAGAACTGAAAGATAACTTCTGAAAAACAGATTACGTACAGAAGCATTTAGTTTTATGCAATAGAGGGTTTTTGAAAAGCTGTATGCCAATCTAACATGCAGGCAAACAGCTTTCTATTTAAAGGGATACTATGATATGCAATTTGTGAATCGACAGAAAATATAATTAAGTCTGCGATATCCCAAGCCTTCTCACAGATATCATCTCAGTCAGTCCTCAGGACAAAGTAGGAGGGAGGGGATTTTATTCCTGGTGCTTTTGTTTGTTGCTTGTATTTTCAAAGATTTTACTTATTTATTTGACAGAGAGAGAGAGAACACAAGCAGGGGAAGCAGCAGAGGGAGAGGGGGAAACAGGCTCCCCACTGAGCAAGGAACCCAATGTGGGACTTGGTCCCAGGACCCCAGGATCATGACCTGAGATGAAGGCAGATGCTTAACCGACTGAGCCACTCAGGTGCCCTGTTTGTTTGTTTCTTTTAAGAGAGGGAGAGAGAGAGATTGATGAGCAGAAGGAGAGGGAGAGAGAGAATCCCAAACAGGCTCCATGCCCAGCCCAGAGCCTAATGTGGGGCGTGGTGTCACAACCCCAAGATCAGGACCTGAGCCAAAATTAAGAGTCAGAAGCTTAACTGACTGAGCCACCCAGGCACCCCTTTATTCCTGTTTTTACAAATGAGGTTCAGAGAGCATGACTTACACAAGTTATACCTCTAGAAGTGGAGTTTCTGATTGTCAGTGAGGTTTTTTTTTTACTGTAGAAATTCAAATAATTTTATTATTACAACCTGATAGAGAATATCTTATGTCAAAAACTTATTTACAAAAATATAAATGGTAAGGAAGTAAAAAAGATTTATTGATTGATTGATTTTTATTTTCTTTAGATTTTATTTATTTCTACTTGACAGAGAGAGAGAGATTGCAAGTAGGCAGAGAGGCAGGTAGAGAGAGAGGGGGAAGCAGGCTCCCGGCTGAGCAGAGAGCCTGATGCAGGACTCGATCCCAGAACCCTGAGATCATGACCTGAGCCAAAGGCAGAGGCTTTAACCCACTGAGCCACCCAAGTGCCCCAAGATTTATTTTTAAAAGATGTTTATATGAACTAGTGAATGGCTAAGGGTGGGTAGCCAAGGAAGGGAGAAGACCTAATACCCTTATAGATATTTTAGTATAATTATTATTTTTTATAAAGATTTTTATTTATTTATTTGACAGAGAGATAGAGAGACCAAGTGGGCAGAGCAGCAGTCAGAGAAAGGGGAACAAGCGAGGCTCTCTGCTGAGTGGGGAACCAGGCACCCCAAGGATATAATTATTATTTTAAAAAATAATCCGCTGAAGACACCACAAAAGGAAAACACCATAAACATAGACACAAAATCCGCAACAAAATATAGATGGCCGCTTACCTTGCAATGGTTCAACTTACAATTTTTGACTTTATGATGGTGTGAAAGTGATACGCATTGGGTACGACCCATACTTCAAATTTGGAATTTGATCTTTTCCCAGGCTAGTACAGAGAGTATCATGCATGGTATGATACTCTCATGATGGTGGGCACTGGCGGCAAGAGGCAGCTCCCAACCAGCCACACAGTCACAAGGATAAACAACTGATACACTTAGAACCAGTCCATGCCCATAGTAGTCAATAAATTACAGGAGATATTCAATTCTTTATTATAAAGTAGGTTTTTGT
>CM052800.1:18042179-18057911 GCA_028533885.1 Nasua narica | reverse complement strand
TGATCTTATTTTAAGTTTAAAAGCATAGTTGAAATGACTGAGTACCAACTTAATCCAAGGACTTCCTGTACAGGATGATCCCATTTGATCCTCCCATGCCCCAGAAGAGGACTCCTAGCCCCTCTTTTAAGAGGTAAAGAAGCTGTGGCCCAGAGAAAGTAAGTAACTTTCCTTAGCACACACTCAGTTACAGTTAGAACTCGAATGGGAATGCTGGGAGGTGCTTCTGACTTTTCCTATAACCTGTCCTATGCTGGGCTTGCTGGGTCGCTTTCTCTTTCATTACCGTTGGTGAATTAAAATTCCCAAGGCTGAGACTTGTAGGGTAATTACATGACAGGTATGTTAATGTTACCTTGAGAACCTAAGAATTGGGAAGCGATCTCTAGGCCACCCTGAGAGCGGGTGACAGGGGTGGGGAGTTGCGGGGTTTGGGGTTGGAAATGGAACTTCCTTATTTTCAAATGCGCAGGAAAGGATGAAGAAACTGAAAAGAAAATCCCCAAAGTTCCTTCCAGCTCTGAAGTTCAGTCTGTTTAAAGCTCCACCTTAATGGCACTGAAGGTACTGGGAATACAGATAATTTCTTTCCTCTCCTGACTTAGTCTTATCCCAGGATCCATGACTGAAGGGTCTCCTTCAGGGCTCCATTTACTACAACTTCATCAGGAAGTACGTTTTCAGTCTTTTTCCCCTCAGCTGTACTCTGCTGGCAAAATGCATGCAAGAATTATCTTTGCAAATTTAGTTCTTTAATATTTATTTAGAAAATTATCCTTAGGACGCATATTTAATTTCAGTCTATACCACGTCTACTTCTTGTCGTTTGCTAAAATTGCCTTTCAATATGTGACGAATTGTAAAAAAAAAACTTTTAACAATTTTTGATTATTTTTAGAATGAATAATATGTACACAAGGAACAAAATTTAAAATTTATAGTAGTGAATGTGCGTAGGGTTGCCAGATCTAGCAAATAAAAGCACAGGACACAAGTTAAAGTACAGTTAAATTTCAGATAAACAATGAATAAATTTTTAGTATAAATTTGCCCCACCCAGTATTTGGGACATATTTGTACTAAAAATTATTTGTTATTTATCTGAAATTCAAATGTAAGTGGGTATCCTACATTTTAGCTGCCAACGCTCAATGGCAGAGAAAAGCAAAAAAATCCCTCTGGCTGAGCTCTCCAGGGACCCAGTCAGTTATCCTTTTGAAAGGAAATCCTATAACCAATTTCTTACATATCCTTCCAGGAACATTCTATAATTAACTTTATTTTTTGCAGCAAAGTTATCAAGCCTCGGTACAAAATAGAACTTGGAAAAAAGGATCTAAACCAAATAGAACAGTGTCTGTGTTTTTAATTTGGACTCCTGACAGTTACTGAAGGAACTTAGCAGAGACTATGTGATGCACGGGGGAGGGATTTCAGTTGATACCAACTGGGTAACCTTGAGTGTGTTCCTTAACGTCTGGGATTATCTGCAAAGGGAGGTTAATATTAATACCTCATTCATTTGTAATGAATAATAAGCAACACATGTAATGTGTATGCAAAATGCCTGGCACAAGGTAGGCGTAGGATCAGCAGAGCCCCTCTCTGGACGTTTTAGGGTATTCATTCATCTGTAACTTTCTTAAAAAGTTCATCATAAAGGCCTCTGTCTGGAAACACAGGCCAGATAAACTAAGTCGGTTTCTGTAAATTTGCCATTGGGTAACTCATTAACTCCGTTTTCTCCCTCAGCCTCTACCACCACTAACTACATCATTCAGGGCCCTGATGGCTCAATTTAGTCTATGCCACTTTCACCTCATTGAATCTATTCCTCCATCATCTGTGGATTCAAAAAAAGTATTTACTGAACACCCACTCTGCAAGGCATTTTTCTAGGTACTGGGGAGACAGTTTCGAGCAAGTGAGACAAGATCGCTGCCCTCCTGTTCAGGGATGGCGACATTGAGAGATCACAAGTAGACAGAGAGGCAGGCAGAGCGAGGGGGGAAGCAGGCTCCCTGCTGAGCAGAGAGCCGATGCGGAGCTCGATCCCAGGACTCTGAGATCATGACCTGAGCCAAAGGCAGAGGCTTTAACCCGCTGAGCCACCCAGGCACCTCAAGACTGTTTTAAATAATGGTAGAAATTTATGCAAAAAATTAAACAGGAGTGGGAAATGGTAGGGGGAGGGGTAAGCTGACTTTATTAGGATCGACTGCCTGGTAATAATAGTAAATTTCTTCCATCGTACTTAAGCTGCTCAAAATACTTTAATTGTGTCATTTCTTTAAAAAGCTTTTGAACAATGCAAATGGAGAGCAACAACCTTTACAATTTTAAGTTTAGACTCAGCAGTATGTAGAGACCAAGGTCTTTCAAAAGTATAGACTTGAGGCTCTCTACTCTTCTTTGGGCAAGTCTCCATGGGAAAAGGAAAAGTGATGAGCATTCAAGTTCGGAGTGCAAATTATGAATAAGGAAAGCCTCAGGTCAGTTATTCACATTTATAATTCACCCCCACGCCAGAAAAACACACACAGTGCTAAAAGTTGGCTGTTTTCACACCTAGATCAGAAGAGGATAAACCAGATTAGAATCCATCTTTCTGCCTTTTTACCTATGGCAGTTAACCCGTAATTTCAGGCCATTTCCATTCCTCTCCAAATCTTGCTTCTTCATTAAAAAGCTTTCATTTTAAAAAAAAGAATTACTGTAAAGGAAGTTGGGATATATTGAGGAGGTTTGGCATAAATAATTCAGCATCGTTAAAGAAAATCACAATATAATAACCTCCCACTTCATTTTGCCTGTTAGGTCACATATTAGCAGAGCTAATATTCAGAGATAATTATCTATTTGTAACAGGAGTGATTCCTACATTATTTTTAAAGCAGCCTATCTCTTCTGAGAAGCTGCTTGTGGTTTGCCAGAATAATGCAATTCCTGTTTGTGCATTATAAAATTAGTACAATTTAGATGAAGAAACCCTTTTTCCTTGGTGCCTCCCAGTGAAATGATGCACTTTCATGATGATTAAAAGCAAAACAGCGAAAATGCTATATTAGTTCACAAAAATTTCTCAGAATATTGTATTAAAACTGAAACTGACACATTACGGAGGTGGTAAAATCTCATTCAATTATTTATGGCCAAAAAAAAGAGTAGATACTATCAGTGTTTGCAGACCTACACAATGTGTTAACAATGATATTGGAAATAAGCCTGAAATTTAGGGTGAATCGTCTAGATAAGGATGTTCTTCTAAGCGGGTTGAAAAGACTTGATTAATTATTGGACTCATAAAATTAACTAAGGTATAAAATGAGAATTACCTAAGATATTATTATATTAAGCTTTGCTAAGAACCATTTTGAAATGTGACTCCTTTCCAGCTTCTTAGTTGACTCTCCCTCCCCTGCCCTTAAATATTTTATCTTTTGTGATATAAAGTATATAGGTTTCATTGCTTCATTCTTTTTTTTAGAGCCTTTTTTTTTCTTTTTTGTGGAATGGGAGGGAAATGGGGTGTTTCTACAGGACAGGGTGGATATCTTGGAGCACTAATATAACTTCCCTGTCCTACCTTGGTTCTTAGAAGTCTAGATTTTAAATGCATCTAAAATGAGTAGTCTTAATTCTACTTACATTCTTCTTATAGATTTACTTCTTTTTTTTTTTTGAGAGTTTTTGGTTTTGTCTTTTTTCGTTTATTATTATTATTTATTTCTTTAGTGATCTCTACCCACGACGTGGGGCTTGAACTCACAACCTGAGACCAACAGTCACATGCTCTACTGACTGGGCCAGCCAGGCTCCCCCAGATTTACTTCTTAAAAGTGTTTTTTTAGAATATTATTTGTGGGGTGCCTGGGCGGTTCAGTGAGTTAAAGCCTCTACCTTCGGCTCAGGTCATGATCTCAGGGTCCTGGGATTGAGCCCCATCGGCTCTCTGTTCGGCGGGGAGCCTGCTTCCCCCTCTCTCTCTGCCTACCTCTCTTCCTACTTGTAATCTCTCTCTCCCTGTCAAATAAATAAATACAATCTTTAAAATATATATATTATTTTGTATGTCAGTAATCCACTGGTCTTCCTGCCTCTAAAGTATGGGTTTTTTTGACCTGATGATATCAATTTTGGTTTTATGTAGACAACAAGTTAAGACCTTGTTATCCTCTCCAAAACCTGCGTTCACCCCAAATCAGCCTCCACAGTTAAGAATATTTTAACTAGGGGCGCCTGGGTGGCTTAGTTGGTTAAGCATCTGCCTTGGGTTCAGGTCATGATCCCCGGGTCCTGGGATCATGCCCTGCATCCAGCTCCTTGCTCAGTGAGTCTGCTTCTCCCTCTCCCATTCCCCCTGCTTGTGTTCCCTCTCTCCCTGTGTCTTTCTCTGTCAAATAAACTCTTAAAATAAATAAATAAATAATGTGCTAAGAAACAGGCTTGTCAAGAATACTGCTTTGAACTTAAGTTTTATAGGAATTTATAAACCAGAATGTTTCCTCAAATTATGATTACATTGGGCCAATCTTAGTTATTAAGAAGATCCTTTTAATACCTCTTCTTCCTCTTCATTCACTGGAAAGCGTCTGGTCTCTTTTGGAGTTTGCCCATCTCGTGCAAATCCCCTGTAGGGTTTGCAAAACTGCAACCCATAATCCCCTCTTGAAAAAACACACTGATTATTTGTGCTTATGCCGGTTCCAAATATTACAATAGTTTCTGGATTTTTGCCACATTCCTCTCTAGATGGTCATTTGGGAGACTTTGTTTATAATGTGTGTTTTGAATGAAATTTTAAAATTCCAAGACCACAGGATGTAAGACTCAATTGTGGGTTAAACTTAATTTTGCATTTTTTCAAAGAGGCCCTTCTTAGATTACAACAATAGCAAACATTGAATAGGAAAAGAGAAGGTATGTTTTTTTTCCAAGGATTAGCGTATGAAAGAATATAAGAGAAAGCATGCTATTTCCAAGGATTAGGGAATGTTTTCAAAATGGCCTATAGTGTTTAGTTGGTGGCTTCAGTAAATTAAAGCATTAAGCTGTTTTATGGATATCAGGAGAAACATTTTCTTTAGTAATTGTGGTACTTGTGATTTTAAAATAAGAAACAAAACCTTGAATTTAAAATAGCACCCTTCCCACCCCACCCCAAGAAATTAGTTAAGTTCTTGGGGATAAACAGTATAATAACTTTTTTTTTTTAATTTAAGGCAATGTTAAAAATATAAAATCTCCTTGGGGACTTTTTCCTTCTAATAAATTCTATTTCTTCCCCCTTATACTCTTTGTTTATTTTAGAAGCTGATGCTTGTTAAAGAACCCTCAGAGATTTGGGGACAAAATAAATGGGCTTTTCAAAAAAAAATATGTACATGGAAGCTCCTTGCATCTGATTACAGCCTTCAGGAAATTTTTTTAGCTTTACGAACGATAGACTTAATAAATCGGTGCATCTGACTTCCATTGTTTTGTGCTCTGGCTGTCGGTTACCACTTGGATGCATTCTTTGATTCTCCATTCATCCAACAGAAAATAGTGGCCATAGTGGACACCAAGTGAAGGCCAGCATCCTCTATCAACTGTAAACTGATAGATCTCTCCTCAAGATGCTTCAGTTTACATTCTCTCTATAAATCTCTCTCTCTCTCTTACACACACACACAAACACAGACACACGCACACCAGTGATTTCTATGACATAACCTTTCTGGAATTCTATAAACACAGGCTAGCAACATGAGTTAACCACTTGTCTAGGAAAGAAAACAAGCAGACGGTTGCCCACAGAACACATCTTACATTTAAGTGTCTACGTATGCCAAGAAAGTGATCCAAGAAAGTGATCACTTTGAGTCCCTGCCTGAATAATAACAGGACCTTGAAAACATTATTGCCATTCTACATGGATGTTACTTGTTAACAGAATGCAGAGTGAATTATGGCCTCTGTATGAAGCTCTTTTCTTTTATTGTTGACCTAGATCTTCAGAGAGGGGGTGGTAGGTAGCTAACTACGAATGTAAAGCTTACATTAGGTACATAGAAATAGATTCGACTTAGAAAGAAAATAGAATATAAACATTGATGTCACTGGTTAAAAGAAAATACTCATCTAGGTGAAAAATAAGATATCAATAGTGCATATATGGCAGCTTCCTTGAAACTTAGAAATAGAGTGGAGACCGAATCTGTTCTTTCCCTAAGCCCCCTGACTAACATTGCACCTGATCACTGTCACCCTAACACAGGGACCTCGCCCACAACTTGATGCTTTGCAGCCACATTCAACAATGGACTTTAGGCCCCAATCTCTTCTCAAGTGACCTCAGGCTGCAGAGAAAAGAGCGTGGTTAGAGGTAGGGTTGGGTGTGTGGGATGGGTGTGACCAACAGGCTTGGGTTCTGTAAACCCAGTGGGAGATCAGCGTGCATAGAATTAGCACCTTTTCTATCCTATAGAAGCCATGACATCAGGAAGCTACGTTACTGCTGCCGATTACAGAAATAGCCTAGCAGGGAGTCAAATTAGTCCCTCTAACCTCCACTTAAGACAGTTCCCAGGGAAGGCTCTTCAGTGCAGGCCGAGGAAATATTTTATCTCCATTGCATCCTTATGAACTCCCGGGGGCTCATTAGGTCAGGTGCTTTCTGAGCAGATCTGAATGGAAAGAATCTGTTTCTGATGATGGATATCACAGAAGCAGTCCAGGAGTGAAGGGGCTTCCTGTGGTTGTACAATTATACAATGCCTTGAATTTCACCCTGGGGGCAACTCTGCGGCATTACAATGTGAACGTGAACCCAGCGGAAGGGCCCAGACTGTGGAGGCAGGGATTCCCTTAGGAGGCTCCTTTCTTCCCTTCAAACATTCTTGAACCATGTGATTATCAGATGAGCAGGACCAGGTTGCTGAACACCCACAGCCATCACCTCTCCTCCGATCCCCAAGTCAGCCCAGTGACTGATTTTCGGAAGTAGCAGGGCCAAGAGAGATGGAAGGGGCTGCCAGCAGACTGGCTTTTGTCATAGAACCAAGCCCAAGAATTGCGTGTAGTAGAAGCGAGCGTGCCTTGGGAATTCCTATGCATTCTTCTACCTCTTGTGCTATCAGCCTTTCCTCCCATTCCCATCACATCAGTGCTTTCTGGTCCAGCATCCAACACAATGCAGCCACTCTCTGCTTTCCAGAAGGTCAACTACTCACCAGATGAAGCAACCACACTGTGAAAGAGAAGAGAAGTAGCCCTCCTCCTCCTCCCCATACGCGTGCACGTGCACACACTCACACCCCTCTTCTTGGATGGCAGCCATTCTTGTCACTTCACCCAACAAAGTCATTCTCGTGGGGGAAATGTGGGCGTAATGGAAGAGGGAAATTGTCATCTCCCTGCTTCTATGTCGTCAAGTACGTACAGTGTCTCATCCCAAAGCCCAAAGCTAGTAGGTCCAGAGGAAATGTCTGGAGGGGAGCATTCCTAAGAAGGGCGAAGCCTGGTAAACAGGGCAACACTCACCCAGGGACTCAGTGGTTCTTCCTTGATTCTTGTCTCTTCATCACCGACCCTATCCAATCCATTGGCAAGTCCCATTAGTTCTATGCTGGGACTACCCCCTCACATCTCCCTCACTCTCCCCATTACATCGGAATCCAGGGCACCATCATGGCTCTCTAGGTACCTGCATTACCCACCCACCATCTTCCTACTTCTACTCTACCCATCTCCTGCCCTCCCAGTCCATTCTCTATGGGATATCCTAGTGTGATCTCTCAAGATGTAGATCAAATTATGTGACTCGAATTTAAAACTTCCTATCTACAAGTCTATTATTTTTGTTGTTCCTCAAGCTCTTTGCTATTGTTATTAGCCTTGAAGTTAGCATTGTTTCTTGTTGTTGTTTTTTTTTTAACCAAAAAGCTGTGTGCTGTTTTACAGGAAACAAACTAAAAGCGGAGGGCACCGCCTTCCAGATGCAAGAGAAAGGGTGGGTGGTGATAGGAGTCAAAGGGAGGAAAGGCAGGAGAGCCCCGGGGGGCCTGGAGCCCTGGAAGGAAAAAGGATACTGAGCTGACGTGCCCCAGAGCAGGGGCCTGGGCTGCGCAGCGGAAGGACCCCTCCACGGTGTGACTCTTGCCCATCCCCCCCTTCTCCCACTTTACTAGATTCAAGCACCTTCCACTCTCGAATGCAGGGACACTTTTTACCTCCTCCTGTCTTTTCTCTGCTTAGAAGAAGAAACTTCACCCAGCTTTTCTTCCTGGTGACTACGTATTCAGTTCATACAATGTCCCAGACTAAAGTCCCCCAATCAGGAGCTAATTTCTTAATTGTTCGCCCCTTGCTCAGAAGATCATAAAATTGCCAAATCTGTTCTTTTTCTCTTAAGGGCAACTTTGCAATAAGATCTTTCGGTTGTTTTCCAACGTCTGAAATTTTCTATGTGCCATGAAAATGAATGTTTATAATTCTATTTGATATTAAAAGATCATATTGAACAATGTCCTATTAATGGGACAGGCAAATAATCTCCCTTGGTCCATACTACCCAGGAACCAGAAGAGAATCTCAACACACTGGTTGTTCTGACCAGTGGCCGCCCCTCCCCCTTCCCCCACCCTTGCCTCCTCTTCTAGTATCTGGGTTATTGTACAAAGAGTACCACTCTTTTCTCTCTAGTCTTTCCATGCACATTGATTTCGTCTCTGTCTCTGGCAGCACTTCTCAGCCAGGTAGTATAGAAATATGGGTAATAAACAGAAAGCAAAGCTTGTAAATGAATACTTACTGGCTCAGGGCACAGAAACTGTGTTCAAGAAGAATGCTTTTTATTTTTTTAAATGAAGGATTATTTACTTTATTATCTGTCTACTTTCTTGAAGGAAGACCAGCTGGTTTAAAACAGAAATAAGGGCTATTGGTTTTTATGTGTTTAATTTACAATTCTGTTCTGGAAGGCAGATTCCCATTAATAAATGAAATATTTGTAAGGCCTATAATATCTAAATAAAAGCACACAAAGTCATCTACTTTTGGGGGAACATTCAGGGACTATTTCTCAGCTAATGGGAAAAATCCTGAAAGAACTGTAGCATTTAAAGAAACCACATTGTTACTGGAACTAAACATGAGTACTTTTATGGCAAGCCTGGACAGCTGCTTGCACCTGCCTTAACTTTTTTTCAAGCTAAAGTTATCTATTCCAGGATCCTATGTCATGCAGTATAAAGCTTTGGTTTCAATCAGTCACTAACCCAGGACCTTGGATATGTTTGAAATTCCTTTTGGGGGAAAAAATTGGCCAGGGCTTTTGACAGCATTGCTTCTCACACCAGGCCAGAGTGGGCTGGCTCTCCATGGCGACAAGAATGCATATTGGCATCTCACCCTTAAAGTCACAGAATCAAAGCCTTTTCGTCCAAAAGTGGCTTTAAAGTTCATATGGTCCTTACTTATCTTACATTTTTTTTTAACATTATGTCATAAGCATTCCTTGCTCCCCTATAGCAAATATCCCAATCCCCTAATTTAGCTGGCAATATAAAACATTTGTATTATAGGTGGCTGATAGAGGATGTCAAGACAAAGAAATAAGATTCAGCAGTTCATTTAAGGACTCTCACTTTTACAACTCCTGATATTTGAGGGAGATAGTCCAGCAGACAGATGAATAATCCATCCATGTATATTCTCCGAGTTCCGTCCCTTAATTTGGTAAAGAAATTGGAGGACAGTTTGCCTGGGCTGCATTTTTCTTAGCTTCTTGCTCAAATGTATTCACAAAAGTTAAAGGGGAGGTATGACCTCTGTTTATATATAGGGTCGGTATGAGAATATCTTTCACACAAGCAAGATTGAAGATACTGACCACCATGTCAAGTTGCATTATCTCTACACAGATCCATGTGATAAATTCCTTCTTGAAGTTAGCTTCAGGCAATGATAATGTGTATGTTCCCTCTTGTCAGAAAGTGAAACCTCTGTTGCCTATTATGTTTCTCTTTTCACCTGTGCTGCCAGAAAAATATGAACCAAATTTATTGCCAAGTGTAATCTGATAAACTCTGGTGCCTAGAAGTATTATCTCCTCTTGCTTTCTTAAATATTTCATTTGTAAGTTGCCTCAAGTCATTGCTGAAGTCTATAAGTTGACAATAAAAATTTAAATGAAAAAATGAGTAAAAACAATTGGTGGGCAGGTAATAAGGAATGGTCAGACTTGCCCATGACACTTGTTTGTGCAAAGACCTTTCTGCCAATGTTCCCATTTTGAAGGTCGTAGAGAGATCTCATGTTTTGTATCAGAAAAGCTGGGCTTAATTCCCAGCTCTTCGACTTACTTGCCGAATAACCTTACAAAAGTCACCTAAACCTCCATTTCCTCATTTCTAAATGGGGATATTAGTGCTGTTGATCCATTGGGTTGTTGTGACAACAAATGAGAAAGCAAGGGGAGATGCTTTCTCAATAGTGAGTCATTCTAGAAGCGTTCGTTAAACAACTTCCTACTCCGTCTTGCAGCTCTGACCCACCCTCACCAGTACATGATATTTAGAATAAGTTCACACATTCACAAGTAAACTGAGAAATTCTTTGATACTCCTCTTTTTCAGGGGTGGAGACTAATTTCTCTCGCCTGGAGTGCGGGTTGTATTTAATAACTTGTTTCTAGCAAAGAGAACGTGGCAGCAGTGACAATATATGACTTGTGAGACTAGGTCATTAAAAGCATTGTGGCTTCCTCTTTGCTCTCACTCTTAAATCACTCATTGCAGGCGAAGCCAACCGCCCCGTCATGAGGACACTCAAGCAGCCTTACAGGGAGCTCCATGGGACAAGCAACTGAAATCTCTGGCCACCATCTTGGAAGCAGATCTTTTGGCCCCAATCAAGTCTTCAGACTCATCCCCAGGGGCCAACTTCCAGCCTACCGACTCCTGAGAGACCCTAAACTAGAACCACCTGGCTAAGGCACCCCCTGAATTCCTGACCCTCAGAAACTCTATAAAAGTAGAAATGTGTATTCTTGCTTAACGCTCCTAAATTTGGGCTAAAATTGGGGGTAAAGTGAGGAAATTTATCACACAGCAATAGATAACTGATAAAATGTCCACAGTTACCTACCCATCCTCTTGGAGAGCACTACTGAGGCCAGATAACAGACCTTATTCTCCTCAGATGTTGTTATTAAAGGTAAGTCAAGTGTCTCAATGTTAGAATCATTGCATTGGAAATCACCTCAGTGCCATGTGGGGCAATACGCTCTTCTTGCAAATGGTAGAATCAAGATGCAGAGAGGGGAGCTCTTCAAGGACATTTCAATAAATGGCACACGCAGGGCTAGATCCTTTCCTTTTTTTTTTTCAAGATTTTATTTGTTTATTTGACAGAGAGAGAGAGAGATCACAAGTAAGCAGAGAGACAGGCAGAAAGAGAGAGGGGGAAGCAGGCTCTCTGCTGAGCAGAGAGCCCGATGCAGGGCTCAATCCCAGGACCTTGAGATCATGACCTGAGCTGAAGGCAGAGGCTTAAACCACTGAGCCACCCAGGCGCCCCGGGCTAGATCCTTTCCTGGTCATCTTGTTTGATATCATCTTTATTCCCCCCTTCTTTAAAGAGCTCCTTTATTTTGGAGCACAAATTGAAGAACAATGGAATGGTTCAAAATCAATGTTCACTTTCTTTTTTTTTTTTTTCAAATATTTTATTTATTTATTTGACAGAGAGGGATCACAAATAGGCAGAGAGGCAGGCAGAGAGGAGGAAGCAGACTCCCCGCCGAGCAGAGAGCCCGATGGGCGCTCGATCCCAGGACCCTGAGATCAGGGCCCTAGCTGAAGGCAGAGGCCTGACCCGCTGAGCTGCCCAGGTGCCCCCAAAGAACATTTAAGCTTAACCTGGCCTACAGATGGAAGTCATACAGTAGGCTTTCTCATCCCAAACAAAAGAGGAAAAAATAGAGTCCATAGGGACAAGATAAGATGCTTTGGGCTATTTTCAACTTGGTAATGTCACTTTCTGACCATATAACTATTAGTCAGTTGCAAAACCAAAATTTATTTCCATAAGTAGGAAGTTGTGGGTTGAAGAATCTTAATTACAGTAAGGGATTAGTAAGTGAAAGACAATCTTTAAACATCCAGCAACACAGCTGTTAAGGAACTACATCTGGTTCTGATGAATGAGTATGAGGACAGTATCTTCTGATTCGTAACCTTCTTTTGGCTTCACACCTCATCTCTCACTTCTTGGATTTTGTAGGTAACGTATTTAACAATAAAATAGTACTATTAAAAAGAACTTTCCAGTTTGAGAGGTGCTTTCAATAATCATGACCTGATTTTATTCTGTAATTTGGATATATTGATTAATTTAGATATTATGAAAAAATGCCCAATATCACTTACCTTTCATTAAGTTTTCTGGATGCCTTATCAAACCACAAAAATCACCATATTAAGAGGTTTATTTAGGGGCGCCTGGGTGGTTCAGTGGGTTAAGCCTCTCTCTGCCTTGGACTCGGGTCATGATCTCAAGGTCCTGGGATTGAGCCCCGCATTGCATCCGGCTCTCTGCTCAGAGGGGAACCTGCTTCCCCCCCGCCCCCGCCTGCTTCTCTGCCTACTTGTGATCTCTCTCTCTGTCAAATAAATAAATACAATCTTAAAAAAAAGATTTATTTAAATTCATTCAGTAAGAAAGAGGAGAAAATCAGAAAATCAGTAGTTTCTGACCCCTTTTGCTTTAGAAAATAAGATACCTTTAATTAAAAGACTTCACACTTTAAAATCAAAGGAGGGCACCTGAGTGGCTCCGTGGGTTAGAGCCTCTGCCTTGGGCTCAGATCATGATCTCAGGGTCCTGGGATTGAGCCCCGCATGGGGCTCTCTGCTCAGCAAGGAGCCTGCTTCTCCCTCTCCATCTGCCTGCCTCTCTGCCTACTTGTGATCTCTCTCCCTCTCTCTCTGTCAAATAAATAAATAAAAATAAAATCTTTAAAATCAAAGGGGCAATATTTTCTTGATTTCAACTAATTTGAAATTAAACTATTATAAAATATGTCAAACACATTTGATGTCATAATTTAAATTTCTTAGATGCGTATTTAAATATGCAGTGTTTCATTCCACTCTCTTTGTCTTGCACCAGTTTATTTTGTTTTTTTTCTCAGATGATTTTGTTCCATGTTCCCATATTCAGTACTAAACTGGAAATTAAAATTTGAACACAATCTCATAGTAGGTGGGGTGTTCTCCCAGAAAAAAGAAATGCACCAGGCGTAGATATGTTCCTTTTCGAGGGTTTATTTCTCTTGGTGACCTGGTTGTACTGTCCATAGCAAAATTCCTCTTTAGATGATTCATAGGCAAGATTTATGTTAGCAAAAAGAAAAGAAGGATTAAGGATGGAGGCCGTTATTTACGTCTTGTAAAATCCCTTGAAAATTTGATGGAATTATGACCCTTTTCCTAGATAAACACACACACATAAAGTTTGCATGAAAATTTGTCAGGGGAGGTCCTCCCAGATCCAGATAATTTGGAAAGTGTGAAGCACTTTGTTTGAAAGAGTTCTATGACTCAAATAGAAAGGGAGGATTAAATTAGAACAGAAGGGTTTTTTTTTTTTTTTAAAGATTTTATTTATTTATTTATTAGGAAAGAGAGAGAGAGAGAGAGAGAGCATGAGAAGGGAGAAGGTCAGAGTGAGAAGCGGACTCCCCATGGAGCTAGGAGCCGGATGTGGGAATCGATCCCGGGACTCCGGGATCATGACCTGAGCCGAAGGCAGTTGCTCAACCAACTGCGCCACCCAGGGGCCCCAGAACAGAAGGGTTTTAAAAAATAGCTTTTAAGACTAAGAACTGTTAAATTGGCATAACTGTCCTGCTCAGACATAAAAAATCATCGCTCCAGTGTCTGTGATTATTTACATGTAGCCCATTGAAGTTGGGGGATACACTTATTGGATAATCCCATCTTTCTGATTTGCCTATTCTGAAGATAAATACACATCTTGCTTAAGATATAAGCAAGAATATAAATCTTTTTCAAACACTAAATATTTTATAATTACAATAATAAACAAATCAGAGAGAATTTTTAAGACGATATACTAGAGTGGCTTCAAATCTTTTTTAAGCAATGGGACTCTCAGTAGTATCCTAAAATATAACAGATTAAAATGGCATTTTTAGCATAAATTGTTTTTATATGTTTTTTTTTTAAGATTTTATTTATTTATTTATTTATTAGGAAAGAGAGAGAGTAAGAGAGAGCATGAGAAGGGAGAAGGTCAGAGTGAGAAGCGGACTCCCCATGGAGCTGGGAGCCCAATGTGGGACTCCATCCTGGGACTCCAGGATCATGACCTGAGCCGAAGGCAGGATCATGACCTGAGCTGAAGGCAGTTGCTTAACCAACTGCGCCACCCAGGCGCCCTGTTTTTATATGTTAAAATGAAAACAACTCCTTATTATAATGTCATTCCAAGAGCTGTTTCTGTTTAACACAAACATTTAGATATAGGACATAATGGAAAATAGTTACAGGCCCATCCTCCATTGTATTTCTGTATTTAGTTTTGGTTACTTGATCAATATTAAAGAAATTCCGTCTTGGATATAAGTGTATTTGCAAATGGTCACAATACCTTTCAATCTCAAGATATTCTTTTTTTTTTTTTAAGATTTTATTTATTTGACAGAGAGAGATCACAAGCAGGCAGGGAGAGAGGGGGAAGCAGGCTCCCCGTCAAGCAGAAAGCCCAATGCGGGGCTCGAACCCAGGACCCTGATATCATGACCTGAGCCTAAGGCAGAGATTTAACCCACTGAGCCCCCAAGGTGCCCCTCAAGATGTTCTTCAAATAAATAAAGATGGGAGGAAATGCTTTATTCAAAGTCTGCATAAAAACTTGATAGCTCATGGGAAGTCTCCAACTCACGCAAATTTAGCTTATAACCCTTCGCTTTTTAAAAAATTTTTATTGTGATAAAATGTATTTAACACAAAATTTACCATTTCAGTCATTAAGTGTACAATCCAGTGGCGTTCAGTACAATCACAAGGTTGTACAGCCATTACCAGAACTATTTCCAGAACCTTCTCATCCCAAATCATTAGCTTTTTTTTTCAAGATTTTACAGTCTACTTTTTTATTAAAGATTTGTTTATTTGAGGGGTGCCTGGTGGCTCAGTGGGTTAAAGCCTCTGTCTTCAGCTCAGGTCATGATCTCAGGGTCCTGGGATCAAGTCCTGCATTGGGCTTTCTGCTCAGCAGGGAGCCTGCTCCCCCCCCCCCCCCCGCCTCTCTGCCTATTTATGAGCTCTCTCTCTCTCTCAGTCAAATAAATAAATAAAATCTTAAAAAAAAAAAAAAAAGATTTGTTTATTTGAGGCCGGGGTGGGGGAGGGGCACAGAGGGGGAGAGTATCCAAGCAGAGTTCTGCTGAGCACGGAGCCCGGAGCCCAGGAAAGGGCTCCATCTCACCGCCCTCGTGACATCAGGACCTGAGCTGAAACCAAGAGTTGGTCACTCAGCCCACTGAACCACCTAGGTGCCCCTCCAGTCCGCTTTTGAAATTAATTTATTCCATTGCCCTCCTTCAGGAAGATTCACATAAGAAAGACAGGTGAATTGTCAGCTGCCTACCGCCCAACATTCATGTGAAACAGCCGCTTGCAGAGTGTTGGAACTCCCCGTGTGGATTTTTCATCCCACCCC
>CM052800.1:18007801-18041679 GCA_028533885.1 Nasua narica | reverse complement strand
AAGAGAACCCTTGTGTGCTCTGCGTAGGAGAGCAAACTGGGCAGCTACTGTGGAAGACTGTCTGGAGGTTCCTCAAAAAATGAAAGATGGAACTACCAGATGATCCAATGATCGCACTACTGGGTATTTACCCAAAGAATAATAAAATGCTAATTAGAAGGGATACATGCCCCCCTATGTTTATTGCAACATTATTGACAGTAGCCAGGATATGGGACGAGTCCAAGTATCCATCAGTAGATGAATGGATAAAGAAGGCGTGAGATATATATATATACACACACACATACACAGTGGAATATTATTTAGCCATAGAAAGAATGAAATCTTGCAATTCGCAACAACGTGGATAGAGCCAGGGGGTACCATGCTAACTGAAATAAGACTGAGAAAGACTATTTCACTCATATGTGGAATTTAAGAAATAAAACAAACGAACAAAGTAAAAAAAAAAAAAAAAAAGGAGACACACCGAAAAACAGACTCTTAACTATGGAGAACAAACAGATGGTTACCAGAGGGGAGGTGAAGGGGATTAAGCATACATTTATCTTGATGAGCAGTGCGTAATATATGGAATTGTTGAATCATCATATCGTACACTTGAAACTAATATAACACTACGTTAACTACACTGCAATTAAAATTTTAAAAATTGCAGACAAAAAAAAAAAAAACCCACAAAAAAACCTTGGCATTCTCAATCACAATACTATACCCAGTGCATATCACATACTAGGTGCTCAATAAATATTCAGCATGGGGGGGTGCGCCTGGGTGGCTTAGTGCGTTAAAGCCCCTGCCTTCGGCTCAGGTCATGATCTCAGGATCCTGGGATCGAGCCCCACATCGGGCTCTCTGCTCAGCAGGGAGATTGCTTCCCCCTCTCTCTCTGCCTGCCTCTGCTTACTTATGATCTCTCTCTCTCTCTCTCTCTTTCTGTCCAATAAATAAGTAAAATCTTTAAAAAAATATTCAGCAAAGGAACTAGCTTGGAAAATAAGATAAAGATAAATACTAGGAAAAAGAACATGAAGATATCATGCACAAAAAAACATGTACACGTGACATGGATATTGAATCCAATTTTTAAAAGCATGACAGAAACCTATGGGGAAAAATAATACATTTCAAAACACTGATTGTGCCAGCAAAATTCTTCCTCTGTGCTTTTGGGGCTGGAGAAGGTTAGGAGGGCATTTCTCTCGGGGGGAAAAATGTGAGCCCACATGTACAAATGAAGTCTCTGCCTTCTGCTAACATTGGCCTCTGTCGCTGCTATCCTAGATAGATTCAATCCTGCAAAAGAGATGACTCGGACCCCTCTGTGTGTCCTTCACACTATGCTCTTCACGAGCCAGAATTTCCATGGCGCTGCCCTGGCTTTCTTGGGCACCTACGGCACAGCCAGGCTGACATTCAACTACCGACTCTCAAGGGCAACCCACGGGGGCCATGCCTCGGAGAACTCAGGCCCTCAGGTTTACATTCTAGTCCGGGACCCAAGAGAGGGGAGAGACTGGTCTGGGGGTGCAGGGGGTGGAGTGGAGATTCCTACATCATAAGCTAAGAAATTCCATAAATGTCGGATTTTTCATGAGTGCTAGTGTTACCGAGAGGGATCAGATCCTAATTTTCACAAGTTTGGCTTTTTTACTTGTAGAAAACTATGTGCTCCACAATTCTCCGACAGCGAAGATGGAATACCAGCTAGCCAAAAGGAAAAAAAAAAAAATTGAAACTAATTTCACAGGTTGAAGAAGGAAGATATTATTTGACTCTGTTCTTGCTGCAAGGGAAAGAGAGAGAAGGATTTCTTTGCTCAACAGCCTTTTTCCAAAGATACAGGGATACTAACCCTGACAATTTGTTGGCTTATTTGAAGTTTTTCTTAACACAGGACGTGCTAACAATTAAATGTCAAATGGTCAATACCGCTCCTGTCTGCCTGATGTCTGAGTGAAGCAAACACTTGTTTTCTCTCCCCTCTAAGTAACTTTTAGGTGTCTAACCAGCAAAGCCACGAAAACAGAGAGGCGGTCAGAGAGAGAAAACAGAGAGAAAACAGAGAGACAGCATTCTGGTGTGTTAATGACAAAGCACATCCAAGCCTGGAGCCCAGGGTGACATGAGATTTTCCATAGATGGTGTTTTATTTATTTTTTTATTTTACTTATTATTTTTTAAAAAGATTTTATTTATTTATTTGGCAGAGAGAGAGAGAGAGAGATCACAAGAGAGGCAGGCAGAGACAGAGGGGGAAGCAGGCTCCTTGCTGAGCAGAGAGCCCGATGTGGGGCTCGATCCCAGGACCCTGAGATCATGACCTGAGCCAAAGGCAGAGGCTTTAACCCACTGAGCCACCCAGGTGCCCCATCCACAGATTGCATTTTAATAGACTTCTGTGGATTGTGCCGTTTCAGGAAAGCAATGTGACCAGCATAGGCAGCATCCATCCTCAGAGGCGGCCGGCCTCACCCAAGTAAGACCCCTCAGCCCCCAGATCTCATTAGCCATGATTGCTAAGGCTTTGCTTAGTCATCTGAAAGAATGTGTTTTAAATCGGAAACTTTCCAAAGTATGTCTACTTTACATTTGCAATAGCTTCAAAGTTGGCTTGTCACTCTTAATACCTCTTTTGAGCTATAAAACCTGTGTGGTTTAGGGAGGGGGTGACAATTATGAGATGTCAAGACACCTTCTGCTTGGATGGTTTTGCTCCGAACCATCAACTTAGCGTGCTGCTTTACCCAGCCAGCGAGTCACAAGTAGTCTTCCTGGGTTTTAGTTTCATCTTCTGGAGTTATTAAGACCCACTGTTGGGAGCAGGAAGTCGAATGAGGATGTTGGGGCCCACGTTTTCATTTTCTTCATAGAATCAGGTAGCCCCAGAGACTCAGAGCCTGGTCTGGTGTTGCACAGCCAGTGGATTTGAACCCAGCTCTTGGGCATTTTAATTGAATCTGCTTAGGATGCCAACTGCCCCGGCTCGTCCCAGATAGAAGTCAGGGAACCCACGGTGGCAGAGTGGAAGGAACTCACCTAGACAGTCAGGCGTCCCGGAGGCCGCCTGCCACTTTCTCTCTGCATGACCTTTCTATGCCCATTTCTCCATTTATGAGATGTCGACGATGACATGTAACTCACTCATTTGCCATAAACATGAAGTGACAAAGGATCCAATGTCTCAACACTCAGATGTTCTCGTTCTCCCTGCCTTTCTCCCTACTTTCTTTTTGGTTTCAGAAATTCCTCAAATTCAGTCATCATGCCACAAATGCTCACTGAGCGCTTGCTATCTACTAGGCATCGTTCTAGGTGCTGGGGTGTAGCAGTGAACACAACAGCCCACGTTCCTAGGCCTTGGCGTTTCCAAGAGGCCAAGGCTGTGGGCATGGGGTGGGGGCAGGTGGCAGAAGGGAAGAACAGAGAAGTAGGTTGTAACGTGTGTACCCAGCAAGCGACGTGCAGGAAAATAAAGCAGAAGATGGTGGCATCGACTCCATTGGGGTGGGACTCCCATCTATGGTCTGCAGACTCCATCTTCTCTTCTCTGAGAAGGTAACACCCAAGCAAAGACCCAGAGGTGGCAAAGGAGTGGACCAATAGCACACTTTCTTTCCCTAAACCAGACATGATATAAACAGCTCCAGGAGAAGCAAGCATGGGCCCAGACAGGTCCCCGGGAAGGTGTCGGGGACGGTTAACCGAGCAGTTCTTCCCTCGGTTTGTAATATACGCCCTCCTTCTCTTAGATTCCAGAAGAGCCTTGGAAATCTACACCCCTCTCTGCCGCCGGCTTCTCTTCAGCCAGCTAGAGCTGGAAAGGCCCTCATCCTCGCTGCCTGCCAAGGCCAGGGGGCCTGCTGGGCCGCATCTTGCCCTCTCGGAGGTGGCCAGCCAGCCCGCTTTGGAAAACAGGGAGCTTAGTTAAAAAAGTCACTTCGATTTTATAAAGTGGTAACTACTGTGGGGCTTCATGTAATTAAACCTAAATGCCATTTTCCTCCTGAAGCTCTCCGGTGAGGTAACAGCTCTCTTTATGTCAACTCAGGAAGTTTTACCCAAGAAAAGGGGTGGGGGGGCTGCTGTTTGCCAAATCAGGAAATGTGAATTAACTGACAAGGAGCTAAAAAAATGAGGCTGAGGCAACCCAGGAGAAGGGAAGTGAGAGAGAGCAGAAAGGGAGTCCTACAAACAAGCAAACTCGGGAAACATGGGCCACTATTCACAGCGAGTAAACTCAGCTGGTCTACTGGTCGACCCTTCCTTTTTATTGTGGGTTGCTTTGAAAAACTCAGAGGGCCAGAAAATCCCAAACTTAACGCTGCCTTCATGGAAGGAAAACCTAAGGTATTAACAGGGATTCCGGCATCTGCAGTGTAAACATTCACCTTGGGCATGGAAATTCTTGCTCTGGGAGCATGCATCAGGCTGCCGGTTTCACACCACAAATCTAACCGCAGCTTTCTGCGCAATGTATGCTTTTAAACAATGAATACATTATGTAGATCAAATAAGACTTTCCTCCACACGCCCCCACTCCCCCTGGTTATTAGACCTACCTCATGGCTTTAAACACGGTTGGCACACCCTAAGGACAGAGAGAAGAAAGCCCTGTTTTTAAGCAGGTGTTAGGAACCAAGAAGAATGAATCACATTGGAAAAAATGAAGGCAAAATGCAAGTTCGTCTGTCACCAAATCTGTAGTGACTTTTAGAAAATATATTTAACTTTTTCATTTTCTCTCTTCTTCAAATATCTTTTTTTTTTTTTTTAAATCTAGAAACAGAACCTAAAGGTCTGAAATAGGAGGAACTTCTGTCCAAAGAGTTTTTGCCCTAAATAGCTTTTTCTCTCCCCTACCAAGTACCCAGACCTAGTCTTGGTCAGGGCTGCCCTAGTCAGGAGGCTTCTGAAGGGACCAGGGAAGTGACCCACAGCCCTGGCCCTGCAGAGGTCTGGAAGCCACTGCAGGCATGTGCGAACACGTGGACCCATGAGTGTCTGTGCACATGGGTATGTATATGCGTGTGCACACACGCATGTGCTCGTCACAAGGATGCTGTGCTGAGTGAAGGAAAGGGCATCATGGTTTATATGTTGGACTCTCAGGGGTCTTTCCAAAATGACAAACCAGGCTTTCCCATAGAAGGCTAGGTCTTTGATGGAAACCACTCCACACTCAGGACTGCGGTGGGTTGGAGGGGGATGGAGGCAGTCAGGAAAGACCCCAGCAGTGCTTGTTAAAGAACCTCCAAGGTCCCACCGCCAGAGTCAGGGGTCAGGAATTGGTGTTTTAAGCCACTTCACATGTTGAGGAACCCACCATCGAACAAGTCGATGAGCTCGTTTCCTTCTGTTTCCAGGGAATCTTTCTGGTAACTTTTTAGTAAGTGCGTTACTTCCTTTTAAGGTTCTGGATCCTTCCTAACAATAAATGCTAGCTGCCTCAAACTAATTTGGGATGCCAGTTTGAATTCTCTCTTCTGTTGCTTTAGGCATTCCTGTCGCCTTTCTCCACTGCACTTCTCTCCCACGGATTTTCCTCCTTCTACCCACCCTTCTCCTGTTCCTCCTTTTCCTTTGAGGGAGTTCGAGGAGTTGTTTCCTGGGATTCCACTAAAATTTAAGGTGCTGGGGTTATCAAAAAGAATGAAGAGGTAGCCTTTGCCCTTAAGAAGTTGAATTCTGGCCAAGGAGACAGACACATTAAACAGATCATTTCAACAGAAAGAGCCAAGAGTTAAAATAACTCTGAGGTGTAAGACTCAGAGGGAAGGGTATTTGAGAAAGTTCTGTGAGCAAGGCCCAGTGCCATGGTTGTCTGGGTAGCTGAAGTGGGGGTACAGTGACAAAGCCTGCTCCAGGCACCCCAGTTCCTTCTCCCTCCAAATGAAAGCACATGTAGTTGTCGGTTGCGAATTCAAGAAACCAAAAGAGCCAGAGAAGCTGGGTTTCAGAGAGAAGGAACAAAACTGAACGGAAGTTAGATGATGAGTGGTACAGCCTCTAAAATGCCCAGGATTGAACACATTTATCAAGCTAATATATGAAATCCATTCTCCACAGATTTTCTGAATGTAGACTTTTGTTTTCTGTATTTGCATGTGAAGGGCATGGCAAGGGGAAGAAGCAGAGGAACCCGGAGATAGACACTCACCCCCTCTCCTAACCCTCTCAGTGGCTGCTCCCTCTCCTTTCCTTTCGGCCTTGTTTGACCTTGGACAAGACACTCTGTTTCTTTTGGTTTCCAGCTCATAAAGTAGGCATAATAAATACCTTTGCTTCCAGCTGCTTGACAATGATGCTGAGAAGATTTAGGCGCTAATTCTGGGAAAATCACCTGAGCCCACTGGAGGAGCACAGAGCATGTGTGCCTTCAGTGAGGAAAGGGGAGAGGCAGACGATCCACATTTGGTTCGCTGTACTCCTTGCTGGCTAATTAGGAAACAGATTCATTAAGGCGCGGGCCCAAAGAAAAAGCCCAAAGCGTGAAAGAGAGAGACCAAAGAGAATTACATCATTTCCTCTGTATCTTCCCTAAGGGCATCCTGGTATTGGAGAAAATGACTCAGACCGCAGAAATAAAGCAAAAACAGCCCAGCTTCCAATACTGATTATTTTGGACCAGAACCTTGCAGAGAAGAGGATAATTTTTTTGGAAAAATAAAGGAGCAAGGCAAGCAAAGAACGTGGTTTTCTGACGAGACTGAAAATGAAGCAGGGTAGGAAGTTGAGGCTAAATCATAGCATGTGCTGTTCTTTCCCTTCTCTCCATATAAAAATCAAAACAGCTTACAGACTACTCAGCACAGTTTTAGGAAATTTAGATTAGTGAAATTCTTGGAATAGAGGCACGAGTTTAGAAGCTTACACTTACTTTTTTAATATTCATTTGTTATTATTGTAGGAATGTCAGATGTAATTGGGCAGATAAATTAAGTCAGAGGATCTTTTTATTCTGACTCCTGCAAGTAGGCTGTTACTTTTATATTGAAATTATAAAGTTTCCTGCCCGGTGAATGCCTCATTAAATTCATTCATTTGCCTATAGCAATAACTGGCACTTAGAATTCTATTGTTCTTGCTCAGGTGATGATAGAATACTGACATTTACGTATGAAGATAAGTTGCTTTTTTTTTTTTTTTTTCCTTAGTCTAATACACTCAGAGGAACCAGGAATGATCTTTGGGTAGTATCTTTAGCAAATTCCTAAACTGAGAGTCTGTTATTCTGACTATTGCATGGCATTTACACTGGAAGCCTGGACCCCAGACAAGTTTTGCCGCATCTCCAAGCCCTAGCCCCTCTAGACTCCAAGACTCTGGAGCACATACAGGCAAATGAGATCTGAAAAAAATCAGATCCTTTTATATTTTACAGCTTGGATTTAGAGATCCTATCCACCTCCCTGAGCCTCAGGAAAAACAAGGAAGATAAATGTTGGGTTTGTGTGTAAACGCATCCCCTGCTCTACCTTGAAATCAAGCGAAGAGATAACTTGCATGGTCAGAAAATACATGGCTAAGTCTATTTGGGTTTTAAAAATTATGTTACAGAAGAGAAGAAAAGTACCTTTTTGGAATTTTTGCAATAAGATGATGATTAAGGGGTTCAGATTTTGGAAAGAAACTTGGAAAACTTTTTTGATAATTAACACTTCTACCCTTAGCACTATTTTACCTGCTGTTTCTATCACTGAAGCTTTCTTAACAGATTTCACCAGTGATGCCAGATCTTTTTGGAAATTGAACACAGTGGCTTACACCTCTCCTTCTACGAAATGTCATTTATTTATCCATCCATCCATCCATCCATCCATCCATCCTCTATTTCCAGGATGTAGACTGTGTGTTAAGCAATGTGCTAAGTGCTGGGAGTGCTACAGGGAATAAGATGTGGCGGGATAGTCTGCTGAGGGAGAAGGACTTAATAACTCTAGGCAAGGCATGATATATCTCCTACAGTGGGCAGAGGGCCATGGGAGCACAGAGGAAGGGCACTAACACCATCTGGGGGCTAATGGGCATCCTCAGTAAAGTGAGAAACTAAGCTGAGACTCATAGTGAGCAGGAGAAGGGCATAGGGGAAGTGTCAGTGTTTCAGTGTTGCTCGGATGGAGAGGGAGAGCTCCTGTGAGAGTGTGAGTGAGCGCTTGCGCGCATATGTGACAGGAGGGAATGTGGAAAGAGAACAGCGATGAGAGGTAAGGCTAGAAAGATGAACAGGAAGGGAATTGCCTGGCAAGATAAAGAGTGCAGAAGGCAATGCAGGGCTGTTGGAGAATTTTAAAGTAGAAGAAATGGCAGGATCAAATGTGTAGTTTAGAAAGATCAATATGGAGGACACACTCTACGGATGACAGACACGATGGAGGGAGCAAAGAGGACAGTTAGTTCAAAGGTTGCTGCCGTACTCCAGGCTGAACATGCTAGAGATCTAGATTAATAAAAATGTGTTGATTAATTCAACACATATCTGAGGCATATTAGGACCAGACTGTGGACAAAAGTGCATCTATCTTTACAGAGTTTAAAATCTGGTGAAGAAAATGGACATAATAGTGTAATTATACAAATAATAAGTAAAATAACAATTGTGATAAGTGCTATTGTGGCAGAGACTGCTTTTCTCCCACACCTGTTGTCTCCTTCTTTGTACCAGTGCACAGATAAACTACATTTCCCAGCTCTCTTTGCAGTTAGGTGTGGTCATGTGACTGAAGTCTAGCAGGGACATCTAAGTGGAAGTGATAAGGAGTGGTAGAAAAGTAAAGCAAGAGGAGTTTTATTCTCTAAATGTATGGAGAAAAGTTGCGCTGACAACTTGAACACTAGCCCAGGTTGTTGGGCAGGACTGTGGACAGGAATTAGCTCCTAATGGCTGAGCACTTACGTATTTGGGTCTATTTGTTACCTCAGTTTAGCACAGCACAAACTAATATATTGTAAAAGAAAGTCATAGAGTACAATACAAGAGCACAGTTGGGGCCCCTGACATAATCTAGAGAAGGAAAGTCAGGAAGATTTTATTGTGGAGCTGTGAGGATAATTCAGAGTTAACTGAGACTGGTAGAAGTAGATAGTTCAAGAAATGTACAACGGATGGACTCCATAAGGCCAGATAAATGGATGTGTAGATGGAGAAATTAAAGATAATGTCCAAGGTTCTGCTTTGGGAAACCTGATGGATGATAATGCTGGTAGAGGAGCACACGGGAAGAGGGACAAATTTTGTGAGGGAGATAAGATAAATTTTGGACATGTGAAATTCATGGTGCCTGAGGACCACATGGAGATATACTGACTTGGAATTACAGTTCTGAAGCTCTGTAGAGAAGGATTAGGTGGCAGACAGAGTTTGGGGAGTCTTCCCACTGAATAATAATTGAAACAAGGGAAATAAAGCAAACAAGATGGTATAATGTCAGAAAAGCAGAGAGTCAAAAATGGACTCCCAAGGAATACCAACATAAGGGAAGAATCTAGGAAGAGGAGGCTTCAAAGAAAACTCAAAGAGTCGTAGTCAGAGTGGTAAGAGGAAGCTGGGTGAGAAAGGTATCCTAGGGGTGCCTGGGTGGCTCAGTGGGTTAAAGCCTCTGCCTTCGGCTCAGGTCATGATCTCAGGGTCCTGGGATGGAGCCCCGCATCAGGCTCTCTACTCGGCAGGAAGCCTGCTTCTCTCTCTCTGTCTGCTTCTCTGCCTACTTCCGACCTCTCTCTCTCTGTGCCAAATAAATAAATAAAATCTTAAAAAAAAAAAAGAGAAAGGTATCCTAAAAGCTAAGGGAAAAGATCTTACAACTTAATCTTTACTTTCTAATTTAAATAAAGTTTGAATGAATTTTGTCTGATACTTTTGCATAATAGGAATAAAATTAAGATGGCCATACAACGTTGCTAGATTAGACAGCCACTTAAAGGTTCTGGCTTGAAACTGTCAAAGAGTTCTTTCATGATGACAGAGCATTTAAACTCATGCGTTAGAAGTTTTGCCCTCAGTTATCCAAATTGCACAGATTTTCTTCTCACTCAGAGCATCACGTACCTGGTCACGTTAATGGTCTTGACAGAACATTTGATATTTCAGGGGGCTATTTGTGTCTACACCATCATTAGAATACAACAGAAGGTGGAAATAACTTTATAAGTTTAGTAAAATATTCCACGGTAACAAGAAAAGTCTAATCTGGACTCTTAAGTTCCTTACATTGTGGTTTTCTTTTTTCCCTTTAATTTTGCAAATTTGTTGAAAACAGATTTTGTTTGGAATAATTTTAATAACCAAAAAAGGATCAACCACTTCCCTCTCTTCTTCCCCTTTATCCTCTTTTTTACTTTTCTCAGTTCTCTTACCTTTGGCCAAAGGATTGAATCTTCCTCATTTCTTCTCTACTTCCCAAAGCCCAAATTAGGTCTTCTGGCACGTATAAAGCATTTTCTTAAGGAGATTGTAAAGACACATTTCTGCCTTGTTCTTCTGCCCTTATCTTCCACCTCCTTTTTATTTTTATTATTTCTTAAAAGATTTATTTATTTGAGAGAGAGAGAGAGAGAGAGAGAGCATGCACAAGCACATGCGCATGTGTGAGCAAGGGGGAGATGGTGGGGGTAGAAACAGACTCCGCGCTGAGCATGGAGCCTGATGCATGGTTCAATTTCATCACCCTGAGATCACGAGCTGAGCCAAAATGAAGAGTTTGACACTTAACCCACTGAGCCCCCCAAACCCCCCAACTTCCCCTTCTTTTAAAAAGAATCTCCTCCTCTTTCTTGCTTATCCATTCATCTTAGCCCTCCAGCTGATGTGTCTCTTCCTTTCCTATCTCTTCTCATTCTTCCTCTTCTTCTACCTTTAAATAGTTTCTTTCTTTGCTTCTGTACTTTGGCTTAGGGCCATCACGAGTCTGTGCAAGATTTTCCTCAATACCCAAGAGCTGTGTTTTAACTTCCTCCTCTATAAAGTGGGCACAATCATGCCTTTTCTCATGCTTCCCCCTCCTCTATTTTTTTTCTTACCTTTTATGTACCAGATATTGTTTTAAGTGGTTTAGAGGATAGGACATTGGTCATTTTCTCTGCCCTCAAGGAGTTTACCATAAACAAGTAAAAATTTATGGTTTCCTAAAAGCAATTATAAGAAGAGGTGTCATGCATGAACAGCAGAGGCAATGAACCATCGTGAGTTCAGAGGAAAAAGGAACCCAGGTGGATTTAGAAAATCAAAATGGCTTCATGAAAAAGGAGAGGAGCTTTCAGGAAAGTTGCGAAGGATTTGCATTTATGGTTAGTCAGGGCCATAGGGAAGTATAAAGGAGTAAAAGAGTAGCATTTCAATGAAGAGTACTTCAAAATTACAAAATGGGCTGCAACCTCAAGGTACTGTTATTTCCATTTCCTTGCAAGTCAACACCATCAACAAAACAACTTCAAAATCCTCCAATGTTTGGTGGTTTTGAAATGTCAGACTTATCAGAGCTCCTGGGTTACAAAGAAGAGACAGATAACAGCTGCTTTTTTTTTTTTTTTTGTTACCTGAATCAACTAAGCTGATTATAGATTCAAGGTGAGAAAGCTGATGTTCAAGAGCATTAAAAAAGTATATGATGTTCAGTTCTGAGTACGCTACAGCCAAAAATGGAACTCTAGCCAAAGTCTACAATAAAAGAATAGTTAACAATTGCCCTTTATTTTTTGGTTTACTCTTAAATTTAATACCTTTTTTTTTTTTTTCAGTAAGAGCATTTGTTCTCATTAGCACTCTAAGTACATGGAAGAGGATTTGTATTTGTATCAGTCAAGTCATACATAGAACCTGCCACAATCAATGTTCCTTTCTAAACATATAGGTCCATGCTTCGTTCTGTGTGATTCTGCAACCTTGGCTGAGGCTAGCAGACCTGGAAGTCTATCCCTCATTGGAGAGGCAGGTGATGGGCAGCCATTTATAGACTTTGAGATGGCTTGATGTAAGTGTCCTGCGTGACGGGAGTCTCATCTACTAGATGAACCAATAGGTCTACCCATGTCCCTGATCAGTCCCACAGAAAAAAAACATAGGTGATAAATAGAGGTAAAAGAAGAGAGATGCAGAGCAGAAGCAGGAGAGAAAGGTAGGAGAGGACAAGAGAGAAAAGTAAGTTGGTAGTGAGCAGAGCATGAGACAAATGGCATGCAGAGAAATCAAGTCATCACTATGGTAGACAGCTAGAATTGCTGTTGGCTGACTAGAGCTTCTATGGTAGCCTGAAGAAAAGTGAATACTGCCCCATGAGGCCTGGCTGTGCAGCCACTGAGACCATTTCCTGTGCTTCCCAACTTCTCCATGTATATGTAACAACACATTTTCCCACTAACTGACGTAATATGAGCATTTCTGTTCCTTCTTACGGAAAGCATCTAGCTCATACAGTCATTCACAGATTATGTTTTTATACCAGGCTACCATGGATAGAAAACATAATTTCAGAGGCCATAGCTTAAAACTTGCTGAAGTTTAAACATTGCTGGTAAGATAGTAAAACTCTGGATTGTCCAAGTTACTCAGGTCGTAGGTGGCTTTCTCTTCTTTTTGGTTCCTCTGTCTTTATTTTATTATTTTTTAAAGATTTATTTATTTACTTATTTGACACAGAGAGAGAGAGAGAGAGAGAGAGAGAGCACACAGAGGGAATGGCAGGCAGAGGGAGAGGGAGAAGCTGGCTCCCTACTGAGCAAGGAACCCGACGGTGGCTCAGTTCCAGGACCCCAGATCATGACTTAAGCGGAAGGCGGACTGGGCCACCCAGGAGCCCTGGTTCCTCTATCTGTAAATGTCTCTACTGCCAGCTAGTATTAAGAGGATAGGTGAATACATGAAGAAGCAGCTCAGGTCAGCTACTTATTATTTCTCCTAATAGTTTGGTATTGGGAAAGTAGAAACTAAGGGGAAGACAGTAAAGCATAGAGAAGCAGATTAAACATTGGTTTAAGGGTATGTACTTGAATTTGAACTTGAGCAAGACCCAACCTCTTTATGACTTAGTTTCTTTACTTGTAAACAGGAGTAATACTATTTTATAGTATTGTTTTGAGTAGTAAATAGTTTATTGATGTAAAAATCTTAGAAGAGTGCATGGCACATAAATGTTAATGTTCTTATTATTATCTACCCCATTGGACTAGTTGAAGATTAAATAGGATCATGCTAATAACATACCTAATACACAATAATATATCTGACACATAAACTCAACAAATATTAGCAATTACTGTAACAACAGCATAACAACTAATACTGTAATTTCTCAAGTGGCTTCTCAGTTTATGGACTGTCCATTTTACATCCTGATCTACCATGTTCTGGGTTGGTACCCATGTTTGAAAGTTGCAAGTAACAACGGGGTCTCATAAAGGCAGCATGGTGTGATGATGAGGAAATCATGGAACCACCAAGCAGGAGACTAGAGGTTTGGTTCCAGCTCCAGCAGCAGTGGGCCTTATGACCTTAGCCTAGTCATTTGATCTCCTTGAGTTTCAAATTCCTCATTTGTTGAGTGAAGGCCACAGTGTCCTCCAAGTTCATAAATGCTATGATTCTAAGTTTCCATGTGGTTTTTAAAATTTTAAAAACTCCGTTTGTAGATATGCATTTCCAAGCAAATGACAAATCTTTCCTTGCAGCTGAGATTGACTTCAGTTCTTCTAGACATGGGAGGAATTCTTTTTTCATTTCCTGAAACCATTTTTCAGAGGATCTGAAATAAGGAATGATGTACTTTCTAGTGTATAGTGTTTCTAGCTAATCATTATTGTATTATATTCCCATTATTGTATTTATACTCCCATGGTCTGTATGGGACCATGGGAGTATAAAACAAGAACAGTAAAAATGTATGCTTCTTACATATTATAAACTAAATTATAATTATAAACTAAATGGCTAAAAGTTAAGCATGCTCAAGAGTAGTAACTGTAATTAGGTGTGGCCTAGAAAAAGTAATTAAGAAATTATCTCTGAAAAACAAAAAAAAAATACAAAAAAAAAAAAGAAATTATCTCTGACAGGGGGCCTGGGTGACTCAGTCAGTTAAGCATCCAACTCTTGATTTTGGCTCAGATCATGGTTTCAGGGTCGTGAGATTAAGCTCTGGCCCTGCGCTGAGCAGGGAGTCTGCTTATGATTCTCTCTCTCTCCCTCTGCACCCCACCCCCCCACCCACTAAAAAAAAAAAGAGGAAAAAGAAAAAAAAGAAATTATCTCTGGCAGTACCTAAAATTTGATAGCACTGCCCCTTAGTTAGCATCTTCACAGACTTTGGTATATTAAGAAATTTTATAAAGTTGATATCGATCTTGTCAGTGGCACCATGATTTCTCCAGAAACATCGTGCTAAATTTGTGCAGCTCTTTTTTTTTTTTTCTTTTCAGAAGAAGGGGAGCCTGCTATTCCATTTTTATTTCCAAAGGCAGGGTGGGGTTGTGGCTTGGCAGTGGAGGGTGTGGTTCTGATGGGGCTGGCTGGGCAGGAAAAATAAACACTATGGCATGTGGTCGCAATGACAGTTCAGTGTCTACAGACAATCCATCCTTGAGAACTCTGTGTTTATGCATCAAATATCCCCAACTGATTTAGAATTATTTATGAATCCAAGAGAGTGCTGCTGCTGAGAGAGAGAGAGAGAGAGAGAGAGAGAGAGAAGGTAGGTAAGGAAAGGGGGAAATAATAAATGAATGAATACAGACCATGGGAGTATAAAACAAGAAAACCCCCTCATGATCATCTAGAAATATACTGGGTATATTTCATAGGATAATCTGAGACCCAAAGAGGTTCAGTACCTGCCAAAGATTACTCCATTACTCAGCAACCAAGCTAGGATTAGAACTTAGGTGATTCTTGAACTTGGGTATTCATTTGTTCATTCATTCATTCATCCATTCATTCATTCATTCATTTAAGCAATGTTATTGATTGACAGTTAGGAAAGGCCACTCCGACATATTGTATGGGGGATGGATCAGAAGGGGGTAGCGGAGAAACAAGGAGACCGGCTAGGATGCTAGAGTACTTTCTTAGGTGCAGGACGATGTGGACCATAGGGTTGCAGTAGAGGTGGGAGGAAGTGGACGGACTCTGATGCTAAGGGAAGACACCATTAGATGTGTCCCCAAACTTTATTACTCAATATTTTTATTACGAATAAGAGGAAAAATAGAATGTGTAAATGAAGGGGCACCTGGGTGGCTCAGTCGGTTGGGCGGCTGCCTTCGGCTCAGGTCATGATCCCGGAGTTCCGGGATCGAGTCCCATATCGGGCTCCCGGCTCTGTGGGAAGTCTGCTTCTCCCTCTGACCTTCTCCCCTCTCATTCTCTCTCTCTCTCTCTCTCAAATAAATAAATAAATAAAATCTTTAAAAAAAAAAAAGAATGTGTAAATGAAGTAACATTCCACAACTTGATGATCATCCTTTTTCACGAATATTGTTTTAGGCCATGTATCTATTGAAAATATGATTACTATTTGTAAACTCAGAGGGGCCAGAATCTCTTCCCTTATAACACTCCAATTTTAGAATAAAAATCATCATAAGAAAGCAAAGAGATGCCAGGGTTATTGTAAAATACAACAATATGCTTCCAGTTTATGATCTGAAGTCAGTAGAGCTTTAGCTCAACTTCCTGTGCACCTTCTGTACGGACATCCACATAGACATTCATGTTTCAGTGGTTTTAGCCATGACCAGAGATGTGGGGGCAAATCCACAAAATATACCATATCAAAGTGAATTGGTAAACTTTAGAAATAATTCTAACATTGAGGATTGAAATATCTGCTTTAGAAAATTTAACCAACCAGGAAGAGTTGATAAAAAATTCAACGAACGAGACTGTAATCTAAGAGTTTTTACTTCGGATTGTTTTTATTTTTGCATTCTATAATAGCATTAGCAAATACTACTTTGATTATATGTGTGATATTCGGTTACCCAGTTGAGAATATTTTCGCAAGTGTGGAAAAGGCTTAAGCATGACATAAAGCTCATGGAACATGCCCCAAACCTACAGCTCAAATGACCTTGTAATATCAGTAGCTGTCACTGAACACCCTTAACAGTCCCCAGATGCTTTCAATATGTTACATGCAATCCTTATAGCAAACAAGCAAGTTTCATATTGTTATCAATCTCTAGTTTAGAAAAGAGGCAGCTGGGATTCAGATGTGGTAGAACCAGAGCAAGATGGAAAACCAGCCTAGTTCCTAGGCCCAGCCTTTCTGGTAGGCCCAATGTCATGAATCATTCATTCTGACTTTGGAGTGGAGAAACATTTACATATAAATCCACATTCATGTTCAAAAACTGATGTTCTCCAGCCAGAGACCTATTTAGCTGTTTGTGCTGACATTTCTCATCGTGACAGCCATGGTCTGGAAATTCTGCATCAAGTTAACTGCTAGGTTAGTGTTTTTCAGACTTGAGCAACGTATGGAGCTTTTTGATAGGGAATAAACATTTACTATTGGTTTGAATTAGCTTTCAAAGAACGCAACTTTAAAATATATAAATAGAAAACTAGTTAGAGTTTCCTTATACTTACAGCTTTTACATATATATGATAGAACCCAAAGCAAATTTAAAAATTATCTTCCAAAGTTTCTAGAGAAATTCTTTGGTCCACATTATAGCAGCCTCTCCCTCTCCCCCTCACGGTGGGAACAGTATTGACTACTCTGTCATCAATTCTTTTTATTTGGCTTCTCACTACTGTGATGGTCCCATTCTTGTACCACTTTCCTCTATTCAAACTACTTAAACACCTTCATTCCTATAGTGCTCATGACATCACTGGATCTGTAATGGAGTGAACTTACTAGGTTTATCTCTATTCTTTTTTTTTTTCCAAAGATTTATTTATTTATTTGAGAGAGAGAGATGGGGGAGGGGCAGAGGGAGAGGGAGAGAGAGAGGTTCTCTGCTGAGCATGGAGCCCGATGTGGGGCTTGATCCCAGGACCCCGAGATCACAACCTGAGCTGAAATCAAGAGTCGATGCTCAACCAAATGAGATGCCTGGGCGCCCCTTCCCTGTTCTTTTTGTGCTACTCCTTGACTTGGCATCGTGACAACCATAGACATCACAGTAAATCAGGGTACCAGTGTTGCTTGGCAACACTTGTTAACAGCTGGGCATTCAGGTGATTCAAATGATACTTACAGCTGTATTATAGATGATCTCAAAAATAAAAGTGCAAAATTTCTTTTTATAAAGAAAATGTGTAGACTTATAAAAATATGTCTGGGAAACCACAGAGTTCCACAAACTCCACTTTGAGAAAACTTACGTTTCTATTCTCAGATTCTCCGAGTCTCAGATTCTCTCGTCATTTTCACCACCCAGGCAGGATAAAATTTATTTCTGTAGAATGTTATCCTCACATCATACTATGGAAGCCAAAGCAATTGGTGAAAAAAAAAAGGGCCGCCCTATCTGCACTGACTTGAAGAGATGGCCACAATTTATTAAGTGGCAAAAGCAACAGGGCAGAACTGAAAATAGAGACTCAAAACAGATGCTTGTACACCAGTGTTCGAAGCAGCATTATTCACAATAGACAAAATATTGATACAGCCCATGTCCATCGGTAGATGAATGGATAAACAAAATTGTATTCTATATATACAATAGAATACCATTCAACCATAAAAAGGAATGAAGTTCTGACTCTTGCTTTATCATGGATGAACCTCGAAAACACTAGTCTAAGTAAAATAAGTTAGACAAAAATGGACAAATATTGTGTGATTTCACTTATATGTGGTTCCTGACGAGGCAGATTTACAGGGACAGAAAACAGAATGGAGATTACCAGAGGATGGGGAAGGGAAGAATGAGGAGTTATTGTTTAATGGCCGTAGAGTTTCTGTTTGGAATGATGAAAAAGTCTAGAAACAGATAGTGGTGATGATTGCATAAATTGTAAATGTACTTAATGCCACTGAATTGCACACTTAAAATAGATAAAATGGTGTCTTTGATTTGTTAGGCATTTTTTACCACAACAAAATGTTTTTAAAATAAAAAGTGTCAAATAATATGTATGATGTGATAATATGTGTCATATATTTGTGTAGATGTAAACAACACATGTATACATATTATATACATTTGTATGTATATATACATATGTACATGTGCATATGCATTTGTACATATGCATTTGTAAATGCATAGGGAATTTCTCTAGGATACATACTAAATTGTTAAGAGTAAAGAGTGAAGGGGAGTGTTAAGGGTTGAATTGTGTCACCCAAAAAAAGGTATCTTGAATTTCTAACCCCCCAGAACCTCTGAATGTGTCCTTATTTGGAAATGGAGCAGTTGCAGATATAATTAAGATAAGGTCATAGTAGAGTGGATCCTTAATCCAATATTATTTTTGTCCTTAATAGAAGATAGCCACGTAAAGACAGAAACATACAGAGAACATTGCATGAAAACAGAAGATTGGAGTGGTGCATCTACAAACCAAGGAATGCCAAATATTGCTGATAAACCACTAGAAGCTAGGAAGAAGCAAGGAAGGATTCCCACACAGGTTTTAGAGGAAGTATGGCATTGCTAACACCTTGATTTCAGACTTCTAATTTCCAGCACTTTGAGAAAATAAATTTCTTTGTAAACCACCTAGTTTGTGGTACTTTGATAGGATAGCTTTTTTTTTTTTTTTAAAGATTTTATTTATTTATTTGACAGAGAGAGAGAGAGATCACAAGTAGGCAGAGAGGCAGGCAGAGAGAGAGGGGGAAGCAGGCTCCCTGCTGAGCAGAGAGCCCGATGTGGGGCTCCATCCCAGGACCCTGAAATCATGACCTGAGCTGAAGGCAGAGGCTTTAACCCATTGGGCCACCCAGGCGCCCCTGATACGATAGCTTTAAGAACTAATACTACGGACTTTATTTTTTATACTTTTTTAATTTATTTTTTTCTAAGTAGCCTCCATGCCCAATGTAGGGCTTGAACTCACAACCCTGAGAGATCATGAGTTACATGCTCTCCTGACTGAGCCAGCCAGGCCCATCTTTACTCTTGTATTCTTAGATATTTTACCTTGGACATGATTTAATTTTTCAACCGAAGGGAAAATGTTCCCTTAACCTCATTAGTCCTCAGGAAAATACAAATTAAAATTACAATGTAAGACCATTACACACCTACCAGAATATCTAAAATGTAAAAGACAACACAGAGTTGGTGAGGATTTAGAGCAACTGGAACTCCCGTATTAGAACAGAATTGGTATAACTACTTGAAAAATTGTGTAATTATGCCTTTTAGAGCTGAAAATACAGGTATCTGTAGTTATTCTACTTCTTGATATAGGCCCTATGGAAACTTACATATGTTCATCCAAAGACACATCCTAAAATGTTCATAGCAGTGCTATTCTTTTTTTTTTTTTTTAAAAAGATTTTTATTATTTATTTGTCAGAGACAGAGAGAAAATGAGCACAAGCAGGGGGAGCGGCAGGCAGAGAGAGAAGCAGGCTTCCTGCCAAGTAGGGAGCCCGATGCGAGACTCGATCCCAGGACCCTGGGATCATGACCTGAGCCGAAGACAGCGGCTTAACCTACTGAGCCACCCAGGCGTCCCTAGCAGCACTATTCTTAATAGTTCCAATCTGTAAACATCCTAGATGCTCATCAACAAAGAATAAATAAACTGTGCTATATTCATACAATGGAATACTATACAGCAGTGGAAATAAAGAAATTATTGCTACATGAAACAGTTGCATGAGAGAAACCAGACACAAAAAAGTCTATATGGTGTAATTTTAATTTATACAAAGTTAAAAAATAGCTAAAACCAATATATGTTGTTTTGCAATTGCTCTTGGAGGGGGTAGTGGCTAGGAAGGAGCTCAAAGGGAACATCTAGGCAACTGGTGATATTCTGTTTCTTGTTCTCAGTGGTGGTTAGGGGGGTTAATAATTTATTGAGGTATACGAAGTGTAACTTCTCTGCATGCACGTTATAGTTCAATACAATGCTTATTTTAAAAAAGACTTTAGGGCGCCTGGGTGGCTCAGTTGATTAAGCAACTGCCTTCGGCTCAGTTCATGATCCTGGAGTCCAGGGATCGAGTCCCACGTCGGGCTCCCTGCTCTGCAGGGAGCCTACTTCTCCCTCTGACCTCTCCTCTCATGCTCTCTCTCTCTGTCTCAAATAAATAAAAAAAAAATAAATCTTAAAAAAAATCATTTAAAAAAGACTTTAATGAGGAGGGCACGTATTGCATGGAGCACTGGGTGTGGTACATGAACGATGAATCGTGTAACACTGAAAAAATAAAATAAATGTATTTGGGGGAAAAAAGATGTTAAAAAGTCATCTTTTTTTTTTGTATTAGAAAACACTGCTTTTTCTTTGGCTTCTGAGATACTGTTATTTTCTTTTCTCCTTGTCTAGTAAATCAATTTTTTTTCCTGTGTTTTTTTTTTCCATAGTTTTCTTCCTGTGACCAACTGTATACACGTCACTGTGCTTAGGCAAAGGACTCCACTCCACTGATAAGAAGATGACAAGTCATACTTATAAAGCTTGGAAAACTGTCCTAGAAGCTGCTTGTCAAGACTTTCTGTTACTCTTCAAGATTCTTTCCTATCAGAGATTTGCATTCCCGGCTTGGCTTCTGCATAAAACTGTTTCGACATAGTGGTCACCTCCCAGCTGGTTTTCTTGGCTTTTGGCCAAGAAAATCCTGCTTTCTGATCTCTGGTCTCTTGTTCTCCCCAGCTGTTCCTAATCTTTGAACTCTTAATCTGCCATCTTGGATAGATCAGATTCTTCCTGGCTCGTCTCTCCCATCACTTCTTTTAAGAATTTAAGGAATGAAAAATTCCTTCAAGTCTTTATTTCTATCCTATGGAGACCTGAGCTTACTCTGCACTCAGGGAATTATTCACCATTAAATATATCTTAAATATAATTATTCTTATATCCAAAAGGGCATAGTTTATTTTCCTGTTTTATATTATAGTTTGTATTGGCTATGGAATTTTCGAGAACAAATACTCTTGACTTCAAAACAGGTAAATGAATATCACCACTATTATTTATCATTATTTGGGAGGTTCTAACTATGTAATAAGACAAGAAAAGCAAATGAAGATTTCAAATATTGAAAAAGAAAAGGCAAAGTTATTTTTTGTGCATATTATACACTTTTATGCCTAGAAATCCCGAATGACTCAATTAAAAATATTAAAACCAATAAGAGAATTGGTACAGTGACTGAGCATAGGATAAATATTTAAAAAAATCAATAAATTCTCACTATATTAGTAATAATGAGTTACATATAGAAATTACAAAATAAATTCTTAAAAATAGTGTCATGAACAAATTGAACTATGGAAGTCTAGAACCTATATAAAGAAAGCAGTCAAAATTTATTGAAGGAACTAAAACATGTCTTGAATAAATGGGGAGACATACCAAAATCTTGGATTAGAAAAAAATCATGAAAATAAAATCCCTCTCAGGTTAATATAAAAATATAAAAATATTCTTGAATCAAGTCAAAGTACCACTAAGGACCCAGTAATGGAAAGGATATTAAAAAAAATTAAAAAGTCAAGAATTGCCAAGACAATCTGGAGCAAGAATAATAATTGACAATGTGCCGTGCAGTGTATTTTTTAAAGTACTATGAAGTGACAGCAAGAAAAAACAACATAGTATGTCATATAGATAATAGATATACTTTCGTAGCGCTGGAGATTTTTTTTTTAATGATCAGGGTGCTTATAAATGAGCCACACCTGATCACAATAGGACGTGAGGTTCCTAAGCAAAATAAGATCCTGCTGAGCTCTGCCCCCCCCACCCCCACAGTTCTACTCCCCCCCCTCCATTTAGTCAGTGAGTCAGGCAACACACTTAAAGGAGACACGAGACTGCTTTAGAGAGAGAGCTGTGCAGAAGACCCTAGAGTTGAAAGTCTAGTGAGAGAAACTGGCGGTTACGGCACCGAAGACAACACATCTGCCTGTGAGGGCCTTGCTTCTCCCCACTTCTCTCAGTTCCCCTGAGCCCACAGTCTGACAGATTATATGTTTCTGGTCCCTTAGCCAATGCCACTGGCATTTTCTCAAAGAGCCAAGCTAGTAAAATTCCTAGAAAAGTTAATATCTTTATAGCAGGCAATCAAAATGTAAATTATATCTTGCTAGAACAGTGGTTCTTCAAACTTGCAATCCTAAATGTTATAGCAATCAGTATGCCAAAATCAACTTTACGTCAGAATAAACAACCTGAAAAGGAAATTAAGAAAATTCTGTTTACAGCAGCAGTACAAAAAATAAAATACTTAGGAATAAGTTTAACAAACGAACAAAAAAAGTATTTGGAAACTACAAAGCATCATTGAAATAAATTAAAGAAGACCTGAATAAGTCAAAAGGCAACCCATGTTCATGGATTGGAAGACTTTATACAGTTAAGGTGGCAATATTCCCCAAATTGATCCACACGTTCAATGCAATCCGTATCAAAATCTCAGCTGGCTTATTTGCAGAAATAAAATTCATGTGGAAATAAAAGGGGCCCAGAGTAGCCAAAGCAGTATTTAACAAGAACAACAAAGTTGGAAGACTCAGACTTTTCTATTTCAAAACTTATTATAAAGCTAGGGTAATCAAGGCTGTGTGATACAGGCATGAAGATGGATGGAAAGAATAGAATTGAGAGTCTAGAAATAAACTTATACATCTGTAGTCAATTGGAATGGTGTGATCAAATGAAATACAGGATACCCAGTTAAATTTGAACGTCAGATAAACAACAATTTTTAATAGGTCTGGTGCAGTGTTCACAACATACTTATGCCAAAAAATTATTTGTAGTTTATCTGACATTCAAATTTAATAAGGCATTCTGTATTTTTATGTGCTAAATTTGGCAACCCTAAACGGAGACAGGATAGACAGGCTTCGCCCACATTGTCATCTGCCAAAATCTCTGGGAAGAGGGTGGTGGGAGTCCTAAGTATTTAGTCACTTACGTTTTTGCCAAAGAGATTCTAGTTTCTTTACAATAACATCCTTTATAAGAAAAAGTAGTGCAAAGTGGTAAAATGCATTTTGCATCTCATTAAAAAAAAATCTCTTGGCTTTGAGTAGAACCATGATGAAAGTAGAGAATGAAACAGAGTGTATCTGGATTTGCCAAAACACTGAAACAGTTAAGGAACCCTTCCCCATTTCCCCATAAACAAAGTTTCTATCAGATTGTTCCCCCCTCCCCCCTTCCTCTTGTCTCTCACTCCTCTCTTTCCAATGCACTGTGGCTGGTCTGGAAATATATCCTGGGATCCTTGGTTGGCATTTGCTTTTAGTACATTCCGAGGTCACTTTGTACAAAGTTTACAGTCTTTCCTTGATTACATTGTGCCTAAAGTGTTAACCCTGTTAGCAGTCACTGCACAGATTTCCTCAATGAGACTCTTGTACCCCTGACAATGTAACTATTTATTTGCAAAGTCACTACCATTGACATTTGTGCTGCTCAATGCTGAGTGTTACCAGTGCTTTCTTTATGTCACTGTTTCTCTTCAGTAACCAAGAAAAGCAAAACAAAGTACAAATAACCGCTTATTCAGAAAGAAATCTTGGATTGTTCCTTAAACCTGCTCCAGGCAGCACATACAGACTTTGGAGTGATCTGGAAAATATGAAAAGCACTTGGCTGGGGGACAAAACCCAAACTGATCTGCAGTGATGGCAGAAGCAGAAATAGGAGCTCAATAATAAAAATGAATTTCTGTACGCTGACTGTGGCTTCAGGAGGGAGGAGAAGGTCTCAGAAGTTAAACAATTATCTGCGCAGCCACGGCTTGGGAGAAGGAGGGGGAGGTGGGAATCTGGGCTTTGCTGCAGGGCCTGTCCCTCAATTCTTGGCTGATTGATTGAAAAAGGCAAATGGGGCCGCAGTCTCCCAGCCAAGGGTTTTATTCTGCCTCAGCCCTCCCTGGGCGCTTGGAGTGTGGCCTCTCTATGGTCCTCACCTGCTGCTTTGTCCCAACAAAGCTGGCGTCTTGCAGCCGCCGCCACTCACGCCTCTAAGCCGTTGTCCCGGCTGTCCTGAGTGTGGAAACCCTGCCACCCCATCTGCCCAGCCACCTGCCTCCTTGTCTTTAAATATCCTCCTGCAACCCCACCACTTCTGGGAAGCTCTCCGGAATTGTTGCCACCCACTTGTCCCCAACTGCCGACACAATCCTCTCGCAGAGCCACTCTGAAAATGACATCTCATTTCTGCTGCTGGTTTGTATGGCAAGCCAGAGGGGAAAATACATGCGCCCTGAGGCAGGTGCGCTAGCCTTCATCAACTCCCTTTGTCACTTACCGGCTCTGTGACCTCTGGCTACGGTCACCATGATACCCTACAACTAGAGAGCTCTGGCACTGTGCCGAGCAAGGGCTCAGCATTTCACTGGCTCCCTTGTATGTTAGCCCCTAGTTCAAGCTACAGGATAGGTACAATTCTTGTTGTCCGGACGAGAAACTGAAGGAGAGGTAAGGGAACTTGGTCAAGGTCAAATAGCTCCTTTAAGGTGCAGATAGAATTGGAACCCAAAGGGTCCAATCTCTGACTGTCAAGTCCAAGCTCTTACTGGGACCCAGATGCCAGACAAGGTACCTTTCTTATTTCTCAACAGCCTTATGAAGTGTGTGGGATGCACATTACGCTTATCGTGAAGGGACTAAGGATCAAAAAGTTTTAGTGGCTTATGCATGATCATGCCTTTAAGAAGTAGGCAATGCTTCCTCATAGGAGGCTTACACCTGCCGAGGAAGGAAAAAAAAAGTGCATGTTGAGCTCTTACCATGTTTGCAAAGTGCGGGGTCACATCTAACTAAATAAGCCTTTTTCCTTCCAGTTGTGTTATTGTTTACCTGTGGGACTTCCTAGAGTCTTTAATGCCGCAAAACGTGCACTGCAAGTCTCCAAAAAAGGATTTACTAGACAGCCTTTTTTAAATGTATTGGACCATAAAGCTGTTTTTGAGATCCACCTATTACCGCTTTCTTGAAGCGGCGCTTCTCAGAATCCAAGGTGGGAAAACACGGAGCCGCGCTATTTAAGTGATAACACCTGCAAGGAAAAGGCAGCGATTGAGATACATTTGTTGTTGCTGTTGCTGTTTAGGAGGTAGCGACTAGGTGCTCCAGGTGCATCCCCGGCTGGGTGAGCGTCGAGCCTACCCGGGCCATCCAGCTGCCGTTGGTCCCTAGGAGCCTGGCCCCAGATGTTGTTTGCTTCCTCTGTTCATTGTACTGGTGTTTGTTTTTGCTTCTGTTTTGCATGTACTCTGTGGCTTTCTGGATTCTTCCTATTGGGTTCTAGTGAGGGCTCAGGTATTTCGCAAGGGAGTCTCCTGTTAAAACGCAATAGCATAAAACTCAGGGCAAAGCGTAGAGTCAGAACCAGCCTTAGTATCCGTTGGCATTCAGCACTTCGCAATAATAGCTACCATTTGTTCGGTATTGACCAGGTTTCAGGTTTAACGTGGGCTGTTTTGTTTCATTCTTCTGCTAACCCGTGGGGTAGATCCTGCTGGAGAAACCTCCAAGGTGGCCCCTGCATCGTTCACTCCCACACTGAATTAGGGGCTGCCTCGGGTGACCACTGGAATATGGCAGAGGTGATGGTGTGTGACTTCTGAGGGTAGGCATAAAGCCACCGCCACGCGCATCTCGGTCTCTTGGATTGCTTGCTCCGGGTATAGCTGCCATTTTGTGAAGAGACTCAAGCAACTCCATGGAGTGGCTGCCACGGAGAGGTTCCAACTTGCCAGCTATGCGAGTGAGCCATTTTGGAAGTGGACGCTTCAGCCTCCAGTCAGATTTTCAGATGACTGTAGACCCCAGGTGACATATGACTACAAATGACCTCATGAATGACCCTGAGCCGCACCCAAATTCTTGACCCGTCGGGATCACTGTTGTGGTTTTAAGCAACTAAGTTTTGGACTGAATTGTTACAAGAAAGACATAACTAAAACAGACACTATTACCATCTCTCACTTGAGGAAAGAGAGCTGGGAGAGAAGTGAAGTTATTCCCTCAAGGTCACACAGCCAGAGTTTACGTGGCTGAGGTAGGAAGCTGCAAAGGACTCTTCTCTTCATAGCCCAAAATATTTCCCCAGAAATCTGCGAGAGAATCCAGAGTTCTATTTCTAGGCTCATTTATTCAGTGCAGTGGTGTGATAATACAGAAAACTCTTGGAGTCTGTCCAGTCTTTACCTCTCTTGAACTTTAGTTCCTCAGAGAGTAATATCATCTACCTGGTTGTGGATGAAATAGTTTAATATAGTAAAAGTGCAGGCAGATTCTGGGCACGGGATATTCTGAGCTCCCTTCCTTTCCAATTCCTCCTTTAGCATCAGGCCTCGCTTTGGTGGTGAGGAAAACAGAAGGTTAGCCCAGCCAACAATCTGTCATTCCCACCCTAGAGGGAATTAGCTCATCAGAATCCAGTCCTAACTGGCAGGAGACTGAGAAGGCAGACTTTTTGCTTGGAGAGCAAAGGACAGGAAGATATAATTTTTGAGTATGGGTTACTTCGGGAGCAGGCAGGCGTGGATGGGTGCCCCAAAGGGCTTTTGGAATAGCTAATGGGCATCGTGAGGGCCCTGAGAAGGCAGGAATGGGGCACAACCACCCAAAGTGGGAAAGAACTTTACTTCATGAATTTACCCAAGGCCCCCTGCCATACCCAAAGTACGTCAACAAAGACGACCATTGTGCAAAGCATCACCTTGAATACTTGCTGCTTCCGTTTTGGCTGGGAGAGACTAAGAACAGAGTGCAGTAATTCTTTTCAAAGTCTTGTTTTGTTTTGTTTTGTTTCCAAACTCATTTAGAGTCAAAAGTCCTTGGCTCCAGGTATAAATGTCTTCAGAGATCCACAAAAACCAAAGTGAAATGTCTTGGTGTGGGTCACAGTGCTAAATAGAGGCAGAGCTTGGTCTAGAACCCCAAACCTGTGTTGTAATCTAGATGTTTGACCAAATCGATTTGTTTTGGCTTGAAAGGCACAGACGTCACTTCTTCCAAGAAGCTTTTGCTCATTAACATTGCCAAAGGTCACTTATTTTTTGAAAATTGTCGGCACTAATATGTAGCCTGACATACACTATTAAACACTTTATTAAGTAAGGGCTTTTGAACTTGGGCAATGTGCCAGGTCCTCTACTACCTGCTAGGGATTCAGCAGTGAACAAAATGCAGAATATCTCTGCTTTTATGGTTACATTTATAGGTAGGGGTGTTGTAAGGGAAATGACAAAATTATATAATAAGCTAAATGGTGATGGAGAAAAGCCAAACAGGGCAGGGGGAGAGAGACAGGGTTTGTGAAGTGGTTGATGCGATTTGTATATAGAAGGGTTAAGAATCTTCTCGCTGTGAAGGTGACATTTGGGCAACACTTGAAAGAGGTGCGGGAATAGCCACGTGGTTGCCTAGAGGACGAATATACCACTCTGCCATATATTACTAGGGACTTATCCTCGGCTTCTTTCATGCTTGTAATTTTCTTCTTCTTCTTCCCTTAATAAATCCTCAGGAGTGTGTATTTCATCTCCTGCTTCCTTTGAGTCTTTTAGTAGTGCCTTCTACAGAATGTAATTTGTGCCACAGGCTTTTAATAAATACTTGTTGAATATTTTCGTTAAAGTCATTTTCTCACTATTGCCCTTTTTAGGCAAGAAATTAAGGGAAAAACTACAGGAGTTCAGGACTCTGCCCAATAGTCTAAATTACTTAGAATGTACAAACCAACATTCAGCGGTGCTATCCAACATTCTGGGTTAGTTTTCTTTGCCTTCCATAAACATTACATCTAAAAATATTTACAAAAGTCTTGGCTTCTCCTAAATTCAAAACAGGAAACCCCTATAGTCTCTCAGCCGCCTTCATTCACCTCCAAACTCGAAGTGGAATCCACCATTACTATTTGTAATTACAATCTTTTTGTACAATGAGCTCTGACACTTTTTGAAAATGGTTTCCTGCCTCAGCTAGAGACATCCTGTTATTCTTAATAATATTCTATGCCACCTAAATATTAAGGTGTCTGGAACTCACAAGGACAGAAACCGTTCATGGCCAATAACTTATTCCTCTTTGACTTTTGCAAAAAGGGACACTTCACAGAAACACTTTCTAATCTCCTTTTGAAAGAGAGTCTCAGTTTTCATACCAATGAGACCCTGACCTTGCTTGATTCAGTGCTTTTTCCATAAGAGTATATACTCTGTGCTTATTCACTTTGATATTTGTTTTGAAGACACAGATTGGAAATGAAAAAGAATTACAACAGTGGTGATCCTAATGACCCCACCAATAATGGTGTCGGGGAAAACGTCACAGAAAGTACAACTTAGAAGACAGAGTCAGCAGTGGAGTACTGGGCTAGCATTCACACATAGGAAATGGAGACAAGGCAACATCTTCATGAAAATGAAGGGATTCAAGGCTCAGGAGCTAGGATTCTCTAAAGGACAACAGAGTTTAATCCCAAATGGGGAAGAAAAACTTGTTGGAAGAGACAGATCAGATGATATATAATAGGATAGTCAAATGTGAAACAGAAGAGGTTGCTACTTTGACACCTGTGGTCACATAAACGCCATTAAGCATGAATATGAGGATAACATGAATGTCGTCATTCACAGTTTTTTTTTTCTGGTATTTCAATTTATAGCTCCACACATTCTCTCACAATCAGTCCTCTGATGTATTCTCTAATGCCTTATTTACCGTCTGGGGAAGTACAAGTCCAATCATGCACCAGTTATCCTGAATCCTAATCATTTCAGGCCAGTTACACCAAAAAAAAGGGACTGACTCCATTCTTTTTTACAGTGCATCCAGTACTGCTGGTGTATCTGGAGACGGAAAAGCAGCTGCTCACTCTGTGTGTGAAACCTTGGGCAAATGACTGGCCATTCTGAATTTGGCTTCCTTTTACTGCAATGCAGGGGTAATAACACAAAACTTAGACGGTGCGGAGAAAAATTAAAAAAAAAAAAATAGCCAACTTGCACCAGGTTCCAAGCACTCTTCTAAACCCCTTACATGTATGAATTTATTTCATCCTTACAACAATCCTATGGCACTGGAGGTATGATTTACGGATGAGGGAACCAAGTACAAAGAGACCAAGCTATTTGCTCACAGCCACATAATGGTGGAACTGGCCACAAAAACCACGTACTCAGCTGCCACCCTAAAATATGTCTCTCGTGACGGGTGTTAAATAATCAACGCTCAATTAATGGGCTATCATTGTCCTTATAGGGAGGCGATACAATATTTCTTACTTTAAACAGAGTCAGTTACAAATTAATTGCTTCCCTGAGACTCCCAAGCACATTCAGAGGGGAAGAAAATGAAAATTGATAAAACAGACAGTTTTCTAAAGTAAGATTTTATTTATTTCTTTGAGAGATTGGGAGAGAGAGCACAAGCAGCGGAGGAGGGAGAGGGAGAGGGAGAAGTAAGCTTTCCACTGAGCAGGGAGCCCAATGCTGTCCTCAATCCCAGGACGCTGGGATCATGACCTGGGCGGAAGGCAGATGCTTAAGCTACTGTGCCACTCGGGCGTCCCAGATAAAACAGACCCTTTAAAAATAATTGGATCAGGGTCTCTAGGTGCCGCAGTCAGTCAAGCATTCAATTCTTGGTTTCGGCTCAGGTGGTGATCTCTGGGTCTTGAGATCAAGCCCCGAGTTGGGCTCCTTGCTCGGCACAGAGTCTGTTTAAGACTCTCTCCTTCGGGGCTCCTGGGTGGCTCAGTGGGTTAAGCCTCTGCTTTCGGCTCAGGTCATGATCTCAGGGTCCTGGGATCCAGCCCCGCGTCAGGCTCTCTGCTCAGCAGGGAACTTGCTTCCCCCCATCTCTCTGCCTGCCTCTCTGCCAACTTGTGATCTCTCTCTCTCTGTCAAGTAAATAAATAAAATCTTTAAAAATAAATAAATAATAAAAAAAGATTATCTCATTCTGTCCCTCCCCCTCTTCCCCCTACCTGATGCTCTCTCTCAAATAAATAAATAAACAAACAAACAAATAAATAAATAAGTAATTAGATCAATAATTGTATCAAGTACAGATTTCCTTTTGGACCACATGTCCTAAATTTACAGCCGGGCTGAACTGATTGGCTGTCTCCCCCACAAAGAAGTGATTCGTTGAATCAAAATAGCAGGTCAATTGTTTATTCCTGTTTAAAATAATCACCCTTCAGTTCTCTGAGGCTCTAGCCTTTCTCCTATGGTTTTGTGGTTCTTTGGGGGTATAAGATGGTGTTAAAATATTGATCTCTTTCCTTCAATCAATAGACTTTGTAAACAGGTCACATCACAGAAGTGGCTGTTTCTCCCATTATGCATTTGAATGTTCAGAATCCATCACTTTTGCTGATGTTTATAAAGCCCACTTATATGTTTCCTTGTTGGATATTGTCAGAGTGCCCAGGAGAGGCCTTTATTCCTGCCATAATCTCAGAGCCAGAGGATAAAAATGACAGAAGAGTGGAACACTTTACTCAAGGTGTCAAAATTTATCAGTGGAGGTATTTTATCATACCTCGTTATAAGATGCCAGAATGCAAAAGCTATGCTTGTCAATTTTATTTTACTCTGGATATGTTTCATTGGCCATTTTGATGCTCAAACAAAAGTGTGGAAAGCTAATGAGTCTTTGAAGAAAAAAACAGAAGAGAAATGAACTGAACTTATTTGCCAGGAAAAGAAAAGAAACCATTGGTCGTATCAGAAAGAAAGAGGATTTAATGAGACAGGAGAAGTTATCTAAAAGCCCAGTTGTGTATGGGCAGTAGGGCCTAATGGTTAGAACAAGGTCTCATTTGAATATCACAGATTCAAACCCTGACTCTGACATTTGCTTGCTCTGTAGGTGTTAAGTGTTGTTACTATCATTCTTAGTCTTATCGGTACATTTGTATAAGTCATAATAAAAACAGAAGTTTGCCTGAATTATGGTACTTAGCAGTGTAGGAATGAGAAACGCAAAAAAAAGTGGGTCAGCCTCCTCCTTTCCACCTTTTGGCTTTTGCGATAGCACTGCGATGAACACATATCTCGTGATGACTTTTTAAAATCCATTTTAGAGACAGAAGCAGAGCTCAGTCACCAAGCATGTAGTCTTGTTCCTCAGATTACCTGACTTCTCAGCCTGACTCAGAACTTTGCATTTGTCATCTGATTTTATCTTTCTGTGCTTTCCCTACTATCATTCTACCATTCTTCGCCTACTATTATTATCCCCTAAAAAGGCCCATACAGTATTGGCACTATTATTAATCCACATTTTATAAACAGGGAAATTGAAGCTCAGAGGGGTGAGGTCCCTTGCTCAAGGACAAACAGCTAGTAAGTGGCAGAGACGGGATTTAAACCTAGATCTTGGTTCACCTAAGTCTATACCCTTTGCCGTGACTTTTTCTGCCTCCCAGTGAGGGGAACGTCCTGATGCAGTGGAGTAGGAGGCAAAAGTCCAGGGGAAATACTTCTGGCTAGGAGGGGATGCTCAAGGTGGGGTGCAGTTCCTTCAGAGGCAGGAGTCCCCCGTTACCGGCAGTTTTGCTCTCTGCGGTTTCAGTTACCTGCCGTAGGAAAGCAGATGACCCTCCTTCTGATCTGGCATCAAAAGATCAATTGTAGCCTAAAGCTGCTAGTCCCAGGGCCCCCGTTGCTCATCTCATCTCATCTCATCTCATCTCATCTCAGCACAGAGACATTTTGTCACTTCGCATCATTACAAGAAGTGTGAACACAGTATAAAACGATATTTAGAGAGAGACTATATCCACGTAACTTTTATTACAGTATATATATATTTAAAGATTTTATTTATTTATTTGAGAGAGAGATAGAGAGATTGAGAGAAGGGGCAGAGGGAGAAGCAAACTCCCTGCAGCGCAGGATCAAGTCCCTCAAGTCCGGGGGATCATGACCTGAGCCGAAGGCAGACGCTTAACAACTGAGCCACCCAAGCTCCCCTCTTTCTTTCTTGTTTTAAAGATTTTGTTTATTTATTTGACACAGAGAGAGAGAGAGAGAGAGAGAGAGAGAGAACAAGCTGGGGGGAGCAGGAGAGGGAGAAGCAGGATCCCCGCTGAGCAGGGAGCCTGAAATGGGACTTGATCCCAGGACCCCAGGATCATAACCTGAGCCCAAGGCAGAGCTTAACCGACTGAGCCCCCCAGGCCCCGCTCTTTACCCATTTCTGAAGCGTACCAGGGCTCAGCTCTATACGTTAGAGCACACTGATCCACTCAAAACAGATTCCTGCCATTCTGGCTCTACAACACTCTAATCCAACCGAGGAGGCAATTTGTCCCACCACAAACAGCCATAGAACTTTCCACCACATTCAGTAAGATCTCACCAAAAGGAAAGAGAAGAGGGGCACAGAGTTCATTAAATTTCTTTTTGGCTCCCTGCCTGATTCTCCACCCCGCTGCTTAACTTGTTTTAATTTCTCCCAAGGAAGCCCATGGGTATATGCTGATTTGCTTGGCTACAGTCATGGGTACTTTTTAGAAAAACAAAGCCAGGAAGAGCTCTAAGGCTCCCGTGACTTACGCCATCAGCCAATAGTTGTTTTATTAAGTGTGGATTCCGCCCGTGGAGCTGAGTTAATGGAGGTGGGAAAAAAAGTCAGGGCCAAAACAAGGAGCCATTCAGATGTAGTCTTCAAAATATCGAGGTAACAGAGAGTTTCTGTACCCAGCCCTGCGGGGCCAAGTTCGATGTGAATGAATGGGGAGCGGTCAGACACGCACCCAGTCCAGCCATTCTTAGAGACCTGGCGAGAAGGAACAGACTTGGTCCTCGCCGCCTCTGCTCTTAGCCAGCTCCTGATTATTTCCTAGGGGAGAGTTGCTTGGCCCTTTGTCCAATTCCATTTTAAAATTTGAGTTTTACGTACAATTCTGTGGATTAGTAACATGTTGTGTTCTTGGGTGTTGTTTTTCTTCTCTGTCTTTTCCAAAGAGGGGGATTGCAGAGTCTTGGAAACAACATGCAAGTCAGAAAATAGAGACTTGAATTAAGAACCTCGTGAGATGGGGAGCAAAACACGACCTGGAAGGGGACCTGAAAGTGGCATAGATCACGGCTATCAGAACCGAACGTCGCTCTAAAGGACAAGTACGTGTGACCCTGAGATCCAGATACCCAACGCACCAGAATTCCTACAGTGGAGGGACTCCTGCACATCTGTACGTGGGTGTGAGTGCGAGTGTGTGTTTGTGTGCAACTGGGTGTTTGGGTGTGTGTTTTAAAAGGAATAACCCAAACAGAAAGAGACAGCCAGCGAAGCAGCAACTGGCGAAAATGGCAAAACGCGGAGTAATGGATAAAGTAGCCAAACCAAGAGCCTGCTGCTGAAATTACAACCAGATTGCCTCAGGAAAGCGAATAAGCTTGAACAAATAAATCCCCATGGCAGATTCGCTTTCACAAGCATACCTGTGAGACAGTGTCCAGATCCCGCCTTCCAGATGAAAGGGAAAGGTCCGGGGTGAGGGGTGGGGGGGCGGGGTCGGGGGGGCAGGGAGGCTAAGGCGATGTGTCCAGTAACTGCGGGAACACAGGAGCCCAAACGGCATGCTCTTCACACCAGGACTGTCTCCCGGGGGAGAGCTGCTGGTAGGCAGGTGGGAGCGGGGGGCTGGAAACAAGTAGCAGTCCGGGAGCCCCCAAAACCGGAGAGGTGAAGGAGCATTCTCTCGGGACCCTGGGGAATGAGAATGCGAAAGCCAGCCAGAGCCCGGCTAGGCCAGCAGGGAGACA
>CM052800.1:17913844-18007301 GCA_028533885.1 Nasua narica | reverse complement strand
ACCTTCAGCCAGTTACTTAACCTTTCTGCCTCCTTGACTGTGAACTCCAGAGAAACCTGGGCCTGCCTCAGGGCCCTGTTAAAGAGTCTTACTGGGAGGGCGCCTGGGTGGCTCAGTGGGTTAGGCGTCTGCGTTGGGCTCAGATCATGATCCTGGATCCTGGGATCAAGTCCATGCAAAAAAGAGCCTTAGGGGGATTTACATGTGTAAACGCGTGCGGTCGGTGTACACACGTGCTCTATAAAGTTAGGTGCACGCTCACTCTGTTTCATGGGGATTCGGGAAGCTTCCCGCAAGCCCTTTTATGGCGGAGGCTGAGGGAAGGGTAGGAGCAGCCGGCTGGCTGCACAACCCGGACCTGAACCCGGGTCCGAGGGTTGACCCGTCTCACTCCCCAGCGACCACAGGCACTACCAACAGTCTCCTTGACTTAACACCGTGCTTGTGTCCGGATCCCTGTTTTCCGAGTACTCTGCCCTGATTCTTGACTCAGCCGCCCTGCTCGCTGCCAAGAAAACACAATCATCTCCTGCTAATCTTGCTTCGCTTCCTTAGGTGCTCGGGACTCGGGACTCGTAGGCGGACTGAGCCAGAACCCCGCCGCCTCACAACACCGCAAGGAATCCCGCGAATCCTCTTCTTAAAAACCAGCCCTCCCTCTCAGCCTGACCCCTAAACCTGAACTTCCCCCTTAGATAGTCCTAACTTGACTTTCCCTTTGACTCATCTTTCTTTTTAAATTTACTTCATTAACGGTATCATTTCCATCTTGGAAAGATGCTTGAATTTTTTTTTTTGGCGGGGGAGGAGGAGGACAAGCTGGGCTATAAATACATTCATCACCTTTTGCCGGGAGTGGGATGGGGGTTGGAGAGCCCTGGGAGGGGCCGAGGCTGGGGCCTTGGCAATGGCTCTGGGCCCGAAGCTCTCTGGTGGCTGGCTTTGGAGAGAAGGGCTGGGGAGGAGAGGCAGGGTAATGAATTTCTCCTCAGTACCGGGGCCTGTTTCTTGTTAGAGCTCTGGCTCCCTGCGGCGCCCCGTGCAGTTCCGTGCTCCTCCGCCCCCCAGCCTGCTCTTCCGAGCTCCAAAGAGCACCGGGACCCGGGACCTGGGTATCTTTAAGGGTTAATCAAGGAGCGGTTATGGCTGCCTGCTGTGTGCAGAGCAGGGGCTGGAGACCCCAGTGGGGAGGGAAGGAGCAGAAAGAAAAGGAAAGGCCCGGCACTTAGGGGTTTGCGCTCCTGGCACGGATGGCCTCGGCAACAGCAACTGCGCGGTCAGAGGACCATTTAGGAACCAGCAGGCCTGCCAGGCCCCAGGGCGGTGGCCCTGTTTGAACCCCCAAGCACATTTTGGTAGGAGTGCTTATACCTTCGTGCTTTTCCGATGCAGTGTCCCCTGGTGGGGGTGGGGAGTGGGGTGGCGAGAGGAGAGAGGGCTGGACGCGAGCACAGCCCTGCCTTCCTGCCCGCAGCGTCCATCGGGTGCCTCGCGGGGGATTTTGTTCAGCAGCCACGGTTCTGGGAGGACTTTCACTTCTGTCCGAGTCCTCTGCTTGCTTCTCTCTTGGTCACATCACTGAGAATCCCTCTGATATTTCCCCTCCGCCCCAGAGAGCTGGTTCGCGCCCACAGCTGTGCACAGGCCACAGAAGAGTGGGCCAAACGCCCATCACCATGTCATGGGGTGTCCTTCAACACACGCCACTGAGGCCCAGCCCCGGTGGGGGGGGGGGGGCTTGCTCAAGGCCACACAACTAGAAGGACCTTGAAGTGGGCCTTGCCTCTTGGAATTCCTTGTGCAGGGCTTGTGGGACGTCAACACTGCCTCTGGCCGGATAATCTGACTGTGTTTTCGTAAAGTGGAAGAGCCTTATTCTGTTTTGTTTTATTCTCCCCCCTTGCCAAAACCTTTGAGCACAGTTCTGCTCCTCGTGAGGAGGTACTGAGCACCTCCGCAGGCCCCAGACCTTGTGAGATTCTGCAGGAGCAACGGAGATCCCAAGACTCAGGCTGCGTCCCTCTGGGGACCTGTGCGGAGACATCAGGCCCATCCGTGAGGTAAGGATCCAAGTCCGTGATCCAAGTCTGGGCCTGAGGACAGCCTCAGCTGCACAGAGCCTGGGCTCTGGGGGGAATTTGAAAGCTTTGTGTCATACTGGAAGGAATTGGGTGAAAATACCCGATACTGGCTCATATTTTTGTTGGTTTTTTCCAACTGGGCAAATTTTCCATCCACTTCTGCTTTTACATTGAATATGGATGACGCTGCCAAGAGGGGAAGGATGTTCTACCTTTCAACCAGGAGGCCCACTCCGCGGTTCTGCATGGAGGGAAAGCCCATGGCCCCGAATCCTGGGACAGGATTTCTGGGACAGGACAGGTCGCTTTCATGACCGTCGAAGTTATTGGGCATCCAGTTTCCTCGAGACAATAATTGGGCTTTGGGGGTCTACTTGGGTCCTCTTGGCAGAGGGATCACTGGCTAAAATAGCTCAGGCCATAAAAATACAGAATGAAAATCCTTGTAGCAACCACATCCACATATTCCACGCAGAGGCTATTAAAACCTCCAAATTACACCAGCCTCTCTCTTCTGGGCCACAGGCGTGCATAGCTGAACGGAAAAGGAAGGGATATTTTCAGGGTGAGTTCAGTACCAATCATTATAAGCCTTCCATTTGCCCTCCTAAAAAGGTCTTCCTCAAACCTTTCGAATTAATTTATAAAGGTCGACTCCCTCTTTAAATGGTTTTACCAGACCACAATAAGGCATGGTCTTCACGTATTGCTTTTCTCAATATGACTAATCAAATCTCTCGTTGGGAGAGACCAGACCCAGTAAAATGTGGTGGTTTGACCTACCATCCTACTCTAAAACTCCTTTGCCACCCTTTCTGGGCTAAAGCACGGCTCTGTTTTGCCTAGACTCCCAATGGACATCTTAACTGACTAGTCTGCCCCCAATTTTCCTTTCTTACATCCATTCTCCATAAGACACAGGGTTAACTCTTCTCAAATGCACACCTGGCCATGACCATCCCCTAAAAATCCCCAGTGGCTCCCCATTGCCTCCAATTGCAAACGTATTCCCAGAGTTGACAAGGCCTTCGATGGTCCCACTCTGCCCACCTTCTCTGACCTCTGCCCCCACAATTTCTAACTGGGTTCATGTCCTCAGATGCTCCATGCTCTCTCTTCAGATGGGCCAGCTCTCCTGTCTGGATGCTGTTCTTTCCCTCTCCTTTGCTATGCTAGTTGATATTTACCTTTAGGTCTCAGTTAATGTCCTCCGAGAAGAGGGAGCAAGCCTCTCATTCATTGCTTGTAGTCGGTTGAATGGTGCCCCTCACCCTCCACCAACTGTGTCCATCTCATGCCTGCGAATGGGACTTTATTTGTAAAAGGGGTCTTTGCAGCTGTAATGAAGGCAAGGGTCTGGAGATGAGATCATCGTGGATTATCTGGATAGGACTGAAGTCCAGTGATAAGTGTCCTTATCAGAGCAAGGCCAGGCCAAGGGATGTTGGGGACACCCAGAGCAGAAAGCCATGTGAGTTACACGACCACCAGGCAAGAAGCACTTGGAGTCACCAGCAGCTGGAAGAGGCAAGGAAGGAGTCTCCCCTAGGGCCTTAGGAGGAAATGCAGCCTTGTGGATTTCAGACTTCAGGCCTCCAGAACTCAGAGAATAGGTGTATTTTTTTAAGCCACTCGGCTGGTAACCTGTTAGGATGGCCGTAGGAAACATCCAGTGAGGTACCTCTCACATCAAACATGCTATCTAGCACTAAGGAGGTGAGCCAAGACAATTTCTTGAATGAACTAAGTCCAGGAGACCGGTAAGGCAATGAGAGGGGTTGGGGAGAGTGGGAGAGAGAGAGACATGCTAAGAGGCACTGGAAGTTAGCTAAAAATCTCCAGAAGCTCCTCCAATGTCTGGGAGTCTCTCTCCTCTTAGATGAGGGGCCCTGGAGCTCAAGACTCACAACCCTGTTTTCATCATATGCCAATGGGCTTCCCTTATCTCAGGAGATGGTACAAAAGCTCAGAAACGTTCTCTCGGCAAAAGTAAGTGTAATTCACTTTTAACAGGTATTGTTTTGTGTCTCAAAAAACATATTTCAATTATTGAGCAAGTATATTCGAGTAACTATGAGCTCCTTCAAACTTTATGTGAGTTGAACAGACTCTTGATTTGCCCCTGAAATCTATTCTTTCTCCAGCCCTTCCAGCTTGGTAAATGGCACCGCCCTCCCCTTAGCCGCACAAGCCGAGGACTTGAGCGACATCCTTATGTTCTCTTTTGCCATCACCCCTACCTGCAAATCTTGTTACTCCTTTTTAAGATTTTATTTATTTTTGTGTGTGTGAGAGAGAGAACGAGCGAGCAGGTGAGTTGAGGGGAGGGACAGAGGGAGAGGGAGAAGCAGACTGCCCACTGAACAGAGAGCCTGATGCAGGACTCGATCCCAGGACCCTGGGATCATGACCTGAGCTGAAGGCAGACACTTAGCTCACTGAGCCACCCAGGTGCCAAGTCGTGTTAATTCTGTCTTGAGAACACATTTCCAGGTGGTCTGCCCCTTGCCAACTTCAAGCCTCCTCTCTAGTTCAAGCCATAGACTCTCACCCCCGGGCTTCTCCAGTGGCCTCCCCACTGGATTCACAGCCGACTCTCTTGTTCAGTTAATGTCTAGTCTCTACCCAACAGCCAGAGCTGCCCTTCCAAATATAAATCAGATCTCAGCAATCCCATTTGAAATCTTTCAATTGCTTTTCATTGCATTTAGAAAAAAATCCAAACCCATTACTATGGTTCTCCCAAGCCAAGGTGGGTCTAGCCCCTTCCTACCTTCTCATTCTCATTCGGTCCCACTCTTGCCTATGACCATGGTGCCACAGCCTCGCCTGTCTTCCTTCTGCTCTTCCAACAGTCTAATCTCATTCTTGCCACAGGGCATTTGCATTTGCTGTATCCACTGTCAGGAATGTTTCTTTATGATTTCCATATGGTGGCTCCTTCTCATTTTCCCACGCCAGGCTTCTCAGAGAGGGCTTCCATTACCACCCTCTGTACAAAGTAAAACCTAGCCCCCTTCCCCAACTGTCCCATGATACCCTTATAATTTTCCTTGTGGGCAATTACAAGCCAGATGAAGGTATTAGTTGGTGGGCTCACCGTAACGAAACACCACAAACTGGGTGGTGGTGGGCGATTCCTTCTGAGGCCATGAGGGACAATATGCTCCAGGCCTTACCCCAGCTTCTGGTGGTTTGCTGCTGATCTTTGGGGTTCCTTGGCATCTGCTGCATCACCTTGGTATCTGCCTTCTGTGTGTGGATCTGTTTCCAAATTTCCCCTTTTCATGAAGGGCAGAGGGGGCCCGCCCTTCTCTAGAACAACCTCATCTTAACTAATTATGTCTGCCATGACTCTAATTCCAAATAAGGTCATATTCTGAAGCCCTGAGAGTCAGGACTTCAACCTATGAATTTTGGTGGGGAGCACACGTCAACCAAGAGCAGGGTTGTTTTCTTGTTTGGTTCTTTCTTGTCTGCTCCAGTAAAAGCTATGTTTCTGGAGGGCAGAGATGTAATCTATTCACTCTATCCTCTGCACTAAGGACAGTAGCTGGCCCCAAGGCTCTCAATAAATAATCCTTACTAGAGAGTGGTGATGATCGCACAGCTCCGAATAGACTAAAAACCACTGACTTGGACACTTTAAAGGGGTGAATCTATGGTATGTGAAATGTATCTCAAAAACAAACATTTCTGTCATGAATGTATGGATGCAATGATTATTTATTGTAAAAATATCTCTTCTTTCTGGGACTCAGTTTATTTCTAGGTAATACATCCAAACCCCCCATAGGTTTAGTGACAGTGACGTCTTTGAGAATCAGACGAAGATTACCCCCTAAGTAAAACACCAACACGCTCTGTGTATCCACACACAGCTACGTAGAGTCCTTTCTATCTCATTGCAAGGAGTCCATGGATGCCTGGAGGAGGACAGTCTCCATGGACCAAAGTAACAATGTCTAGGTTAGAGGATCTCCCCAAAAGCCCTTCTGGCTCTGAGAATTATTCAATTCCACGCACCGGGGCTCTGCCACACAGAGACTTGAGCAGAAAGTGAAGTTGCCTCTGCTTCTGAGGAGCTTCTAGTCTACTTGGAGTGGAAAACACCCATATGGTACCAAACCAAATGGAGAAGTCTGAGCAGTTCAGAGGAAGGTGTCACGCAGGCGCTTGGGTTGAAAGCACCGATGACTCGGCTTTCCAGTGGCTGACTGACAAAAGAGCCAGACGTGCGGCAGAAAGGAGAGAAGAGCATGCGAGCTTGCTGAGGGGTTTGAGAACCAGGTCATCAAGAAAAAGTGGAGTTTGTCACAGCAAATTTAATAGAAAGTCTCACTGATATCTCAAATAAAAAGGACCTTTATTACTTTCCTTTAAAAACCTGTTAATGTCATATAGCTTCTTTAAAAAAAAATCGTTTAGTAATGATGGTTTTTATGCAATGGGAATGATCTTGAAGAAGTGTAATTGCTTTCTGCTGCTCTTTGCACCCAGGCAGCCCCATCAGCCAAGTCGTGAAGCAGCCAGTTTCCACATATGGATAGGTCTTAACCTCCCTCCCTCCCTCAACTCACATACCAAGTAGGATTTCTCGTAACCAGAGGTTTAATAGAGAGGAGAGGGGTTGTCCAGGAGGGCAGAGGAGGAAACCAGCCGTTAGAATCTTTATGAATTCAGAGATGACAGCCTTCTCAGAACCCTGCTGAACTCTCCAAACTAGGTGGAGAGTTATCTCTTTCCCTCTAAAATGACAATGCCCAGTACACAGTCCATTAAGGACACTTTAGAAACCCTAAACAAAAAAAGGGAATTAGGAGAAGGACTTTCTGGAAAACTGGCTAGAAGGAAAATCGATTCAACAGTTGTTTTAAGGGGTGCCTGGGTGGCTCAGGGGGTTAAAGCCTCTGCCTTTGGCTCGGGTCATGCTCTCAGGGTCCTGGGATCGAGCCCCGCGTCGGGCTCTCTGCTTAGCGGGGAGCCTGCTTTCCCCTCTCTGCCTGCCTGTCTGCCTACTTGTGATCTCTCTCTCTCTGTCAAATAAATAAATAAAATCTTAAAAAAACAAAAACAAAACCAAAACAGTTGTTTTAAGTTCCACTAGTAGGTTTTCACATGGGTTTAGGATGGCAAGGTCATTGGCTTCCAAAGTGTTTTCTCATCCTACTAAAGTCACTGTAAGTTAAGAGCAAAGCCTCCCACTGAAAATGAAAAAGACATGAGCAGTAAAGAAGGTGAAGTGAGAGGGGAAGGAAGGAACAGAGGGAGGGGGGAAGGAAGGGGAAAGAAGGCAGGAAAAGAACGTAACTTGGTTGTTGGGTTAACTTAAGAGAGTAGACTTTAATTCTTTAGGTTCATCAGTTTAAATATAGAGTCTTTCCTACAAACCGACTCTGGAAGGATGAAGTGAGCGATTCTACACTGCTAAAGTGTGTATTTCAAATGATCATACATACAAACCAAAGGTCCTGTATTTCAGGCAAACCTAAATAAAATCTCTCGCTAAGAAAGGCTTTGTTGAGATAGAAAACCAAAGTCATCATATCCAGCAAAGATCGTATTTTAGGGGGAGAAATTATCATGTTTTGGAGCCATATTCACTGGCTTACTAGAACAAATTGTTGAATTTTCAGGAGTTTTGTAAGCCAGTCGATATCATGCTGGTAGCTTGAAATAGGCCATGGTGAGAGGATTTATACTTGGGGAATGTTATATAGATCAAGGCCTTGTTTACTTTTCTTCCTGGAGAGCTCGCTGCTATACATTTACTAGCACACCATCTTTGTATGTGAATATTTCCAGTTCTAACTGCGACAGAACAAAACAAAGAAAAAATAAATACCTCTAGCCAACCGATACGGAACAAGCACAAATACTTCTGGAAAAAACCACTGAAAACTCACCTAAGAGATCACTGAACCAGTGATCAAGTACCTTGGTTAATGCTGAAGGGCGAATGAAGGCATCCACTATAGATTGAATTCCTGCGTATCTTATCATATGTTTGGGGAGACAGGATGGGCATACGTGGAACAGTTATAGTGAGAAGCAAAGTGTAATACATGTAATATTGTCCTGTAAAGACTGGGTGCCGCAGGAGTTCAGAGAAAGGGGAGATCACAGAGTGGTTAACATCAAGCAAGAAAACTGCAAATCACGGTCCTCTGTTAATTTCAAAGGAGTAAGGGATAAACCAGCTTCATCCTAATGGGATGTCTGGCTTGCAGCAAAGGGATCCTCAGGCAATTAAAAAAATCCTTTGAGTTTCTCTCCCTCTTATTCACTATCACTATCACTCATGAAATATATCATCAGCATAGAGAGACAGCTGTTCGCTGTAAGAGATGGTGATTCGCGCCTGGCCAGTTGATGAATGGATCAACCTTCTTTTCTGCACCAGAGAGAGTGTGCTGCTTGTGGACCCAGAGCTGTAGCTCCCACTTGAGGAGGCTGCTTACATTCGAAAGACCTGAGTCTGAATCCAAGCTCTGCCCCTCGTTAGCGGCGTGACCTCACGCAAGCGATTCATCCTCTCCGTGCCTCCGTGCTCTCATCTATAAGACGAGGATACAAACTCCGCGAAGGCAGGGACTGCTTGTCAGTTTTATTCCTGGCCTGACCCGAGTGTCTAGACAAGGGCCCGGTGTGATAGGCACAGAGGACCCATCTGTGGCAGGAATGGATGCCCGACCATCCCCTGCTCATGTTTCCTCCAAACTAGAAAAGTGAACCGAGAGACATCACATAGGAATGAATTCGTACATAGCAGGCGCCCTGAAATGAACCAATCAAACCGTCATTCAGCTAACACTCGGCACCACGTGTGGGCAAGCCGCTCCGCCAGGTCCTCTGGGGTGGGGGGCAGGTATGCAGAACAAGGTGAGGCCTCTGTCAACTACAACTTTTTTTCTTCTTAAAGAAGAAGCTGCCCAACTTGAGGGTCTCATAAATTTCATTATTATCCTACCCTAGTTCCACATCCTAAACCTGCCCTGCTCATTGCTGATGCCTGCTCTCAGAAGGGGAGACTCATCTGGATCTAGGACCATGAGGAACTGGTTTCCAAAGCACCATCTGGTCACCATTTATCTGCTGAAGTTTTCCATTTCAGAATCAGACGTGAACCACACAGCCTTTTGCCTTGCTCCAAGGGGCTTAGAAAAGACTGTCATTTCCACATTAGAGAAGAGGGGTGGGAAGGCAGAGGGCTTCTTGAATCTAAACCTGGGAAAAGCTGAATTGATTTATAGGATTCTGCAGGTGGGTGAGGCCCGGAGCAGAAAAGTAAATGCTAGTCACTTGTGCAACTGACAGATCATGATTTTCAGGAGAGGGACAAAGATTGAAGGGGATTTATGTAGTATTATCTTCCTTTAAAAAACCATCAGAGTTCAGAGGGGAAAAAAAAAGACCCCAAAAGTGGTTTTTTGGCTGTGTTTCTTAGAGCCTCTTTGAAAAACCATGGAAGAGGAAAGCTGGCCAGGAATTTTTTTTTTTTTTTTTTGAGGGTATGAAAGCCTCTCATTTTTATAGTTTTGAAAATCCTTGGAGTTTAACTTTGAACTCTAACCAAGAAAAATTATATCTTATAAACAATGGCATTTGTTGATTGGATGAAGGACTAGATCAATATTGGTCTTGGCAACCTGTTTTGGCTGCAGTTGCTCGCAGAAATATGCTCGTTGTGGTGTCAAAAAATTATGTCAGTTCCTCACCATGTGCCTCTTTTTCTTGGAGTTTTGCCTGAGAATGAGTTTCCAGAGATACTTCCAGAAGTTAACCTAGAGCCTGGCCTTCACAGCAAAGGAAGTTACACATAAACTCTCGGAAAGCAGCCCGCCACGGTGAGCTTCTGGGAGGGACGGGGGGAAGAAATCTCCACCTTTGGAGAAAGGAGATAACAGACAGCAACTTCTAATTCCGCAGTGATGGTCATATTCTGTCTCGCTGCCAAGTTTTTCACTTAGACTCATCACACTGAGGGGGAAAGACACCAAACCAAACAAAAATACACCCGTGAAAACCATTGCTTTGAAAGACAATAATCATACAGTAGCCGCCATGGAGCTGTCTACATTAGAAGGTCTTAAATCTTTCCATTTTGGCCGGGTGGTTGGGGAGTTTCAGGAGGGAGCAGGAAAGCTTTTGGTGTTTTATTTTAGACTATCATATTATCAATTTATTTGGGGCATGAGGCTCTAGGCCACATGTTTACTTGCGCATATATTTATCAAGAAAATATGCTTCTATCATATTGACTTTCCTCAAGTCAGCGGATTGAGTTGGGTTATTTAGTCTTACTCTTTGCAACTTTGGTCTGCATTTGCACTTGTGAGTGTAATAACTAGAGCAGTGCCCAACTGCACAGAGGCGGGATGAGAAAAGCTAAAAATGAATACCACGTCTTCACTTCTGAGTCTGACTCTGGGATTGCAAGCGCTAACCCAGGCTTGTTGGCCCCTTATGGTGGGCACTGGGGTCTCCTGCCCTGTGAAGACCATGGGGCCTTGTCCTACATACTAACAGTTGGCAGTGAAAGATGGCCGAGGGCTGGAGTTATCACCACGTCCGTTCTCCTTGTGGGAGATGAGTACACACCTGCCACTGCTCGAGAAAGACTAAGCCAGGAACCCGCACTGGGTGCCCCCTGAGGACCCCCTGGCAGACCCCCTCCCCGGGTCACCACCTCCTGGTGGCCAGGGGAGCACCCTGGTCCTCTGAAGCCCCTCCCCCATGCAACTCTGCTACCCCAGATGCCTCCTTTCAGCCATGTGGCCCCTGGCACTGAGGCTGGGACCTTGGCATGGACTTTGGAGAGGTGACCAACTCTGCACTTGCCAGATTCTCACGGTTTTCTGACCCATATCTTGGGTGAAATGAGCGTGGGGGGTGGGATTGTTTTCAGTCCAACTCAGGGAGGACTCACCAGGGCACATACGAACAGTAATAAAACAGGGCTCCTGCTCAAGTTTACCGAGCCCTCACTGCCTGTCACACCCTGTGCTAAACGCTTTGCATACTTCATCTCCGGAACCCTAACAACCATTTTATGAGGGCAGCACTAGTTTCACAGGACAAACTGAGACAGGGCACCTCACGGCTAGCAACGGCGCTGGGATTTCCTCCTGGCTTCTCTCACTTTGGAGGCTTGTCACTGCCAACTTGGACTCACACCCAGGTCATCTCGCCCCACTGGGCTACCTTCTTGCAGAACCACACCCATCGGGTCCCCGCCAGCTGCCCGCACTCATCAACACGTTGGATGATGTCACAGACGGTGGGCTTGCGTCCCCCTGCCCCCAAGGACCAGGCCCGCTGCTATCTTCTGGGAGTCATTTCCAGAATTCTTATAGAGCATCGGGGCGGGGAGGGTGGGCTTCCTTATGTCTTGTCCTCAAAGCCTGTCACCTCTCTCCTGGGCATCAGGAAATTTCCTTAGCTAGATTCAGCATTCCTCGAGGGTAAGGATGGTGTCTTCTATTTCTTCCAAAAAAAAAAGAAAAGAAAAGTCACTGACTCTTAGGGTTGGAAAGAGTCCTCGGAGACCTGCGCAGTGTAGTCACGTTAAGGGAAGGAATGGAGGCTCAGTGAGGTTAAGCGATATGGCAGAGGTCCCACAGCCGGGGAGCACCGTGGTCTCCTGCTCCTGACCGACAGGCACAGGAAACCCTGCGGCCCTTGCTCTGAACTGGTGTATTCTGGTAGCACGCGGAAAGGCCAACCTCAGTGGTCCCGAGCCTGCCGCATGTCACCCCCTCCCCCTAGCTACTCTTCCCCGTGGCGCTGTCAGCCGTGCTTAGGATGGAGAGTGCCAGGCACTGCCGGGCGGTGCCTTAGAGGGAAATGAATCAAAGCATATTCCCTGGTGGGGGGGTCCGTCCTGCAGGGCTTCCAAAGACACACAGCCCTCGACCTGACCTGGGCACGGAGGGGAGGGCCCCCTTCACACTGTCCCCGAGCCCCCTGTGTGCCTTGCGCACCTGCTTGCAGACCCAGTACCCCCACAATGCTCCAGGGCAGAGAAGAAGGAGGTCGTAGGGTGCACGCTAGTGTGCTCCCTGCCGGAGATCCTGGCCTGGCCTGGCCCTCGGGTCTGCCACCTCATGGGCCTGGGACCTGAGGTCAACCTGAAGGAGGGGGGAAGCCAGGCTCCCCAGGCAGATGCTTGGCAGAGCTCCCGTGCCGTCCCCTCGGCCTCTGAGGCAGCATCTCAAAGGCACCGTGGGTGCAGAAGGCAGTGCTGCTGGCCCCGCATGGCACTTTCTCCAGCGCCCTGGGGCCCTGCGCCCAGCGGGAGTTGGGGACAGGGCAGTGGGATGGAGGAGGTAGGATTGTGTAGGGATAACTTTGCAAGGTAGGGTGGGAACAGATTTAAGAAATGATTCAATTAATACCGATTTTAGGCCTCCCTCTTCCTCACCTGCTCCCCAGGCTAAAATTACTTTACATCAAGAATAACAGATACAGAGCGCCTGGGTGGCTCAGTGGGTTAAAGCCTCTTTTGCCTTTGGCTCAGGTCATGATCTCAGGGTCTCAGGATCTCAGGATCGAGTCCTGCATCAGGCTCTCTGCTCAGCGGAAAGCCTGGTTCTCTCTCTCTCTCTGCCTACTTGTGATCTCTCTCTCTCTCTATGTCAAATAAATAAATGAAATCTTAAAAAAAAAAAAAAAGAATGATAGATACATTCATTAAGCACGGCCTTCCAGCTTGAAATTGTGCTTGGCTGTCGTTAACTTGGTTTTTTAGAGTTCACGGTCCTGGCACATGGTGAGCATCTAGGGAATATTTGATGGAGAAATAAACTTATTCCTTAAAGCAACCCTATCGTCATCCCCAACGGACAGGAGACAAGTTGTGGGAGCTACACACGGGCCCATCTCTCTCCAATCAGGAGTTGCCCTGATGTGAATTTTTATTCTACCCGCACAACAGAGGCGTTTAATGAAAACATACTTAGTGTGTCTGTCTGTTTTTCTCTTGCACAGCACCAGCTCCTTCCTAACTTCCTCCTTCCCTTCCTCCCTCCTTCTGCCCCTTCCCTCTTCCCTCTCTTCGGCTGCCGGCTGCCGCAGAATCCCTCGGGAAGAAAAAGCCATCTCTTCCTCTGTAGCTCACCTCCCTTGTGAAAGAGACGGACGTTTTACAAAAATCAGAGCAAATACAGACTGTGCTGGGCATGATTGTAAGCACTTAACATAAATGAACTTAACATAAACGAACATTAAATGTGTAATTTAATCCTTACAACAAACCCACGAGGAAGTGACTCATTATCATCTCTATTTTGCAGATAAGGAAACGAAGGCATGGAGAAGTCAAGAAACTTGCCCCAAGCCACAAATGTTAACTGACAGGGAATTAGACACAGAAGTTGGACTCCAAAGTCTATAAAGCACTGTGCGACACCGCCTCTCAGGGCTCTCTTTCCCTCCGGGGGAGGAGGAAGCACCGTGTGTGTGTGTGTGTGTGTGTGTGTGTGTGTGTGTGTGTGTGTGTGTGTTGGAAAGGTGGAGGTGAAGTTCCGGTCTTGCAAGGCAGGGAGGAGGCATGGAGGGGCTGGTTGTGTGAGTGGCAGAGCAGCCTGCCCTGTGCCCTAAACCCCTAAGGCACAGAGTTCAGTGGGGACGTCTGTGTGGAGAGCTCGGAGGGTTGAGAACGAGGGCAGTGAGTGTGGGAACCCTGGCGAAGAGCAGAGAGGGAGAGGTTGCTGGCCGTCACCACCTTCCCGGGCTCCACAGAGAGCAGCAGCCCATCATTCATTCATTCAACAGCCTTTACTTGGAGGCAGATCCTGTCAGAGTAGAGGATGCAACAGCGAACAAAGCAGCCACGAGCTTCTCTCAGTGAATTTACATCTTAGAGCAGGGAGACAGACCATACAGAGATAAATGCATTTATGAGAAATCATACTAAGGGCCATGCAGAAGAATAGAGCTGGTAAGGAGGCAGGGAGAAAGAGAGAGGCAGGGAGGGGTGGGAGACACTATTACATAGAGGGTGGTCAGAGAAGTCTCCCCGAGAAGGTTGCATTGAATACGGACATAAAGGATGTGGGGGAATGAGCCGTGTGGCTATTTGGGAAGAAGTATTCCAGGCAGAAAGGGCCAGACCATGTAACCACTTGCAGCACATTGCAAAGTCTTTGCATTTTACTCTGCGATGAGAAACTATGAGAAAGCTTCAAGCATAGATGTAATCTGACTTTTGATGTGAAAGAATTACTTTGGCTGCTGTGAGAAGAATAGATTTAGAAGATAAGGATGAAAGCAAAGCAGATAGACCCTTTATGCAATAATCCGAGGAAAAATATATGTGTTGGTGACCTGGACTAAGGTGGCAGCAGTGGAAGAGGTGAGGAATTTATTTCTAAGCAGGAGACAATCCTATTTGCAGATGGATTGAATATGGGATTGGAGGGGAGAGGGAGAAAAGGACAGAGAAGGAGAGGGAGGGAGAAAGTAGGGGGGAGGGGAGGGGAGAGAAGGGGAGGATTGAAGAGTCAAGAATGACTCCAAGGTTTTAGCCTCTGAAACAGGACAATGAAGCTGTCATTTGCTGAGATAGGAAAGAATGAGGTTGGAGCTGACTTGGTGGGGAGATGAATGATCAGGTTTTGGACATATTAAGTTGGAGACGTCTGTTCGGCATCTGAGTGGAGATGTCAATAGGTTGTCAGCTATAGGCGTCTAAGTTGAAGGGAGAAGTTAGAACTGGAGATTGCTTTGGAAATTATCAATGCGGATTGATGGTTTGTGTAGCTGTGGGGCCAGATGAGCTCATCTAAAAAAGGAGTGAAGATAGAGAAGAGGTTCAAAGATGGAGGACTGGGGTACTCTGATTTTAGAGTCAGAGAAGATGAGGAGGAATTGGCAGAGTCACAGAGAAGGAGAGGCCAGAGAGCGGGAAGAACAAGCCAGAAAAGTGGAAAGAAAGAATGTTTTGGGGAAGAGAGAGAAACTGACTGTGTTAAATGTTGCTGATAGTTGGAGTAAGATGCAGACAGAAAAAATTACCATAGGATTTTGCAACTAGCAGCTCATGGGTATCATTGAAATAATGGATCAGGGACCAGTGAACTTCCCCCCAATTTCTGATCTTTGTAAGCCCCATGTTTCTTGTGTGATGCAGGGGGAAAGAATAAACCATGGAATATTTCTGTTATTTGGCAACTATCGATCCTTTTGAAAAAGTGCAGGGCATGTTACAGGTTTAATTTGTTTTAGGACGCTAAAGAAATGTGGCACTTTCTGTACTCCGGATGTCACAGAACAGCCTACATCAGTTGCAATGAGATTTACCTCAATGCACCTTCTGTTTCCAGAGACTGAATTGTGGGTCATGCCTGTTGGGTGTGGAAATGGAAGGCAGAAGTAAAGGCAAAGGACAGGTAAAGGTTTTGCAATGAAGTTGTGGAAATAATAATGAAAAATGAAAGCAAAGCTCATTTGGTCTTTGGAGTCATACAGGTGCCATACTGCAGAGGAGGATGGAGCACGTGTAAAGGGAAGTCTGTGACATGTACTTGGTGCAAAGCTATCATAACAGAACTAAAACTCTTCAACTCTGAATACCGGGGAGAGAATTAAGAAATACCTACTTAGCTATGTCACCCAGTTAAGTAAAAGTTACACCATCCTTTTTCCATCGCCAATATCCCAATTATACCACAAGTTTGGGACCACAATTAAAACCAGGAGAACAGACCCCAGAGGCCAAAACCAGTCAACAGGTCTGAGTCACAAAATTAGAAAAGCATTGAATATTTGGAAAGAGAACCCATTGGGGGAGGGGAGTTTTATATTATGAGCATTACCCACAACAAAGCAAAATGAATGAAATTACAGAGTAGGGAGGCCTTTTCTCAACAAAAGACTCAAGAAAAGTCTCTTGAGAGTAAGAGATAGTACATAGAAATTTGTTCATTCATTGAATTTGGTTTTGGAAAACTGTCCACAGGCCAGGCCCTGGGGATAGATTACAGAGCACGGTGGTTGTGATCCCTGCCCTCACACCATTCAAAATCATTACAGCTGAATTAATATAGGCAATCATGTCCTACTATGACAAATAACATGACCAGGGAACTTGTGTTATAGACGAGGGACACCTCATCAAATGTAGGCGGTCTAGGAAGCTTCTGAGTTAAATCAATGTCTAAGCTTTGTCCTGTAGTTGAGCTGAATAAAGTCCTTTCTGGGCACCTATGCTATGGGAGGGGAGATAGTACAGTGGGCACTGGGTTCAAATCTGGACTCTGCTGCAAACTATGAAACTTGGGGAAGCTAGTCATCTTCGTTTGCCTCAATTTTTCATGGCATAATACTGCTATCTATTTCAAGGAATCAATACAGTGGTTAAATAAGGTCTGTAAAGCATTAAGTTTGGCACCTAAACATAGCTAAGGAGTTGAGTAAAATGTCAGCAATATCTTCTCAATTTAAAATTTTGTTTCATAGCTTTGAATGCAAAAATATTTCTCTAAGGGCTTTACTAACTTCATTCAAAACTCTATCTCCCTCACGACATTTTATGTTCATCAATTGCAAATACCCCTGCTGCTGGGTCTGCAGCTCTGCCCTTGAGGGGCAGCAGAGAAAAGGAGAAGCATCAGGACTGGATGTGGGAAAGGTTACTGGAGGGTGGGTGGCACTGTCTTCAGTCACTGAAGGTAGAATAAATCACAGGGCCCTGGCTCAACCAGAAACATTTACAAAAGAGAAGAGCTTGCAGGGTATTTGTGACTGAAGAGTACTGGCCAAGATTTGTGTGTGTGTATTCGTTTTATTAAGAATTCTTTTTATTGAGATATTCACATACTATAAAATTTGTCCTTTAAAAGTCTACAATTCAGTGGTTTTTAGTATTTTACAAGGTTGTGCAATCATCACCACTATCTGACTCCAGAATACTTTTTATCACCTCGACCAATAAACCACTTGCCAGGTTTTTGAAAGGTACACATCTGTGCCAGGGCTGCTAATGCAGAAATAGAGTGTACTGTGATCAAGAAATTTAGAAACAGCATCAGATTGGAATTGTCAAGCTCCTTTCCAGGGATTTCCTGCCCCTTTTCCCCCAGCCCCTGCGTGCTTCCTCTAGACCTTCAAAATCTACTGACCCAGAAGAACTGTCACTCAGCAACACTGTTCTGGGTTCCACTCTAATGTGTGTGTTTATTATATATATACATGATAGCTGTAATGCAGAATTAACTATATTCTAGTTCCTTTTCTCATCCTATCTAACCCTCACGTACAGAAGAGGGAGAATTATACCAGCAGCACCTGTCCACTCCTTTTTTGCTGTCCTCCTGAACATCTTTCCTGGGGTACTTTGCAGAACCCTGGTTGAACTTGTCCAAAATGGAACTGATTAATTTCTCCCCAAACCAGCCACTCTCCCAGGGTCCTTTATCTCAGTGAATGGGTGAATATAACCATCAGCTGTTTGGTTATTCAAACTGGAAACCCTCATTTGTGACGTCTGTCTCTCCCCATCTCCCTGAAATTACTGTGTCGCCTTAATTCTGCTCCCATGGTCATTCTTGAACCTGTCTACCAACCTTATCTTCACGGTGGCCACTGTCATGGTTTAGAGAACCCTTGTCTCTGGCCTGATTTACACAATCAACTCCTACCCGGTTGCCCTATTCTCAGTTCTGTCCCTCCTTCCTTTCTGTCCTCCACATTTTGTGATAAGCAGATCTGAGTGCGCACCTTCTGGCTTTCAATGCTGTGTGGCTCCAAGTTGCTGTCAGGATAAAGTCCATATTCCTTCATTTGGTTTACAAGGTCTGACCTGACCTGGTCCCCACCTCCATTCCAGCCTTCTCTTTCTCTCTTTCTGTTCTCTCCACACCATGCCTCAGCCCCTCTGTTGACAATTGTGTTGTTCCTCACACAGGTATCTTTTCTTTTTTTTTCTCACACAGGTACCTGTTTCTCACACAGGTATTTCTAGTCTTACACATGCTGTTCCCTTTGCCCTTGAACATTCTTCCTACATTCCCTCCACTTCTCTCCAGCCACCTTCATTGAGATGACCCTTATTCAAACTGTAGGTCTGGGCTTGGTTATTGCTTTTCCTGGGAAGCCTTCCTTGAACTCCTCCTCCCCCTATGTGTTCCCAGAGTTCAAGACCTTTTTCCATAGCATGGAGGGTCATACTGTTTACTCTTCCATGGAGTCCCATGATAGTGTTTATCAGCATATCTCCAGCGCTTCAGCAGTGCCTGGAACATGATGGGCACTCCTCAATATCTGATGAGTGAAAGAAAGAAGACAGCCCCCAGTCGCGAACAAGCTAGAAGGGAAGGGAGTTTTGTGGTGCTAATGTTTCTAATCTTCCTTTTAAGTCACCTCTGTGCTGTGACAGCCTGATATCCCAACCTTCTCTTTGGACTCTTGAAGATCTCAGGATCTCTAAAAATCACAAGAATGACTGCTTAATGGTATAATATCCGAATTTATGACTGCTAACAGAGGACAAAATTTCAAGGGTAGAAATTCTTTACTGCTCTTCTCAAATCATCCCACATAGTTGAATTCTCACTCCAGGGTCTAATGCTGTCTGCATTTCTCCTTGTTAAGAGTTTTATAGGAATGGGAAGTTAGTCTTCAGTGGGTACAGAATTTCAGCTGGGGGAGATGAAAAAGTTCTGGAGATGGTCGCACAACAGTGTGAATGTGGCATTTGGTAATGCCACAGAACTGTGTACTTAAAAGTGGTTACAACAGTAAACTTTATGTTTTTTGTATTTCATTAAAATTTTAAGAATTCATAGGCTGTGGTTATGGTAGTTTATGATCACACAGGTCTCAGTTTGAATCCTAGTTGGTCTTACAAGCTGCAGGATCCTAGCAAGTAGCTGAATTTCTGCATCTGTAAAATGGGTATGATCATTCATTTAACAAATATTTATTAAGCATCTGTCTTGAGAGAGGCAGATTAGCACCATGGTTAAAAATAGAGGCTGGTAGCCTAGAATCGAATCTAGGTGTAGGAGAATGGGCAAGCCAGTTTTTTCTCCATGCCTCAGTTGCATCATCTGGAAAGTGGAGATCATAGTTTTTTTGTTTGGTTTTGTTTTGTTTGAGGCCATAGGGTTGTTGTGAAAAATAACTGAATTAATGTATGAAAATTGAACAGAGTCTGGCAAAAGCTAAGTGCTGATTATTACTATTACGTTTTGCTTGAGTTAGTGTATTAAAGTACTTAGAACAGTAGCTGGTATGAGCGTTATCTATAATCACTATATGCTATTATGTCCCAGTTCTAGAAACTGGAGATAGAGCAGTGAACCATTTCGTGAGGGAAATGGACAATAAAAAGAGAATCCAAAGTATGGCAGACAGCATCAAGTACCTGCCCCACCTTACTGTAGTGAAATTGTATGACATAACATATGTAAAGTGGCTCATGGAGTCAGAAGCCGGCTCACACTGGGCACTTGATAACTGTTAACTCTCCTCTCCTCCAGCTCTTTCTGTCCTTCCCCTCTCATTTTTGGGGAGAGCCCACTGAGAGGACAGTCTCTGGACCCAGGGGAGCCCAAGCCCATCAGCTGAGCATGTGGAGGAAGAAGCTCAGACCAGGGCCTTGCAAGGCTGATGGCAATTTCTGTGGCCGACAGCTTTTCTTGCCACTTTAGAGGAAACATGAATCATCTGTTGTTTGGCTTCCATTTCCTGGGAGGCTGCAGGCCCAGGAAACCTGTGGTTTGAGCATCAGTGCAGAGATCAAATGAAATGGCTATTGGTGGTGAAGTGTGTTGCTAGGACCACTGACAATCATCTCTTGAGCCAGATGACTCATCTTGAGCTGGCTCTGCAGCCCTCTGATTGCATTCAGCTCATGAAATGAGTTGAATTTCCAGGCATAGGGTGGTTCTTCCTTGGCTGTGCTGGGTGGTAGAGCACATCTGGACCAGGCTGGGGCAGGGATAAGAGGAGTCCAGCCCGGGTTCTTAGCTCCACTTTACACAAGATGGAAAGGAGACACCAACCACTGTGTGGGTGAGACAGTCAAAGAATGGTCGCAGGAAAGCTTCTCCAGATTGTTCCACCCCATATCATGTTATTTCCCCAACTACTGAGTGGATTCCAGCACAACCAACCCCTTACCCATACCCACCTTAGGTAAAGTCCACTTATTTGACATAGCTGTACTCTAATATAACCAAACAATTGGGTCAGTGTCATGGAGTTTTTGAAACTAGAGTTAACCAGTTGTTAGCAAAAGAGAGGGAGAAATTGTCACAAACGACATATGCTAAGACAAGAAGATCCAAGTATTTCTGTGTCATTCTTCCCTCTGGGTCCCCATTTTCCTTTAGACATTTCTTTTGAGCCAAGGCAATCTTCAAGAACATCTGTTTAAAATGAAGACAGAATGGCCCTCCATGACAGAGAGATTGGACTTAATTCTACACACCGCAGTGGGATGATCTGGTCCTCTCAAGGACTGATAAACCCTGGCACGGGATAAAGAGCATAGGGGAGGCTCTGACACTAATTCGGCAAAAGCTGACATCTGTTTAATCTCAGTGGTGGGAACCTGGATGTCTTTTATATGATTTTGTACTTTTATTTATTTTGGCAATATTTCATACTATAATGGCGTGGAATTTGAAGTTGGAAAATCTAAGCTCAAATTCTACCTCCTTGGACAGGTCATCCAATTTCTCAATGTGTTTATCTATAAAATGTGAATAACAATAAGTAACTCACATGTTAGTTATGATGACCAAGCAAGATGAAGTAATTAAAGCATTCTGTAAATTTTGAGTCATTCCATAAGTGTTATGAACAGTAATGATGGTAGTGACAACGGTAATGGGGTGCCTCACTATGTAGTGAATGACCCTCGCCGAAAGAATTTAAGCAGAAGGTGGTGCTCATGGCCATAAATGATGATGACATGACATGTATGAGGACTCCTGTTGTCTTGTTTTGTGAGATTAGATTGGTGACATCTTCTCCATTTCTGAGATTCCATGATAGTCTTGACCCAGAGCTGAAACCCCAAAGACTCAGGCCAGGCAGAAAACAGTTGAATGAAGTGGGTGAAGCTCGTAGTTGGGGATAGCTGACCAGTGGAGACCATGGACCCAGAAGAAGTTTCATTCGAAGGAGGCAGCCATGACTTAGAGCCAGCCAATAATTACTAGAATTACACAGGTACGTGAGCCCCCTGTTGCTACATATTTATATCTATATCTGTCGACACACCCATGTATATGCATGTATATGTCTATATGTACAAATTTGTTTAAAAAATTTAATTTTTTTTTGTATATTCGCAGGGTGGTACAGCCATTGCCACAATGAATTCTAGAATATTTTCATCACTCCAAAAAGAGACCCATTACCCATTAGCAGTGACTCCCATTCCTGCTTTCCCTTAGCCCCATGCAACTACTAATCTACTTTCCATGGCTACAGGTTGGCCTATTCTGGACATTTCATATGAATGGACTCATTTAATATTGGGCCTTTTGCGACTTGTTCTTTCACTTATTTTTCAAGTTTCATCGATTTCAAGATACAGCATGTATCACCACTTTTCCTTTTTATGGCTGAATAATATTCCATCGTAGGGGTTGTGTGGATTATATGGATCTACCACATTTCAGGTATCCATTCAACAGTTGATGGACATTTGGACTGTCTCTACTTTTGGGGTATTATGAATAATGCTGCTATGATCATTCATGTAAAAATCTTTGCATAGACAGATGTTTTCTTTTCTCTTGGGTATATACCTGGAGGCTGACAGATATTTCAATTTTTTAACAGAAGCAGAATTAACAGAACCCTTTCTCTCTCTCTCTCCCTATCTCTTTCTCTTTCTGTATGTGTGTGTGCATGAGCACACAATTTAAAAATATTGACTAAAAAAATATCAGGTGGGCCAAACACAAAACATATCTAGGGACTGGTTTTTAAGTTTGGCATTGACTTTAGTTGTTTTGTCTCCAAAAAGGAAGATGTGAATCAGCTGACTGTCGCCACCCCAGTGGATCTTTTCAGCTTTAAAACTTCACTTTCCTAGGGGCACCTGGGGGGCTCAGTGGGTTAAAGCCTCTGCCTTCGGCTCAGGTCATGATCTCAGGGTCCTGGGATCGAGCCCCGCATCGGGCTCTCTGCTCAGCAGGGAGCCTGCTTCCCCCTCCCTCTCTGCCTGCTTGTGATCTCTCTCTCTCTGTCAAATAAATGAATAAAATCTTTAAAAAAAAACCCAAAACAACAACAACAAAAAAAACCCACTTCACTTTCCTAGGATTTTATTAGTCTCATATTCACATGCATTCTTTTATAGATAAAACCCACTTTTGATTTCTCAAGGGGTTTGGGAGTGACTTATAATACCAACCTAATATGACAATTAAAAATCAGTTCAGAAAGAGGACTCATAATTACACTGAGAACCTGAGGTAAGAGGGTTGATAGGAGACTGAAATTTTGTTCCTAGTCCCTGGTAGGTGTATGCATAAATGCAGTTAAGGAGGGTGTGCAAAGCTAGGGCAATGGATATATTTTGGGACCACCGGTAACAGCGAACTGTTTAGAAAGATGTTTTTGTGCTTCTTTTGTGTGCGCAGCTTTGAAAGACACGGTCCCCACTCTGAGGAACTCATGTCTCTAGGGAGACACACAGGTCCACACAGTTAGACTCTAGTGAACTAAATGCAAAGTAACTTTGGTCGCTCAGAGAAGTACTTTGAAGTATGGTGAGAGTGGCTGGGGTCCACCAGGATCAGAAAACAATGGACTGGGGCCGGTTAATTGGCGAGCTCTCCAAAGTCTTGTATTCTGGCAGCTCCATCACTAACAGGCTCTATGGCATTAGACAAGGTATTTCATCTTAGTGAAATTAGTTTCCTCATCTGTCAATGGAGAAAAGATAGTATCTGCTTTCTAGGTGATTTTTCTTTTCCTTTCTTTTTTTTTAAAGATTTATTTAGGGGCACCTGGGTGGCTCGGTCACTAAACGTCTGCCTTCGGCTCAGGTCATGATCCCAGGGTCCTGGGATCGAGTTCCCTCCTTGGCAGGAAGCCTGCTTCTCCCTCTCCCACTCCCCCTGCTTATGTGCCCTCTCTTGCTGTGTCTCTCTGTGTCAAATAAATAAATAAAATCTTAAAAAAATATTTATTATTTTTGAGCATGGGGGGAGGAGGATCCAGAAGGGGCAGAGGGACAGGGAGGGAGGATCTCAAGCAGACATGGAGTCTGTCACGGGCTCCATCTCATGGCCTTGATCACCACCCGAGCTGAAACCAAGATGGTGTGTGCTCAACTAAGTGCACTACCCAGGCACCCCGGTTTTTCTTTTTTATGAAAGAAACAAAGTGCGTAACAGAATGCCTGGCAGACTGTGGTACCCAATAGGTACTGATAATTGTTATTATGTCAGTTTCTCTTAGTGTTTTCTCATCTGGGTTAAGGGGGTATGTGTGTTGTAGGGGGAGGGGTGGCTATGAGCTAAGGCTGAAGCCTCTGGGAATGTCTCTTAGCTGGGGCTGCAGATGGTGCTAGGTTCACGGGAGTGAGCGTCATAATGTCAGCTGTCCAGTGGAAAAGACCAAAGCCAAAAAGCCAGAAAACAGAGGTTGGTAGTACAGTATCCAGCCAGGAAATCAGAGACGGATGACACAGGAAGCCACAGCTCAAAAATAAACAGGGTGGCTGTTGTGAACCCACACCTGTGTGCCTATTCCCTGGTTACCCATGTCTTCGCAGGTCATGCGGGACAATTGGACGCCTGCTTGGGTCAGGGAAGAAGGGGACAGAGTTAGTCTGATAGAAGAGGGAGGGGATGTTGCCCTAGGTAAAGAAAGCAGGATGTGCAGGTATAGCGGCTGGAGAGAACCTGCCACGTTTCAAAGCAGTGAGCAGCGTGGTAGGGCTGGAGTCCAGCAGAGATTGTGAGAGAGATGTTGGAGAGTTTGGGAGACCCCGAGGGGAGGTAGGCCATGAGGGGCTCTTGGCCATCATGCTAAGCAATCTGTTCTTCATCCGCGGTGTAGCGGGAGTCAGGAAAGGAGTTGGAGGAGAGGAGCGACATTTTCAGATTTCTGGAGTGAAAAGCTCCCTCTGGCTGCTGTGTGGAGCTCCAGATGCAGGAAGACCATCCGATGGCGAGATCAACAATTATGTTAGAGCCGAGAAGGTGCTTCCTTCGAGCCCCGGGTCATTGTTACGTGAATTACTACCCCACCAATTATAATAATGCCAATGGTCTGGAGCACATTCGCTGGGAGAATCAGGTCTAACCCAGCGGGAAACGTTCAGAAACGGAAAGTTTTGCAAAGTCTTCAAGCAAAAATTGACACTGAAACAAAGAAGGGGGAAGTTTCATAACAAGAACCACCAAAGTCAATTTGTAAAAGTAAAAATGAGAAAGAATCTCCATGGATCGTCTTTACTTATTCAAAAACCGAGACAAGAGGCACCTTCCTTTTCGGTACAGGAACAAGAACCTATTGGTTGTTTCTGAGCTACTCAAACGTATTTCTTGGCTTTATTTGGCAGCAGGCGAGGCTTGTACACGATGGTTGGTGGACGCTCATACCCTCCCCTGACTGATGCCTTTGAATTGTGCTTTGGCAAGTGAATGAGTTTCCTATTGCTTCTGTAATAATGCCACAAACTCAGTGGCTTAAAACAACACAAATTTATTATTTTACAGTTTGAGAGGTTAGAAGTCTGACTTGGTCCTTATGTGGCTAAAATCAACATGTTGGGAGGGTTGTGCTCTTTTCTGAAAGCTCTAGGGGAGAACCCGTTTTCTTGCCTTTTCCGGCTTCTAGGGGCTGCTGGCATTCTCGCCTTGTGCATGGCCCCTTCCTTCATCTTCAAAGTCAGCAATCACTAACTCTGACCTCTGATTCGGTGGCCAGATCTCCCCTGACTCTCACTCTCCTGCCTCCCGTTCCTTGATACAACACCTTTTGATGACACTGGGATAATCCAGGACATGGTCTCCATTTCAAGATCCTTAATTCATTCACACTTGCAAAGGCTCTCCCATCATGCACGCACGGGTCCCAGAGGTTAGAATATGGATGTCCTTCGGGGAGGGCATTATTCTGCTTACCACAGTGGTTGTTATTATGGAACCGTAGCGGTCAATTATGGGATGGAAGTAATAATAAATGAACTTATGTGCCAGGAACGCGATGCGTTTGATGGTTAAACCTGAGCTCTGGGGCTAAGGCATCCTTGGACAACATGCTGCCTTGCCCAGCTGCCAGTCCTGTGACCTCTGAATATCCATTTCCTTCTCTGGCAATGGGGATGTTTATCAGACCGACCTCACAAAGTTGCTGTATAAGGACCAATTAAGTGCTAGTATATGTCAATGACTTTGAACGGTGACTGGCCACATAGTAAGTGCTCATTAAATATTGGCCATTATTATCCGATGGATGGGTATCCTATAATCTTTTTGTTCCTTGTGGTTGAATTTTATTACTAATGGCAACATCTGTGCATGTGTGTGTGCATGCGTGTGTGTGTGTGTGTGTGTGTGTTGGGGGGAATGTGTGTGTTTAAGGGAAGTCTGATTCCTCATCCCTAGGACTTATTAACTGGAAAGGAAAAGTGCCTGACAACAGTTGAGTTGTTCAGACTCATTAATGATGCTAACTCTTTTTTGTTTAATTTTTTTTTTAAATTTTATTTACTTATTTGACAGAGAGAGATCACAAGTAGGCAGAGAGGCAGGCAGAGAGAGAGGGGGAAGCAGGCTCCCCGCTGAGCAGAGAGCCTGATGTGGGACTCCATCCCAGGACCCTGAGATCATGACCTGAGCCGAAGGCAGACACTCAACCGACCGAGCCATCCAGGTGCCCCAATGATGCTAACTCTTAAAAAGATATAACCGGAATATTTTCTGGGACTACCAGGATTTCCATGATACATTGGATAAAGCCTGCAGACAGAAATTTTAGGTTACATTTTTCAGGTATTGTGTATGCTATTCTACAAGATCGTTAGAGCTGATTTTGATAAAATCATATCTTACTGGGGCGCCTGGGTGGCTCAGTGGGTTAAGCCTCTGCCTTCGGCCCGGGTCATGATCCCGGGGTCATGGGATCGAGCCCCGCATCGGGCTCTCTGCTCAGCGGGGAGCCTGCTTCCCCTCTCTCCCTGCCTGACTTTCTGCCTACTTGTGATCTCTCTCTCTCTCTCTGTCAAATAAATAAATAAAATCTTTAAAAAAAATCATATCTTACTTCTTATGAATAAATACTTAGGTATTTGATACATGTTGGTCTGATTAGTTTTAGTGTTGTACAGATACATATAACTTTCCTATTAAATAACTTCATTAAACAGAACGGTTTGGCCACAAAAACTAGTCAAATTACTTCTGATTTTTGGACATAATTCCTATTTAATTATTCCAAAAGCCACGTATCAGAGTTAGAAGCACATGTTCACATAACTTATGAAAAGAGTATCATGCCTTCTATCACATTTCTGGCTCCACAAATAACATAATTTTGGCAAAATAGTGTGCTATTTTATTGCAAATCAGGTAATGAGAAACAGCATTGCTATCCTGTTTTACACTCATTATAAAATTAATTATATCTGATCCACATCAATATTAACTTGGCTGCTTTTTAGTAATCTTTTTTTCATGATGCATTCCATAATTTATTTCTCAGTGGTTGTTATAATACTTTCCACAATGATTATTAATACACTCATTTAAGAAATAAAGTCACACTTTAAATGACAAGAAATGTACCTAACTTGGCTGATTTGTCTGATAATTGGGTTATATGATAGAATATTTTTCATCAGTGGAATGAGTCAAATCCGAATAAAATTTTGACAAATTTTTATTTAAAGCACCCAACAAGATGAAGGCATTAAAGTAGTTCTATTCCAAAAAGTGTATGGAATAAATATTCTGATTTTTTTCAACTTTCATTGAAACTAATTTAACGAAGTGCCTCTAAATGAAAAGATACCAAGTAAAATAATAGTAATTTACACACCTTGGTCCTTTGGTTATATTTCACAGAATGAGATATTAATGACTGACTAATAAATCCTTTCTCAAATTAGATGATTTTCAGTTATTTACTTTCAGTAGAATTGGAGAAAGACCTAAGCGAAGTTAGAGATGCTTAGGAGTTATATTGTGTTTGGTGCATATAGTTAGGAAGGAGTTCAAAGAACTGAATGTGGGGAATAGCAATGATTCTAACCTTTTAATTAGATTAATTTTAATCTCTCTAATAGTAAGTGATAGTCATTCTTGAATATATGAACTAATTGGGGGAAATATCTCCACCCATCTCATTAAAATGCATTAAAATTACTTTTGAGATTATAATTATATATCAAAAGTTAAAATACACTGATGATGTTTTGATCAATTGTATGCTGCTAGTAATTTATGATACTTAAATCTCAGAGAAACTCTTTCTTTCTCGCTTCCTCCTCGCTCCCTCTCTCTCTCTTTCCCTTTCTCCCTTCCTTCCTTCCTTCCTTCCTTCTTTCCTTCCTTCCTCCCTCCCTCCCTTCCTTTCCCTCTTTCTTTCTTTCTTTCTTTCTTTCTTTCTTTCTTTCTTTCTTTCTTTCTTTCTTTCTTTCTTTTCTTTCTTTCTTTCTTTCTTTCTTTCTTTCTTTCTTTCTTTCTTTCTTTCTTTCTTTCTTTCTCTTTTCTCTTTCCCTCCCTTGCCTTTCCTTTCCTTTTTTTATATTTACAGCCTAGTGACCAGAGGAAAAATATTCACATATGTGTTGCAGAGAAGGATGATGAAGAGAAGACTAACTAACTTATAAAAATTTTATTAGGATAAAATTCTGAGGAGGAAGACAAACAGAATAGCAGTTTAAGGAGATAAAAGAAAAACGTAGAATTCCTCAATGTGAAAGAAAAGCTTGTTTGCATACATTTTTATTTTTTTAATTTTTATTTTCCATTTGTGTATTCTTTTAAAATGGGTGATAATGGGTGGCAAATTGCTAGGACATTGCTGGGATAATAACTCCATAGGATTTGTTTAAAATAGTGGTGCAATGGTCTTCTTTTCAAATGTCAATTTTTATAATGTATAATGTATCTTCTGCAATCATCTAATCTTACGATGATAAAGTTTAGATAAATTAAACATGTGTGCAGAGGTACAGTTTTCAAATTCATTTTTTAAAACGATTTTGTGTATTTATTTGTCAGAGAGAGAGCGAGCAAGCACAAGCAGGAGGAACGGCTTACAGAGGGAGAAGCAGGCTTCTCACTGAGCAAGGAGCCCAATGTGGGACTCGATCCCAGGACCCTGGGATCATGACCTGAGCCAAAGGCAGATGCCTACTGACTGAGCCACCCAGGTGTCCCTCAAAATTCATTTCTAGGGAGGAAAATTTTGAAGTCGGCTAACTTCGTTTCTGAGAATGATTGTTCACTGATCTGGGAAAGCAAACAGCCGGCTCTGGACCTGTGCATTTCCCTTCTCAACTTCTTGTTCATTGTTGAAGGGCTGCCCTGACCTCTGTGTGTCCTACTCGGGCTCACTCTGTAGGAAAGAGAGCATCAGATCCTGGGGCATAGTCAGCCAACTTTGCCCTTCAGGTCACTTTGCTTGATTTGTTTAAACATGACTATTTTCTCAAAGCATATTTTTCAAATTTGCAGATAGCCCTCACTATGTACCAGGCACAGTTCTAACTGCTTTATAAATATTAACTCATTTAAGCCTCATGAAAACTCTGTGAGGTAGGTACTGCTATTTCCTCCATTTTATAGATGAGGAAACCAAAGCACAGAGAGGTAAAGTAAAAAACGTCACATAGCCATTAAATGATGGAACCAGGATTTCTTAGACATTGTTCTCCTTTAAAAACAACAACAACAGGGGCGCCTGGGTGGCTCAGTGGGTTAAAGCTTCTGCCTTCAGTTCGGGTCATGATCTCAAGGTCCTGGGATCGAGCCCCACATAGGGCTCTCTGTTCGGCGGGAAGCCTGCTTCCCCCTCTCTCTCTGCCTGCCTCTCTGCCTACTTGTGATCTCTCTCTCTCTGTCAAATAAATAAACAAAATCTTTGAAACAACAACAACAAAGAAAAAACAAAAGAGTAGAAAGAAATGATTCTATGCTTCGTGCCGAAGTGGGCCACCACCAGAGACGCCTCCCCCCGCCCCCCCCAGAAGGCCTAGTAGATCTGCTCCTATTTCTACATCCAACACTGGACTGGATTACAAGGAAACTGGTTTTGCCTGTGAAGATCCAAACAATCCAGTTTGAGATGCAACAGAATTGAATTTCAGTGGCCTGTTTATTGATGCTGGCTTCCATAGCTGTGAATCATCATAAAGATGTCTTATTCAGACAGGAAGGGGGGGGTAATTAGTATTACAGGTCAGTAGTAAAAGCAGCAAACCACCCCAAGAAATTATTTTTCCTGGCCTCTTCCATATGACCTCATAACTCTAGTTTCAGGAGCTTGGAGTGGGCAAAATGCGCTTAGGGTTTCCTTTGCAGAATGAGGAAAACAGATTAGCCTGACAGCGCCGTGGAGGGGAGGGACCATTCCCCTGCCATCTCCCGCCGCCCCTGCCAAATGACTTCCATCATGTCTGTCATTTGACACAGGCAGAGGGTGTTAAGAAAGGTTGCAAGGACTTTTTTTTTTTTAAAGATTTTATTTATTTATTTTAACAGAGAGAGAACACAAGCAGGCAGAGAGGCAGGCAGAGGCAGAGAGAGGAGCAGGCTCCCTGCCGAGCAAGGAGCCTGATGTGGGACTCGATCCCAGGACGCTGGGATCATGACCTGAGCCGAAGGCAGCTGCTTAACCAACTGAGCCACCCAGGCGTCCCGCAAGGACTTTTGAGAGTGAAAAATACCTAGGGAAGTTTACCACTTTGAGAAAGGAAAACCATTTTAAAAATACAACTCTCTTCTGAAAAAAAAAAAAAATCCCCCCTCTCTTCCCAACAACCTTAAAAAAAAAAAAAAAAAAAGTCCTGCATTTATAGATAATTGGCATCTCTTACTGTGTTTTCTGACAAGGTAAAATTACTTTGGGGCAACTCTGGAATATTTCAGTGCTCTTAATATTACATGGGGCACTTCAGGGCTGTGGGCCAACCCCATTGCCACCTGTTTTGAGACTCGAAGCATCATGGGTCAAGTACTGGGAAGAAGGCTGCAGGGACCAGCTAGTTCCCACTCCACCACTAGCCAGCCTTCGATTTTTCAGAAAAATTTCCCAAGACCTCATTTTCCCCCCACCCTCCGAAGATGAAATTGCCTTCTAGTTGTCTGAGTTGCTGGAAGCGTCAGGAGATAGAACTGAAGTGAAAAAAAGCCTTAGTTTACAAAGGGCTATGCCAACGCCGGCTTGTGTTAGTGGCATTAGAGAGACATATCTGCATGTGATGAGGTGGACGGTTATTTATTTACTTATTTTTAAAGATTTAGTTATGTATTTAGAGAGTGGGGAAGGGATGCAGGCAGAGGGAGAGAGAGAATCTCAAGCAGAGTCCCCACTGAACATAGAGCCCCATGCTGGGCTCGACCTCATGACCCTGAGATCATGACCTGGGCTGAAACCAAGAGTTGGATGCTTAACTGACTGAGCCACCCAGGAGCCCCAAGGTAGACCATTATTAATATGACCCTGTGCCCTGACTACCCCCATCCCCTGTCCTGTAGAAAGAAATTAAATAATAAAATGTTGGGAGGTTGGAAGAGGGGAGGGGAGAGGGTCATCTTTGTGGTCTAGGGGTATGGAGGGAAGAGAGGAAGGAGCTGCAGCGAGTATGGGAGAATTAAGCTTGTATGTGTTGCTGGAGGGTTATGATTTGGGCCCTCTTTAAGTTTGTTTTGAAAGATGCAAATCAGAGATTAAAATATTTTTAAAAATCTCCTATGGCTATTTGGATTGCACTTCTTTGCATGTGACCTGGTGCACCGATACTGGTCTGGCCAGCTGAACTTCAAGAGCTCCAGGAGAATCAGGAGAGAAATTTTAGCAGTAATTCATAACACATTTTTCCAGTGGTAAGTTTTGAGGGTCCCAGGACAGAGATGGTTACTGTTCATGCTGGGCTGTTTGGTACTGAAGACAATGGGGAGGAGGGAAAGAGATGAGAGCATTTCTATGGTCTGTGTTCTTCGCCAAATTCATGTGAAGGCCTAACCCCTGGTCCCTCAGAATGTGCCTGTGTTTGGAGACAGAGCCTTGAAAGAGGAAATCAAGTTAAACAAGACCATTAGAGTGGGCCTTAATTCAATCCGACTATGTCCTTAGGAGCGGAGGAAGGTGGGACGCCAGAGGAAGGGTCATGGGAGGGCACACTGAGAAGGAGACCGTCTTCCAGCCAAGGGGAGAGGCCTCAGAAGAAACAAAGCTTGCCGATGCATTGATCTTGGACTTCCACCCTCCAAAACTGTGAGAAAATAAGTTTCTGTTGTATAAGCCCCCCCAGTCTGTGGTATTTTGTTATGGCGGTCCCAGCAAATTAGTAACACCATTGCACCAATCTCATTCTGGTACTGGAAATGTCAATGGCTCCCACTGACTATAAATACAGTGTAATTCCTTAGCATGCCCGGCATTTAGTACTTCAGATTCTCATGACTGTCTCCAGCCCACTTACCTCAATTCATCAGAACTTCTTGCTGTGTTCCCTGGGGTCATCCCAATTCCTCTGGTGATATTGCTTCCTTCCTATCTCTATGGGTGGAACTCTCACTTGGTCTTCAAGGCCCAAGTCAAAGACCACCATCTCCTTGACCTTCCTCATTCTCTTTGCTTCTAGTACAATACTCTCCCCCCCTTATCCATGGGGGATATTTTCCAAGGCCCCCCGTGAATGCCTGAAATCACAGATAGTACCAAACCCTATAGATACCATGCTTCTCCTATGGTAAAGTTTAATAATTTATAAATTAGGCACAGTGAGAAATGAAGAACAACTAATAATAAAATGGAGCAATTATAACAATATATTGTGATAAAGGTTATGTGAGTGTGGTTTTTCTCTTTCTCTCTCAAAATACCTGATAATAACTGTACTCACCCCTCTTCTTGGGATGATGGGAGAGGATGAAATGCCCCCACAATGAGCAGAAGTAAGGAGACGGGTGTAGGCACTGGGACAGAGTGGAAGGCTATTGCTGACTTTCTGATGACTGGTCAGAAGGAAGATCTTTTGTCTCCCAGCCACAGCTGACCCCAGATAACTGAAAACTCAGAAATTGAAACCTTGGAGAAGGGGGAACTAATCTCCTACTTAAGGTTAGAAGATCAGTAGGAACTAATTAGTAGTAACTAACTAGTTAGTAGGTTAGGAGAACACATAACCTCTGAACACAGATGACCTGAATTTTGAATTCTAGCCCTACTACTGATGAGCTGTGTGACCTTGGGCAAGTTACTTAACCACTCTGAGCCTCATCTTCTTCCTTGTGCACTGGAATAACAGTAGTCGCATTGCACAGAAGTTGAGAAGAATAAATAAAATAATGCCTGTGAAGCTCACTGAAAATGTCCAATGTGCACCATTTATTTTCTTATTCCTCAGACTTTATTATTCTTAACATTTTCAATAATTCTTATTCTCATTTAATTTTTTTCTTGTTTCTTAAAGCTTTTATAATATTTTATCTGTTTCATAATAAAATAGCACTTGGGTGTTTTCAAAAAAATTTTAATTTTGTTGAAAATTCTGATTATGGAAGCAACAAATGCTCATTGTAAAAACGTCATTAAAGACTGAAAAACAAGAGGGAAAAAAATCATTTATAATCCTGCCGTCCGGCGTCTACTGTTAACATTTTGATGTGTTACCTTCCCTGTTTTTCCTATGTGTTAAATGCATGATTCGGAACAAAATCATATTAAACATATTGTTTATGTAAAGTGCTTTTTGTTCATAAGGGTAGATATCTCTGCGTATTAACAGGTGTAGTCTGCATCAGAGGTCCATGCCGGTGGCTTGTTCTGATCTAGTTCATGGGTATATTTTATTTAGTTTGCATAGTGTTAAAATTTTTTTTCAACAGCTTAAAAAGAAATCAGGATGTTTTACAGAAAAATCACATTCTCCTGCTTTGGAAAATTTGAAGCTATAGCCACACTGGGACCACATTCCAGAAAGCGAGTTACTGGCTAGAAGCGAGTACCGCTTTTACCTTGCTTTCCGGGCCCATGCTGGTCCCTGGTCTCCACTGCCATTTGCCATGGGCACGGAGCATTTTCTGGCTGTTTGTGAACAAAGCTATTCTCCTCAGTAAGAATCAGCAACTTGAGGGCAGGGTCTATTGTACTTTATCTTTTATCCTCAAGTCCTTCGCGCCACTCACTTACAAAGCTCTTAACAATGGGGATACCTAAACACTCGAATGGAGACACTCATTTGTGACATTTTGCATATTCTTATTACTCTCGGAGTGCATGGAGGATTCTGAACCCCACTGGAGCCCCGGGCTGCTCCTGTCCCTCGAAAGTTCCCCAAAGTGGGGCTCCCTCCACATTGGTCAGTTTGAGGAATCCGACATCTTTCTTCCTGGAGCAGTCTTAAAAGGCTTTCAAGTAACGGGTTCACTTCCCACTAGAGCACAGCCAGCGATCAAGAGGAAGATGACGGCTCTTGAATAATACCTTTAAGCCTCTCAAAAGATCTGACATCAGGAAGGAGTAGAGAAACAGAAGTCTGTCCCCATCTACCAGTGAGTGGTTGCACTTGCTTTTTTGTCTCTCTCCCCTGTCTCCTAAGCACTGCGACACCGGGCGCCCTCTGCGTGAGTTCCTGGTGGGTGTTGGTGCTCAAATTAGAAGCTGGATTTCAGGGACAGCTGGAACGCTCCACCCTGAGGGTTGCACGTGAGGCCCCACCACAAGCTGTGTCAGGCCCCTTCAATCCCACCCCAGAGCTTTGGCTTCTAAAACCCGATCCTCCAAAGTTTGGACTTATATAACTTATTTGTTTATTTTTAAGCCAGCCCCGTCCAAGTTGAGAACACTTAAGACTCCCTTTTGGAAAAAATTTGGAACCCAACATTATCATTAACTGAATCAGCAAGCAACGGTTCTGTAAAAATACCAAGCGGCACAGTTCCGAGGACTTTTATTGTCATATTCCCCGTGGCATTACATCGTGCGGCGGTTTCTCTGAAAATGGGTCCTGGGATTTTCTCACTCTGTCTCTCTCTCTCTGTTTCTGACTGTGTCTCTCTCTTACAAACCATGGCCCAAGTCTATGGGGGATGGAACTTCCGGCCGTAAAGAAGCCCCCTTTGTTTGACAAGGGACTAGGTAGTCCTTTGCTCTATACTCAACCACAGTGCTTCTCGAACTTAGTTCAGTTGGCGGGGCCTCTGGAAGACATGGGGCTCTTTGTAGAGCATGGTAAAAACAGCAAACACGATAAGACACATATCTTTGGGTCAGATATCAGAAGCCACTATATTACATTTTAGACATAAGGGAACAGGTGCCAAGGGTCTGATAAAAAAAATGAGGAAGATGTTCACTGCTATGTTATTTCTATTAGGGTAAAACCCTTAGAAACTCTCTAAATCTTTAGCAGCAGGAGAATAATTAAATAAATTACGCCATTTTCAATGTATCTGTGAGTGGGTCATCAAAGTCATGGAGATTCCTTGGAGAGTTTTTAAGGATGTGAGGGAAGTTATAATTTGTTCAGTTAGGAAAAGTGGAATACAAAGTCATAGATGAAGTATGAGGTGAATTATGTTTATTATATGGACAGAGATCCTTGGGATATTCACCGCAATTTTAGGAGAGGTTCTCTCTCAGCATGAGGGATAGGTAGTTTTGTTTCTTTATACTTTTTAGCACTTTCAAATTTTCCCCACAATGAGAACTTACTGCTTTCATCATCAGATATTTAAATGATTATAAGGTAGCGAACTTTCCTGGTGGTGACAGATTTGGGTGCACATTTTCTTTCAATGCCAATTTCCTTGGCTCTTGCTAGCTACCCTCTATCTAGCTTCTATCTAGCTTCTCCAGTGAGGGTCTGGAGGAAAAGGCTGGGACTTAAGATGAGGAGGGTAAGATGCCCCCTATGTACACAGCCACAGCAATTCCCCTTGGGACCTGGAGGCTTGTGGGCATCTCTGAGCTGTATGCGCCCCAAAAAGAGTGCTCTGTGCAGATTCAGAGAGCGTCATAGGTTTAAGAAGGAAACCAGGCTGAAAGTTTCTACTGATTGATCTTATCTTCAGGTGAGAAAGAGTTCTAGCAGAATACCCCTTCCCTCTCTTTATCCCCGCGGCCTCTGCTCCCCTAAAACAACCCCCACCGGAAAGGCACATCGATATTTTCACGTTCCGGTGAGGCAGCCTGATTAAGGCAAGCTACACACACTGAGCTTTGAAGGTTGCCCGGCTGAAAGAGAGCTGGTTCCGCCTGGGCCAGCCAAGTCCTTCAGCCCTGTGGGTTTCCGCCATGTGTTAAATGGCTGTAACATGACTCGAAGCTTCTTTTGGAGCTGTGTCCCATGACTCCCTATACCACTGCCTCTCCACATGGGGTGAAGTGCTCCCTGCAGGAGCTGAAGGGTCGTGTCGAAGGGCCACTGGGGCTGGGTGAGGGGGACACGTCTTTTCTTAAGAGTGTGGGTAGGGAAGGGGCATCGTCTTTTAGCTACTGAACGTGGCAATAATTCAAGCCGCCTACAGTTTATTGGACGATTTTCTACATCTTGGACAAGGCACCTAAGACTCTGCCCATGCTCCTTAGAGAATCCCTCACTCTCCTCCATCAGCATCCCCTCCAGTCATCTTGTTGAAGGATCGGATCCCTGTGTGGTGTGGAAATAACGCTGGTCCCGAAGTCAGGGGCCGTCTGGGTTGAAAATGTCATCTCTACTCTGTCAGGCACTGTGGTTTCTGGCAGGTCGCTCAATCCCTCCGAGCCTCATTTGGGCGTCCTTAAAATAGGAATAATAAGGACAGCCTCAGGAGGTTGTTCTTGCGGCGGGCTGCTGGATTCAGCAAATGCAAATATAGACATCCAGTTCCATCCCAATGTCCGCTAAACGACAAATAACGTCTCACCTAAGTATTTATTGTGAGTACTTTGGACATACTCCTCCTAAAATACTAGTCGTTGTTTCTCTGATGTTCCAGTGCAACCGGGTGTCTTGTATTGTACCTGAGAATCCTATTCTTGAGGTTGGAGTAAAGGGATTTATCCGAAAGCTGCTGCCTCTAGTCAGTGAGTACTCCTTGCTCTTTGCCTGCTCTGCCAGAGTGGGTCCCGCAAGGGGGTTCACCGCGTCTCCCGCAAGGGGGTTCACCGCGTCTCCCGCAAGGGGGTTCACCGCGCCTCCTGCAAGGGGGTTCACCGCGTCTCCCTTTCCTAGCGACAGCTCTGCTTAACAAACGGCTTTAAAGACGCTGGCGCCTACGGTTCCTTGGTCTGGTGTGTCTTTAACACACTCCTCTCCATACAAGCCTGTCAGTGGAGGGCACGCCGTGGGGCCAGGAGAAGCCTGGATACGGACCCCAGGGAAACCCCGTCCAGGCATGACCATTCTATAGGCTTCAAAGGCCAACTGTTGCGAAAGAGGGACTTTCCTGGGGGTGATTTTTACAAAGAAGGGGCAGACGTGACTGGGTGCCCCGGAGACCTACTGCAACACGGGGGGGGGGGGCGGGGGGAAACCCAGCGAATGAGTCGACACCAGCCTGTCCTCATCTCTTATGTCTTCTTCCCAAACGCGGATCCCCTCGCTCCCCCAGCTCGCGGGGGGGGGGGGGGGGGGAGGCGGCAGGTGGCAGGGCCAGTCTCTGGCCTTTGTGTGCCTCACGAGCTGCTCCAGGGCCCCCAGAACCTCGGGGTCTAATTTTCCTTTTCTGATCATCTGAATTCCAGTCGAAAAGCTCAGCTGTCGTAGGCTTCAGGGAATTTTTTCCACCAGGATTGAAATCAGGGCCAAGAAAGCGCGGGCATGCAGAAGGCATTCTTTTCTGCTATTCAGATGCACTCTCCCTTTAGTTAAGGCATTAGAAAATGGTGTTTTTCCCCAGAGTGCTAGATGAAAGTTTTGAATTTCATTACAGTGAGAAAAAGAGAAAGGGAGACCATCACTTGCTACAGTTCCTAATCTATGATTTTTCCCCCATATCCTTTTAAAATAAAAATCTAGAGAATATTTTAATATGTTCTCTCATATACACATTTGATATTAAGAAAACTAAAATGAATTCAAGCCATGCGCATGCAAAAAAAGAAAAAAAAAAGAAGAAAGGAAAAGAAGAAGAACAATTTAAAGGGAAACATCTGTTTGCTGTCCTAGCCTCGATTAAAGTCGGCTGGTCAGCCTGGTACTTTTATTCTGAAAGACAAATGTAACATCTGACTATTATTTCCTAAGTAGTTTTCTTTTAGTTTTACTAAAAATTTTTAAATTTTTTTATTCCTCCTAGGAAATGATATCTATAAAATTTCTGTTTGATGGGCTATTTGTACCCCCCCAACATGTGAAGATAAATATATGCTATTAAAATGTAAACATTCTAGGGGTGCCTGCGTGGTGCAGTCAGTTAAGCATCAGCCTCTTGGTTTCATCCCAGGTCGTGATCTCAGGGTGGTGAGATCGAGCCCCGGACTGGCCTCTGCCCTCAGCATGGAGTCAGCTTGAAGATTCTCTCTCTCTCTGCCCCTCCCCACCTCTCTCAAATAAATAAATAAATAAATCTGTAAAAGACAATGTAAACATGCTTGTCTGTATAAACGATCTCCCAGAAATGTAGCTCCACTTGGTGAAGTTCTTTGAAGCCAGATAATATCTATCACCCAGTTAGAAGTAGCCAGATTTGGGTGAGAAGTTTACACCATCTTGGGCACTGGGCTTTGCATGCATTAGCTCATTTGTCTTCTCTATGAAGAAGATATTTTCATGGGTCCCCTTTTACAGATTAAAAAAAAAAAACAGACCGAGAGAGGCAAATGTCATATGACTAGTGAATGAAAGTTGGATGCAAACCAGAGCAGTCAAAGTTCTAGATCCATGCAATCACCTCTGTCTCTCACCTCTTCAAAAAAAAAAAACACCCAAAAAACACAGATATTGATACTACCGCTTCCCAGGAAAAAAGCAGGCAATAGTTCTGTTGAAGAATGAGTTCATTCAGTACTAAATGGTAAGCATGTCCTTCCAGTAACTTCTAATGTATTGCATGCAGTTCCCAACTTGCAGAGGGGTTGGATTCCAAAAGTTGATTTAAAAGCAATTTCCCCGTCCCCTTCCTCTGTGCTCCAAGGCACTTTGTAGACACCTCTCCTGTTACACTCAGCACGTTGTCTCTTAGCTGCTTATACATCTCTCCCGGACGGGGCTCCTGATCAAGGGCACACACCTCACCTTATATCTATCTCCTTTGGTATTCCCAGCACCCAGCACGATGCTCAACCCAGGGAGACGCGAAGTATACACACGTTGTATTAAATTACAAGTCATTTCTTTGGAACTCAGCACACATTTCCCAAACAAAATGCATGACAAATGGGAGTGGAAGCATTGTGTTTCCAACCAGCCCACAAAAGTTTATTTAAACTTTCTTGTAGTCTACCCAGACTACTAATAAGTAATTTGGATCCGTGGGTGGGACAAGAGGTTGTAGGTGGGGAAAAAGATAGAAATCTTCCTCCCCCTTTCCTGAATCAGATTGAGATGAAATTTCACATGGGTCAGAATTCATCTTTGACTCCTCCTAAACTGTCCTTTTCTCCTACCTCTCCCATTCTAGGGTGTCACTGCCTTGAGGCTTCCTACTTAATACGCAGCTGTGGTCTCTCCATCGTCTTCCTTCTCTTTTCCCAAATAACCTACTTGCCCCCCTCACTAGTCAAAATTCCTGTTTCCTGAGTGCAGATGAGCTGAATTGATCTTCAGCAAAAAACACTGTGCTTGAGTAAATTCTTGCTAATGTGTGAATGATTGCTCAATGCTAGGCATATGACCGCATATGACCATATAAGATTATAGGATTTGGAGTTAGAACTAGACTTGAATCTTGCTTCTACCTTCATGTTCTATGACCTAGCTAGGGCAATTTAACTTCTCTAAGCCTCAGTTCTCTCTACTGTAAAATGGGAATAATCGTGGTTATATAGGGAGTCAACACTTTCATGACATTTATTAGTGTTAAAGCACGTATTGAGCACAGTTATAAGAACTTCTTCATTGATTCACTTTGTCTTCACAAGCACCCCATGAGGTAGGCACTCTTATTATTAACCGTTAAAAAGGGGAGCGGCTTTTTGAGAGATTTCTTTTTTTTTTTTTTGGTAAAGATTTTATTTATTTGACAGAGAGAAAGAGAGAGATCACAAATAGGCTGAGAGGCAGGGAGAGAGAGAGAGGGAAGCAGGCTCCCTGCTGAGCAGAGAGCCCGATGTGGGGCTCCATCCCAGGACCCCGAGATCATGACCTGAGCCGAAGGCAGAGGCTTTAACCCACTGAGCCACCCAGGCGCTCCTTGAAAGAGATTTCTGATGGTAAATTATTATTTATTCCTGCCTTCCTTCCAAAAAGTCTTGGAGGCAAAATCCTACATTGATAGAGTCTTCTCAATGGAAGAGGACAGTCATTCCTGGGAGGAGATTTTTCAGGGCAAAGAGAGTGGGGGCTGCTGCCAAGATCACCCGTGGCTGAAAATTTACCCAGCGAGTCCATTCCCTTACACAATTCCTGTTTCCACAGCTTCTTGCCTTCTTCTGCCTCTGAATGTGCTGAATCTGCAAGTGGTCCAAGGTTTTTTGTGTTTTTTTTTTTCTATCCCCTTTCTTTCTTTTTTAATTTTTTCACACAGCCCACGGCAGCTGCAAGGTGGTGGGGGCCAGGCGGATGGCAGCAGCTGTTTGTATGTATGGGACCTCTGTAGTCTTTCTTTGTGAGTCAGGGACCGTCTGTATATATCACAAGCCACCACCTGGCGAGACATTTCGTTCCATCTAGGTTGTTTAAATGTTTCCTAGATGATATCATAAATGCAAAAGGAGGGGAGGAACTTCAAGATGGTGAGTTCCAACCTCTCACTGCCCTCCGGCCCTACATGGATTTTGTCCTGCCGCTTAGCAGAAAGCCTGGCGTTTGCTCTCTAGTCCTTCCCATTTACCAGATGTAGAGATTTTAAAGCCATGGCAGGATGCATTTGCCCTGAAGTAACGGGGCAGTCATGGAAAACAGTGAGCAGAAGCGTAAGGTAGTTTTAATGAAGCAGGGGGCAAGCTCATCCCTGGAGATCCCCCCTGTGGACGTCCTTATGATTAATTAACTTCACTTCTCTGGGTCAAACTCCGTGGGTGGGTGGGACTATCTCTGGTCCCTCCTGAGCTGAGGACTCTCTGATTCCCTGATAAACTCGAGGCACAAGACTGTTCATCCTTTCTGATATCAGTCTAACGATGGATGGTCCCTCCTTACCGTTGTAAGCCTATTCTGATGTTTTCTTATCCTTAAAATTGAACAATTTCCCTTATGCTAACTAAACATTTCTTGTAATTTGAGGGGTTTTTGTTGTTGTTACTAGGGCTTCTGAAAACATGGATAGACTTCTACCCTATGTTCTTACTACAGTGATACGATTATTATATATATAGTGACGCATCTGTTTTAATCTAGATGATTCGTTCTCTTTTTATAGGACATTTATATTTAAGAGCTACTTCACATACACCAATTCATTTGAACCTTAAACTAGAAATGGGAAGGGAAATTATACTCATTTTTATATGAGAAAAGAGATTCAGGATGAATAAACCTAAATAACTTTAATAATTTCTCATTTTATGGTTACTAAGAGGAAGAGTCAGAACCCAAAACTTGGATTCTGTTGACTCCAAGTCTAGTGCTCAGGCCATGCGAGCACATACAAATTAGACCCAGCACCACCACCCAACATACCAACTCTCACGGCTTGAGTTTCTGCAATGTCCCGCATATTTTAATGGTGCTTTGCATGCAACATCTCGAATCTTTGCAGCAACCATTCAAGGGAAGTACTATCATACTTAGTTTAGAGATGGAAAACCATAAAAATGAAGTTTGGAGAGTTTAAGTATTAGGTAGTTGCCTCATGGCTAATGTGTATTAAAAGCAAAATTCAAGCCCAAGCTCATTCTTTTGACAGTGCTGCCTTCACTTAAATATACATCACCTGAAATGAGACCCAGTATAGCTTAAACTTTTGGACTTTTTTAGGCCACATGAATTATTGTTCTATGAAAGTACAGTTAACAGAAAGTCCTAGTGGGTTGAATCCCATTCAGCCAACTCAAACCTCACTACGTTGTCCTTAATTTTCTTGCGGTGCGTCACTCTGTTAGTTGGACTGTCTTTTCTAGATTTTATTTCCCATTTTTCCAAAAATATTTATTGTTGCCTTTTTTTTCTAGGCCCTTCTTAAAATGTCTCTTCTTCAATTTTAAGAGATTGGTGTTTAACCTGAGCACAATCTTTTTGGAACTCATATGATAGCCCGTAGAAGCACAAGATTCTAGCTTACTTCCTCTTTCCCAAATTCCAGATCCTACGTCCCAGGACCATTTTACATTTGTTTGTAATCCACTTTCTTGCCAATGTGACCTAGCTAACCTTTGCATATTTTTGTATCCATATACTTCATTGTCTATTCTTCAGCATCCTATCTTCATCTATAAAACCAGAATAATGATTCATATCCTGTCTGCATCTCATTGTTCTGGTGATGCTCAATCAAACCGTGTATAGGGAAAGCACTTGGAAAAGTATAAAGAATGATGAACACAGATGACTATTGTGTATATTGCTTCTGAAAAACCTATGTCATGTAAATGGAGCTAAATAATCAGGATTGGGCAGTGAGGTGGATATTCAGATATTATGGATTTATTAATTATGATATATATACTAATTATATAAAATAACTTGTCACTAAATCATTTTGAAAGATAGAGTTTATGTGCATATTTTAAATATTTTGAAGTAATGTGGTTCAACATGGGTGAGGGTTGCGTTAAATATAGCATTGGTGCCCCCCCCAACCGATGCTTCTGTGCTTCCCCCCCCACCTGCTTGCTTTCTTTACCTACACACTCTTAGCTGTCATACTACAAAACCCATACCCTTGGGTATTATTATGGACTGTTAACCTTCTCTTTAGACGTTCCCACATTTTGCACTATAAGAACACATTTTAAAAGTGTTAGCTCTTTTTGTGTAGGTCCATGATGGGAATAAACTTCTGGTGTCCACTGACCCAGAAAATATTCAGTGAGAAAAGAACATTCCAAATACAGTAAAACTTTTAAGTGGATTATTTGTATTTAATCGATCACAACTGCATCCAAATGCTTTTGGAAAATACACAGACACATCTGGGACATTATTCCATGTTTATATATACTTAGTACATATTTGCCAAATGAATGCATGAATGAGAAGAGAATAAAAATTTGCAGACACTGCTTGTGATATATGTGGATTTGTAACCCTCTGTCATAACTCCATTCCCCAACTCCAGCCCTGGGCGCCAGAACTCAGAGTTTGGAAACCCCTTGTATGGTTTCCCTAATACCCAGCATACAGTAGGCACTCAAGATTTGTATACTGAATGTTCACAAGAATGAATGGATGAATGCTACTTGTCTCCCTATTAGATTACAATTTGAGAATAGCAGCTATGTCATAGACCGTTTCCAGCAGAACCCAACCTTGTGCTGAAAGTAGCCTGCTTTCAAGAAACAACTAACTTGATTAGCATCCCCTACCAACATTTCTGGAAGGGGTTGTTGTTAGAAAGGAAGAAACTAAAATTTAAAATATCTAGAGGGAACATACATGTTTTTGATTTCAGAAAACTCCTTGTGTTCTTCTGCAAGGGTAAGTAGGGGAAATGAAAGAAGTAGGAGGCATGAAAACACAAGGCGATGGGAAAGATCTCAAGGAAGGAGCAGCGCTGCTGGCCCTAAGGGAAGGAGAATGTCTGATGAGAGGGATAGAAACCTCACCCTTTGAAGCATGCCTCAGTCTTCTGCTGAGTAATCTAAGGCCTCATCAGAGAGCAGGCAATGTAACCAGAGCACAGTTGGGAGGAGTAAGACTGCAGAGGGAATGATTAGCTTATTACACCTTGAAGTGGAAGTGGCGAAGAGCAGTTGACTTACTCATAAATCATCAACTAGAGAATCTTCAATATTTTTATGGGCAAAGTGACAGAGAGATTCTGTTGGAGGAATCACTCACCTTAGCAACGCTGGGTAGAGCAGTCCAATCATCTTGAAGAGAAACTCTTAACAGTGATTCTTCTTGGAGGCTCCAATGTCATGAAGCACTGTGGAAAGATGGCCACTTGCTCTCCAAGTCTGGTGTCCACTTCACCTTCCTGCAAAGGAAGTGAAAGTGTCAAAATGAAGAGGAAGAAAGCCAACAACATTCTCTCTAGGGGGAAAAATGCAGACACAGGCTTTTTTTTTTTTTTTTTTTTTGGAGGGGTGGAGAGTTCAAAAGTGCTTTGATTATAGACGCTATCTATAAATACAAACAAGAAATAATCTTTCTTATTTCTTCTTTTTCCTCAGCTGCTCCTGAGATTGGAGGCCTGATTTTTTATAGAAGAGCAGCCTAGAAAAAAAATTACCAAAGGAAGAAAAGGAGAGGAATGATGCTCCAGCTGCTTTAGGTTAATTTGATTTTTTTTTCATGTTTCATGGCTGCCTCGATGTTCCTGACCTTGGTTATTTCTGCTGAATGGAAATTGTTAGGTGAACTGGGTTCCCCTAAGTCTAGACAGGGCTTTTTAATTGTAGTTTGGTCCATATGACCAGTTTTGTAGCTGTAAAAGTGAGCTACGGTGATGTAATGCACATATCACGGGTCCCTCTGACCCATAATGTCATACTTCCCAGGGCTCAATAGTCTCCAGGTTAACCTCTTGAACAGAGGTTCAGCCCAGGTGCAACACACCTGTGACCTTCTTAGTTTTCTTGTCTGTCCCTCTTCATCAAGATGCGTGTCAGCCTGATGGGACATTTTGGCTGGAGTGAGAGATCTGGATGGGATCTGCTGGCTTTGGAGGGTGGATTTGTCTCGAATGCAGTCCAGCTGGGCACCCTGAGATGGGTGGCAGACAGTGTGGTGTATGATAAAGAACGGATGCTCTAGCTTGACTGCCTCAGATGTCCTAGTCTTGCCACCTAATGACTATGTGACAGTATCACATACTTAACGCTTTTTTTGCTCAGTTTTTTCATCTGTAAGACAAGGATAATGGAACTTCTTTCCTATGACTATTGTGAAGATTAAATATATTAATATATGTGAAATTACTAGAACCATGCTGGATAGATGATAAACACTTGGCAAAGGCTAATATTATTATTATTTTCTATTATGTATATTATGATTAGATCTTCTTCACCTGTAGAAAAACAACCATGTCACAGGACTGTAAACTTAAGTGACATTGAATGTATGATTAATTGAAGAAAAGGGATGAATGAATTAACTGTGTGCTCTTGGGTAAGATACCCCACTTTCCTGGCTCTTTCTAGCTCCTTTTAAGTAATTCCATGCAGTTTATGGACTAATTAGCTTTGCCCTAGGGTGACAAAGTGTTCTGGTTCATCCAAGGCTTTGTAGTTTTAGCCCAGAAATTTCCAAGTCCTGCAAAACCTCTGGTACATGTAGACTGGGATAGTGGTTACCCTGGGTCTCTGTTCCCCTTCCTATGTTCCAAGGCACACTAATGATTAATCTCTTGGACTTTGAGGTGCCCTGTCCTATGTCCCTCACCCCACTATATCATCTGGTGTTCCTCAGCTGGGATGGCTCATTTCAATTCTGTGGGATTTATTATCCTCCAGCAGATGAACCCACACTTGATCACCCACGGATCATATAGTGATCATATAGTAGTGGCAGTCTTCCACAAGAGAGAGTGGATGGACATGGTATAAGGCCTCGTGAGCCCCAGAATGGGCACAGTGTCACTCCCACCTCATTCTGTTGGTCAAAGCAAGCCACAAGCCCTAAGCAGGTCAAAAACTGGAGAAATAGGCTCTGCCTCTTGATAATGTGAACATAGATACAGAGAAAGTAATAATTACAGACACTTTTGCCAATTGCCATAATCATCCAGAGCTTGTATTTGGTTCTCCAGTTAGTACAACATAGTGGCAGATCAGGACAAGGAAAAGAGAAGGAGGCCTTTTTCTCTTCAATAGACTCTGGAACACTGTGAGAGAGACAGGTGGCTCTGTCCAAATTGCTTCAGTTCTGGGAACAAAGGCCTGATTTGAGAGAAAAGCACGTGAGGAAGAGGCTATGAATTGTTATCAGACTCAACTTAGATTTCCTCGAAGTTTGATGTGGTGGTGGAGATTCACCTACACTCTCATTCCTTCTACCCTGGAAATCATCATTTTTCCAGAGGACAGCTTCTCCATTAACTCCTTCCCATGGAGCAGAGCAGACCCTCTCTTTCCATCCCTCCCCCACTATAAACTTGCAGTACAGGTAAGAACAAACATATGTTGTTTGAAGCCTCTGGAGTTTGGAGTTGTTTGTCACTGCACCATTAACTATCTTATCCTGACTAATAAAGTAATGAAATACTAGTTCTGAGGAACATTGTGTAAAAAAGAGTTTTGTTAGTAAATAAATTTGGGGATTATGAGAAACTGCCAATTTTCTTTTGGTATTTGTTCTCCCTTTCTGCATTTTGGTGATAGAACTCTCTGAATTTTGGCCTGAGATTTGGGCACCAAAGTAGAGACTGTATCTCTTAGCTTCTTTTGATCTGGTTGTGTCCACTTGGCTCAATTTAGGCTAATGGGAATTAAGCACATGTGATGTGTGTAATTTTCATATTATCTCCTTAAAGAGAAAATATTTTGCTCCAGACTTCCTCTATTCTGTCTTCTTCTGCCTGAGAAATGGTAACCACTGGTACGATCTTTAGAATTCATGTGTCGAGACTGGAAGAGCCACTTGGCCAGCTTTGGTCCACTCATCTTTATACTGATATATGAGGAAGAAATTAACTTCTATATTAGCATCTGTATTTCAGAGCATCTTTATTATGGCAGCCAAAGGTGTATCCTAACAAATATCACACTATCTCTTCCCACTGGAGATTCATGAGAGCGCTCTAAATTTTGAGTTAAGTTTTTGAGGTGTCCTACAGTAAAGCAAATATTTATTGAGGGACATCTCCCCCCATTTTGGTGAAACATTTGTTGATATTCACTTACTGATATCACAGAGACAACTTTAAAATAAATTTGTTCTTTGGGAAGTATTGGAATAAATTCATCTAGTTAACCAGGGGGAACTGTGAACTAATGACTGTTGATAAGGTGCATAACACCATCCACCTCCAACCCCAACTCAGCTTCTACTACTTTCTTCTTAGAAAAGCAGCCAGGTATGGGGCGCCTGGGTGGCTCAGCGGGTTGGAGCCTCTGCCTTCGGCTCAGGTCATGGTCTCAGGGTCCTGGGATTGGGCCCCGCATCGGGCTCTCTGCTCGGCAGGGAGCCTGCTTCCCTCTCTCTCTCTGCCTGCCTCTCTGCCTGCTTGTGATCTCTTTCTCTTTCTCTCTGTTATCAAATAAATAAAATCTTTAAAAAATAAAATAAAATAAAGAAAAGCAGCCAGGTAGTGGAAAAAGCTTGGACAACAAGCCTGGACTTGAATTAGGACTCTGGTGACCTTGAGCACCCTCTTCACTTCTCCAGGTCTGTTTCTTCATTTATAAAATGAAAACGCCATTGCCTACCTTTCACAGAGTTGTTTGGATCCTGTATGTAACTCTGCCTGGCCTGTAAGTGTCCTCTTCGCTACTCCTATTCCTTTCTGCCTGTCCATGAAATTTCTATCAGGGTTTCATAATTCTTTTAACAATGAAATTCACTCTGAGGTCTCTTCTAAACATTCTCCTTCGAAGTCAAAGTAAAAGTCAAGATCAGTTCAATGAATGCTTTTCCTTATATTACCTGAATTCTGAAATGTGCTAAATTTAAAGTGGGGTGGGAGGAGGGGAGGGAGAAAGAGATATCAAGCAAGTCTTAAAAGTCACAAGGAAGGGTGCCTGGGTGGCTCAGTTGTTGGGCAACTGCCTTCGGCTCAGGTCATGATCCTGGAGTCTCTGGATCGAGTCCCACATCGGGCTCCCTCCTCAGCAGGGAGTCTGCTTCTCCATCTGACCTCTTCCTCTCTCTCTCATTCTCTCTCTTGTTAAAATCAAACCTGAATAAAACTACAAGTTTAATATGAAAAAAAAAAGTCACAAGGAAAAGTATTAGCTCCCCTTTTAGGCTACTAAGCAGGATACTAAGGAAGAGAAGTGACTTACTTCCTCATCTTTCAAGGATCTGAATGGCCTTGGGCAAATAGTGAAGCCTCGGATCTGTTTGTGGGTTTTCCTAGTAAAGCCAAAGATGATATGTTAGAACTCAAGTTAATTAGGAGTAACTGCTGACTTGACAGAACTCTTTTTAGTTGCCAGGTCTGAAAATTAAGGGAAAAAGCAGTAAAAAAAAAAATCAAACCAGGAAGACTCTTATATTGGAGACTCCATGAAGGTAAGGTTGGTGCCTTCTCTTCACTCTGCAGAGACCAGCATGGCATCCAGGGCGCAAAGAACATTTAAACATACTTAAAGATTACATTTTCTTCCTCTTCAGTGCCAAACTTTTTGAAGGAGACTTACTCATTAAGATTTTTGGGGGTATAAGCAACAGAAACCAACTCTAGCTATTTCAAGGAGAGGTGGATTTTATCTGAAAGATACCAGGGAAGCTCATCAAATCTGTAGAACAACCAGGCCTTGAGAAGAGCAGAGCCAGGATAACTCCAGAGATCTCAGCAACCACTGCTGGTGGTCCAGCTACCTAGAGTGCCACCATGATGTAAAGGGAATATGGTCGGTCCAGTCTCAGACAGGGTTCACCTTTAACCAAGGCAGCAGGGCTTCCAGAAGCCCATACTTACAATGTAGGGGATAGAACTAGAGAATGGGAATGTACGATGAATCCAGCAGCCCTCAGAGCTTTGTGTTAAAGATTTTGTGCATCAGTTATCTTTTGTGCATAACAAACCACCCCAAAAAGATTTAACAGCAATCATTTTACTTGCTCAAGATTCTGCAGGTCAACAGTTTGCGCTGGGCTCAGCTGGGCAGTTCATCTGTTGGTTTTGCTTGAGGTCATTCTTATGGCTGCAACTACCTGGTAGCTCAGATGAGGCTAGATAGTCCAAAATGGTTTCACCTACATTTGGAAGTTGGTGTTTATTACCAACTGGGAAAGCCTGCTGCTACTCCATGTGACTTCTCATCCTCCAGTGGGCTAACCTGGGCTTCTTCATGTGGTGCTCTCAGGGAAAGGATAAGGAGGTTAGGAACAAAGGTCAAGAACAGACAGATCTACACAAATTTTGGGGGGATGGGGAAATAAATTCCTAAGGGAACTAACATTCATCAAATATATATTGTATGTCAAGCCCTGCCCAAGGTACTTGTCAAAAAGATCCTATTTTCAACCCCAGGAGTCCCAGTGAGGTAGGCATGCTTACTTACCCTATTTTATAGATGCAGAATGAAAGCAACTTGCCTAGGGTCCCAAATCTGATAAATGGCAAAGTCAGAACTTGAACTCAGATTTGTTTCCTTCCAAAATCTTCATTGTTTCTATTCCCCATGGTACTGTTGGCTCCATCCTCAGCGTGGAAGGTAGGTCTTGTTATCTTCATTTGTCCACTAACAGGAGAGAAGGAGGAAACTCTGGGTCAGTGGCTAAGCAGGAGAACTGAACTGAGAAAGGAGGTACGCAGGAATGGAGGAGTGTCACGGAAGCTCCAAATACTTTTACCTCCATTGCCCATGCACAGGGTATTCATTTGGTGATTGTTCATAAATTGGGGCAGTTTACCTTGTTCTCTTGGCTCTGTAAGTGCATAACTACCATCTGACAGTCTGTCAGTGGTTGGCAAATTCATCCTGTTCTTTCCAATTTCTCAAGCCCCTTGTCCTCAAGAAGTGAACATGGAAACAACATGGATTAGTGATTACGAGATTTGGATATGAATTCAGAGCAATCTGGGTTCAAGTCCTGGATCTGCTTCTTATGAGCTATGTGAGCTAAAACATCCTTAATTAAAACACTGAAATAAGAACTATATACATGTTATGGGGTCATTGTGAGGATTGATCAAGATAATATAAGGAGGGGCAACTGGGTGGCTCAGTTGGTTAAGCATCCAACTCTTGGTTTTTGCTCAGGTCACGATCTCAGGGTCGTGAGAGTGAGCCCCAGGTCAGGTGTCCTCACTGAGCATGGAGTCTGCTTGGGATTTTCTCTCTCCCTCTTCCTCTGAATCTCTCCCCTGCTCACATTCTCCCTCTTTCTCTCTCTCAACAAATAAATAAGTAAAATCTTAAAAAAAAAAAAAAGGAAAAAAAGTACATGGAAAACACTTAGCGTTGTTAGTGCACTTAAAAAACATTTGTTAAATGCTGGGGAACAACTATTCTGGCTCAACCTTGTACTAGCTATGGGATCTCATGCAATTTTACCAGTCAGCAGAAGTTGTATCATGCTGCTGTAACAACAATATAAAAACATCAGCTGTTTACCACCCCATGGAGAAATAGTGCTGGCTCACACTATTCGACCACCATGGATTGGCTGAAACTGGGTTTCTCCACCCCTCTCTGGGGACCCAGGGCAGCCTCTATCTGAAACATTGCCGGTCTATGTGGCAGATGGAAAACCACAAGCTGGAAGACATGTGTCATTTCTGTCTACTTTTCATTGGCCAACATAAGTCATGCAGCCACTCCTGAGTTCAACAGTACCGGGGTGGAAAAATCCTCCTGCAAGCAGGGTAACCAAAGGAAGGGAATTACAATATTTTATCATATAGTCATATAACTTGCCAGTTATTTATCCTGACTCCTACCTCTTTGTAAAATGTCTGGCATGTAATAAGCGTTATTGAATAAGAATATTATAATTTCTCTCAAGTGTTCTCAGGCCCCTTCTCCTCTCCGTTTGGCTTAAAGAGGTGTCAGATCCAAAAAAGTCCAATTGTGCCTTATTTAGCTCAACATCTGGAGAGACTCAGCTGTACCACATATTTGTTCCTAAATCACTGAATTGCTCACTGAATTGGCCGCCAAGCTACCTTTTCCAGACAGGAGAAGAGGAAAAACTTACTTGCAAAGAAAAAGAGAAGGTTCCACTTGGCCAGGCTGAGGCCTCTTTTGGAAATCAGCCATAATAAACAGAGAAGATTTATAACAATGAAGATACCCCAAACAGAGTTAAATTGAAAATCAGGGGATCGGCAGGGTTTAGCAGAAGGAACAGTTTTTGCATCAGAAGGCTGTCATCTGCTGGCATGTGATCTCAGACAAGCTCCTTCACTTCTCTGTGCCTCAGTTTCTCCACTTGTGAAAGGAGGCAATGGTATGTGAGGAGTCCTATGAACAATGAAAACTATTCCATGATGGTTTAACAAGATGGTTAAATTTAATAAAGACAGTTAAACTTAATAAAAATATGAAATATATCTGATTATAGCGGTAATTCGGTAATAAATATGGAGATAGTTGTTGAGTCCCCAAAACGTGAAACATATTCCCAGTTCTTAAAGATCTTCCGAGGGTTGTAAGGAAGAGAAAGTTATATTATTTAGGTGTTTGATTTGCTGGCAACCATCTTATGCTGTATTTCAGCATTAGTCATGGCCAACTAAATTTTTTCTCTAGAAAATTAGGTGGAATGTGCAGCCACAAAGACACAGCATGGCCTCCCAGAACAGAACAAGGCTTACCAAGCCTTGGGGTACGATTGACAGATCAAAAGCCAGGTGGGCTCTTTGCTTTGTTGCTTGGGTGCCATTTGGTATCATTTCCGTATTTCACTCAGTCAGCGTTGCTCAACTTCCACCCTCTCCATCATCAAAAAGTATTTTTAGTCCTTTTCATTACAGGAAATCTTCGGTGTTGCTCTCAGGGTTGGTCAGATGAGAGAACATGAGTTTTCCATTGTTAGTATGTCTGTAAATAAGAGCTAATAAATACATCTTTACATCGTGGAGAGAGTATTTACTCTCACCTGAAGCTCTATCCCCTATTTGACCATTGCCGGGGACCAGAGCGAAGATACAAGAAGCTCTTTCACTAGCAAGAAACGGACCAGCTCTCCACCCAAAAATGTGGCTCCCAAGGAACTTTTCCCTCACCCTTTAAGACTGGGGCAAGGGCCCTTCCTGTATCCATCATTATTCTCATCCCTATTGTTTACATCACAAATATTTAATCCTACAGTACTTGCTCTATACCAGGTACTGTTTTATGGTACTATGCTCCACATATGTCAACTTAATGATATGGTCACAATAACCCTATGAAATAAGTACTTCTTGGAATCCCCTTTTTTAGAAGGAGAAATTGAAACACAAGAAGGTTAAGTTGCTTCTCAGAGGTTGCATATCTCAGGCTGTTATAAGGATTAAATGAGTTAATGTTTGTAAAGTTCTTCTTGCCTGGTACACAGCAAGTGCTCCACAAGTGTTGGTTAAACAATTATGCAGAGTCTAGGACAGAGTATGACTTCACAGGCTTTACACATTTTCAGTATAGCTGGGGGGCAGAGCCTGGTTTTTAGCCCCTCTCTTGCAGTGAGATCTTGGCCAAGATTGCTTAGCCCTATCAGGACCTGTAGTCTTCATCAGTTGAATGTGTCTGATGATGGGGTATACCTTTCCCAGGTCAAAATATTGCTGGTTGTAACTGTAACTTATGACAGACAGTGAAGTTGTAGGGAATTTAGCTCAAGAATTTATCATCAACATCCAAGTTTTAGACAGAACCTCTGGGGTGGAGATCTGTTTGTGCCTGTTTGGGCTACTAAATTCAGAAAGGGCACGAGATTTCCTAGGCATGAGGTTCCCCAGAAACTCATAACTGGAGGAAGTGATAACATTGAAGGCAGAGTTCAAAGGCATGGAGAGCTGAATTAGTGTGGGAGAGTTCTTAAATGTTAACTGCAATAACACTTGAGGGCCAGGAAGTATAAATTCTGTCTCTTGGGATCTTGGGGCAGAGCTGACCCTGGAAGAGGCTGGTGAGGTAGACAGACCTGGTAGAAAAGTGGAGAGGAAGCTGATGAGGGAGAGCCAACCACTAGAGTGGCAGAACCATGGATTCACTGCTTACCCAACTTTTGAGTGTGACATTGGCTCTTATAATTACCCATGACAATAGTAACATTGAGTCTACCCAGCCTTTCTACCATCTCACTTGACCAGAGGCACAACAGAAGTTAACTAACCCCCTTCCTGGCCCTGCTGCATCTGACAGATGGCTGAAAGGAGGCTGAAGAGAGATGAAGTGACTCCCCTGCCTTCTCCCAACTTTGAAGTTGGGGGTATTTAAACTTTGTATTCTGAGTTTCTCATATAGGTTTCTCAGCTCTCTGCAGATTCACATGATGTGAACTTTTCCGTTTCCCTTCTGACTCTGGAAAAACTTCTCACTTCCTTCTTAAACCTGACTCTACAATTATCAGCCCTTCTTGAAGCACTTCCTCAGTGGGGGCTATAGGGGGGATGTGTCCCCCCACTACTGGTGTTTTCACAGAGAGATGGGAGCTTCCGTTCCACTCCCAGGAGAGAAATATGTGACAGAAACACTTCTGCCACTCTCCACTCTTCCTTTTTTCCTCCTGGAAACAGAAGTAACTTTCTCCAGCGGGTGAGACTGGGGAAGGGTCCTCTCCTCTTGGGTGGAGGGGGTCAACAGGCTTTCTTGCTCTCCTTCGGAGCAGCCTGATCTCTGCTACAGGGAGCAGAACCCTCCGCTTCCCTCTAAGAGCAGATCTGTGGGCCAGGGCTCTGGCCAGTCTTCTGGGAGATGGTTTATCCCAAGGTCTTCATTGGGGGAAAGGGATATTTCCTCTCCCTGATTGAATAGGATATTCAGGGATATTCAGAATTTCAACAGGGTCTTAGAGGCCTCCACATTCTCCAGCCTGACTGCCAGAAACAATGCTGCTTTCATTATTCTGACTGAGTTCTTTGTCTCTCTCTGTCCTTTGGATCTGTACCCAGAGAGGGACCAGCTTGTGGTTAATTGTTACCATTATCGTCTGCAACAGCAGAGGCCTTGGTTTCCACATTGGGTGGCATTCTTCTTCTCTTTGAGTACCATTGTATGTGCACGTGTGCTTGATGGTCATCTTTCCCTTGATTTTTAATAGTAGTTCTTAAGGAATATGCAATTCCATTGAATTCCTTTGTCTTGTCCATAATAATTTACTAGTCTATTTAGTCAGCAAACATCAATTGGATATTTGCATTGCACCTGGTTTTGTGCAAGGAGGCAGGGATACAAAAATGAAAGGACCCATTCCCTTCTCTAGAGGACCAATCAATCTGGTGGGGAGGCAAACATGCAAATAGGCAAATCTAAAACTCTGCAACAGTTGCTGCAGTGGAAACATACCAAATGCAGAACAAGTATAAAATGAGTGTCAACAAGGAGGGTGGAGGCAGGAGGCCCTCATGGAAGAGGGAGCTCTAAGCAGGGAGATGAAAGATGAGGGGGAGTTGGTCAGGGCACCAAGTGAAGAGAGGGTCTCCTTTCAGGCAAAGGGTCATGGAGACACAAGGAAGAATGGGGTGGTCAGGAGCCACAAGCAATGGCTGGAGTTAGAGTGCCAGGTGGGGAGCTGCAGAGAGAGGATGGGGACAATTCATTAGGCACCAGTGTGCCCTGCTAAGGATCTTGAACTTTATCTTGTGGAGGCGTTTTTCCCAAACTTCCTTAAAGTTAAGCATCACTTGGTTTACACTTGCTAAAAATTTGGATGCCCCAGACTCACTCCAGAACTGATGGAAGACCTTGGGGTCAGATTAATAAGCACCCTGGTGATTCTTAGGATCAGGCACACTTTGGAAACAATGCTGAGCCATGGGGTTTTGGGTGAAGGAGTGGCATGGAGAGAATTGCCTTTTCATGATATCAGTCTGGTGCATGGAAGATGCACTGGAGATGGGAGGCAAAATTGAAAGTCTGGCGACAAGAGAGATGATGAGAACCTGATAGCGGGAGGGTGCAATGGATGGGAGTTGAGGACTTCTAAATATGAACGTAACAATGTCGCTGATGCACCCACCTTCCTCTCACCTGAACAAAGAAAAAGTATCTTCTTGATATTATATAACTTATCTACTATAGGCTGAATCAGGTCTCCCCCTCACAGCCAAAACTGGTAACCTGAACCTCTAAACTCCAAAGTGATGGTACTTGCAGGTCAGGAGGGTAGGGCCCTCACGATGGGATTAGTGTTTTTTCAAGAAGAGATAGTGGAGAGCTTACTCTGAGGACAGAATTAAAAGGCCCCTAAATTTCTGCAAAGGAAAAGGGCCTTCACCAGAGCTTGATGATACTGGCATCCTCAGATGAAGTTCTGTTGTTTAAGCCACACAGTCTGTGGTATTTTGTATAACAATCTGAGATAACTAATATATTACTTAATCTTCCCTATTAACCCCCTACCCTCTGAGTAGAAGAAAACAAATTTAGAAAAAAAAATCTGGTAATTTCCATAGGATTCCCCAAAATTCTATGTTCTCAGGGGGTCACTCTCTTATCTTGACCTTTCAGCAGTATCCAGCAGAGTGGGCCATGCTGTTTTCCTGAAAACACCTTTTTTCTTCTGGTCTGTGATACCACATCCTGTAAGAGTTGTCTGCCATGCTTACTTATGTTCACCATGGCCACTCCACCTCTATCTTTGGTTGAATTCTCTTCCCACATTTCACTTTGACTTTTGAAATCTGTCTTGGATCCCATTTTCTTTTACATCTTCTCCTGGTAACTTCATGAGTATTTGCTTTAAGTACTATCTAAATGTTGATGCTTTCCAAACATATTTCTTCATCACTGGCCTTTCCCAAGCACTCCAGACTCATAGTCAACTGCCTACTTAGCGTCTTCCCCTGCATGCTTAACAAACTCTGCCTGTCCACAGAATTCCCCAGTCTTCACTCCCTCAACCTGCCTTCTCTCCATCTTGGCAAAACGTGCTACTACTTTCCCAGTTGCTCAAATAAAAACCTAGGTGGTTTCCTTGATTCCACTCTCTCCCTTAAATTCCATATCAAGTCCATCAGGAAGTTCAGCAGACTACTCTGAATATTCCTCTTCTTTCCATGTCCTAGATCAGAGGTTCTCAAAACTTGAGTATGCAACAGAATTGCCTAGGTGCCTTGTAAAAATCAAATTCCTGGGCTTTACTCATCGTTAGAGCTTCAATCAGTAAGTTCAGGATGGGACCTGAAATTTCCATTTCTTTCAAAGTCCGCAGAAGAAGCTGCGAGTCATGAACCGCAATTTGAGGACCACCATCCTATAATATGTTATCAGCTCATCAAGTCTTCCATTATTCTTCCCCTGGAATACCATAACTGTGTCCTCATTGGGATACATACTTTGCTCTCATTCTATTTCATGGAATTTTTTCATGTTTTCTGACTTCCTAGTATTTGTTTAATAATATCCTTTTAATATTTCAGGAAATTCCAGCTTTGGAAGTTCCACTTTCTGCAGTCAGAACCTAGGAAACTCAAATTTCTAGCTTTCTTTGCAAAGAGGATGTAAGCTAGTGACCCAGGCTTTGCCATTCAGAGACTTAGGTTCAATGGTGATCAGCTTGAAAAAGGAAGGTCTGTGCAATCTGTTTTATTTTTGGAAACAGCAAAAGGCAACTGACTTGGGAGCCTGCAAGAGTGCCATGTTGAGTTCCATACAAAGAAGTATCACCAGTTGGGCATCAGCCGTAAGGGTTCCCTCCTTGTGTTTTTAGAAATTGTCCCAATACCCCTGACCCTTAGTTTTGTTTTATAGGTACTCCCAAAAAAATCTACGAGTTGCCCAATGCCTTTTAAAATAAAACTAATGAACCATGGGACACTAAGTCAAAAACTAATGATGTACTATATATTGGCTAACTGAACATAATAAATAAACAAACAAATAAATAAAATTCTTTAAAAGAGATCAATTTAAAAAGAAATAAATTAATTAAAATAAATACAGAAAGTGAAAATAATTTTCTTTCTGCTAAACCAGCCAGGGTCAGCTTTGTTATTTGCAACTAAGAACTCTAAGTGATACACCCTTTTGGAAGCCATTCTCTATTGAGTTGCTTTCACACAGCGATCTGATTCAGTCACGTTTGAGGACAAACCATGTCCTCACCTTATTTCTCAAAGCCTTCTGGGTCCAGGCATCTTCCTAAGGCTCTCACCTTATCTGATATTACTCTCCTCCTTGACCGCTTTGACAGAACCTTACCAGCCATTGTTTATGTTCTCAAACATGCCAAGTTTGTGACCACCAAAGGGCCTTTGCACACCCCTTTGCTTCGGCCTGGTGGGTGCTCCCTTGAGATCTTCACATGACTGACTTTTTGTTAGTTATTCAGAAGTCAAGTTTCTTGATAGAAATGACATCTCATCGGAAAACTTTTTTCTAACTGTGCAGTCTAATGGGGCTAACACCCTGCATATCACAGTAGTTTTGTCTTCTGCAGAAAGTTCATCACTCTTTGACATTTTTCTTAATGGTTAATTTGTTTACTGTGTGCCTCCTGAAGAAGACAAACTGTGAGAGCAGGAGTTGTGTTTGCAAAGATTTTCTCCTAGTTTGTTGCATGGTTTTTCATTTTCTTAATGATGTCTTTGGAAGTACATAAGTTTTGGGTGTTTTTTTTTTAAGATTTTATTTATTTATATGAGAGAACACATACATGCATGCACTGGAGCAGGGAGGGGCAGAGATGGAGGGAGTGGGAGGAAAAATATGAAGTGGACTCACACTGAGCTTGGAGCGTCAGTCCTGGCTCAATCCCATAACCACGAGATCATGACCTGAGCTGAAACCCACTGTTGTAGGCTAGCCTACTGAGCCACCCAGGACCTCAGGAAGCACCAAACTTTTGAAGTTTGATGAAGTTTGATTTATCAATTTGTTCTTTTGTGGCTCATACTTGTGGTGTTATATCTATGAAATCTTTGCTTAACCCAAGGTCTTAAAGATTTTCTCCTATGTTATCTTCTAAGTGTCTTATTGTCTTGACCCTTACATTTAAGTCCATGATCAATTTGAGTTCAGTTTTGTGGAGAGTGCAAGGTTCTCATTGACCTTTTTGCCTGTGACCATCCAGTTGTCGCAGCACTGTTTGTTACAAAGGCTGTCCTTTTCCCAAAGAATCACATTGGCATCTTTGCTGAAAATCAATTGACCATTGATGTAAGAACAAATATAAAGATTTATTTCTGGATTCTCAGTTCTATCCCATTGATCTGCATTTAAACGATTTGCTTTTGTAGCATTTGTCTCTTGACTCTTTCCAGAATTTATTTTGATTCCTGGCATGAGGTTGGGGATGAAATGGAGTTTTTCCCTCTCAAAATGGCTAACAAATATCCTGGCATTGTGTCTTGAATCCTCCTTTCCTTCTCCATTGATTTGTCATGTTTATTAAAATGGGTAAAAGACACTTTTAAAGAAACCTCCTCCATGTTACTCTGAGTCATCCCATTTCTCCCCACCCAGCATTTTAGAGGCCCCTAATCCTATATTCTGTTTAACCAAATGACAAAAATTGTCCCTGCCTTCAGAAGAGCTTATGTTGGCAAATAGGAAGAGGACGTTGACACATGTTAGAATAATAAACACGGAACAGATATTTGCATTGGGCCTCACAGAGGCTTAGTGCGACTGTGGAACAGTAACGAACTGAAGGCACCCACAGGGGAGTTTCATGTTGACTTTGGGTGGGGTCGTGGAGAAGTCGCCCAACCTCAGCTCCGATTTTTCCTACCTGTTTGTCTTATACTACCTTAATCTTCTAGCTGGTGGTCGTTGTGAGGTTTTAAAACACCAAACAAGGTTGAAATTCTACAGGAAGTCTCTACCCACCTCAACATGGTTTAAAAGCTAATATTTTTTTTTCAGAGAAAACACCAAAGACATATTTGTAAAATTTCCAGAAGATCTACGGCTGAGAGGAGCAGCTTAAGGATCCATTTAAGGTTCAGTGGGTCTGGACGTGTCGGGAAGCACTGTTGAAACCAAAAAGATAAAATGAAATTCAGAAAAATGTAAAGTACTGCATTTTGTCCCCCCAAACAAACAAACAAACAAAAAACAATGCCAGGGTATGAGAGGCTTAGTAAAAAGAATGAAATTTTAGTTGCCCGAAAACTCAATGTCAATGTATAACTCAGGCTTGTTTGTTTGCAAGGAACAGTGGCATGCATTGGACTAAGGACACATAGAGAGGAGTTAAGGAATCATAGGGAAGGGACGCAAGGGAAAAGTTTCACCTGATCTGTACACAGGCTTTCCCAGGCTGGTCACTTGCTTGGACCTGGGTCACAGGCTCCTCCACTGCCAGTAATAAAACAAAAGAAAATATTGAAAAACACTGGGCAGCTCTGTGTCCAGTGTCCAGATTTCCCAAATGTGTGTGTCCACATGTATCCAGATTTCCCAAGTCATTAGGAACTGGGCTCTTGCTAGCTCAGCCTAAGAATTAACTTGTTTTACTCCTTTTACATTTTAGCTGTGGCTTTGCCTGGTCTTTGCCTGACTTTGAAGACATTGGCTAATTTAGAAGGTACGGAGGCATAGAAATAAACGATAGAATTTCTCTTCTCCTCCTTTCACTTTCTTTCCCTCTATGAAGAAATTAGAGCAAGTAAACTGTTGGCAATTTGGTTTAAATATTGAAATGCATTTTATATCTTGTTTCTACCTATTATGGCAGGACTTAATTAAAAATTCAAATTGCATGAGAACTTTATAGATACCTTGTATACTTAGACATGCTTTTAAAAAAATGTACAATACAGAATTATAGCTTTTTGAAATCTAATGCATAATAAAAAGTTTAACCTTTCATTAAATACTTTTCTACAACCGTAGCCTTTGAATCTTTTAAGTAGTGAATTATCAAAAAAAAATATGAAATTTTAACGGTTATCTCTTGCTGTGTAACAAATCACCTTAGACTTAGTAGCTTACAAAAATGACAATCATTTACTCCTTCACGATTCTACAATTTCTACAGGCTCGGCAAGGACAAATTCATCACTGCTATGTATGCCTGATGTGATGGCTCACTAGGGGCCTTTACGAGCCATTTCTAAGGTGGCTTCACTCTGATGGGGGTACAAGTCATGTAGGGCCCTGAAAGTCCCTTCATGGAAAGACTTTGGCTTTTGATTTTTGTGAGATGGGAAGCCAGTGGAGGCCATGTCACCACAATGGTGACATGATATAAATCGTGTGTTCACAAGATTGGCCCGGCTGCAGTATTATGTATAAAGTAAAAGAGGGGTAGGACCTGTTAGGAAGCAATTGTCCTCACCCAGAGAAGAGATAATAGTGGTTTGGACAAATGAGGCAGTGAGCGGAGCTGATGTGATTGGATATGGATTAATACTCATCTCTGCTTCCTTCCACTTCTCCTCTGGCATTATTATGACATATGTGCTTAATTTTGGTGTAGGGTTTGAGGTAGTCATCAACTAGACAAAGATCTCTGGAACACTTGTTCTTCATCTCATGCTTCTGCAGTGTAGAAAACTCACTGGACACTCAAGAAGTAGCTGTAGTGTAGGTCTGAACAGTGAACTTAGCTCAGGTGATGTTTGAGCACCCGCTGGCGAAGACACTAGTCCTGGCTCCGTCCTCTGATAGGGATGTGACCTGGACGGACGCTTTGTAATTTACATCCCTTCGTGGGAGAGCCAGCTCTTCCCTGCCCTGACTGGAGTGGACTCCAGTAGAAACCATACCTTAATGACTTTTTCGAGCTTCCTCCTACCCCTCAGAGCTGCCCAGCGAAGGCCCAACAAACCCAGCCAATAAACCCAGGTTGAACTGAATTGCATCCCATCAGCCTTCGTGTGGGCTGGAGCCATGTAGGGTGAGATTCCTAAGAATAGACCCGATTCTTGGAGGCCTCTGAGTGCTGGCATATCTTCTTGGGCTCCATCTGAATTTTTTCTTTTCTCTTTTTCCCCTTCGGGGAGCCCCAGTGTTCTGCAGCTGTTCCATCAGCCGGCGCCCCGGCTGCCAGATGAGCAGAACAAAAGATGGGACTTGGTGACTATTCACATCTGTACTTCTCTCAGGCAAATAGAGCAGATGCCCTTAGCAACGGGGCTCTTCGGCTCGGGGCAGGGGAAATATACCCTGAAGGAGGAAGTTTCCCTTCTAAGAGCTGACAGAGCCACTTAGCGCTGGGAAGGAACATCATGAAACAAAACATTAAACTTTGATGAACAGCAAAGTCTTGGAGGTTTAAGCTGCAAGTCAACAGAGATGTTCTAATCTATATAAACACTCTGCATGCAAATCCCGGCAGGGCTTTGGGCCTTATTTGGATGGTGTTTTTCACCGCCTCCCTCAGGAGAGAGAGCTCTGAAGGCAAAAGGAGATACTGTGGTTTTCTTACGAACTCTGAGTTTAAGTAGCGCTTCTTAGGAATTCCTGGCCTCTGCCAGGTCCCGCCCTCGGATCTATGCCCCAGCCTGGCTCTCCTGTGTCCACACTCCTGGCTTCTTCCTCATCTCAGGAGCAAGGCAGCCCATCACTGAGGGCTTCACCTGCCCCTGGCCTGGGTCGCCTTCTGTATCCTGAAGGCTTTCAGGCCAGAGCCCAGCTCTGAGCAGTCTAGACCAGAGTTGGCAGAAGAACGACAGCTTCAAGGCAAACTGGTTCTCTATTGGGTCAGTGTGAATCAGACACACACCCCTAGACCTTACCTTTTCATGGGATTCTCACCATACCCCAGGACCTCTGTGGTATCACCAGCCTTGTTTTCCAGCCAAGTGGACAAAGGCCCAAGGCCGTAAAATCAATTGCCCAGGTCTCACAGGGATCAGTAGCAAAGACTTGCCTCAAGCAATCTTGTTCCCAAACGTGAATTCCTAATCATCATACTCCATCTTGCCTGGAATCTCACTTGGGGGATGGTAAGGAGGGATGAACTGCTTCGAGGTGGTAAGAAAAAAGAAAGCAGAGCTTTTCCTCCCTACATTGTAATTCACTTATATGATCTTCAAATATTGCAAACTTGTTTTTGTTGTTGTTGTTGTTGTTTTGTTGTTTGTGGAGGGGAGTAGCACTTCACTTCCTCTGTGTGGCCCTATTTCTGGCTCTAGGGGTAGCATTTGACCTAGACCTAGCTAACCAAAATGCTGGTGACTATTATATGACCAAGTCAGGCCAATCAGAGGCCTGAGGGCTTCTGTTTCAAACCATAGGGAAGCAGTCTCACTTGTTTTTCTCTAATGGTGAGTCAGGGAGGAGGTAGCCTCTGCCACTCTTGGCAGCCATCTTGTGACTGGGAGTAGAGATCCAGTCTGAGAATGGAGTCAACACATAAGGTAGAGCCAAGTCGAGAGAGTGACACCAGAGCCTGACCTCATCCTCTGAGCATCTGAACCAAGCCATGCACTCTTCAGTTATGTGTGCTCAGAAAATCTTATTTTTGCTGATGTCAGTTTGGGTCAGGCTTACTCTTACTTGTAACCAAAAGAATCCTGGTGGACACATTTAAGCCTTTAGCAGATATGTGGTTTGTGCCACAGTCTAGGCTGTAACTGGGCAATTAAGGAAGCCCTGAGTCTATGTGGGGAGCTCAGGGGTTTGGATAGAGTTGCGGCAGCTTCAGATGTGGCCCGGGGCCATGATAATAGTATCAGCAAACACTTGTGTGGCCTTTACCAAGTATCAAGTTCTGTTGCAAGTACCTTTATCTGTATTAGCTAATTTAACTTACCATTATCTCCACTTTTTTAAAAGATGGGAACCAAAGGCACAGAGAGGCTAGAGAACATATCCAAGATCACACAGCTCCAGAGCTGGGAGTGTGTTGGTGCTAGGCTCCCAGTGCTGCAGTCTTGCTCTGGGGATTCTCTTGTCATTTTGCTCCATTGCCTCTCATGACCAATGGCAAGGGAGCAGAGGCCCCAAGTGCATTCACAGGACACAGAGACATTCTTGTAGCGTACAGTCTTTTTTTAAAAAAAATCCTTTTACCTTAAAAAATGACATACAGAAATATGAGTGAAAATTCAAGGGCATTTGGTTAAGGAAATTCTGAACCACACAGCTAGAGACAATGAATGACTCCCACCCTTTTGGTTTTTCCTTAGACTTACTGATCCACCCATGACATTGAGAGGAACAGAAAACAGAGGGCCATGGACAGGGGCAGCGTGGCTAGCTTTGTGCAGAGCCACTGTTTCCAGACTCCATTTACCTGTCTGACCCTGCCTCTTGTCTCTAAGTTCTCACCTTCCCAGACTCTAGCAGTGGACCACTGAGCCCTCATCAGGAAGGCCTGTCGCCCCAATTTTAGAGGGAGCTGGAGGGAAGGCCTGGCCCCAGCCCTGTGGCAACCTGGGCTCACTGAAGCTCTGATATTACCCTGCGTCTCCAGCTAGTAGATGCTAAGTGCTGAATGAATAGAAGGGGGTGAGCACTGGGCCCCTGCTTTGCTCATCACTGCTTCCCTATGCCACCATGCCAGCCTCCCCACTGAAATCTAGTTCCTCTGTCCCCAGTCACCAAAAACTACCTTGTCTTGAGCTCAACGTGCCAATCACTGTCTTAAGCACTTAGCATGCACTTACTCATCTAGACACTCTTATAAAGGAGGAATTATGATTATTCCCATTTCCCAGATGAGGAAATGGAATCTCCAAGAGAGCCCTTGAGTGCACACAGCTGGTATGTGTTGGAACTAAAGACTGGGGGATGGTGCTCTACCCCTCATTGGCACACCCCTTGGATAGTGACTGTCTCCCTAACTCGCTGCTGCTGTGATATGTTCCCTTTTCTTGGAACCACAGGTGCTGGCAGTTACCACAGTTGCCCCTGAACTGGCCCAGCCCTTTAGATGTGCTGTGTTGTTGACTATTACTGCATCATCCCACAGGTCCACCTCCCTCCCCATCTTGGATTCAGAGCAATCTCTGGTGGTCCTAATTATCTCCAGGTATATGCCTGGCATTTCAGGAAACCACTAAGCCTTACATTCTCAAATTCTGCTACCAGGAGAGGCTGTGCTGTGCGCTTGAGTTCTTGCATTGCCCTCTCAGGTCAGTGAGATGAGCCTTCAGGCTCATTTCCTCTTGTCCTTTGGGCAGGATTGGGGCATAGTGGAATAGGAGCAAGCAGAACTGCTTATAAGCTTCTCTCTGAGTGTCTATGAAATGGCTCATGGTGCTCCAGATGGGTCACTAGCATGAGGTGGCTTCTGGCCCCAGCTCTGGAACTCACTCTGAACATGATGGTTTGTACCTCTGGAAAAACTCAGAATTCCAGAGCAGTGATATTTCCTTGGCTGTGCTTGGTGGGGATTAACACTCCCAGCCAACTCTTGATTATCTGTGGGAGAAGGGAGAGGATAGACCATTGACATTTCCAAATAACCCTGGAACATATTCTGGCCGACAGCTCCAAGTGTCCCCTCTGTTGGATCTCTTTCCAGAGCATCCAGCGAGAAGTCAGATCTATGGACTTGGCTTTCAAATCCTCTCCTCTTTTCTTCCCTCTTCTGTTGTGCCTTTTTTTTTTTTTTTCTCTGTAAGAGAAAGGCCTCCAGCATTGGTCAAGGGAAGAGAGGACCTCAAGAGGATTGATGTAGCAGAGTACTCTGTTGTAAATAATGGAAAATTCAACTCAAACGGGCTTAAATAGTAGAAGACATTTATTTAGTTATAAGAATAACTAAAAAGTCTGATGGTTAGAATGACATCAGGTAGGATTAGCTCCAGGAACTGAGAATACCAGAGCCGTGGTTCTCTCCTTCTACCTCCCACAGTGTAGGGTTTAGCCTTAGATTTCACATGGAAGTTCCCTGGAAGTTCTAAGCCCTCACCTCACGCTAGCAAATAGTTATGAAGTGTCAGACCTCACGTTCTTGGAAGTAAGATATCATGTTTATTGGTAGCTCCTAAATATGTTTGAGGAATATCACTCCTTCATAGGCCTACACTCTTACGTGCTCTTCCCTTAGCCAATCATTGTCTGCAGTAGGAGGATTTATCCTTATTGACTTAGCCAGTTAGAGTCTATCACTGGAGACGGGGTAGGGTCAATTCCATCCAACACACACACACTGAATGCCCAAAGAGAAATCAGGGTACTGTTGATAGGAGGAGGACCAGATGTTGGGGGGGGGGCAATATGTCAATATCCATCATACTTGGATGATCCACAGACCATGTTGATGGCACCTAGGGGACAGTTATACCTGATAATGAAATGGGATACACACTTTTCAAAGCCCTTCTCCCTCTTTTCCTTTATTAGATCTTCAGAAGAATCTGTGCATCAATTGCAATGGCTCTATGTGGTTTTCCATGTTTTAGAAACAAAGCAAGGAGGCTTAGAGAGGTTCTGTGACTTGCTCAAGGTCAGGATCAGGACTTGACAGGACCAGGACTTGAACCCACGATATCCCTCTCCATCACGCTGTGGTGGGAAGTTAGCACCTGGCAGAGTAGGGTGAGCTCACTGAACAGTGTCATCAGCTGCATTCCCTAAAGAAGGATTTGGTTAGATTAAAGAAATATTCAAAGTCTATAAACTGGTAGTTCAGGCACAAAGGTCACTAGACCATGTGGGGTGGGACTAGTAGAGAGCCTAGAATAGAGAGAGTGTATATTACTCAGTTTTCTCCAGAGAAACAGAGCCAATAGAAAGTTGATTGATTGACTGGTTTTAAGAATTAGCTCACATAGTTATGAAGGCTGAGAAGTCCCACAATCTGCCATCTGCAGGCTGGAGAACCAGGAAAAGCTGGGGTTATAATTCAGTCTGAGCCTGAGAGCCTGAGAATCAGGAGTTGATGGTGCAAGTACTGGTCTGAGTCCAAAAGCCCAGGAACCAGGAGCTCCAAATGTCTGAGGGTAGGTGAACATGGATGTCTTAACTCAAGCAGAGAGAAGGAATTTGCCTTTCCTCCACTTTTTTGTTCTATTTGGACCCTTAACAGATTGGTTGATGTTCACCTGCATTGGTAAGGGTAATCTTTACGCTGTCTACCAATTCAAATGCAAAACGTTTTCAGAAACACCTCCATAGACACACCCCAAAAGAATATTTTACTAGCCATCCGGGCATCCCTTAGACCATCACAGAGTAAGCCAGGACACATGTATTAAAGTCATGGGGATGAACCTTCCCTCAAATTGTATATGTCACTGAAAGTCAAACTAGGGTGAAAAAAGCTTCCAGGAACTTGTGAAAGGAGAGAGACTTATAGGGAGAAGCCTGTGCCTTCTCTGGCCAGCCAGCCCACCCAACCCTATAGTCACTCCCTTCTGTCCTATCTGCTTTTCCAGCTGCTCTGGTAGGGAAACCTCATTCTGGTAATCTAGTGGTGGGAGCTCTGAAGGCAGAAGTTCTGTATTCCACCTTTCTTCGGACTCCACTTGTCAGGCTTCTGCTGGAAAGATAGACTTATTATTTCAGCAGTTTGATGCATTTTTAGAAATGACTTTTGAAGATGTTTACATGATACCGAAACAGTAGAATATAGGCCTTGGGGCCTGCAGGACTTGGATTTGAGTTTGAGGTCCACTGCTTAGTGACTGTGACCTTGAACAAATGATTTTATATTCCTGAGCTTGAACTTTCTCATCTATTAAATAAGTGAATAAAAGTCTCAGACACTCAGGCTCATTAGGATAAGGCAAATGAAGAAGTGAAACATGCTCCGTGCTCAATGAATAGATGAATATGTGAAAAGTGCTTAGAGTAGTACCTTGCATAAAAGAGGTGGTTAAAAAAAAAAGTTACCAAGAATTATGATGAAGATGATAATAATGATGTTTCTTTTTTTTTTTAAAGATTTTTTAATTTATTTATTAGAGACGGAGACTGAGAATGAGAGGGGAGAAGGTCAGAGGGAGAAGCAGACTTCCCGCAGAGACAGGAGTCCGATATGGGACTCGATCCTGGGACTCCAGGATCATGACCTGAGCCAAAGGCAGTCGCTTAACCAACTGAGCCACCCAGGCGCCCAATAATGATGTTCTAAGTTCCCCAAATGACTAATTTTTCTTTTCTACCTAAGTAATTTAAATTTTTGACATGCTTGATCACCAGCAAGATGCTGCTGGTAGCAATCCAGAGAGAAGACATGCCCTGGGAAAGCAGCCTGCTTTCATCCAGTGTCTACTACTATCTGGATTTGTTACTTCCCACTACAGCTCCTTGCTTCTGGGTCACTTGAGGGCGACTGCCCTCCAGTTTCCTCACCATGGCAGCAGGTATGGAGGCAGAGGGTATGGGAATGACTGGAGGGACAGGTCTGGGTGGCACTGTGGGTGACATGGTTGGTTGGCATGAGAGAGGAGGAGCAGGCCAGGGTATTGTGCTTTGGGAAAGAAGGGATCTTTTGGTGTCTTGGATTATGAAGCTGGGTCCATAGCTGACCTGCTTTCTCAAGCAGAGCTGCCCAGTTGGCCCTGAAGGAGAGACACCCACCAGACCTGTGGCCAACCTCCTCAGTTCCCATAGTTTAGAGATGCTTTTCTATCAGAGGCTGAGGCAATCTTCATGTATGGCCCATGAAGGTTAGGACCATGGGCCCTCACTATTTGAGGCTCTGTCCTCATGGCTGAAGTCAGCTCCCCTTTCTTAATGTTTCTGCCAAGGATAACTGCTATATTCTGAGTGTTTGCGTCCTTCTTCCCAAATTTGTATGTTGAAACTTATCCCTAGTGTGATGGTACTTGGAAGTGAGGTCTTCAAGCAGTGACTAGGGCATGAGGGTGTAGCCCTCATGAATGGAGTTAGTGCTCTTTTATAAAAGAGACCCTAGAGAGTGCCCTTGGCCCTTCCACCATGTGAGGACTGAGGGAAGAGACACCATTTATGAACCAAGAATTAGGACTTCAACAGACACTGAATATGTCAGCACCTACACCTTAGACTTCCCAGCTTTCAGAACTCTGAGAAATAACTTTCTGTTGTTTATAAGCTACTCAGTCTAAGACGTTCCATTATAGCAGCCCAAATAGACAAAGATAAGGATGGAAGAAAAGACAATTTGGAGAAACACAGAAGATGCGAGCCACAAGAGCCTGTGCCTGAGGTTGAGTCACTTGGCTTCAAATCCCAGCCCTGCTGCTTACAGCATTTGTGACTTTGGGGACCCGTCTAACCCCCTTGACCCTCAGTTTCCTTGGCTGTAAAATAAGGACTGCTAGTATTTGCACTCTCTGTCTTGCAGGGTTGTTGTGTCCACCACATCCTATTAGGTGCATGAATTGTCCTCAGCTTCCTCATCTGTAAAATGGGGTTATGAAGTCTCCCGCAGAGGGCTGTGGTAAAGCTTAAATGCAGTGAGGAATGCAAATTACTCACCACAAGGTGGTTATCAGGATTGCTAAACTCCAGGGTGCTTTTATAACCTGGGTAGGGCAGAAGTCCCATCACCTTCCAGTGATTGAGAGCAACTTAGGCATGAACCTAGACTACCTGTGGGGCTCGCCGAGGGTGCTGAGGGGAGCAAGTGCCTCCACAGCACCCACAGAGCCCTAGGAGTAGGCTTCACGAAGCAGGAGGACTGGTTGGGAATCTCAAGGTGGAAATGCAGGGAGCAATGTGCCAGACAAAGGCCCATCCTGTTGAACTCAGGAGGAACCTTGACTGCAGAAGAGCTGCTGGACCCAAGGCTAGTGGCCACCCTGGCTTGGGTTGCTGTTCCTTGTTGGGAGTTTTGTTGAGCTGAGGATGGTTTGTATCAAGTAGACCAAGGGTCTCGAAGGATCCTTTCAGAGATCCTTTCAGAGAACCTACATTTGCAGGGAACACCCCAGACAGGTCTTCTGGCTTGAGAAGCATAGACCAAGGGGACAGAAATCAGACATTATACTAAACATTAAATTCTCTTCATACAATTTATTTATTATTATATTATTATACAAATTAATTATTATACAAAACAATAAAACTCTTAATCTGCTCTCAAGGCTGGTTTCATCGGCATGTTTAGAAGGGCCTCACCCTTGGTTTAATGTTCTGCTATTACCATCTTGAAGCTCTTGGACAAGGAGGCCTCACATTTTCATTTTGCACTGGGCTTCACAAATTACGTAGCAGGTCCTACTCACAATATAGGTGAAAATTGTAGAAAGGATAGATTTGCCTATAGCTACACAGCCAAGTTGTGGGAATGGATTTGGAATCCTGATATATCTGATTCCAAAACTCTACTACCCTATGACTTTAAGACTCAAAAGAATGGACTCTAATAGTGAAGTTTCAATTTCAGTCACCTTATCAGGTCTTAGGGGGAGGTGAGGGACTTTTCCAGGCACCCACAGACTATACTACGTAGGTTTTCATCTATGCTACTCTCCATAAAGATAAGGATAATGTATAAACTCACTGAACTTCAGGGTAGGGAAGATTCTGTGTAACTTCAGGCTGACAGCTCCCTTTGGAAGAATGTAGAGAATCCTTCTCTTCCCTGCCCCTCATTTTAGTTTTACTACAGGGTGAGGATAAGGCAATATGGTGGAATGGAAAGTGGACAGGTCTAGGGCTGGAAGGTGGGGGTCCAAAGCCAGCAGTGACACTCACTAATTGAACAACATAGAGTAATGGGTCTCTTAAACTGTATCAGTTTTTTTCATCTGTAGAATGAGGTGATATAAATACAACTAATGCCCAAGATCGTGGTGAAAGCGAAATGGTCAGGAGTAGAGGAAACAATGTATGAAGGGTGATGTAAACTCTGGGACATTCATGACTTGGAGGGTTGGTTGGCACATGCCTAAGGAAATGGTTTGGCCAGAAAGAAGGACAGCTGGGTCATGCAGAGGAGGTTTTGCCTCAGGGTAAACATCTCTGGTGTCTCTCAGGTGGACCTGAAGCTCGGCAGTGGCCTGTGGAGGAGGTGGCAGGTTAGAGTTGCCACAGGGATTGGAACTCTAGGTACTGGTTGCTCCAAGGTTTTTGGCCACAAAGGAAGACAGAATTACCAATAATTATGGTAGTAAAATCCACCTGTGATGGGGTGGGACACAGAGAGCTCAGTGAAAATAAAGCTGTTTGGGGTGCAAGTGTATTTTGTGTGTTTGGTGAGAATCCCATCCCTTCTTGCATCAGGCTGGGGCTGAGGGATAGCAGTTTGAGGATTAAGGAGAAGCAGAAAGTAGTCCCTAGAGAAGGAAGCTTGCTAAACCTCAGAGACAGTGTTTTGTTTTTAAAGCAGGATGTTGCCCCTCAGATCTTTGTTTTTAAGACTGTGGGGCTAAGGACGTCTGGGTGGCTCAGTGGGTTAAAGCCTCTGCCTCTGGCTCAGGTCATGATCTCAGGGTCCTGGGATTGAGCCCCACCTCGGGCTCTCTGCTCAGCAGGGACCCTGCTTCCCCCTCTCTCTCTCTGCCTGCCTCTCTACATTCTTGTGATCTCTCTCTCTCTCTGTCAAATACATAAATAAAATCTAAAAAAAAAAAAAAGACTGTGGGGCTAAGATAAGTCAATCCTCGGGAGCTACAGATAACAATGAGTCTGGGACTCCCTGGAATAAAAAGACTCTGAGACCCCAAAGCAGCGAGAGGCGGGGGACAGGGTGAGGGCAGATGGTCAGAGTGGCTCCGGGTCTGCGCAGACAAGAGTGGGTCTCCAGGGGCCTCAGAACTGCTCTGCGGGACAGGTGGTCCATATGAAAGTGCCATGTTGAGAAGCAGGTGCCAAGGGCAGGCTAAGAAGGGACAAGGTGGGCACAGCCTGGGGTGGATGAGCCCACACAAATTAGGCTTAAGGTACAAGAAATGCGAAATAGATGAATACTCCACTGGGTGCTAGAGAGAAGTAAACTTTGCTGTTTCTCAGACAGGGGTCCAGGGGTCCTTGAGTGCCTGAAGATGAATCTTGGGAGTCCACAGATTCTTTTTGAGGATATTTGAGTTTTGTGTTTTCATACTGATGACATCCTATAAAAAAAAAAAGTAAGTCTAAACATAATCTGGGTTCTCGATCATCAGACTTTAATATATATATATATATCTATTTTTTTTGGCATCCACTGACAGAAGGGATCCATTTTACATGATGACCTGGTTTTCATACCCTGATATTCACACTCACATAAACAAAGTGGCCAGGCAGCCTGTCTAGGCCATTGCAGCTGCACCAGTTATGAAAATAATAGGAACATTCCAAGCCACGTGGTAAATAGCTCTGAACCTTTTAAGTGTCACTACCACCACCACCTACCTCCCTGTTGCGTTGGTTCTCCCTCTGGGATTCCCCCCCCCCCCCCCAGCAGGTTGCAACAACCAGTGGAGGGGAGAAGAGGGGGAGTGCAGTTTCCTGAGCCTGCCGTAACACATGGCCACAGACTGGTGGTTTGAACACCAAACATATATTCTCTCACTTCTGGATGTCAGAAGTCTGAAATCAGCTTCGCTGGGTCAAAACCAGGCTATTATAGAAGCGTACTTCAATCTGCGTCCGATCTCCCTCTGCTTTTCTCTTATAAGAACACCTGTGATTACACAGGGTAGCTCACCCAGATAACCCAGGATAATCTATCCCTCTCATGGGCCTTAATTTAATCACATCTGCAAAGACTCTTTTTCCTTATAAAGTAACATTTCCAGGTTCCGGGGATCAGGATCTGCCATTGTTGGGGACGAGTTTGCAGTCTATTACGGTGAGCTTGTGGGCCCTGCTCCACAGGTGGTACACCTGCACCTCTTTGGATTGGTCATCTCTGAGTGCACATGTATGAATTTTCTGTATACAATATGTATTCTGACACCATATGACACATTTCAACAGTTTTTCTTTTCTATATCTTTTTTAAAATTTTAAAAATTTTTGAATTTATTTTTATTTTTTAAAAAGATTTTATTTATTTATTTGACAGAGAGAGAGATCGCAAGTAGGCAGAGAGGCAAGCAGAGAGAGAAGGGGAAGCAGGGTCCCTGCTGAGCAGAGAACCCGATTCGGGGCTCGATCCCAGGACCCTGAGATCATGACCTGAGCTGAAGGCAGAGGCTTTAACCCACTGAGCCACCCAGGCGCCCCTCTATTTCTTTTTTTTAAAATGCTTGTTTTTAACACACTAAATCTACCCATTATTAGGTTGTGACCCAGTCTGAAAAACACTGAAAACGCCTTATAACCTAGTAACTTAGTAATGCCACGCTTCCATCCTCTATATTTGTGTCTTTATTACAATGGCACTAACTCTGTATTATTGCAGGCTAATGAGAAAAGAACAAGAACAGAGAGAGCTTTAATATGTAAATGATATGATATAGTACTGACATAAAAATGGACACAAAGACCAACAAACAGAATAAGAGCCCAGAAATAAATCCGAGCATATACGGTCAACTAATTTTTGACAAGGGCACCAGGAATACATAATAGCTCTGGGAAAACAAGATATCCACATGCAGAAGAATGAAACTGGACTCTTGTCTTATGCCATATGTAAAAATCAATTCAAAATGGATTAAAGCCCAGACCTGAAACTGTATAACTTCCAGAAGAAAACATGGGGACAAAGCTCCTTGACTTTGGCCTTTGCAATGCTTTTTAAAATAGGACACCAAAAACAAAAATTAAAAAGTGGGACCACATCAAACCAAAAAACTTTTGCACAAAAAAAAAAAAAAATAAGTCAACAAAATGAATAGGCAACGTACAGATTGGGAGAAAATATTTGCAAGCCATGTGTCTGATAAGGAGTTAATATCCAAATTACATAAGGAACTAATATAGCTCAACAGCAAAAACTAAACAAACAAAAACCCAAACAACCTGATTTAAAAATGGGCAAATAAACATTTTTTCCAAAGAAGATGTAATTGGCTAGCAGTTATATGAAAATGTGTTCAATATCACTGATCATCAGAGAAATGCAAATCAAAACCACAATGAGATAACACCTCACACCTGTTAGAATCGTTATCTTAAAAAAAGATAACAAATATGGGTGAGGATATGGAGAAAAAGGAGACTGTGTACGTGTTTGGTGGGAATATAGATTGGTAGAGCCATTATGGAAAATAATGTAAAGGTTTCTCGGAAAGCTAAAAATAGAACTACTGTATGATCCAAGGAATCCTCTTCTGAATATATACCTAAGGGAAGTGAAATTAGTCCTTCAGGGAGATACCTGTGCTCCCATAATAATTGCAGCATTATTCACAATAGCTGAGGTATGGGAACAACTTAAAATTCCATTGATGGATAAATGGATAAAGAAATCATGATATATACACACACACATACACAATGGAAAATTATTCATCCTTAAAAGAGGAGATCCATCTGTAACAAGTTGAATGAACAGAAGACATTATACTAAGTGAAATGAGCCACACACAGAAAGAAGAAAACCTGCATGATCTCACTTATATACGAAATCTAAAAAAGTCAATACATAGAAGAAAAGAGAATGGCGGTTATCAAGGGTGGGCAGGTGGGGAAAGTGCAGAAATGTTGGTCGGAGTACAAAGTCAGAATTATGTAGGATGAATAAGTCTAGAGCTATACTGCCCAGCATGATGACTATTGTTAATAATAATGCACTGATGGACACCTGGCTGGCTCAGTTAGTAGAGAATACAACTCTTAATCTTGGGGTCATCAGTTCAAGCCCCATGTTGGGCGTAAAGCTTACTTAAAAAAATAATAATGCATGGAACACTGGAAATTTGCTTAGAGAGTAGATTTCAGATGTTCTCATCACACACAAAAATGATAGGTATGTGAAGAGAAGATCTAGTAATTAGCTTGGCTGTAGTCATTTCACTCTGTGGGTATGTGTATACGTATGTATATATATATCAAATTAATATAATGTACAACTCAAAATATACAACTTGTATTTAAAAACCTGTAAATGATTTGCTTATGATAAGCAAGGATATGTCAGCATGTGGGACAAATCAAGACTTGGCAGTGGTTTGGATAGCAGAAAAGGACAGGAGAATTGAGTTCTCCCATGGCACAGGAAGGCACCAGCATGCCAAACCCCAAAGAGTCCGGGCCATGGCAGCCCGTGCCACAGTCACATTCTGTGCAGAAATTTAAATGCAGCAATTTAGAATTAGATTAACAGTAAATTAATTCTGTTCGTTAAGATTTTATGGTGTTGCTTGTACTTCATTTATAAAATTGTCTGGGTCTTATACATTATATGAAAACTGTAAATTTTCATTTAATGAAAATTATATGACTTTTTAAACTCGTTGGGACTTTTTAAAACATATTTTTATATTTTCACATGCTCAGGTAATGTAAAAAGAAAAATAAGTCAATCCTAGCAGAGTGGTGGCAGGGAAGCCACAGAAATTTTTTTCTTCTGATAAAAGACATAGTACATCATTCAAGTTTAAGAAATGCTGATCTACTGTGGGGAGTGGAACAGAATACATGAATATGAAAATACAAAGGTAAAACTGGTGAAAGGAAAACAGGAAAAGCAGCTGAGATCGTAAGCTTAAAAAATAAGGATTGATTCCAGGCAAGGGAGACCTGAGGAACACCATGCTTCTAGAACTTCGGAGATGTTACTACCAACAAAAGAAGTTGACAAACCCATGTGGACAAGTATGTAGTCCAAGTAGGAGGAAAACACAAAAACAGACCATGAGGGAGATTCCACCTCTAATTACTTGTGGTTAGAAGATTTAACCATTCCCTAAGGAAAGATGGGCAGCAAGCTCCCAACCCCTGTGTTCTATCTATTGAGATGAAATATGTAGGGCTTAACTTACCCACCTGTTCAAGAAAGGGTAAGTATAGATTCATTTTAAGTCTTTAAACCTGAGGGGTACCTGGCTGGCTCAGTTGGAAGAGCATCCAACTCTTGATCTTGGGGTGGTGAGTTTGAGCCCCATGTTGGGTGTGGATATTACCTAAATAAATAAAACTTAAAAAAATTCTTTTAAATCTGTAGATTTTTTTGATGGTTTTAAAACAATTCCTCTGCTGCTGATGTTAAAGAAAGAAAAATTATGTGGTGCCCAAGTAGAAACTCTCCATCCAGTCAGAATATATCGAGGCCAGGTAGGGAACCCCTGTGAATGAATGAAGCTGCTTGTTTGTCAACAGCTCCACTTCGGCACTAAGCTGATTTGAGTATTTCTAGGTAGCCTAGTCTTATAATACCATCATGATATTCCTAAGAATTGGAAGGGCCAGTTAGTTCATAAACACTCAACCTGTTGGTTTTTCAGAAGAGAGAAATGAGGTCCCAAAATGTAGGTTAGTCAAGGTCACTGGCATTCATGGTGAAACAAAAACCATAATCCAGACAATAATCCTGACTTCCAGTGTAGACCTCTTTCCAAAGAAACTTGACTCCTGGGGCGCCTGGGTGGCTCAGTTGGTTAAGCTGTTGCCTTCGGCTCAGGTCATGATCTCGGAGTTCTGGGATCGAGCCCCACATCGGGCTCTCTGCTCGGCAGGGAGCCTGCTTCCTCCTCTCTCTCCGCCTGCCTCTCTGCCTGCTTGTGATCTCTCTCTCTGTATCAAATAAATAAATAAAATATTAAAAAAAAAGAAGATCTTTAAAAAAAAAAAAAGAAACTTGACTCCCCTTTCATGTAATGTTTATATTTTAATTAGCAATAATCGCGCCTCGGATAAACCTCATTGGCTATGATACTGCCACTGCGCAAAGCTTCATGTAATGTTTATATTTTAGAAAATGCCCGCTATATTAAACACAATGTGTAGCTACTCTGAGGTCCTTTTAGGGCACATACATTCGTTACATATTTTTGGATACAAATATTCTCAGGACCCTTCGAAATGACTTACAAAGGGGTAGACTGAGAAGCAAAACACTTATTTGAGGTCCAATCCGGCCACTCACTGGTTATTAACTCACTTTATTTTCTCTGAGCCTCTATTTCCTTATTTGTAAAATGGAACGACAATATTCTCCTTGATTTCCCCATTGGACTAATATGAAACTGAACTGAGATGGAAAGTGTCAACTGAAAGAACTTGGTGTTAATATATTGTAGAGCATTCTCAGACATCACCTTATACGATGTCAATTAAATCATCAGAACATGGGCTAACAGAGCGATTGAAATGGAGGGAATGCCTGGGCTCAAATCCACTTGCAAGATGTATAATACCAAGCAGAGTTACTTCACCTTTCTGTGTCTCTATTTCCTTGTTTGAGAAATGGGGATAATAATCGTGTTTATCTTATAGGGTTTTTATGAGGATTATATGGATTAATTTCTATAAACTTACTGTTTGGCACATAGTAAGTACTTAATAAGTGTTAGCTATTATTATTATCTTTCAAACTTGCTGATGGTGATGTCTTTTTCACTGTTGTAGATATCTTCTCATTGTTGTACTTGTGTGATCCTTTAGAAGTCAGCAAACTTTAGTGCCTCTGAAAACCGTAGATGGGAACCTCTACACCTATCCTGGGAACCCTTCCATTATTAGCATTGTAATAGGAAAAACAGAATGCCTACCAAAGCCAAGTTGGCAACCAAAGCAATCTGCTGCCCCCACTTCCCAAGGCCCAGTTTACATCAGTGGAAGCCTGAAAGTACGAGAAGGGACCAGTGTTTGCATTGACCGATCTGCTGCAAGTAGTGCGAAGGGCAGCAGGGGCCTCAGGCAAGGCCACCCCTTGTGGGGATCCTGGCAGACCATACAAGTCAAACAGGATTAGGGTGGGGCATGATTTGGCCCAGAGAACCCATTGGCACCAGCTCATGAAAGGTGGGAACAGGGAGTGCCCCAGATGATTCAATGGGTGGCATGTTTCCCTCTGAGCAGCTGCCAAAAATGCCTCTCAGGCACTGGTTAAGAGGCAGTGAGTACAGGGGTGGCTGAAAGGCCAACCCCTTGAGGGCTGCTCCAATTTCTTTCACACCTCTGTGCCTTCACAATTATGATTTTCTTTGCTTGGAATATCTTCCTCTCCCTCCATGCTGGATAAAAACCTAGTTCTAGCTCATTCTTCAAATTCTAATTCAAATATGTGGGCAAAAGTTTCTGGGCTCTATGAAGCAGAGCTAGGTGTTTTGGACAGTGCGCAAACTGTATTTGTATCCCCTCCACTATACACTTAAATACTCCATCTTATATGCTTGTACCTTACATGCTCCATCCACTCCGGCGCGTTACAACTGTTTGTTGCTATATGGTTGTGTCGATGGGGCTGCTCACCAACAATATTTCCTCTAGTTTTGTCCACAGACCTTGTCAAAGTGGTCAGTCTAGAAGGGTATGTTTCTACCATACAATCCTGCTTCCAGCCATTGCTGAACAGATAAGTTGAACCAAACCCTAGATGGTGATGTGGGCCAGGTTAAATCAGATTCTCATAGTCGGGGATTTGAACTGAGAGAGACTCTAGCAATGAGCAGTAGGAACTGAAGCTGAAAGGTCATGACATGCAGAGAACCTGATGCAGTGGATGCTGTGATGTGCTCCCCAGATCCCATTCAGGAGTGAAGGATCCCTGCTGCTGAAGTCACTGCCAGCAGACAATCCTCAGTTGTTAGCTTTTCTGGAGAATTGTCTCTATTGAAGATCTCCCCTCTCCCCACCTAAGCCTGTATCCCTCCCAGGGAAGCCCATTTCCAATGGCTGCTTGGGAAAATTTGGAGTGTCATCACAGCTTCAGAGTGACCTGTATAATTGGCTGAGGCTTTGTCAGTACTAGGATGACCAACCGTCCCAGTTTGCCTGGGGTAGAGAAAGTCTTAGGGACAGAGGCTAAAATCTGAAAAGTCCCCAGCAAATGAGTAGGTCAGACAAGTCAAGACAGCACTGCAGCTCAACTTTGCTCCCCATTTATTTCTACCAATTTCTTTTTCCATCCATGGGTGGGAATCCCAAGTGCTTTTCCTAGTAAACCTCTGGCCTGTTAATCACCATCTCAGGGTCTGCTTCCCAGGGGATTCAACCTGCGACACTGGACAAGCAATAATGTGAAAGTTTAAATTATAAGGCATTGGAAATTCTAAATAAGAGAAACTATAAGGTAGAGAAAAGATATGTTATAGGGAGCCCAGAATTCACTTGGTGATGGAAATGAAAGAACCTGACAATAGTAGTTATGTCAATAGCAGCTCTGGGTTGAGGGTTCTAGAATTATTTTGGGTCTCTAGTAAATAGGTCTTCTTCATTCTTTTGTAATTTTTATTATAAATTGAAATATTTTGTTCATCAGTTCATTATTGCTTTTTTTTTTTTTACTAGAATTTGGACCAGGGATTATAGTCTTTGGTGAGACCCAGAACTATCTTTTTAGGTCACGTTTCATGAAGACACTTCTGTCATGGTGTTGGTCTTGTTGTTGGTCTTATTGTTGGCACCTCCACTTCCCATGTTGCTCTCTGTGTTCCTATTATAAAGTCTCCACTTATCTGAGATGGTTTGGATAGGTTCCATCTTTGTATCCAAAAGATTAGCACTTCTGCATCAGTAAGAGATTTGGTTGTTGGCCACAGAAACCAAACCAACCACTCTGGAAATCTTAAGGGAAACAAATAAACTTACTGGAACAATGTTAGGGGGTTCTCAAGATCAAAGAAAGACAAGGCCTAGAAAATAGGCAGGAACCAGAGGATCTGCTACTAACATCATGATGACTAGAACCATACTAGCCATACTCAAGGTTCTTACAACACTGTCAAAATTCCGTGTCCTGGGAGAACATCTAATTGGCCGGGTCTAGTCATATGCTCATCCCGGGGCTGCAACAGGAATGAAAAAGAGAGAGGGAGAGGAGCAGCTAGCAACATTGACTTCTGTGGTGTGAGAGTGTACTGACTATCTCAAGCACACAGTATGGGGGATTTCCCAAACAAGGGAGTGATATGCTAAGAGGAAGTTGGGGTTAAGGGCTGGAAGCCAATAAACAACAGATGTCCACTTCAGGGTCCACCTCCCTTGTAGGCTAAAAGCTTTTAAAGCATGGACTATGAATTTTCATCTTTGTATCCTAGATGTCTAGTGCCTGGTACTCAGTCGGTGCTTAATAGATTTGTTTTGTTTTGTTTTAAGAAATTGAAGTTTAGGTGATTTCTCTTATTCAGGAAATCAACACATATGGGACACTGGTGCTTGCTCCTTTAAGAATGTAAAGATGGATACATAAAACACCAATTCTTAGGGGCTTTAAAATATAGAAGTAGGCTTGGGGCATACAGACAGTATACCTACATACATATGTATCATGTGTGATGGACACACTATAGAGTACAGCTACGTCTCCGTCTATGCCCTGGGTGAGGACAGGAGGACTTCTGTCATTCTGTGCCTCTGGTTGTATTGTTGTCATGAGTGGAATCCCCAGTCACCCTGTGATCCACAAAAAGGGTGCCTAACTAAAGAGGAAGGATTGTTTTTCACCCTGTTCCAGATACCAGGTTGTCTGCCCCCCTCCAAAGTAATCACATGCAAATCTGTCTTCCAGGGAAAGTTTAAGCACCGTTCACTCAGAGCTTGAAGGATACATTAAAACTTTCCTGGATCAACCTGAATCAGTGGTATAGAAAAATCAACCACTGTGCTCCCAGACTGGCCCTATCCCCTCCCCACCAAAATGATGGGGAGGCACTCAGTGTCCAGACCTCAGGATATTCCATGTTAGGCTCCAGATTGTGTGCCCCCCCCCCCCACCTCCATGCTCTGCCTTGGCCTCATGCTTCCTCTTCTTTTGCTTTATTCTCTCTCTCCATATTCTTCCTTCCCAAACTAAGTCCGGGCTTACTCACCCCAGCCCATTTTCTGGGACACCCTGTGCTTCTCTCAGAATTCACCAAGTCTCATATCCTCTTTTGCGTCTTGTAGTGGTCTGGTTTCTGGAACCTGCTAGAAGTCAAAGGCATAGTCTAGGCTACCGTTTCTCCTGTTGGTGAAAAAGACTTGAACTAGAGAGTCCCAAGAGAAAAGGGTTGGGAGTTCCCACTCCCACTACTAATGACTCTTGGCTTTGCTCCAGGCATCTAAACCAAACAATACGCGTCTTTCATTGCTAAAACTAGTCTCTTGCTGAAAAACCTCAAGTTTAGACAAGATAATCATATAGCTCCCGGTAATATGACTTTAAATTACTGTCCTCAAAGAGCACTTATCCACCTAGCTCTTGGTTAGATTACAGAATCTGTTCTGTTAAATTGAAAGTGAAGCTACCTGTTCCAGTCAATCCTTTTTTCATGGATTTCTTTCTGTGGGATGGGGGCAGGGGTATGCAAAAACTATCCTCACATGCATACATGCATTAAAGAGAAAGACAGGAGGAAAATGGTGGCGAAGGCAGCTAGTTGTCCCCTGACAACTAGTTCTCCCCCTTTTCTACAGTCAAAACAAACAAACAAACAAACAAACAAACAAACAAACAAACAAACAAACCTTAATGCTTAGTTACCTACATGCTGCCTAGAATATAGCCTGTATTTCCAACCTCCTTTGCAACTAGATGTCATCATGTGACTAAATTCTGGCCAATGGGATGTGAGTGAGAATTTCCCGTGTACTTCCTGGCTGGTACCCTTAAAAGGAAGGAATTTGCTTTTCCTTTTCCCTTTCCCTTTCCCTTTCCCCACTTCTCCGTTTCTGCTGGCTGGATCACAGACATGACAGTAAGACATCTCATACCATATGTACGAGGGCTACATTCTAAGGATGGCAGAGCAACAAGATAGAAGGAGTCCAGATCTCTGAAAGATTTCAGTTGCTATAGCAGCACTGAATTATTAATGCCCAAACTGTTTCTAAGGGAAAAATGCATTTCTAGTTTATGTCACTATTATTTTGGATTTTCATTAGAGCAGCTGATTCTATAACTCAGAGTTCAGTAAACTATGGCTTACAGGCCAAATCTGGCCCATGACCTTTATTTATTTTTTGTAAATAAAGTTTTATTGAAATGCAGCCATACTTATTCATTTTTGTGTTGTCTGTGGCTTCAATGGCCAGATGCAATAAAGACCAAATGGTGCACAAAGCTTAAAATATTTACTATCTGGAACTTTATAGCAAAAGTTTGCCATCCCCTGCTATATCCTATTAATTCATATGTATATCAGAATACTAATAATGGTCACTTCAAGATATTTTACTTTCTTCTTATGTTTTTCTCACTTGATCAGTCAATCTTTCTCAAAAAAAAAAAAATCTCCATATGAAATGGGTGAATTTATGCTTGATTCCACCCTGTATGAGCCTGCAATGTCTTTCTGCAATGTCTGCAATGTCTACAACTTTTATTGTTACTGCCTTCCCTGCCAGAAACATTTGAGCCACTCACCAGCTTTTACAAAAATATGGGATCTGGTATTGCATTTGGTAGAATGATTTTGTTTGCTTGTAGCCAGAATTTGACTGCTCTATTAATTATCAGCTCTCATCTTTCTCTTCATCTCTTGGCTCTGCTAATTTGAAATAATTTTTTTTATCTTTAAGTGGGCTCTTTATGCTCTGAAAATATGGTTGCTGGAAGATCGGAGCTTGCATCTTTTTGGCTAATAGTTCATAAATGTGTCCGCATACCAAATTTCAAAGATAATTCTGATCAGCCTTGCCTAGGTCAAAACTTCCGCCTGAACCAATCAATCATTGTATCTAGGAGGGAATGATTCGATTAGCCAGATGTGAAGGCTCAATGTCAACAATGAAGTGGATTTCTCTCAGAAAAATGGTTTTATTACTAAAAAGTAAAAAAAGGGAGCCCAGGAAATAAAAACAAAACAAAACAAACTAACCAACAAACAAAGCAAATGGCCGCTCATTCCAGGCAACTTAGAATCCTTGTATGTAGTTCTGATTGCTCCTGGGTGTGTGATGTTACATTTATTTGGATGCTAATGTTCATTTCTATTGTCTGAGTTGGATGTAAATTGAGGATTGTTTAAGTTACTATGCCAAGCTTAGCACATCACAATGTCTATGTCAAATGGGAGTAATTCTTTTTTTTCTTTTTTTCCTTTTAGCATGACTATAGTTTACAGAATCTAAACGTCTGAAAACTGAAATATAGGCAACACTCAGCTTTCTGCAAATAGCAGGATGTAAAAAGGAAGGACTAAGTAGTAGCAGACAAAGGCAAATATAAGGAGTTAGAGAACATGAATCCGAGGTTCTGATTTTCTACTTCGCGAGTGAATCATTTATTTACCATCTTTCAGACTCAGTTAACTATTCTCTAAAATAGGGATGATGAGGTTGATCTCTTAGGATTGTTTTGAGGATTAATTCTCTGTCCTGACAGTGGGTTCCACTCTGGGCTTTCAATTATTTGGGTGCAAATTTGTGTTTGTCGATTGGGCTCTCAGGTTACAGTCAGCCCACAAAGAAGCATTTGGCAAGAGAAAATTTGTTGACCAAGTAAAATTCAGAGGTGAAAAAGCAACTGGCTTCAGATTCATGACATTATCAGATTAAATCTTTTCTTGTGCCCACGGAGTTTGACGCTTCAGGTAAGTGCTTGGAATCTATCATTTTCTGTAGGTTTCCAAGGGGCTCCCAGGAGGAAGCCAATCATTTTGTTAAACTGCTGTTTCAGTTACTACCCACGTTTGAAGATGGTAGATGGTATTTTTCTTTTTCTTTTCTTAAATTCATGTTCATTCATCTCAGTCTAATCACATAGGGACTAGGAGAGAATAATAGGGCATCTCAGAAATTCTAGGTTACTTTCTTGTTTCTAAACCACAATACCCTTGCCAGGCTTTAATTTGTCCATGCTTTAAATGACTCATATATAAAGTTGAGATAATGGTCTTCAGTAACCTATTGGGTTAAGAAGCTGACATATGACCATTAGGAGATAAAAGGATAAGCCAGAACTTTCAAACAAGATGGTATCAAGCAGTAAGCTGCCAAGGTCAGGATGAAGACCATCAGGTCTTAAAAGCTTACTGTCTGAACAGTATGAAAGGCCATAAGCATTTATGCATTTTACTAATATATTATGGGGCAACACAGAGAAGGCTCCTTTTGTCTCTGAAGAGAAAATAGGGGCCTAGAGAGAGCTATTTCATGTCTCAGTGTCCTATGGAAGGCTTTTCTGGACTGTTAGGAACAAACACTTACTCAGTTGTCCCAGGTGATAGGGGTTTACTGTAGGGATGCTTAGCTAGTAAGAAAGCACAGAAAGCCAGCATCAGCTGAAGAGCTCTCCTAGTGGAGATCTGGAAGCTTGCTCAAGACTGCACACCATTCCAGATCCCAGCAGCCCCTCTAACGATGCATCTCTCCGGTGACTCAGCTGTCCCTTTGTTGTTTCTACTGGACTGATTCTGCATCTACCACTGTTGATGACTTCTGCTTCCCCACTGCCTACTTCTGTTCAACCTCATGCTTCTTGCTCACCCACTGCCTGTGATGCATCTCTCATGGCTTTTTTGGTTTTCTCAAATTCTAGTTCTTCCAATTATTCTCTTTCCATGTGGGCTCAAATTCAAACTTTCCTAGAAAGAGAACCTGCCTAGAACACAAATACCTTTGGCTCAGGCACAAAGCCCTATTCAAAGATTTGCAGTCAGGGTGGTTGGGTCTTATTATCTAAAACCTGGTATTTTATATATAAGCTATGAAGAAAAAGGTCTATGTAACTCTCAGGCATTTTAAGGCTTCATTCCATGTCCCTTCCTTGAATATATTTGTTTAATCTCTGCTTTGTACCACAAAATTATTGAGGCCGTTACACTGATGACTCCACTGTAATGTAGAAGGTGACCTATATCTCACACAAGGTGCTAAAATGCTCTGTAAAAATTCAGTAAGGGGGTGCCTGGGTGGCTCAGTGGGCTAAAGCCTCTGCCTTCAGCTCAGGTCATGATCTCAGGGTCCTGGGATTGAGCCCTGCATCGGGCTCTCTACTCAGCAGGGAGTCTGCTTCCCCCTCTCTCTCTCTGCCTGCCTCTCTGCCTACTTATGCTCTCTCTCCCTCTGTCAAATAAATAAATAAAATCTTTAAAAAAATTCAATGAGAAAGTTGATTTGAAACTGATGATTCAGAAAGGCCTCATGGTGAGGTGAAAATAAAATGGAGCATTGAAGGATGGATAGAATTATGATGGAAAAGACTGAGGATGGTACACTCTAGGCAGGGGGAATAGTGTTAAAAAAAAAGGACAGGGGATGGGTGAGCTATCCAGTTTGAGTATGTCAGAGGCTTTCCCAGGTAGAGAGGAAGGGGAGCTAAATCTGAAAAATTTAAATGCCAAGCCAAAGAGTCTGAACTTTATTTATTGTATTGAGTTGACATTGAAGGAGGCATTAAAGATTTTTGATGTGAAATCTCATCAAAGATTTCCCATGTGAAATCCAGTGACAGAATTGGAACTGCTTTTAGGAATAGTCTTCTGACAGCCGGGTGTGTAATGGGTTGAAGCGGGAGACCATGGAAGACAAGAAGATCATTATTGTTATGCTAAGGTGTGTCAGAGAAAACAAAATGAGAAAATAGATTGAAATATCTGGCAGAGGTAGCAAATAAGAGCTTTTTAAAAAGATTTTATTTATTTATTTATTTATTTATTTGAGAGAGAGAATGGGAGAGAGAGCATGAGAGGGGAGAAGGTCAGAGGGGGAAGCAGGCTCCCCACTGAGCGGGGAGCCTGATGCAGGATTTGATCCTGGGACTCCAGGATCATGACCTGGACCAAAGGCAGTCACTTAACCAACTGAGCCACTCAGGCACCCACAAATAAGAGCTTATGCTTACTGAGTGCTCACTGTGTGTAGACCTGTGCTGGGGACTTTGTGTACCATATTTTGATTAAGCCAATAATGATATTATAAGGTAGATATTATTAGTCTTATTTTACAGGTCATGAAATAAAGACTCAGATTAATGCAGTAATAACCTGTTAAAGATCACATGTTAATGAATGATAGAACTAGAATTTATTCTCAGGTCCGGAGGACTCCAAATGTCATGCTTTTTGGAATCCTCTAGACCGCCTTCCAAAGTCATTGTCAACTGACTTAATGAAGGGGCAAGAAAAAAAGCTGTGGAAAAGTGTATTAAGTTTTCAAGAGCAGTTAATGGGGAGTGCCCTAGTGCTATAGACAGGAGTTAAAAAAAGGAGTACTTTTTGGAGGGGGAGTTGGGAGTTTAAAAGGAAATCTGGGGAGATGAATGAGGTTATGAGCTTACTTGGACCTTCCCTTAAGGCAAAATACATGAATCAACCCAAGCAGCAGCGGAAGTCATAGGACATAAAGAGGTCAGGAGACTCAGTATTACAAAAGGGGACCAATCAAGCACTCCATCTCTTCTCTTGTATTTGGACTGGCATGAATAATCACTCTGTTCTAGAAACCACATTGTCCTACAAATCTGACTGATCTGCACCTGCCTGCTAGTATTAAACAATGTCAACATGTGGGCTCAGTCTACCCATTCTTTTAGAGGAGAGCCCTGCCTACAGCCCTAAGGAGGAGGTGGCAGCCATGTTTGTAACACATGATCTCACCAACCTGGCCAGAGCTGGCCAGAGCTGGCTGGAGTAACCTAACTATGGATTGACCTGTAATCTACGCCCCACCAGGTTATTGATAAATGCTGAAGGATGGACTCTTTGGCACACTACACATCTGGTAGATAGACTTGTGTCTCTAATTTGTTCGACCTAAAGACCGACTAAGTAGTGTTTTAAGGACAAGACTGAGTCCTTATGATTTCCTCTTATCACCACATCCTCCAGGTCTAGCCCCATGTCCTGTACATTGTAGGCAACCAATAAATATGCATGGATGAATGTAAATTTAAATCTTAGCTGAGGACACAGCTTTGGCTCAAATAGGGATATGGAATTGTGTAGAGTTATTGTGTGTGCTTTTGCTACACTGCTAAATAATTTATTTTGTTCTATCTTAGGCAGTTATGTCCATGTCTACCTTCCTTAATAATTATTATGAATGCTAATAATGCTAGGCACTTTTCTGAGTGTTTTATGTGCACTGAATTATTACTTCTTCACAGTAATACTAAACATTAGCTACTCTTCTTGTCTCCTTTTGAAGGATAAGTATATGTTCCAGGGAAATTCTTTTGTCTAAAGGTTACAAAGTTAATTAAATGGAAGCATCCAACTTTCTCTGCAGAGTCTGTGCCCATAACCCCTCTGGCTACATTGCACTTTTGGGTTAGATGGTAAGTTCCATGATGTCAGTTTGACTCATCTCCATTATTTAATACTTGTCACCTAACAGGTGTTCAGTACATGTGTGTGATGTTGAATTGAATCATCTTTTCCCAACTTGGTCAACATGGGCTGCATCATTTCATGTTACATATTATCTAATACGTAATTTAGAGAGGCTTGGTCTTGCTAAGTAAAATGAGAGTTCAGATAATATTGGGCAAGAGTGTCAGAATTTGGGGTTGAAAGGGGAGGTAAAGTAAGATATCTGGGGCCAGAAAAACTAGAACAGGATGGTTAGGCCAAGGGCTCTGCACACACTGCTTTGTGATCATGGAAGATGTTTGAGAGGATGGGGAACGAGCTAGTCATGTGGGGCTGAGGGCAGAATGTCATTGATACTTAACCCCATTCTGGAAGATTACTTTGTTAGGTGGAGCAATGTTGGCAGTCCTCCACTTTAAGAAATCAACTTTTCTGCCTCAATGGATGTTTAGTGGATATTTCAAATTCAATAGTAAAATTTTGAGTATTTGGCTTTTCCTCTGAAAATATATGACTTTCCCCTGGAGAAATGATGTGGCTTTCAATCTGTGGGAAGTCAGTGTTCTTAGAGTTGAAGATATTTTCACCATAGGGTGTACCTTGGCCTGGGCTTATACAAAGATACCTTTGTAGTGCATTCTCCTGGTATGTCTCGTGCCTCAGGGAAGCGCACCCAGGCCCCACAGGTGGTCCACGGCAGATGTGTTGGATTCAGAATCTTGCAGCCTGTCTCCTAGGACCTTTCAGCTTTCCCTCTGGCTCAGATATGGGGACATCTGCAAGCCTATTAAAGAACAGCTTATCTAGGACCTATGTGAGACCTGGAAGCCCAAATCACATCAACATGGAACCCGTTTTGCAGAGTACCACCTCAGGAGGGACAGAGGGTTTCCTTAGTGACAGAGAAGGTGAAGTACTTTGGTGTCACTCTGAGCTGTTTGGGGGTAGCTTTGGCAGCCTGTGACATTATGGCAGTGGCACAGGGGGCGGTGGCATTGGCAACAGCAGAAGGTCAGGCATACAGCAGCTTTATGGAACCCTGTGTGGCTTGGTCATACCTTTGCCATCTGTGTGGTGCACCTTCGTGGGCATGAGAAGCTTCTACTGTAGTTCTTTCTAGGAATTCAAGGCTATAGAGGCGAAAAATGATGTATGCTCAGAGCAGCTGAGAAGACAATCTCATGAGGACATACCAGATATCTTCAAGGGCCTCCCAGAAATTGTTGAGGGAATTTTGGAGGTAGGGAAAGCTAATGATCTTTCAATAGCAGGCTGAAAAAAATTACAAAAATTGTGTGTGAACCTATTCTCCTCAAGACTGTGCTTCTTGAGAAATTTGGCTTACATACAGATTAAGAACAGGTAAGGTTTTCTGTTTCCAGCTCTTCACAGCATGCTTAGCATTCCACGAAATGAACACAAGCTACAGGCAGCGATGAGGGACCGGTCTTCTGACACCATCCCACCCCGTTTATGGGTTTGACAACCTGTCAGCTCAGTGCAGCCTGTTGATGCCTCCACATGAGTCAGTCTGTTAGAGCCTGTCAACATGAATGGATGTGTGTTTTCTGTGCTGATAGCCCAAACAGGAAATGTTGGCTTGGTTTATATTACTGAATGAGAACTTGATGAAAATTTGGAATCTCGAACTAAATGCTAATTTTGATATGGTTTTATTTTAAAAAATTCAATTCTTGGTGCCTGTTTATTTTTTTTAGCAGGGTGTTAAAAAGGGACTCTCTCTATCTTAGAGGTTTTTCAGAAGCTTCAAAAGCTGAGAACAGTACAGTGGCTGCCCAGCACAGCCTCTTATGACCGATATGGGGCTAGACCATCTGTGTGGAATATGCTGAGAAATTATAGAGCTTTTTCTGTCAGCTTTAGCTTAAGAGCCATGCCTGGACAATAGAAGGAGGAAAGAAAGAAGTGAGGAGACCGAAGAGTGGGAGTGGTGGGAAGAAATCCATGGGGTACATAGTGGGGGTTCTGAGCATTTCTGTGCCTATCACGTAGAGTTGGGGGGAGTGCATTCCCTTCACCTTATGCCAAGTGAGGAGGGCTTCTGGAGAGCTAATTGCAGAGATGGGTAATAGTCTCCTGGAGCTTAGGGGCACAGGGGCTGGTGTGTGACTCTCACAAGGAGTCTACTGGGGCTGGGTTGATCACCTTTTCTCTGACAGCAGAGTGAAGATGGTCAGTAGTATCTGAGTAAGCTGCACTGTTAATAATTGCAAACTCTTGGCATGTGGTTCCTTAAAGGAAGTTGGTCTGGTGTCATCCTCAAAGATAGCTGGACCAATGGCCTTTAGAGGGTCTTACCTTGGTGAGAGTTCTTAGCTACAGATGACAGAATCCCCTCCAGTCAGAACCACAGGGAGAGATTTAGTATAGGGCGTTAATGACTCATAGAATCTTTGGAATAGGTTTTAAGTCTGGTCTCTGGGAAACCAGTCTCAGAAACCCACTGTGGGGAGAATGTTGCTGCCGGCCCCTCATTGACTCCAGGACTGAGTTGTACTTACGGTCACTGACATCAATGCCGTGGAAGCCATGTCCGCCTGCCATTTCCTCACATGACTAACTCTGGTGTGAAAGCCTCATGTGGTACCTCTGATCAGCAGAATCTTGGTCACATGTCCATGCTGAGAACCAAGGGAACTGGAAAAAGTTGCATTGTGGATTCTTCCATGGGAAGCTGGGGTTAAGACTGTGGGAGACTGTAAATATGCAAGACGGCGTGAAAATTGTCCACTTACAATTGTCCAGTTGTCCACTTACCTTGAAAGAAGGGTTGGCTGCTGGAAATCAGGGCCGAGGGGAGACTTCTAGGCAGCCAGCTGGAGGACAGGCAATGCCAAGAACAAAAGAGTCAGATTTCGAGGTGCCTAGTAGGAAGTTTTCCAAAGAGTCAGCAGCAGAGCTCCAGGAGACCATGAACTAGCTGTGGACATCTGCCATGCCACAGAGCACCAATGGCCCTTTTCAACTGCTCCACTCATGTCAGCCCTTTTTTCCAACTTCTCTTCCTACCATCCTCCTATGCTGGACACTGATGGTACTGCAACTAGGTCCACATCCTCGTACCTACTGTAAGCCTGTGTTGAAGTTGTCAACCAGTGAAAACTTGTAGTCCTCCTCCCCTAACCAGCTTTATTGAGATAGGGTTGACACATAATATTTATAAATTACAAAATGATTACTACCATAGGATTAGCTACCACCTCCATCCTGTCACATGGCTATCGTTTCTTTTTTGTGGTGAGAATATTTAAGATCTAGTCTTAGAAACATTCCAGTGTATGATAGATAATAGTATTATTAACTATAATCACCATGCTGTATATTAGATCTCTAAACTTAGTAATATTTTTTTAAGATTCTATTTATTTATTTATTTGACAGAGAGAGCAAGCAAGAGCACAAGCAGGGGGAGAGGGAGAAGCAGGCTGCCTGAGGAGCAGGGATTCTAGTGTAGAATTTGATCCCAGGACCCTGGGACCATGACCTGAGCCGAAGGCAGATGCTTAACCGACTGAGCAACCCAGGTGCCCCCCAAACTTATCAATCTTATAACTAGAAGTTAGTACCCTTTGAACAATTATCTCCCCATTCCCTTTCCCCTGTGACCCCTAGTGACCACTACTCTATACTCCCTGTATCTCTGAGTTTGGCTTTTTAAAATTCCACAATTAAGTGATATCACAGGGTTTTTCTTTCTCTGGTTTAGTTCACTTAGCTTCATGCCCTCAACATCCATTCAAGTTGCGAACGCCTGTAGTCTTAATTATTTTATTTTTACATTATTGCATTGGATTGGTCTCTATAGTTGAAATGACCTGAGGACCTTTTAGTATCTAAGAACAATAGGGAAAAGTTTGGACCTCACCTGAGATTTTACCCCAGAGTAGGGAAGAAGACCATAGAGCACATTGAATGGACAAGGAAAGAAAGGATAAAATGAATTCTGTCTGCCCCCTGGTGAGGCTGATTTATTCAATTAGTTGGTTATAAGCATTATTATTATGAAATATATCTATTGTTGCTTTAATTTTGTTCTGTTCATAAAATCAACTGAGAATAAAGTAGACAATGCAGAAAAAAGAAGGCAAGGGCGATATTTACAGCTTATTGTTGCTGCTGTTTTTATCCCCAAAGTCTGGTTGTGGAAAGTCAAGAATAAGAGAGATCAGTCCAAGTTCCTGGACAAGGAATAACTTAATAGTGCCACTGTGCTATTTTTTTAATAAACACTATTGTCTTTTATCCTCAGAAGAGCCCCAGGAGATAGGTATAATCACTCCTAGTTTATGGATGAGGAAACTGAGTCTCAGGCAGACTAAGCAGTATCCACAGTGTATTTAAATAGCCAAGTGGGGGTTCTATCCCTTAATCTTACTCTGCTGCCTGACTGATTTGTGCCATGTCTTTGTTGTGTCTGTCCCAGTCTGTGTTTTTTTTAAGGAGGACATTTCTGTTATCATAATAATAGATGGCTTTTACTGAGCACTGTAGACACATCAGTCAGTGTTCTATGCACTTCACGCATTTTCTCATTTCATTCTCCCATCAGGTCTACAAGATAGCTGCTATTGTTGTTCTCTCTTGACAAATGCAGAGTGTTAGACAAACTTGCCTGAAAGTCATGTAACCGGTGAGTAGTAGAGTGGGGAGATCTATTCCAGCAGGCAGACTCCGAACTACCGCATTCTACCACCATGGGATGTTCCAAGGTTGAATCAAAAGTAGAAAAGACCAGCCCCCCAGATTCCTAACCTTCCAGGAATGAGAGTAGAAATGGTCTTCCTTCTTATGTCCCTTGTGCCATTTCCTATCTGTGCTGTTCTCCCCCCATTTCAGTGAGGGCGGTTCAAGGTGAATCATCCCTTCCAGGTGAGCTGGGAAGCCATCTCTCATCTCTCCTCTGGGATTCTGCTTTGTATAAACCCTCTATTATGTCTGCAAATCCACCTTCTACCCTGACTTATGAGCAAATGGCAAAGCATCTCTTAGGAGACAAACTGTCTCAATGAGTCATTTTGTTGGAGAAAGGACCATCTGGACAGGCAAGTCTGAATGAGAAAGGCAATAAATATTAAACTGCCCAACAGAGATATATATATGACTTAGTTGGAAAGATCAAGAGGGTCTTGACTACATGGCAGGATGTGTCAGGAACCAAGGGGAGCAAAGAACCAAAGAGGATTCTTTGAGGGTCAAATTGACCAAAGGACTTTAAAGAAAGGGAATCATATTCAACTATGTGGTTTTCGGTAATAAGCAGTGATGTAATATCTTAACCTTTGAGTGAAGTCTGCTGCACACAATCTTAAACTGGTGGCACTTTGTAAAGTGAAGTGTTTGAAGGGTTGGCTTGAGGACAACACCTTGAGGAAACCTTCCTGTGGAGGACGGAGCAGGAAACAAAGGTGGAGAAACAGTGGAATCAGAAACCTCAGAGGGTTAAAGAAAATATAAATCATCTCTCCTTCCCAAGGCACTTTGGCATGTTGGGAGGAATGCTAGATTTATAGGGTGTGTATAATGGGTATTTGAGCCAATTTGTAATTAGATTCATGGCAACACGAGGAACTTGGGAGTACCCAGAGTTGCACCTCTCTTCTTGCTCCACACTGTCAGCTTCTTTTGCTACAGACCTTCCAACTCATCCTCGGGCTCTATCCTCATCTTTGCCACTCCCATTTAACACAGAATTTAATTTCTCTCCTACTCTAAACTTGGCTCCATTTCCTGGCTTCTGAGTCTCTCTCCCCTTCTCAATTCCTCAATTAAGGAATGGCATCCTGGGTGAAAATCTCCCTATATCATACATCAGTCAGCTCCTGAGAACACCCCTCCTGTTTTCTGTTCCACCTTCACTCCTCATTCAGTTTATCTCAGGTCCATGTGCAGAAACTGGGAAGAAGTTGGGATTTCTGTAGACCCACCTTGTGGAGGATATGCATGAGTTAGCCTCAGGTTGCAGAAAACAAAACATACTCTAGTCAATTTAAAACAGAAAAGAGTTTATTAATGAGTATTCAGTGGTATCAGGAATACCCCATAATCAGTGAACCCCTCATAACTTGCCAGCTGTAGAATCCCTACTTAGACAATGGATGGCTTGGGTCCTGCCACTAGACTCACACAAAGCTAATGACTGGTTGCTGGGACCATGCTGATTCTGCCAGGGTGGTGTTTGCTTGCAGAAATGGCAGAAGCAGAAGAGTAGCATTCATCTTGGTGTCTACCTCAAATCTCACACTGGTAATTTCAGTAATGGAATAAAAAATGATGCCTAGAACTCTAGCAGCAAGGAAGCCTGGGAAATACTGTTTAGCTTACTAACCTCTTCTGGGCAGGAAGGCACATTGGAAGAATGTTGAAGAATGTTGCACTTTGATCAATTGTGTTTATCACAGACGGTTAACTCGATCTTCAGTGGCTCTTAAGGATCTTTTTCCAAATAGATTTATTGCCTGCCACTTAAGAATGTCTAAGGATAGTCCTGTTCGGCTTAGAAAAGAAAAACTCATTATTAACTATTATTTATCATAGATTGCATTGCAGCCTCTTCCAACTTGTTGATACATGGTAATTTAAGAATGGCCAAAAGCAGATAAATAGTCATTTCCCCTACTTGGTACTAAGCCATTGCATAGGTTTGTTGGCTTGAGGTCCGTGAGGTAGATCTTTTTGCTGAGGCAGTACTGACAGCAGAAAGGATAAAATCTTTCAGATTTTTTTTTTTCTCTAGGGAAATATAAGAAGCAACAAGTCAAGTAGTTGATACTTATTTTCAGCACCATGTTTTAATTTTCTCCATCTCTCATGCAGGCTGAAATCACATGCACTATCTTTTCTCTTGTTTTTTTTTTTTCAGTCTTTGAGTGTTCTCCAGTTATGTCCAGCTGGTTCCAGTCATTAGTAGGCTCTTCCCAAGATAGTCCAGTCCTACTGGAAACAGGAAATACTGGAAACCTCACTAGAAAATCGGGTCCATTTTTGGCCTAGTTTTGCCACAGTTTTGATAAGTATCCAAACTTTTGCTTGTTTATTCAGATTGAGCTTCTGAATCTCTTGAGATTCAACCCTTGCAACTGGTAAGCCAACAGCCTGAAGGCAAAGAAAAAAAAATCACACATTTTCTGGCCAATCCTTGGAAAAATATCTCTTCTCTCTGTCAGGATACTAATTTACACATGTTCCAAAGCTGAGGTCAACTGGTTGAAATTGGAAAGACAATTTTTAACAACTGAACAATCAGTGAAAATTATTTGGATTATTCTAATACCAAATTAAGTCTCATTTATTCTTGTTTAAGGTGTTGGAGGAATATATACATTACTAAAATTATATGTATTAAGTCTCAAATATAGTTTAATATTTATAATGAAAATCAAGCACTGGATCATAGAATCATAGAACTTATATTTAGAAGGGAACCTCTGGGCACCAACATTCCTAATTAGGTCATTTTCACTTATCTTGTATCAGTGGGTGTTACTGTAAATATGGTTTTGTTTTTCTTAAAAAATCCTTGGCAAAAACAAGGATGTATTTGTTTAGAGGAAGGTAGTAACTAGTATTAGAAAAAAAATGACAAAAATATCCTTTCATAAGGAATTAGTATTGATTCAAAATGTGGGGCTACTAACATGAATTTGGGCAAGTTATTTGACTTTTCTGAGCTTATTTCCTCATCTATATGGAGTTCAACTTTTTCTATTCTCTCTTTTCTATCCTTATTGGTCAAAAGGGCTCAATTTAAGGATGAGAAAGCATATTCTGCTAATTTTTATTCCAACTAGTCAATGGGATATTTCTTTTTTTTTTTTCCCCAAATTTATTTTAATTTTTCAGTGTTACAAGATTGATTGTTCATGCACCACACCCAGTGCTCCATGCAGTACGTGCCCCCCTCGATACCCACCACCAGGATCACCCCCCCCACCCCCTCCCCTCCAAAACCCTCAGTCTGCTGCTCAGAGTCCACAGTCTCTCCTGGTTCATCACCCCCTCCGACTTCCCGCCCTTCACCCTTCCCTTCCTTCTCAAGATGCCCTCCATGATTTTCTTTATACTCCACACGTAAGTGAGACCATAAGATAACTGCCTCTCTCT
>CM052800.1:17897968-17913344 GCA_028533885.1 Nasua narica | reverse complement strand
GCTTGTTGAGTTAAAAGGGACATAATTCTTTTTTTAAAAAAATTGTAGGCTCCCTGTGTGTTAAATTATAATTCATACCCACAAACCTCTTTGAGATAGGATCCTCAAACTCAGTGTGCCATAGGGCAAAAATCCATAAAGGTCTCAGAAGTCCTCTTGTCTGAAAGGCTAGGAATTTCTCCATGAGAAAGCTTTTTTATCTAGTGGAGAAGCTTCTGAGGCACTACCTTAAATTGTTCTGAGGTGTCAACAAAGGGTCTTACTGCCACACCCTTGATCTGATCTTTACCAAAGGCTCTGTTTTCTAAGAAGTTTCTAGATTTCATTTTTCACTGTGCTTCTTTCTTTCTTTTTTTTTTTTCCAATTAGTCCCTCCCCTCACACTTTAAAAAAAAAGTAATCTCTATAGGAGCACTTGGGTGGCTTAGTTGGTTAAGTGTCTGACTTTGGCTCCCGGGGTCCTGGGATCCAGCCCCATGTCAAGCTCCCTGAGGAATGGGGAGTTTGCTTTTCCCTCTCCCTGTGCCCTTCCACCCCCCAACTTGTGCACACTCTCTCACATGTGCTCTCTGCCTCTCTCTTTCAAAAAAATAAAATCTTTAAAATAAAGTAAAATAAAATAAAATAACAAGTAATCTCTACACCCAGCATGGGGTTTAGAACTCACAACCCTGAGATCAAGAGTCGCACGTTCGACTCTTAGGCCAACCAGGCAGCCCTCCCTGTGGCTATTTCTTACTCTGTTATTTTCCCAAAAAGCTGCAAATATGAAATTGTTTTAATTTCCCATCAAGCGGGTTCGCATCAAAATTACTGCCTCTAAATTCTGCTTGAAAACTAAACAGTTCCTTCTTAATCTCATCTCACTTTTGTTGTACTTTATCACTGGCAGCTAAAGGAAACCATCACTCTGCCTAGAAATCTTTTCAGCCAGACTCATCATTAAACAGGCAGTCTAGTTTTCATGTTATTGTAGGCAACATTTCACGAATTATTCTGCAACCATAACGCATGTCTTTTACTCTCGAATCTTCAACAGCAATTTCCTAAGTGCCTTTTCAGTCTACATGTCTTTTCGAAACGCCCCCCCTCCTCCCCGCTTTTGCCAGGTGCTAACTTTCAGAGACAATTTATATATATAAAATTAGTTCTTGGTTATAAGTAGCACTATGCTCTTTCAGGTACCAATTTATCTTCCTAGTGCCATGTATTAATCCATTTAAAACTAGTTGATTAAAACAGCCACAAAAACCATTCATATCCATTCCTTAGCATGATTCTGTGGGTTTAGAGTCAGAGCTTCCTCATAGCATGGCAGTTGCATTCCATGCTGTGATCCAAGAAGTAATTGAAGGAGTAGAGCAGGGCAGGCTCCTTTTGCTTACACCTGCCTTCTTGTGTGTGGCCCCCCCAGAACCTGCCTCTGGGAGGGTCTGAGTGTGGCTCAGCCCTCCCTTGAGCTAATTGGCCCAGACCACCTGTGGGTTGGGTTTGGGTCAGCCAATAGGAACGTGGAACCCCTGACCGGGAAAGAATATAAACCCCGCCTTTTCTCCCGCCAAACTTGCCGCCAATTCTGGCCAGGGTGATAGGCTAGTTCAAACAGTTACTAAGCAACTTTCTGTGTTACAATCTCATTGGCCACTGGCCCCTATAAAACTGCTGCACTTATTGAAACTCGCTCTCTTTCTCTATACCATACCGATGCGTCAGTGAGTGTAATAACCGACCTGTAAATAAAGATTACAGGTCTCCTTAAGGGTTGAACTCAGAAGTCCCAGAATGTCTCTTCCCCAGTGTTTCGTTGGTCATAACATTTACAAGTCCAGATGAGATTCCAGAGGAAGGACTCGGAGTCCTCCTGTAGGTGGGATAGTGGCATGTGCATTACTGGAGGGAAGACATTGATGGTTATCTTTGGAACTAGCGATCATAGCCTCTAGGCCATCAATACTGAATTTACATTCCCAAGTCTGTCAGCGTTCGCTGGGTTTCAGACCCATCTGCCTCTCCTTGGATGTTTCCGCTTGTACTGCAATCCATATGCCTGCAACTAAACTCATCATCTTCCTTCCTCGACATGTGTCTCATGCTATGTGTTTTATTTCAGTAAATGACAGCCGTTCAGGCCAGAACCAGAATTTACCCTGATCCCTCTACTTCTGTTACCATCCCGGCTCCCGTGCATGCACAGTTGACCAATTTTAGCCCTTCGCTCTTTCTCAAATATGCCCCCTCTTCTCCATTTCTAATATTATTCTAGTTTAGGCCCTCAGCATCCTCTCTTGCTTGGCCTGTTGTAGTGTCCTCCTTCTGGTTTTCATGTCTGTTATAACCCTTGTGGTCAAGTGGAAGTGTGGTTTCACGCCAATTTGGCCACTTGATGAAATAAGTAAGATAAAAGTAGAAAGAGGAGGAAGAAAGGAATTAAGGAAGAAATTAAAAAAAAATGAATAAAAGGAAAAAAGAACACTAGCCAGGCATCGATTAAAATTATTTAGGCTGAAGTAATGGTTTAATTTGTGGAAGGAAAAAAACTAAGAAAATACCACTTTGGAGCCAATAGACTGACTTTTAGTAAAAAGAAAATTTTAACTTTAAGATAAAATTCTTTGAAAAAAAAAGATAAACTTCTTTGGCCACTTTCTAATGAGTTCCTGACATAAGACCTCCTTCCCTATAAAGAGCTATAAGAAAAAGTAGTTAAATTGCCATTCTCCCAGCCAAAAAAACAAAAACAAAAAAAGCAGTGTTGCTAAAGTGGTCTAATATCAGAGTACTCCTTTGCTTAAACTCCCCCCAATGGCCACCCAACTCCTTAACTTGGCACACAGAGCCATGCTTGGCTTGACCCTTGTGTGTTCATTAGACAGATGTATATGGTGTGCCTTTAACATATTAAGCTCCCAACTGTACCTCACCTATGTTCCTCTTCATACTTTATGCTACTCCTATCCCCAAACTTCTTGTTTCTCCTTGCATATACAACCTCTTTATTCCTGTTGTCTTGGTTGGTTTCCCTCTGCTTCTTTGTCTCCCTTATTCCTATCCACTCCTCAAGGTCCTGGTTAGAAGCCACCTCTGTCTCCAGGATTGGACTATGGGTATCCTAAACATCCAGCACTTACCCATCATCTTCTATCCAAGTAATACTGGCATTACTTGTTGATGACGCTATCTCCCTGTAACCTTCTTGAGAAAAGAAATCATGTCTGGAGACACTATAATATAGTGAGTTATAGCTCAGTCTCTGAAGACTTGCTGAGTTTATAGCCCAGCTCTAGTATTTACTACCTGGATAATTCTGGGAAGGTACTTAGCCTTGTGGTACCTTGTTTCTGTATTCTTAAAGTGGGGATCATATTAACAGGTATAAATATTATAGGTTTGTTATGAAGATTAAATGAGTTAATACATATAATATACTTAAAGCAATGCTGGATGGGAGGTGGGTGAGGGGATTAAGAGTACACTTGAAATGATGAGCACTGAGTAATGTATAGAATTATTGAATCATTACATTGTACACCTGAAACTAGTATAACACTGTATGTTAACTAGACTTCAATTAAAAACAAAAGCAAAAACAAAAAACAGTGCCTGGAACTTGGAAAGCAGATAGGAAGCATGACCTACTCTTAAAATTGTTATTATGATGGTGATTCATCTAGGACAGCACCTAATGCTTCATAAATCTTTGTTGACTTGAATTCCTTCTTTTTTCTTTTTTCACTTTATGGCATAAGCTTCCTTCCCCCCACACACACACCAATTTCCCTAATTCTCTGTTTAAGTCACAGGTTGTCTTTAACCTTTGAAAGGTGGGATTTCCCACCTCACTCTCCCCCCACCCACCCCAACTCCCTCTGACCTGGGAACAGTTGAAGAAGTAGGTGAGATCCAAAGATAGAGTTCTATTTTCCATCTCTTAGCACTGGTGAATGTCTCCTTGGCTAATTGCGAAGGTTCTTTCCCAATACCAGTCAAGTAGAGGCAATATCTATCAGTGATTACAACTTCTTCATCTGCCCACATCCTGAGCAAAACAGATGGGGGAATTCTTTGCATACCCGGAAGAATCCCAAAGGTATATAGTCAACTTGAATGCCTAATTGCCAACCATGATTCAAAGAAAATGTAGTAGTGAAAAAGTATGTGAGTCCCTCACCATAAAAACAGCCCTCTGACTGAGGAAGGGAGTGTCCCCTAGGAGCTAGTAGTACTAGCCAAAAACCAGAAGTAGTGAGATTATTTCTTAGCTAGCCCTATGGTTTCCTGTATGAAAATAAAATGAAGTTAATCACGTTTGCAGCTAGCCAATATGGCTGCCCCAGTTGTCAGGAAACATTTTCCTACAGCCCTATTCTGAGAAATTCTTCCTTTTAAAAAATTCCTTGCATTTCCCTGAGGCTTCCTGCACAGACAGTCCTGACTTCTGAATTCACTCTTATTTTTAAAAGGATCACATGATTCCTTTGTTACAAAGGCTCTATTACTGCTCCTCTCCAGTAATAGGAAAAAACTCTATGTTAGTCTTTTGTCTTAAAGTCCTCCTTATCTTTTATGTGCATGAGGAACTGAAGCTCTGCTGCCTTTGACCTGTGGCCTTGGCTAATAACTGAGAATCTCTTTATAATATCTCCTGCAGAAGGCCTTCTTATGGAGTTCCTGGTGTGAGGAGGGTATCTGAAAGGATGATTTTCCTCTGGAAAATGCCCTCTCTTACATTTTAGAAGATACGTCTATTTCCATAATGCCAACAAAGTGGTTTGGTTATATTAAAAAAGATAATATGATAAAATAAAAACACCTCCAAACAGCAATCTATATCAAAACAAAAGCAAATACAAACAGTAATATTCGTTCTGCTTACCCAATAGAAGAAGCAAGTTACATATAGGTTCAGCCAAGAATGGAATAGAATTACTCTAATGCAGTGCTTCTCTGTGGGGGTATTGCAAGAAGGTGAGCTCCCTGCGACCCTGCCTTCCGAGGGTCAGTAGTGTTCACCTCTCCTTCCCATCCCTCCCCAGATAATGACATAGTCCAACAGAATTCTACAGATTTCCAAAGGCCATCCCCCATCCCAGGGGACATTACCACATTCTCCCTGACACCAAGCTGAAAATCCTGTACTAAAGAAAATGTGCACAGAAAAACCTTATATTAATTTCCCACATGCCCTAAAACCCTCCCAACACGTTAGGAGGTACTTATGGTGGGCCCCAATTGGAGCATTCGCTGGCTTATAGAGATCACCCTGCATGAGGATCACCTCCTCCTGCCCTTAGTTGAGTAATCCATCCGAATTCAATCCAATCCCAAACTGGGTCAACCAGTTTCTGTCCTCCTAGAATTGTTTACTCAGAACTTGAAGTTGTCTCATGAATGGAGCTCCTGCTGCTGAGAATCCTGAGCTAAGTCTTTACCTTTCCCGAGATGCATTAACTCTCCATTAAGTTGGGTTAATCTTGCCAATATCCTTCTTTACAATTGCCTTTTTTCTTATGCCAACCACAAGTGGTTTTTGCTAGCAGCCAAAAGTTCTTACCTAATTCCTCATTGTAATCCCATTTCCCCAATTTTTTTTATTGTATGTGAAGTGATAGTTGGTGGGAGGGGGGGTACTATTCACACCAATCTCAACAATGGGTTGAGATATTCCCAAGAGTTGACTCCTTTCTCATCCATGGTGCTCATGCCTAGCAGGCCATTGTCCTTCTTTATTTCTGGAAAAATCCAACCTGACTTTCCACCAGAAAAATAGAAAAATTGCCGATGCTCATAAATTGGCAAAATATACCTCTTGCTACAACAGACATTTTGTCTCTCAGGAGTCCTTTTGGATAAATTTTCTCTAAAGCTCCCTGCATCTTTTTGTCTTTCTGTCATCCCTGCAACCCACACAAACATTGTCTAGACCACAAAGATACAATGATTTGCTGGTACTTTTTTAGTTCATTAGCCCTTCTGATATATTAGTAGATTATCAAAAGCAGTTTCAGTATGTCATAAAATCTGTTTGGTATTAAGTTGATACATGATGTGTTTTTCTCCATCCAGCTACATAGTTTCCTTCAAATCTGGACCAGATGAGTACCCTGGGACTTGTATGAGCTCATGTGTATATCTGCATGGAATGCGAGGCACGGCATCCTATTGGATGTGTGAAACACGTGCTTGGCCCAAATGGAAACATCCTTAGGCACTGATGCCTCAATTAGGGAAAAGATAAAGACACAAGATCAGATACGGCATCTGTAAAACATTAATGTCCTGGTGATGCTCTCGATTTAAGTCTATTTTTTGGTTTTCTTTGATAGCTAGCTTTGGCAAAATTGTGACGTGCATGAAATTGCCCATACCCAGCCCCTCTATGGGAATAGCATTCTCTCTCTGCCCCTGCTGACTGTACCTTCTTGCTGCCTCAAGCTTGCTAAAGCCTCATTGTGTACTCCTGCTCATTCATTCAGTAGGCCTCTTTTGAACACCTGTTAAGTACTAGGTATAGGGGAAAGGGAAGGATAAGAATAGTCCTTGCTGGGGTGCCTGGGTGGCTCAGTGGGTTCAGCCTCTCTGCCTTTGGCTCAGGTCATGATCTCAGGGTCGAGCCCCGCATCGCACTCTCTGCTGAGCAGGGAGCCTGCTTCCCCCTCTCTCCCTGCCTGCCTCTCTGCCTAATTGTGATCTCTCTGTCAAATAAATAAATAAAATCTTTAAAAGAAAAAAAAAGAATAGTCCTTGCTTCCTAGGTGCGGAGGAGGGGACAGATATGAGAACAGACAATCGTTTTACAGCAGGATACACTTATGATTAGGTGCTACTGGAGAAGGTGAAGTGTCCAAACTAGTCTGAAGGAGGGTGTGTGGGTCAGGGAAGGCTTCCGGGAGGACCAATCCAGGAAGAGAACCTTGAACAACACTGAGGAATTAGGGCTGCTGCTGGCCCATCAGGTCCTTTGTGTGAATAAGAGAAAGGCACCCTTTCTGGCAAGAGGCAGTTTTGTGCAGAGCACACAGCTTGGCAGACTGAGTAAGCGGGATGGAGTCCCTACTCACCCTCTTAGCTGGGTGGCCTTGTGACAGCAGCAGGCAGAGCCTCCCATATGCATGGGGAGAGCTCATGAATATTCATTTTCTGGGGCCAATGCAACAAATTACCACAAACTGGGTGGTTAAAAGAACAGAGATTTATTCCTTCAGGGTTCTAGAGGTGAGAAGTCCAAAATTAAGGTGCTGACAGGGCCACATTCCCTCTGAAGTCTCTAGGGGGAGAATCTGTCCTTGCTGCTTCCAGGTTCTGGTGGCTCCAGGAATTCTCTGGCTTGAGGCCGCATCATCTGTTTTCTGCCTCTGTCATCACATGGTCTTCCCTTCTGTGTGTTTTTGTGTCAAATCTCCCTCTGTCTTTCTCTTATAAGGACTCCCGTCATTGAATTTAGGCCCTCCCAGGTAATCTAGGATGATCTCATCTTGAGAACTCTAAGTTGATGATAGCTGCAAATACCCTTTTCCCAAATATGTCACATTCTTACATTCTGGAAGTTAGCACATAGACATCTCTTTTTGGGGCTCACCATTCAACCCACTATACCATGTGAAGGAGGGAGGGAAGGAATTTTTAGATAGGGCACAGAGTACAGAAAGCTGAGGAGATGTGGGAAGGCAGGTTGGTTCTGGGAATGGCATGGAGTACGGAACACAAGGTTCCATGGGTAGGGTTAGAGCTGAGGTTACCTGGGAAGCAATCTGCTAGTCACAAAGGGCCTGTATGCTGGCCAACAGGCTTAGACTATGCCCTAAGGGCAGTGAGAAGGCTTTGCATGATCTTAATTTTAACTCAGAAAGATCACTGGGGTTGAAGGTCAGAGGATGGATTGGAGGAGGGCAAGACTAGAGGTGAAGAAATTCTTCCCGGAGGGTGTTCCTGGTACTCAGGTGAGGAATTCAGCAGCCCAACCTTTGAAGAAGAGATAGTGCGGACAGAGGATCCAAACACAGGGACTGGTGACTGGTATGAGCTCAGTGGGGAGGGAGTCAAGAGTCTGGGCTGATCCCGAGGTACCTGTCCACATTCCAGCCCAGCAACATGCCCACACCATTGCACACACTCACGTGGTGCTGGACACATTAGCTCTTGACGAACAAGCTGTTTGCACTTTAGAACGTGAAGGTGAGTATTCAAGAAATTGCATTTGGACTTAAAAGACCATCCCCCTTTGCTGGGTTGGATGATGTCCCCCCCAAAATTCGTGTCCACCCAGAACTTGTGCTTGTGACACTTGCAAAAGGGTCTTTGCAGGTGGAATCAAGTTAAGGAAGAGGTCATACTGGGTTAGTGTGAGTCCTAATGCAAGGACTGGGGCCCGTCTCCAAAGAGGGATGTTTGGACACAGAGCTATCCCAGGAGAACATGACGTGATGATGGAGGCAGAGACTGAGCGAGGCATCTATGAGACAAGGAAGACCAAGGGTTGCCAGCAACTAGCAGAAGCTGGGAAGAGACAAGAAAAGTCCCTTCCCCAGAGCCTCCAGAAGGAGCGTGGCCCTGCTGAGACCTTTAGTTTGGATTTCTGGCTTCCACAACTAGGAGAGGATAGACTTACACTCTCTTAAGCTGCCCATTTGGTGGTAATTTGTTAGCAACCCTGGGAAGGTGGGATTTCCACACACTGGACAGTCATGGGGAGTGATATTTCTGGGCTTTTCACTGTGGTGCAGAAGAAAGAGCATGGACCACGAGGGCATGCCCAGGCCTATCACTGTGCCACGTGTCTCAGAAAGGACCTTCACCTCAGAGGTGTCTCATGAGGATTAGATGAGAAAACAAGTGTCTCTATCGAAAGATTGCTTATGATGGTCAAAGAAAGGAAGAGAATGACGATGAAGGTGGTGGTGATACACAGCAAATTGTGGGGTAAGATTCATGAATATTGCATGCTGTGGAATTAAAAGAAGCACATACACACACACATCTATACATACAGTCACTATACACACACAAACACATTCACTATGATATCATGTCAAGTAAGACACCTAACTGGGTATTATCTACTCCTGTTGTTTAAAAAAATGAACCCATCTATGGGTACTTGGCTGACTCAGTAAGAGGAGCATGCAACTCTTAATCTTGGGGTCATGAGTTCAAGCCCCCTATTGGGTGTAGAGATGAGTAAAGTAAACTTAGTTTGGAGATAAGTAAACTTACAAAAATTAAAAATGATCACATATATATCTATCTGTATGTGCATATGATTATGTGAGCGAGGGGAAAAGGGTGGGTGCTACACAGCCAACCAACGAAGTTTATTACCTCAAGGGAAGGTGATAAACTTTAGAAAAGAGTGTGTCCATAGTGGGTGTGTGTCCTACTCCCCAATGCCACACATCTACACTAAAGCCACTTCTGTCATCTCTATCCCCCACTGCTTTTTCATGCCACTTTGCTTCCCAGCCGACTCTCCCATATGTTGACAATGAGTTTAAACTCATTATTGTTCTTTTCCTGTCCTCTCAGGAGCTCTGTCTGCCCTGGCTCCCTCCTTGCTAACCTCTCTGAGGGATGGGACAGAAAGTGATTTTTCCTGGTCCTCTTCCCTCTGTAGGCATCTGGCCTATATCCCCTTGGGGCAGTAGTTCAATCATCTCATTTCTTGATTGGGGAACCCTGTTGCAGAATTCCATGGGCCCCTGTCTTCCTGCCTTATTGAGATTCTTGCACCTAGAGGCCTCCTGGTTCCCTTGTCTCAGGGTTTCTCCTGGTCTATCAGTACTTTTCCACGTCCCCTCCTGGAAGTCACACTGAAACTCCAGGGCAACACAACAGGCCCTGGGACCCAGGGTGGCTCCTTCATCTGTGCAAGTGTATCTTTCTATCAGCCTTCTTTCTATCATCTCTCTATCATCTAGATATCTATTTATTTATTTATGAGAAAGTGAAAGCCCTCAAGTGGGGGGAAGAATGGAGGTAGAGAATCTCAAACAGCAGACTCCCTGCTGAGTGCAGAGCAGGAGGCGGGACTTGATCTCAGGACCCATGAGCTCATGACCTGAGCCGAAACCCAGAGCTGGATGCTTCATGGATGCAGTTACCCAGACACCCCACGATCAGCCTTCTTTAAAAGCACCCTCTGAGCAGCGCCCTGTCCAAGGGATTTCCGGTGTTCTTGAGCTGTACCCTGAGGGGTGAGCAGCAAGTTCCTCGCACTGCACTTGGAGTTCCCAGTTGGTCTGGGCTTTCTGATTCCCCTCACTTGCTCCCCACCTAGGTTTCTACCTGAAAGGGGGCTATCCAGATAGAAACTCTTCCTCCTCCTCTCTCCCTTTCTTGACCTCTCCTGGGAGTAGAAGGGCTAGCTCTCCCCCCCTCCCCCGCCTTTTTTTAAAAGATTTTATTTATTTATTTGACACAGAGAGACACAGTGAGAGAGGGAATACAAGCAGGGGGAGTGGGAGAGGGAAAAGCAGGCTTCCCGCTGAGCAGGGAGCCCCATGTGGGACTCAATCCCAGGACCCTGGGATGATGACCTGAGCCGAAGGCAGACGCTTAACTACTGAGCCACCCAGCCGTCCTTGCTCTTCCCTTTTTGTCTTTTAATTCTTTTACCCTTTATCTTCCTTTTCTTCTGCTTCATAGTATCTGCTGAGGCAAGAAAAAAAATGAGGAAGGGCCAAAGAAGGAGAGCTGAGATTATCGAAAAGGAAAAATACATTGACAAGTTTTTCCAAAACTTGATCCCTTCCTTACGCCCACCTTTAAATTCATTCCTTAGTTACTACATTGGGTTGCATGGTGGCCCCTCAAAAGATATGTTTGCATGCTAATCCCTGGTACCTTTGAATGTGACCTTATTTGGAAAAGGGTCACTGCAGATGTAATTAAGTGAAGGATCTCAAGATGAGATCATCCTGGATTGTGCAGGGGTCCCAAGGACAATGACGAGTGTCCTAATACGAGACACACAGAGGGGAAAAAGAGCAGAAGCTCATGTGGGTTGGAGACAACACTGGAATAATGGAGTTACAAGCGAAGGGATTTCCTTGGAGTCACCAGGAGCTGGAAGAGGTAAGGAAGAACCCCCTTCCAGAGGCTCCAGAGGGAGCACAGCCCTGCCAGCACCTTGATTTTGAACTTCTGACCTCCAGAAGAGTGAAAGGATGATTTCCTGCTGTTTTAAGCCACCAAGTTTGTGGTGATTTGTTGTGGGCCCTGGGGAACCAATGCAGACTGATAAAGAGCATGATAGGCTTTTGACATTAAAATAAGAAAGAAGCAAATGCAGAGGGCCTGCCAGGACCCGGTGGGTGGGAGCTCTGTTAAGAGCTGTTCTTATTCTAATGGAAGCCGGCAGGGAGCTAGCGGTCCTGATCCTCTCAGCAAGTTCGCTAATCCCCCCACCTGTTCTCTTTGCTAATATAACTGTTCTTTCTGTCATGCCCGCACACACCCAGGATGCTGACAGAGTTCAGAATCGCTGTCTCTTGATCCTGATCATGCAATAAAAATGGCAAGCTGATTAGTCAGCCGAAGGAGAGAAGCCTTTTCCCCATTTTAAACATGATCTAATGCTGTAATCACCTAGCCTGCCGCCCGCAGCCAAGTGCTTGTGGTCAGGCAGAGGCCCTACAACAGGTGAGCCCTGTTATGAGGCGTCCGACTACATGGCTTCAGCGGCCCTACAGACCAGCCGAAGTCTGTTTCCTGAAACACAAGCACTACATGCAATTCACGTGTCCCTGAGTTTACTACAACCTTCCGGGGGCAACCTTCTTTTTAAATATGCAAATTAAGTAGCTCCCGTTTCCAACCCATAAGACTTCAGGAAACTTAGGGCTCTTTGGAGAGTATAGACAGGATTCTGGGGGTCACTTATCATTCTCCATCTAAATGGTGTTTCTGATCGCCCAAATGGACTCAGTGCCTTCCCTCGCCCCAGAGGCAGTGCTAACATGAGGCTTTCTGGCTTGAGTGAAAATCTGAAGGAATTTCAGTGCACAGACAAGAAATGTAAAGTCAGTGCTGGCTGTAACCACAGCTCAGGGGGCCGTATGGCATCCCACCCAGTCACTACTGGTCTTCCTTGATCTTCAGGTTCCAACATATTGCTGAGTAGGGCCTTGCCCTTTGCTCATCTCTGCATAGAATTTCACTTTGACCATCTCTTTCCTCCCCCAGTGCTGGACCCCAACAGCCTCTTCCCCCATTCCTCCAGAGAAAGCCCCAGATTCGTTAACATAAGAACAACTCCCCACCTTTGACTTTGATGTACACAGAACTTGAGGGTCTCCACAGGAAGGAATTTCCCTTTTATCTAGAGTTAAAAGTCCAGTTAAGTGCTTTTTCCCTATGAGAAAGCCTTGGCTTTCACAGACCAATTTGACTTTCCATTTTTAGCAGCTCAAAGAATTGGCCGAAGCTTTGAAATTACGATTCTAACCTAATGGTTCTGTAGAGGCTGGATCCAATTCTCAGTCAGGATTAATGTCCACATGCTGAATGTCCCTCCTCTTGCCTCCACTATAAGGAAAGTTTTCTTCTAGCCCACAAGGAGCTGGGTCTTTACAAAGCAGAAGATGCATTTCTTCTTCCATTGTGTTCTAGCATTGTGTGACTTCGGACAAGGAGTTAACTTGTCTGACCTCACAGTCTCTATCTGTAAAATAAGGGTAATAATACCTCTTGCACAGGGTTAAAGGCAGAATTTAAGAAAAATGTTTAGCATGGTGCCTGGCATTCAAGAAATATCCAAGAAATCCTAGGCTCTACTTGTTTCTGTCTTTACGTGATTAAACAATGGTTTGCTTTGTTGCCTTATACAAGTATTGTTAATGCAGTTCTAAGAATTATAGGAAGGTTCAGAAACTAGTTAACAAAGATACACTGAGTCTCCAGAGAAGCTGAAATGTTCTGCTTTGTTGAGTATCTTTTTATCTGTGTCTTTGCACATGTCTGTACTTACTTCTTTAAGATTAATTCCTACATGGGGAGATGGTGGACAAAGGATATTTATATTCTTAGGACTTTGACTACATATTGCCAAGTTGCCCCCCAGAAAAGTCTATACCGGTGTACATTCTCCACAGCACTATGTCCAAGTGCCTTTCTCTGGGAATCTTAAGTTTTTCTCAAAATTTTTTAATTTGATGGGTGAAAAGTGTGATCTCATTGTGGTGATCGAATTGCTTTTTAAACCTGGAAAATAAAAATTCAACAATTCCAACTCATGGATTTTAAAGATGAAGATCCCAGGACTCAGAGAGATAACTGACTTGGCCAATCCACCTAATTAGTAGGACAACCCAAATCCATGTCCCATGTTTCCTAACTCTGGAATTCTTTCCATTTTACCACTCAGGAGAGGCAGAGTTAGCCTGGAGGTAAAACCACTCAGGGCCTACTTAATAACAAGGTTCAATTAGACCGGAGGGAGTGTGCCATAAAGGAAAGAGTCAATGAAGGGAGCTCTAATTAGTGTCTGGCTAATTCATCATCAGATAATGATGAATATGGCACTCTCCATGTTAGCGCCACCTACTGGTGAGAACTTAAGCTCGCCCAGGATTTTTCTCTGCAATCGAAGGTAGAGTGGGGGAAGACGGGAGATTCAGACTGGTTTAAATTGTTTTACTCTAGGGAGAGGTAGACAGAAAAAGAATTCAGTATGGAGTCACTGAGTCATGAGCCATTGGGACTTCAACTGCTGTGGTCTCCTGAATTGCTGTGAATGAAGTTCCCATTTCCGGTAGCGGCAAAGTCAGTTTCCTATTCTTCCTATTGTGTACATGGAAAGTAACTTTCTTCATTTTTCTATGCCCTAATTTCTAGTTTAAGCCCATATTCTGCTAGTGGCAGGAAGCTTAACACAGAGTGACTTCCAGAGTAAAATCACCCACTTTGGTGTTTACTCAGTCATTTCTCATGCCAGTCACTAAATCCAACATTTCATTCCCTTCCCTTCTTCCTGGGGTTGCAGTTAAGATCCTGGAGGCCCAGGATTGTTTCAGTGGGCTGCGGTGAGTGAGGAAGGGATGGGGATGGTCTGCTCCACAGGCATCTTAAATCTGATGTAGGCCTGGTCTTTAGCCATTGGCGTCTATTCGTACTGGCACCCAATGGCCGTATTTGGCATCCTGCCCAGGTCTCAATTGTTAGGGAGTCCTCCATCTCTAATGTATCCTCTTCATCCCAACTTCAAACCTTGCTCATCTCTTCTGGTCTTCTTTTAGCCATGTTGTGCCCATATGGGGAAGGACAGAACAAGGCAAGACACTGTCCTACAGATTTCGGGTCATGGGAAAATCTGAGCGCTTTCTCAGTCCCCTTCTGCCTGCTTCGCCCTAGTGTGATGTCTAAGCCACTATTCCTAGTATATGGAGCAAGAGTTGGCAAACTATGTCCTGTAAAGGGCCAGATAGGAAATATGTTAGGCAAATATTCAACTCTGCCATCGTAGCATGAGCAGCCTTGGATCATTTGTGGACAAATGGACGTGGCTCAGTTCCAGTGGAAGTGTATTTGCAAAACTAGGTAGCATGCCAAATTGGGCTCCTGGGTGGTAGTTTCCTGGCTGCATATATTTATCTGCATAACCCCTAACTCCAACTACCTTCCAGAGAGCAAGGCACACATTCTTTCAGGTTCAGGTGCCCCCTAAATCTGTCTTGAAAATTTATTACCCTGACTCTGAAAGTCATAAGGTGTGGGAGAAGGCAAGGTACTCAACCCCTAGGGATCTGTCAGCCTGTAGGCTCCCTTACCCTCTCTCCTCTTTCTCTAGCCAGAACAACCACCCTCATTTCCTTTTCCATTCTCTTGTGTATAGTAGATTTTATGCCTCACATACTTGGGGTTTAAATTCACTTTAGTTTCAGTTACACCTAGCTCTTGCAAACCACAGACTTTTGCTCTGGAAGCTCTAAATTCTGTAACAAGAGTCAAGAGCCTCAGTCGCTCAAGGTCAAGAACTTGATGTTTTATTCTCCATGTTCTTCATAATCCTTCCCTTCTCTGGGAGTCATCAATGCCTCAAGTGACTCTTGTTAAGTCTGGGTCTTGACTGAATCCAACCCATACTCTAAGGGCAGCCAAAAATAAGTTTTCTGGCCAGAGTCTGTTCATCTGGGTTTATCTTATGAGGAACCGAGAAGAATAAGGTTGACTTGAAATTCTTAGAAAAAGCTGCCCACTCACACAAATAGAAATAGATGCTTTCAGAGCAAAACCGTTTAGAGCAGAGCTTTTCAATGGGTGACAATCCATTAGGACGTTGGGACAGGGGTAGGCAAATTTTTTCAGTAGAAGCACAAATAATAAGTATTTCGGGCTCTGTGGTCATACTTAATATGCAACTCTCAACTCACTACTACTCAGCTCT